>OY282642.1:153418930-154618930 GCA_958299015.1 Tetanocera ferruginea | reverse complement strand
TGGTTTTATTACATGGTGGGCTTCAAACCCAACGCACAACCTTTGCTTGATGGCCAAAGGAAGCCCGCCGCTCAGATTCGCCGCCAAAGTTTATCGGGCGATAGTACTTTGACGTTTCCAGGAGACACCACGCGGAGGTTTGAGTCGACTTGAGACGATTTCGACATGGATAATGCTGGCCTCGCCAAGTTGAGGCAGTCAGACACGTTGCCATGTGAAGATCGCCCCCTTATCTCCCGTTTAAAGAAAATAATATTTTAATATGTAATTTCATGAAAAAAGCGCAGAAACGAGTCCTTACTTTTCAAAAATTCACCTATTACTTTAATATTTTGCTAGGACATTTTTATAATATTCATTCATGATTCAACAAAGGGTAAAATTTGAACTGGGTTGTTTTTTAACCGACTTAAAAAAGGAGGAGGTTCTCAAATTGGTTGGTTTCTCTGTTTTTTGTTTTTTTTTTTTTCGATTACTCCTAAAGTACTTGCCCGATTGCCGTAATTCAACATCAACGCGGAGGTGCCGTTTGTAAAAGTGGGCGGTATTTTACAAAAGGGCGTGTCGCTATAAGAAAAAAAACACTGTATCCCAGTAAATATTGACACTAGGGTAATTAAATTCACAGTAGAATTATAAGGACAGGCACAAATATTAAAAGCTATGATTATATAAGTGGGCGTTATTCGAAAAAGGGTGTGTTAATATTAGAAAAATATGTCTGTTTCTCGAATAAAACTAACATTAGAGTACTGAAATTTAGTACAGATATAGACACAATTATTGAAAATTACTATCAAGAAAGTGGGCGTTAATGGACAAAGGGGTGTGGCAATATTTACTGTATCTCTAATAATATTGACACTAGGGTACAGAAATTTAGTACAGCGGTACGCACAATTAATAAAAATTTTTGTAATGAAAAACAATGGGCGTTATTTAATAAAGAGTGTGGCAATATTGGAAAATCACTGTATCTCGAATACTGTTGATATTAGGATACTAAAATGTAGTACAGAGGTAGGCACAAGTATAACAAATTACTGCCAATAATATGGGTGGTATTCGAGAAAGAGCCGTATCACTATAAGAAACACACTCTATCTCAGTAAATATTGACACTAGGGTACTGACATTTTCAGAAAAACGCAAGGGTAGGCACAATTCTAAAAAATGACGGTCAATTAAGTGGGAGTTATTCGACAAAGAGGTGTGGCAATATTGGGAAAATACTGTATCTCGAATAATATTGACGCTAGAATACAGATATTTAGTACAGAGGTAGACACACTTTTACAAATTACTGTCAATAAAATGGGCATCACATAGGGTGTGGCAATATTAGAAAACACTTTATCGAATATTATTTACACTAGGGTATTGAAATGGAGTACAGAGGTTGGCACGATTTTGCAAATGAATACCGAGGAAGTGCGGCTTATTCAACTAATAGGTGTGACAGTGTTTTAAAAAAAATTATAATATTGACACAAGGGTGATAAAATTCTAAGAATGGGTAGAATTATTGAAAACACTATGACAAAGTGGGCGACATTCGACAACGAGGCGTGTCACTATTAGAAAAAACACTATATCTCAGTCAATATTGACACTAGGGTATTGAAATCAATACAAGAATAGGTAGAGTTATAACAAAACAAAATCAAGAAAGTAGATAAGATATAACAAAGAGGCGTGTCACAGTTAGAAAAATACTGCATTTCAGCTAATATTGAAACTTGGGTACTAATATTTGGTAGGTGGGTAGGTAGAATAATTAAAAAGGTGGGATAGATTATAAATAGCGTGAGGCACTTTGAAGAAACTACTGTAAATCGGTTAATACTGATGCTAGGGAACTGAAATTTGGTGCAGGGCAAGGTTGAATTATTATAAAGTTTGATGAATAAGTACATAGTCGGGATTCACAATAGGGCATGACACTTTAATTTAAATTGTAAAGAGGCAGAAATTGAAAATAAGCAACAAACCATGAAATAGTAAAACTTAACTTTTAATAATAAAGTTTCATAAATCAAATTTTCCTGAATAATTCTTGCAAAACTTTTAAAAAATTCAAAAGAGTAAAGAATAAGAAACGACAGAAAAAACATTTTCAAAATTATGAGCTTAAATAATTGTGTTTACGTAGCTTACAAACTTTTCCTAAAATTTATCATATTCTCTAAAAAAGCAAGAAATAAAAAATTTTTTACAAAAAAAAAAAAAAACCCACTTCAAAATCACTACAAAGTAAAAAATAATTTTAAATTACTTTTCCTATTGATCGTGGTAAAATCTGATAATTTATTTATAAACATTATTAAATTGGAAATCTTATAATTTTAATTTTTCTTGATTTGTTTTATTTTTATCATAAATAAAGTATTTTTTTTATAATAATAAAAGCTTTGTAGTCGGCGCTAATCTTTGTCATTAAATCATGATATTTTTGCCTTCCCTGCCCTAATTCAACTTTTTTTATTAAATTTAGTTTAAAAGTAATTTTAAAAGCTTTGCATACATAAACATTCTCAATCTTCTGTTTGAGTGAGCTTGAAAACTGACATTGAATATGCTATTGTGTGTTGCAGCTTCACAAAAAAACTGATTATATTAGCTCCGACTTTGAAGCTTTTAGTATCATAAAAAAAAAATAAAACAAATCAAGAAAAATTAAAATTATAAAGATTTCCAATTTGATAATGTATATAAATAAATTATCAGACATTACCACGATCAATAGGAAAAGTAATTTAAAATTATTTTTTACTTTATAGTGATTTTGAAGTAGTTTTTTTTTTAGTAAAAAAGTTTTTATTTATCTACCAAATCTTTGTTTTAAATGTAACCCGGATGTAACCCGGTGTTACTCGGGGTTGTGCCTTGAACACAGAAAAAGGACGCTTTTCAACACTGCTCTGATTTTAACATTTTTTAAATTATAATTTAAATCAATTTTAGTTAGTTGATAATTATCAATTAAATTTTTAAATTTTTAAAAATATCGTTTTTTTTTTTTGGCTTTGTCCCCTTTCTACGTCGAAAGTGTTTTGGCAAATTTCCGTATAACTTTACCTGCCAGACATGATTACAAAAAGAAAATGACATCTTCAACGTTTCGATCTGATGTCTGGTTTCTGAGGAAAATGGTTTGAAAATAGCCATTTCGAGAAAAATGCGCTTAAGTTCTTCTTAGCATGCATTTAATATGCATTTTTATCTCAAAAACACTTCAAATTGTAAAAAATCCTTTTGGCATCGATTCGATTTTTTTATTGTCTTCGTTCAACTTCGGTTTTGGTCAATAATGTGCGGTTTATTTCTGTTCATCTTTATAAAGCTTCTTCTCGTTTTCCTTAAACTTATTTTTATTCGTTGGTCTTTCGTTCTTGATTTTGTTTGCCTGCGGCTCATTCCATGGTTTTTGTCGAAAGAATTTTTAAGAGCATAGTATCTATTTCAGTAACAGATACCAATGCTTACCAAGTTTCATCAAAATCGGTTCATCCGTTTTGACGAGAATGAGACAGACATAGTTGATTGAATAAAGCGCCCTCTCACGAAAGTTTTCTGAAATTTAAATAGCCTCAATTCTGTTGCAGGGGTTATTCAGGTTATTTCACGTACCAAATTTTAGCAAAATCGGTCAAGTCATTTAAGAATTATTGAGGCTTAACAATGCTCTACTTAAAGCGCCATCTTGCGAAAGTATTTGGAATTTTTTATATATCATGTTTTATCTTGGGTGGAGTGACAGTCGGTACAGGTGTTTAGGACTTATAAAATAGTGCCACGCCCACATACTTTCAACCACTTTTTTACACCCCTTTTGATCTTTTTCTCTATGAACCGTACTCGGTGTCCAAATTTCAGTACAATCGGAGAAACGGTGCGCGAGCCTAAACGTAACAGACAGAAGGACAAACATTTGATTTCATATATTTGAAGATAAAGTCTTAAAAAATATCTGCAATTAATTGTAATATAAAAACTTTTAAATATTTTCCCAAACAATGTCAAAGTAATTTGGAAAATTTTTTTTGGACATATTTTTAAATTTGTCGAATAAGCATTATGTAGCTTAAGTACTGTGAAATTTTTGATACGGTAGCATATTTTAAGAAGTTAAAACGTGCTATCTCCGGTCAAAAGAGCTTTTGAAGAATTTTAAAATTAAATTGAAGAAATTTTAAAAAAGCCTTTAAGCCCTATTAAAAAGACTTTCGTAATAGTCAGTATTGAAAATTAAAATTTACTAAGCAAATCTTTCTTGTTAGTTATTGTTTTGATCTCTACAAATTTTTTTTTTTTTCGTCATGGAAAATGGGCTGAGCGTAGGACCATAGCCTGCTGGGTTGGCAGTCAAGCACGCGTTCTATTCAACTACCGAAGCCGCAAAGATATCTTTGAGATCGATCCCACTTATGCTGAGAAGATTGCTATGAGTTAACCTCTCGTTTAAGCATATCATTCTGAGATCGAGAATGAAAATCACCTGGCCACTAACTTCTTAAGCAAGATCTCATACGATCAATTTCTGATTCTTTACTGAAAAATCTTACATTAATTTAATTTAAGAATAACCTCTGTATTCTCTTAATAAAAGTACTATTTATCTTAATATCTTCATTATTATTATTTTATTTATTTATTTTACAATTTATTATTATTTATTATTATTTATTTTACAATAAAGTATGCAAAAACTAGCCAAGTAAGTTTCGACATATGTATCTACCAGGGATATCACTATGATTAGAAGGGTTACAAAATTAAATAATGTTTTCAGTCACGACCGTTTAGAACTTAATGTTCTAATAATAAGTGAAAACACTTTATTTATTTTTGTCATGAAAAATAGTAGGAGTAACAACGAAAACACATAATTATGACTCAGAAACGGTTTATAAATATAATGGTTTTTTGATTCTTCATAATTACGACTCAAAAAAAGTGTCACAGTTTTGGCTCTTCAGACTTTACAGATCTTTACAGATAAGACTCTTCTTATCATTTTATGAGTTCAAAAATTGAGACTAAGAAGACTCATAGCATATGTTTATAATGAGTCATAAATGCATCATAATTCAATATGACTCTTTAATATGACTCTTTTTAGACTCGGAAAACACTTAAAATTCTGTCTCTTAAAACAAACATATTTTGGACTCTTATAAGAGACATATTTCAGACTCAGATCTATGTGCCCTTCCAGGAAGGAGACACACATAAATACTAATCTTAATAGAGTCGTCGTAAAAAACCAATAATGTTTATTTGGTATTTTAAATATTTTTTTCTTCTAAATACGAAAAATACAAGTGTGTATTTCTGTACCTGAAAAGATTTTCAACGATTATCTGGTCACGTACTGTGCTGTACTGTATTATTAAATTTTCACGCACAAATGATAGAGAACTGAACCTACATGTTCTACATCAACATGGTCCTATTTAAAAAAAAACCTATATGTTCTATATATGTTTCGGATCATTCGTACGTCTAATAATTACTCTGGAATAAAAGCTTCTGTTAATAATAGTTATCAATTGAGTTAATTTGTAGCTTTTGAAAATTAAAAATATTGATTCTAGTGCTACTAATGACCATGTTTCGTTCTCTGGTGATGTCAATTAGCTCAACCTGTTATCGGAGGTATCTATATAATTAATAGGCTAAGGTTTTTTTTGTGACTTCAACTCCTCCCAGACCAATGGACCGATTCTATCGATTTAGATGTCATTAAATTAGGTTTAGGCTGTATATGTGCAAACCACTTTTAAAAATTGTGATTTCACTTCAGGGGGTTCCCAACCTTTTAAAACAGAAATAAAATTTTTGTACAAAAATCCGTTATTTTATAGATTTAAAATTTAGTTTGAGAAGAGCTTATGAATTGATCGAATTTGAATTTTTTTTTAAACTACAAATTTTTAACCAAAATTATCTTTTCTGCATTCCTCAAATGTCAATTGTCCGAAAAATGCAGTTCCAAAATCAAAAAATTCCACTTTCCGAGCAAACAACTCAGTCAAATTTCAACGGTTTTCTAAATTTTTTTTGTTTTTCTAAATTTTTGTTCAATTTTATTTGAAATGTGTTGACAATTACAGTAATTATCTTGCCAAATGTATTTTTAATGAATTTTCTTAATATTTTCTTGAGTTGTTTAACGTGTATTTTTATCAAACGCCAAGACAGAGAAAAAAACTCTCTGAAATTTAAAGTTCTGTATTTGGAAGCGAATATCTCTGCCACTTTTTAAAAAATTTCATTTATTTTTTTTTTGTATTTAATTGAAATTAATTGACTTTAAAATAATAACAAAGTTTTTACCGTTACTTTATTATTTATATTTTAATCATTGCCTTTCAAAAAGAGTCCAATAAAATGAATGTTTTCTCAAAAAATGTATTAAAAATTGTTTTTGTTGTAAAAATAAAAAAATTTCAAATTTGCATTTTTGATTTTCTTTCATTGTATATAGTTTATTTAAGACGAATTTGTTTTTGTTTGACAGAAAAATTAATAAATACTATGTGTCATCGAAAAAACAAGGCTACCCCCTATGGTTTTTTGCTCGAAATTTTTTTTTTTTAAAATGTTGTTCTTATAATTTTTAAATCTTCAATAAGCTTCAAAAACAATATATTTGAAAAAAATTTCATTATAGCTACAACCAATTAAAAGTAATAGCCACGAATCTGTTTTAATCATCCTGCTTGAATTTTTTTTTAAACTACAAATTTTTAACCAAAATTATCTTTTATGCATTCCTCAAATGTCAATTGTCCGAAAAATGCAGTTCCAAAATCAAAAAATTCCACTTTCCGAGCAAACAACTCAGTCAAATTTCAACGGTTTTCAAAAAAAAATTTTTTTTTGGGTTTTTTGGCGTTTTTTCATCTAAAGGTGTTATAAATCGATGTTGTAAGTGTTCTGTAAGTACCTTTTATTAATTTCTGAAATATCTCTTAGTATTATGTCTTAAATTTATTTTTCACTGTGTTTTTTTTTTAAATTAGTGAGTTTTATAGCTGGAAGAGTTAAGCTGCGATGTTTTCGAATAATTATAATGTTTGTCTCAGTAGTATTATAAGTATAAGTCCATTGTCGTATTTTTAATGTTACATTAAAAAATTGAGTGTCAGATCATACGTTTCAAGTCAAACCATTCAGATAATGATCTTTTATATCATTATTGAGACTGAATATGTCGTTATTGAGTATAATAACTTCTTGAATATAATATCATATATTAAACGTATATTATGTTGCTAACAGTTAATTTTTATTGAATTGCTCGAATTCGGGCAACAGGTTTACTAGTCGTGATTAAGGTTGGAACAAAATAATTTTCTTTGCCCCAAAACACCAGTTTTGTTTCATATTGCTTTGAGCATATATCTGTGTTCTTACCATCATTTTCTTCTTTTAAAGCTTACGCTTCAAAAACCAAACTATTTGTGCCAGGATTTCTTCACTCAGCCAAACTGACGGTGAGGTTTAAGTCGATTTGATACCATGACGACAGGGATAATGCTGCACTGCAGCTTTTATTTCGTGGAACACTGTACAACTTCTCAGTTGTCAGTTGTCAGTTCAGTTGTCTTTCCTGAAAGGAATATTTCACTTATACTCCAATCTTAATACATCCAGTCTGGTTTAGAAAATATGAAGCTAGTATAAAAATGTAATTAATCTTCGATCTTACTTAAATTCACTTTTCTTCAAGTTGCACTTCTGCAGTTGTGTTCTCATGTCTACAGAAATGTCGTTTCTCAAAAAGACTTTATTTTTATAAACATCAATGCTGGAGTTGTAAACATTGAAGCTTGAGTTATTGAAAGATATCTTGGTATGCAAATATTTTTCAAGTTAATATTAAGTGCTTCAGTATTTAACCTTTATTTGTTTTTAATTAAATTGCCTTCTCAAACAGCTCCCGTTTCATCATTTATAGCATGTCAGCCACAAACATGTCAGATATAATGGCACATTTTCATTAACATTAAAACTAATCCAAATGAAAACTGTCGTTTGAAGAACGCAAATACATAGCACATACACATACTTACATAAAATTACATCACAAACACACGCATTAATGTTTGTATACATACATGTTTGCAAGTAGGTATGCAGAGTTTGATTATATAAGCAAAATATGCACAATTAACAGTATTATAGGCGACATTTAAGGTTGTATGCTTTTATAGGGCAGCTTTTGTTTTTTATGCTTAATTATATACAAGCATATCAACATCATTCACGCACACAAATACACCAAACACACAACAAGTAGGTAGGTACTTTGCATAAAAACATAAACTCAAGGCTTACACAAGAAACTTTGGCATACAATTAATTTTAAAGAAAGTCATAGAGAGAAAGAACGAGTAGGCATGAGACATAGCACACATATAGAGCTACTACGACTTTGAAGTAAGAAATAGCTTAAAGGACATATTAAGGGTCAAAACATAGCTTAAGAGACAAACTAAACATAAACTCAAAGAAAACCTTTATTCTTATGTGTTTATTAGTGTTAATGTATGCTAAGCAATTAGTTCTTTATTAATAGTCCACCCACACATAAACACACGCATACGCACAGGAAAACCTTCATTTCAGATTTAGCTTTAAAGCGTTTTTAACCCGTACATAAGATAATAAAATAAACTGAATAACAAGATTTATTTCACTACATTTTGCGTAGTGGGTATGTGTCAGTATGTGTGTGTGTGTGTGAGTGTGTGTGTATGTATTTGTGCTTGTGATATCATATGTACGTATTTGCTTTTTAATAACATATGTTAATGGCGTCGGCTTAAATTCAACTAGTTATTCATAAATTGAATTAGTTTCTATTTTTAGATTTATTAGTTAAATCCATCTTCGGGCACATTAACTCATAACATAGAGCTGTTTGTGTTTAATGGTGTTAAGCTACTGCTTAAGGATATTATATTTATATGAAATTGAACTAACTAACGGAAATGAAAGTGAAAAACGTAAGTTGGCAAATAATTTGCTCACTTTAAACAGTTTTGCTGAGTTAAAAATAAATGAAGTTGATGTTTGCAAAATCGCAAACTTGATCGCAAAATTTTTAATTATAAACTAGTTTAATACTTTGATATTATCAAAATTTTAAAACAATTCATTAATGATGTCGAAGTAATATTAAAAAAAAAATTGATTTATCGCAAAAATTTAGAAAATATTTTTATATATTTTTAAACCCTAAACCTGAAAGGTGAGGGTATATTAACTTTGTGCAAATGTTTGTCACGCATAGAACGAAGCGAGTCCGGTATAGAAAAGTATATATATTCTAGATCAACGTCACCACGTGAATCGAGCTATCTATGACCGTCCGTCCGTCCGCCCGTCTGTCCGTCTGTATGTTATCCGTATACACAGGATAAGAAGAAGGAGTTGAGATAATTGGATGAAACTTGGTTCACATAGTCACATAAACCCAAGAATTTGCACTATTGAATATTTTCGGAATCCGCCCACGGACACGCCTACCTCCCATACAACCCAAAAATTGAAAACTGCATAACTCAGCTTATAATTAGCCTACAACAACAAAATTTGGTATGTATATGTTTTGTATTAACACAAAGATGTTTTCGAAATATGAAGATCATCCGCTCACGGACACGCCCACCTCCCATACGACGCAAAAATTTAAAACACAATAAATAAGCTTCTGTTTAATTTACAGAGATAAAATTTAGCACATATGCTTTTTATGACAAAATAAAGATGGTTTTGAAAAATAGACGTCATCCGTTCACAGACACACCTACCTTCCATACAATGCAAAAATTGGAAACTGCATAAATAAGCTTAAAATTAACCTACAACAATAAAATTTGGTGTGTATGTGTTTTGTATCAACACAAAGATTTCTATGAAAAATGAGTGTCATCCGCTCACGGACACGCCCACCTCCCATATAACCCAAAAATTGAAAACGCAATAAATAAGCCTATGTTTAACCAACAAAGATAAATTTTGGCAGGTATGTTTTTTATGACAAAACAAAGATGGTTTTGGAAAATGGACGTCATCCGCCCACGGACACGCCTACCTCCCATACAACCCAAAATGTTTAAAACCGAAAAAATAAGATTTTGTTTGTCATAGAGAGATCAAATTTGGTATTAATGTATTTTATACCAAAACTAAGTCGTGTTCAAAAATTGGGAGTAGTCCCTCTATAAACACGCCCAACTCCCATAGCGAAAGCATAATAAAGGCATTAACTGTGAGCTACAGGAATAAAACTTGGTATGTATAAATTTTTCTTCAACACTCTAAAAAGTAAATCTTAATATTAGGTGAAAAATTGTCTTAAAATAAGCTGCAACAGCATTAAGACGGCTTTTGCTGATATCACTTTTGCCTTTTTATACTGCAAAACAGCATTCAATGATGTCTGACTTAAAGGCAGTTAAATGGTAAATGCAGCCTTACCTTCGCTGAATTTCAGCCCTTATCGTAAACAAACTGGCCTGAATAGCAATGCAAGCTTTCTTAAATTAAGACTCATATGATGAATTGTAGACATTTTTAATACAAAAACCAATAAATTTGTTTAAATTTAACTGGCTTGTCTTAAAATCAACTTCCAAAAGCTGACTTTAAATATGTTTCTTTGGGTTTTTTAGAATAGTTGATTTAAAGGCAGTCTTTAAAATACGCTTTACTTTTTAGAGTTAACATTTTTATGCATATAAAATATAGGCTTCATCCGCCCACGGAGACGCCCATTTTCAATAATATTTTTTTTTTTGTTCGATCCCCAGTCGCGGCGAAAAGTTTATTCAATAAAAAAATTTTTCTGATCGGTCACCACCTCTCTGCAGACAATGGTAAACCTCAGAGAGTAAATAATGCCATGTAAAGCTTCTTGAGAACATGAATTTTAGCCGTTCGGAGTCGGCATAAAACATGTAGGTCGAGTTCTCGGTCAATTTTGTGCAAACATTTGATAACACACACAACACAATTGATCATAAGAAGCTCGGTCAAAGTCCTTTCAAGGGCTGAAATGGCCAATTTGTTTTTTTTTGTTTTTGTTTTTTTTTTCAGTGTATATAAAAAAATTATTGCTTAAAATAAAAATAATTGTTTGCTGCTTTTGTCGGGTATTGAACCTATGCAGTTGAGTGTATAAGGAAACACAAGCAAATTCGGCTAAACTCGAACTTCGGAAATGGTTTTTCAATCGCAATCAAATTTGAATGGGAAAATAATATCTTCATACATGAGAGCCTCAACGCTGATAGCCGAAAACTCTTGCAAGCGGCAATCGCCTTAAAGCGACAAAAGCATATTTAGAGCCCGAACAGAACCAAAGCGACTGACGGCTGGCGGTCCTCTCTCGGCGAATTAAGCTGAAACACGTCTACAACAAGAGCGGCTGGCGGTTGTCGGAACAGAGTTGCTTTTTGTCACGGTAGTGGTACAATTGACTGATAGGGGTGCAACAGACGGACAACATGATTAACATATATGAAAAAATTTTGACTTATTCAATTAAGTGTTCATCAAAATCCATTATGAAGACAATTATTTCGTATATTATTGCGAATTCACATAAATATAACACAGACACAAAAAACAAAACGTCAAAATATACTAAAAGCTAAAAAAATTACATTAAACACAGCCAATTCTTAGCAAAAGTATGGCAACATTTATGTTTCTCAGAGAGAGGACCGCCAGCCGCCATAGCAAAAATAGAATAGATTCTATTTTGGCGTTTTTCCGTCGCGGATTCGCCCAGCGAATTTGTTTTTGCCGAGTGCGTACATTTTAATGTATTCTGCTGAACGGCGAATCCGCCAGCCGTCATCCGCTTTGGTTCTGTTCGGGCTCTTATAATGCTTTTACGTTTCGTGGCTCTGTCTACATTCGGAGAGAAAAAAATTCTCAGAGTGTTCTCATCTGCAATTCGGACGATCTCAAAGATGCGACTTATGGTGCCAGAACGTTTCACGAGCCGGCGGATTAAGTTCTTGCTTTATCTTTTTTTTAAGTTGTTAGTGCTAATCTTTATCTTTATTATTACTTCAGAATCATTTTATTATTTATTTCTTTTACTCTTAATTTTCTTTCACTATCTCATTTTTTTTCCAATATTTGCCTAAACTTAGCCCTCTTGCAATTTCTTCTTATTTCTATGTTAGATTCTAGTCGTTCGTCTTCTGATGCTGATGAAAATAATAAAATGCTGATTCAAATATTGTGCAAACAACGCATTGGCTTGAACGTTGTTCACTTTTATGCTCGTAGTTTAAATACGTCTAAATTAGACTGACTACATTAAGTATATTTTTGAAGATTCCTTAGTGGACATTATCTGCATCTCTGAAACGTGGTTATGCAGTGATATAAGTGATGCAATCTTAAGTATAAAAAATTATAATTTGTATAGGAATGATCGTTACGGTAAAAGAGGTGGTGGTGTTGCAGTTTACTGTAAAAAATGTCTGAATACTAAAGTTGTAAGTCAATCTCATGGCAGTGGTATTGAGTTTATTAATATAAGTGTATCAGACAACAACACCAAAATATTTTTGTCGTGTGCTTATAATCCGAACAAATCTTTTTCTGTTGAGCCACTATTTTCTGAATTGACTAAGTTTATTGTTGACTATGACCTGGTAATGGTATGTGGTGATTTCAATATTAACCTTCTCAATAATCACATTGGAAAACTAACTATGTATGATAAAATATCGTCGCTTGGACTATCTGTAGTCAATGAAACTTTGCCCACACGACACGGTAATAACTCAATACCAAGTCTTCTTGATTATTTTATTGTGTCGGATCTTTCTGTAGTTGCATTGTTTGATCAACTGTTTTTTGTCTCTGATCACGACTTAATTTTCTGTTCACTGAATGTTAATTTGTCTCGTAATGTAGCACCAAATATTTTTGCCTATCGTGATTCTAAACGTCTTAGTCTTTCGTCACTGTATTATGATATGTCCATGATTTCTTTTAATGAGTGTTGGTTTCACAGTGATGTTAACGATAAACTTAAATCTTTTGTTGACCCTATAAAATATTTGTTTGCAAAACATGTACCACTTCGTACTTTAAGCGTTAAAAATGTGTCTTGTCCTTGGTTTACACCGTATGTGGTAGATAGTATAAGGAAAAGAAATCAACTTCACAAAGCATGGAAAAAATTACCAACATCAAACAACTGGGAAATTTTCAGGTTGGCCAGAAATGAGGATGTTCTCATAACAAGACGGGCAAAAACGAGATACTATGCTGATAAGCTGAAACTCACTCTTCCTAACAAAATTTTATGGCAGAACATAAAAAAACTTAGCATACGTAACACAAACTCTTCTGAATGTCACATTGACCCGGAAATCCTCAATGAATTTTTTGTTGACTCTGCTGGTGTGTCTGATGATAACGATAATTTGCACTATCATAATCTGTCTGTCCCACAACAATTCAAGTTTTGTCCGGTCAATGAGATGGAAGTTGGAAAATGTGTGTCGCTTATAAAATCTAATGCAGTATCTGAAGATGGCATTCCTATCAGATTCATTAAGTTGTTACTGCCTCATATTTTAAGCCCACTCACGCATATTATTAACCATTGTCTTATATCATCTTCATTTCCTGACTTGTGGAAAATGGCTATTGTTCAACCAGTTGCAAAAAAGCAGAATCCTTCTGGTGCTAATGATTTTAGGCCAATAAGCATATTATCACCACTGGGAAAAGTATGCGAAAAACTCATGGCTCAACAAATAAGAAAATATTTGTCTGAACAAAACCTGTTATCCCCATTTCAATCTGGCTTTCGGCCTGGGCATGGGTGTTCTACGGCAGTAGTAGAGGTGATTGATGATATTAGACCTGAATTTGATGGTGGATATATGACCTTACTATGCTTACTTGATTTTTCTAAGGCGTTTGATAAAGTGAACCATTCGTATTTATGTCGTAAGCTTAAGTTTCTTTTTGGATTTTGTGATAGTGCCGTCAATCTTATGTCTAGTTATTTGTGTAATAGATTGCAAAGAGTCAAGGTGGGTCAAAAGTTTTCAGAACACAAATTAGTTTTAAGTGGTGTTCCGCAAGGTTCGATTGTTGGTCCACTCTTATTTTCAATTTTTATCAATGACATCTTTAGTGTCTGCAAGCATGCGTCTGTCCACGCATATGCTGATGATGTCCAGCTTTATCTCTCAAGAAGAACTGAACTACTTGAAGATATGTGTTGTAGATTAAATGAAGATCTTAGTAGTATCAATATGTGCGTTAGATGTAATGGCCTTCAACTTAATGCTTCCAAATCATATGTCCTACCCATCTGTAAGAACAAAACATGTGTTGTCGATGTCCCTGATCTGTTTATTGGTAAAAATTAGCTAGCCGTAGTGTCCAAAATTAAAAATCTGGGTTTCTATATTAACTCTTCTCTGTCCTGTGTAGATCATGTAAATAGTGTTGTCCAAAAAGTTTACTATGTCCTGCGTAATTTAAGAATGTCGTCAAGTGTTACTCCTGTTGATATAAAACGAAGACTAGTAATCCAACTCATTTTGCCTTTGATAACATTTTCTGATATTGTTTATAGTAAACTCGACTCATCTTCTCGATTGAAGTTACAAATATCTTTTAATTATGCAACTCGTTATGTTTATGGGCTGCGAAAATTTGACCACCTTTCAAGATTTAGAAATGCGATACTTGGTTGTGACATAACAGCTTATCTCAATGCATGAAACTGCTTATTTTTGCATAAACTCATACATGATAAAACAACCTCATACCAGTATGACAAGCTCCAGTTTAGTGTATCGAGAAGAAGCAATGTTCTTATTGTCCCTAGGCATAACTCATTGAATTCGTCTTATCTATTTTTTATCAACGCCATTAGACTGTGGAATGCACTACCACGTAGGATTAGGGAAATTAGTAGGAGAGGTATTTTTAGGCAATCTGTCCTATCTTTCTTTTCTTCCTCTTAGTAGATATCTACTGCTGTTCTTTTGTTTTCTTCTTACCTACATTTTATAATTACCTTTATTAAATTATGATTGTTTAAGCTTTAAATATATACTATAAATATTATTATTAATAAAAATTTGTAAAATTTATTTTACATAATTTATGGTTATCTTACTTGTTGTTATTATTGTACTCTAGTAATCTAATTATCTAATGTAATATAATAAGTCTATTGTTGTTATTATTTATTGTCGTACAATAAAAGAACATTGTTCTTATTGTACTTGCTTGCTAAAAATAAATTGAAAATTGAAATTTAAATTGAAATTGAAATTGAAATTGAAATTGAAATTGAAATTGAAATTGAAATTGAAATTGAAATTGAAATTGAAATTGAAATTGAAATTGAAAATTGTGTACATGCGTAGCAAAGTTATATCACTTTAGAATTTAAGTGCATGTAACAACGAATCAAGCGATAATAACTCATATATCATGAATTTTGTCTTAAAACTTAGAATCGTGGTTAAGTTTTGCATGAATTGTGTGCAAAATGCTTTATTCATGCGATCTCCTTGTGCATATAGATTTATTTCTTATAGCACGAAACAACAACATCGTCTATCCGCTTATAGTTTCCAGATAATAAGTTATGCAAATAATATTCAGATTCGTTAAGCAAAAAACATTTCCTAAAAATCCGTCCATAAAAGCTCTATAACTGAGCTGGAATAATTTAAATCTTGAACAAACACTGCTAAGACTTCAGCACTCCAACACAGTAGAAATGCAGTTAAATAACTGTTGAAAAATACAATTCAAGAAAAATTCAAGTAAACTTATCGCGCTCCCAACCATCAAACATTAAATCAAGTTAGCTTGAGACAAAGTATAACTTATGGCAAAATGCTTTTAAACAGCATTAAGTGTATTCTAAGCTATACTAGAAGTAAAACTATTGCTGATGACATGATGGCAAGTCGGCGACTCGTACGACTTACATACAATTCACGCCATGCATGTCAGTTTGAGTTTCAGTGCAACAAACGTTCTCAATCGACCGCAAAACGATTACTACGCTTTTTTAATGCCTCAATTTGCACAATTACGAAATGCACTTTTCATATTGCATGCAACCCGCTTGTAGTGTGCCTGTAAACCGCATACAATCCACAAACAACATACTTTTACCTTCATGCCCCAAACCAAAAAGCCAAAAACGCAGCACTGTGTAGCGAACTTTGGGCGCACAGTGAGCATTAAAAGTTATTTGCACGAAAGGATTTCAACTTTAGCTCAACTCTTGGCTGAAGAAGTGTGCGTATACTTGAGACGGACATGTAACCAACAAGAAGGCTTTATTTAACTACGGAGTGCATTTCAGCAACTATAGCGCTGGTAAAGCTCAAGTCCTTAGCACGTTTTTTATATAAATTGAGCGCAGAGTTCAGTGCATGAGGGAACTATTTTCAACGCAGAAGAAGAAGAACTGAAATTGCTGCAATCCCTAGTGAATGATGCTTGGTTTTGTATATTTTTATTTTTAATTTTTTATTTTTTGTGAGAATATTAAAAAAATGTGAAAAGCACCACTTTCGCTGACCAACACGACGAGAGAAAGAAAGCATTTTGTTGCATGGCAAGCTGCAACGAGTGTCCTTGAGAACACACGCACATCCATTTCACTGCACAAGAATGCACTTTCATGCGATGCTATCTTGTAAAGGATGTGCCTTTTGGGTTGTTCACTTGTCGCTCTTAACATGCTGTATTTATGCCAAGCCACAAAAATCGGTATTTTTCATTAAGAAATGGCCACAAATCAATTTGTATCCAATACAATTTATTCGACATACAAACAACAGTGTTCAAAGCAGAATGAAAATGTTTGCTGTCTACAAAAGCGCTATATTTTGCAATATATTTTGGCCAATATTAAAAATTCATGAATTTTTTATTGAATATTTATTTGTTTTTATTGAAAACTGTTCTCTAAGAACAGAGAAAACATTTTGACTTAAAAACCAACAAAGCACACTGTTAGAATATCTATATAAATCACTTCTTGCTGACTCTTTATATGTTTATCTTGCCTTTCACTCACTGCGCTATAGAAATATTGTTCTCTTGCTCCATTCCTCAGATTTTTATCTTGCACTACTACAGTACGATTGAAAGCAAGAACAGCATGAAAACACAACAATAACAACAACAACTACAACAAATACAGTAAAAACAATAAACAATTTCAGAAAATTGAAATATTTGCTTTTACATTGTGGCAAGAATGGAGTGCAACGGTTTACCCAGGCGTAGCCATCATGCAGTGCCTGAGTTCAATATTTTAAAAACTTTGCATGTTCTTCACAGAAAAGCAGCATGCAAGGGCGTACCATCTTCAATGTTGCAGAAGTAATATGCTTTCAAAGCTGATTGTGCTTTTTTTTCTTTTTTCAAGAAAAACAATAGCTGACAGTGGCAATTGTGGATAGAGGACACTATAGTTATGCTAGTCCCGGTTATGGAAGCTTCAAAATATTCTTTATACAAGATTGAAGTGCCATCATATTGGGATGTTTGGTGTTTGTCGCATCCTTAAATCACTTTTGAATGCACCATTGAAGTGCCGGTGCCGTTTTTGCTAACGCTGCATATAAACTACATTTGAGCATGTTTTGAAATTTTATTAGCAAAAAATGTATGTCTGGTGAGCAAAAACTGAAAAGTTGCAAGCTACTAACTACATATTCATATGTATGCATAAAATATTGTTTAAGTTTTTATTTTTGTGGAGAAAACTAGCCAGAAATTGGCTTAAATCTAATATCTGCGATTGTTTTATGGTTGTAATGCTGTTTTTACGTTTTTCGTTATGTTTCTAAAAAAAAATTGTTTAATACTGCTACATAGTGGATACATTTTTTTTATACAAATTTTCAGTATCTGGTTATTTTTCAAATTTTATTGCAGAAAATCAAAATGTTGCAAGTGTCAGAGAACACTTTAGAATATAATAAATTGTTTCAATTTTTACTGCTTTTCGAACCAAAAATTACATGAATTTTTTTTTAAATTAGTAAGAAAAATTGTTAGTTATTTATTTATTTAAGATTAAACTAGTTATTTATTTAAGATTAAAGAAATAAAGAACCGCAAAGAGTATTAAACAGAGACCGTTACTGTTATGACTTTTTCTAAAAAGTTAATAAATAATAGTTATTTTTGGACCGATTTTTTTTTTGGTCAAAAATAAAAGTTAAAGTTTGACTTTTATGCTTTCAGTCAAAAATAAAGGTTTCAATATGACTTTTATTTTTTCAGACAAAAATATAAATTAAAATTCGACTTTTATTTTTCAGTCAAAAATAAAAGTCAAAATATGACTTCTATTTTTCCGGTCAGAATATAAGTTAAAATTTTACTTTTATTTTTTCTGTTATTTGCCGTGCTTCTTTTAAAATTGAAAATTAAAATTTTTCGTAATAATGTTGTTGGATTGTTGCGATTTTTCGCTTTTTGAAAATTATCTTTATTAATATTTAATTATTATACTGTGCAACACAACTTTCTTAATAGGAATCTGAACCATTGGAAGACGAAAGCTAGATGAAAAGAAAAAAGCTTTCTACAAGCCAAAACGCCTAAAAAAATGTTCTCAAATTTATTAACTTGTTAGAAAAAAAGTTACAAATGTAATAACATATGTACTTTAGTTATGTTGTTACACCATTTAACCGAAGAAATAAAAGTCAAATTTTAACTGTTATTTTTGACCGAAATAAAATTTAAATTTTTACTTTATTTTTGATCAAAAACATAAAAGTCAAATTTTAACTGTTATTTTTGACCGAAATGAAATTTAAATTTTAACTTTTATTTCTGATCAAAAATATAAAAGTAAAATTTTAACTTTTATTTGTGACCGAAAATATAAAAGTAAAATTTTAACTGTTATTTTAGACTCAAAAAATAAAAGTCAAATATTAATTTTTATTTTTGACAGAAATAATAAAAGTAAAATTTTAACTTATATATCTGAACGGAAAAATAGTAGTCATATTTTAACTTTTATTTTTGACTGAAAATATAAAATGAAAATTTTAACTTATCTTTTGACCGACAAAAAAATCGGTCAAAAAGTAACTATTATTTTTCAATTTTTTTACAAAAGTCAAACAAATAAAAAGCTTTTAAGATGATTAATCCTAAGCTAACAAGCATTGCACTGCTATTTTCAAATATTGAGTAAAGAAATTTTTTCCGTCTGACTATTTGAATTGAAATTTCGAAAATAACTGTTATTTTCGGTCCCTGGTATTAAATACTTGAATACTACAAATAGAGTATCGTATAACTTTGATAAAACAATCCGAAGAAAATCATATTAAAACGCATGTCACCAGTAAAAGAGACAATCCATACCAAGACCGTAGCCAGGATTTTGCCTTGAAAGGGGTTTTGATAAAAAAAATATAATATTATTTAAAGACAATTTATAAAAAAGTTGCTTAGTCTGATAAAGATCTTTCGTAAATGTTTTTTAAAGAGAACTATTTTTATATATGACCATTTTAAAACACCGTGTGCGATTTTTGTGCATAATTTCTAGTAAAACGTTATGAACTGGTATTGATTGAATGCTGCTCCTTTAGAATATTGCTATTTTCGATAAAACTTCATTTATTTTTATTGAAATGTTATTGTTGAAAATAACGAAAAGTAACAGAAATACCAATTAAAGATTTTATGCGAAAATAATACACAAAACAGCAAGTTTTGATGATTTATGACTAAAAAAACAACATGTTTAAAAGGCGAAAAAAAAATGTTTGCTTTGCTATATTTCGACACTGAAGAATCAAATATTTTGTTTACAATATTTGGTATGTAAAGGCAAACAAATGAAATTTCTTCGTTTTTTTTAACTTAACGAGGCTAAAGAAAACCTTTTTCGTATTTATGTTGATATTTTTGGTTTTGTTCAGGTTTGGCAAGTTTTTACGGCATGTAGTTTAAAAACTGTAAAAAATTCAGAGAAAAGATACAATATTTTGGAATTTTGAGTTAAAATTTAAAGACCTACTCTAATTTACTTACCAAGACCTATTTTTTGTATTTGCTATGTTTACAAAAGATAAAGACTAAAACATTCTGAACAAATTTTCTGAAGAAATCTTGCCGAAAAAGTCAACGAGATACAAATTACAAGAGGAGATATCACCTGAACAATCTTTGGCGTCAAAATTAAAAAAAAGTAATGTTGTATGAATGCGTTCCTAATACACCGAAATAGGCTGAAACCTGTTTTTTGATCAACAATTTAAGATAAATTTTTGTATATTTTTTAATTGAATTGTATTTAAAGTGATATTTAAAAAAAAAATTATGTTTTTTTTTGAGAAGAAATATATTTATTATTAAAGTTTTGCAAAATTTTTACTTTAAATTTTTTTTTTTGGTATATGATCAACATAAAAAAATGGTCCTTCATGATGTAATATTATTTTTTAAAAAAATCAAAGACTATTGTGAGAAAGTGGGTAAAAAGGCATAAGAAATGCCATAATTTCAAAGATTTACCAGATAAAAGACACAAATAAAGCATATCTCGTTAGGACAATAAAGTAATCTGTGCATTATTTCATAAAAACTCACGATTATTCTGAGGAACGTAAATGAAAAAATTTCCAGGAAAGGAATCAAAGTGTACATCAACACAATTCGAGGTCTTTGACAGAATTTGGAACCGTTAACAGGAGTGCCAAACCTAAACCACTACTGACCCAAAACCAAATAAAAACAGGCTTCGTTGGACGTTGGATAAAGCGTTAGATTGGCCTTCCAAAAATCCTGATGAAATTCATTTGAGAAATGTGAGGGTTTTAATGAAGCAATGGATTACGGGAAACAGCATTGCTATTAAAAAACAACTTGCGCGGGTCTTGAAGCATGTTCAAAGAATCTTAAGTTTAGGATATGCGAAAAATTTTGTGAAAGTTGCACCAAACGAAGTGAAGCAATAATCTTAATATATAAAAGACAAACGTCCTGCTCCATGCTCTATATCGTAAAACATGTTTAGCCTGGACCAGAACCTGTTGTAAAATTATCCATTTGAAATTTTTGTACTAACTAAAACTTTTGCTCTATATTGTAAAACCTATTCAGCCTGTACCAGAACCCGTTGTAAAATTATCCATTTGAAATGTTTGTACTTATTAAACGTTTTGCTCTATATCGTAAAATCTGTTCAGCCTGGACCAGAACCTGTTGTAAAATTAACCATTTGACATCTTTGTACGTACTATACTTTTTAAAAGCTGTTCAGCCTGAACCAGAACCTGTTGTAAAATTATCTATTTGAAATGTTTGTACTTACTAAACCTTTTAAAACCTGTTCAGCCTGGACCAGAATCTGTTCTTAAATTATGTATTAGAAATCTTTGTACTTGAAGACTATCGTCATTTTCCTCAATTACTATACATCAAACATCATGTCTTGCTATTACAGTGCTTCTAAATTAACAGAACCAGAACCTATTCGGTCTGCATAAAATGAACAGCAATTATTACATTCAGTGACGTTGGTGTCAATTGGAATTGCTAGAATTAAATCACAATGTTCGGTCTTCTGATCCAAGTTTAGCGATTGGGTACTCAAGTTAGGAAATGGAGATGAAGATATCACAGAAATTCCCGATCATTTTGTTTGTAAAGGTTCGCTTATTAACCCTTTCAACCCTGCCTAGAATAATCGTGGACAATTTTTTTGAGCTTTAATTCCCATCATTTAAGCAATAAAAAGTTTAAAAAACATCCCTCTGATTTTTACATGAGCTGCTTTGCTTTTGGCAGGCTGTCTTATATAATGGACAAAACCATGATAACGTTGTATTATAATATTTTAGTTCAACTAAAGCAACCGGAGACAAATTCAAATGCGTTATTTATGCAAATGTTATCATAAAAAGAAATTAAAATAACATATAACGAGATATAAAAAATTGAAGGCTTCTGTTGGGCATAAAATCGAAAATCTAACTAAGTTAAACGTTATATATCTCGCTAAAATTATTTTTGTCATGTTGGCACAACTTCATTTCATAGTACCAACCCATTTGATTTTAGAAAAGACGTTGGAAAATAAAAAAGTTTTTTTCCGAAGTGTCCAATATAATGGACAAATCCATTGAAAGGGTTAAATAGATTTTTGGCGATACTTTGAGTCCGAATAACATCAACCGTAGTTCCAAAATTGCTATCCTGTGCCCAAGTTCTAAATATTTTAGTTGGTGACACAGTGAGAGATCTGAGCACGGATTAAATTGAAGGCAGTGATGATAAAGATAACCAAAATTGATAACCTGCCGAGTTTTTGAATGAATCTTATCCTTTAGGAATGCCACTGCATAAGTTAAACCTCAAAATTGAAAGTATTATAATACTTCTTCGAAATTTCAATACCAAAAGAGATATCTGTAATGGAAGGTAGTTAGTTTTGAAAAATCTAAAAACTTAATAAATCATTACTTGAAACGGATTTTTTAAAATTACTTTCTCAAACGTGTGTTTTTCTAAAATAAACATTTTAAAATAAGCTTTAAGAACGTTTTAAATGATATTGATTTGATATTTGATATTTGATATTTCAAAATAAACAGTTTAGAGAATTCATTTCAAAATATTTATTATAGAAAATCAAACGAACGTTTTAGAAGCTTATTTTAAAATTTCCGTTTTTAAAATGAAAATAAACGAAAGAGGCGCAAAATCTGAGTTAAACGTTTTCAAAAGTAGCACGTTTCTGCTAGTTTTGAAAATTTATTTTTTTCAGTCAATTCAATCTAACTGTGTTTTGAAATGCAGAGGCCGACTGTTCATATAACAATTGATATTTTTCCGTGTGTAAGTGAACAATTTTGAATATTCAGAAAAATGTCAATTTTGTTTTCAAATTTCAATATATCTCAGTACAAAACACTAATTTTAAGAGTCTACCAATGACCAGCATAATTTAAAAGTTGCGTAAACCGAGAGTAGAATAACGAAAAGTTAAATAAATTGAAATACATTTCTAATACAATTTCAGGAGACTATTAATATAAAATTATTTTCTCTGTATCTACTTATCAAATCGACAAAACTTTCTTCACCCAAGGACATATAGCCCAAAGCTTAACATTCGATAGCAAAAGTAAGCAAATATAGGAGTGAATAAAGACTTCAATCAAATTAATTGTGGCCATCAATCAGATGTCAGAAAAACAAGAGCAGCAGATAAATCGATATATAACATACATATAAACATACTAAAACAAATAGGAATGATGTTGCAATACAGCATAAAGAAACAAAAAAGAAAACTTCTGTCGAAAATTGAGCTATCCAGTACAAAAAGTTGGAATGACAAAACGTAAAAGTTGAAGAGTACCTAGAGTAGTAAGAGGCTGAAAATAATGTTCTTGCAGGAAGAAGCCATGAACAGCACCTGTCAATAATAGTCAAAGTTGCTAGCATGAGCTATCAAGAAAATTAGTTACTTAGGCTATAAAACCATTTGTCATGCCAGCCTATAACCTAAAGCGAAACACTTCAGCATCAGCAGAACAACAGAACAACAATAACTATAACAACTTCAGAAAACAACAACACTTACTCGACAGCATTACTCAGCTGTACCTACGTCAACTGTTAATGAGACGTTAATATTCAGTTTTCTTAAGAATAAAAAAAAGAAGACAAGCAATAAAGCCTTTTTTGGTCCTGCTAAAACTTATTCCAGATCAAAAACTTTATTTTTACTTGATGATGAAAGAGAACGATGATAAGAAAATATTCGTTCGTATCGATATTTTTTGCCCTTATTTTTCTCATGCAAACCGACATAAAGTTCATTCAACTGTTCCTTGCAACGCCATTCGTAGTATAATAATGAGAAATCCTTGACCGCAACATAAGCCCCAACACATGCAGAGCATGCTGGCCAAGTTTATGTGGGTCGGTCTATTGCTGGTTGTTTGTTATTATTGTTGTTGTTGTTGTTGTTGTTGTTGTTGTTGTTGTTGCTTCGACATAATGATGGCTACAGCTACAAGTCTGAGTTGTAGTAAAAACAAGAGTTTGTTGGCTGGCCAAACAAGTGCCAATAAAATTCAACGACTGCGCATAGAACTTTATTGGTGTCATAAAATATTATATCACAACATAAACAAACAAAAAAAAGCTCCTGCTTTGACAACTGTTACAATTCAACACAACAATCGACGCAATTAAGCGTTGCATTTTGAAACATTTCACATTTGTTCAACATATAATTAACCTTGACAGCTGAAGATGCTAACATATAAAAAGTTAAATGCATAAACGGCATAAGTTATACAAGTTAGCCTGGACCCTTATAAAACAAAAAAAAAAAAAAAACAAAACAATTCAAAATCTAGAAATTCTCAACTTCAAAACTTTTTATGCCGTTTTAGAAGTCAGTTCAAATCTTCCAACAATATGAACAGGTGGAAAGATAGATATCTTTTGCTCAGGTGTCAGTTAACACATATTGACCCTCCCATATAACATGTTCAAGTTTCGAATAATTCGAATATAAAGCGTTTAGACCGAAATATTTAAATTGTTAGTTCTTTTTTTGTGGCCAAATAAAATACCAAAAACTTAAATCTAACCTCTGTTAGGCATTTGTGTCCGTTTTGTGTATCCTACTGAGTGCTGCCACAAATCACACACAAAAAAAAACAAAAAAGAAAATCATTAACATGCAGCTAAAGCCGCAGTTGATTTCAATGCTAATTCGATGCGGTCTTGTGGTCCAATCCACAGTTGCTCTACATCTGCGTTGTTGTTTGAAATATGCATAACTGTTGTTACGACTGTGTTACGACTCTGATTTTATGCTTAACCACAGCAGGACCTTCTGTGGCTTCAGTAAGAATCGAGTTTCACATTTGTATGCAAATTTGTTATATGTTTTGTTTTTTTTTTTCTTTCTGCTGCTTCTGTTGATGCTGGTTCCGTTACTAACGTATATTGAGTGGATTTCGAAAAGAAAGTAATTTCTTTGTCATAGCTTATATCAAATATAGATTTGCCAAAACTATATAATCATACATTTTTAATAAACAAAGTTCGATATAACCTTTTATGTTGGGAAAGTATATAAAAAATATCAAGTTATTAAGTATTTTTATTATAACTGAATTTTGTTAAAAAGCTTTTCAAAAACGTTTCATTTGGTTTATTGTCAAAACAGTCGCAACAAGTGTACACGTTCGCCGAGTTGCAATCATCTCGTTTCGTCTATTTTGGTTAAGGCTTATATCCGTTTTACTGGGAATGTACTGGAATACAAAAACCTTAACAATTTTTCAAGCAATTATATGTTAATTTGAGCTTTATTCGTTCAATCGCTTTTAATAAAACAGTTTTGTAAAGAAATAATAAGAACATCAGTAATAAATAATAATAAATTAACTTTGTTTCACAAAAATACTTATACATAAATGTATACATATAAGTATGTGATTATGAAAATATAACGGAACTTAATGAAATACATTTTAACACAACGTCTACTTGAAATTCAAAGCGACGAAGAGGCAAATTATAAGGCTCTTGTCAGAGTGAATGCTACAAGCGATGCGATGCTATAAAGCTACAAACCTTTGCTATAAAGCTACTCGAAGCTATAAACCTTTGCCTGTGTTTTTCTATCAAAAAATTCAGAACGTGTCCAGAGTTTAATAGATGTTCGAAATAATTTGTATGAAATTTGAAGTATAGAACTGAATGATTCAGCATTTCTAGTAACAAAAAATTCTGACATAGAAAAGCATTGCTTATAACATCTACTAGCAAAGCTTCAAGTATTGCTTCGCTTGTAGCGCTCACTCTGGCATCAGCCTAAGCCAAACAAGTTCAAAGTTTGTTCTGTCCGAACTATAGAGGTAAACTCTTAAGACTGGAAAGTCTGGAATAGCGAGTGTCCGGATAAAGGAGACTTCACTGTATATTCTTTTACAATCAAATTAAAAGGTAAATTCACAAAAATATATGCTGAGCAATTTTATATTTTAAAGCTTTTTCTCAAACCTTTAGCCAAAATGCTGGTCGAAACACTAAAGATAAAAATAAATGTTTTACTTCGTACCAAATGTCGCATTTTTAAGGGATGTCGCATTATCCTGGGGGTTTCCCAGATTCTGCAAGACATGATAATCTATTGGTAACAGGTCTGAAGAATATCGAGGCCAAAACAACATTTTGTAACTCTTGTAGTTTTACATGGCCTTATAGCAAAACTGCATGCAATATCGTGTTATAGAATTGTTTCATACCTTTATGTTCAATTGTGCATAGCAAGAACCACAGTTATCGTTTTGCCAGGATTCAAAAAAGAATAGTGAACAATGCACATTAGTTCTATATTGACAAAAGACGCTCAAAACCTCAAGGAGTTGTTTGATCTGCATAAAAATGTTGCTATATAGGCTTGTAGAGTCACTGATCATGAATCTGAATTCAAGAATTTAAAATTCAAAATGGCGGCATTAAAATGCTACACATTCTTGTTTGTAGCAAGCCGTGACATCCTCCTGGCATTACTATATCTGAATTATATCTATATAATTAAAAGGCTAAGGTTTCTTTTGTGACTTCAACTCCTCCCAGACCAATTGACCGATTTTACCGATTTAGATGTCATTTAATCAGGTTTCGGCTGTAAACGTGCAAACCACTTTTAAAAATTGTGATTTAACTTCAGGGGGTTCCCAACCTTTTAAAACAGAAATAAAATTTTTGTACAAAAATCCGTTATTTTATCGATTTGAAATTTAGTTTGAGAAAAGCTTATGAACTGATCGAATTTGAATTTTTTTTAAAACTAAAAATTTTTAACCAAAATTATCTTTTATGCATTCCTCAAATGTCAATTGTCCGAAAAATGCAGTTCCAAAATCAAAAATTCCACTTTCCGAGCAAACAACTCAGTCAAATTTTAATGGTTTTCACAATTTTTTTGTTTTTCTAAATTTTTGTTTAATTGTCTTTGAAATGTGTTGACAATTACAGTAATTATCTTACCAAATGTATTTTTAATGAATTTTCTTAATATTGCCTGTAGTTGTTTAACGTGTATTTTTACCAAACGTCAATACAGAGAAAAAAACTCTCTGAAATTTAACGTTCTGTATTTGGAAGAACGAATATCTCTGTCAGTTTATAAAAAACTTAATTTATTTCTTTTTTGTATTTAAATGCAATTAATTGACTTAAAAAACTTTTAACATTTTTACCGTTACTTTATTATTTATATTTTAATCATTGCCTTTAAAAAGAGTCCACTTAATTGAATGTTTTCTCAAAAAATGGTATAAAAATTGTTTTTGTTGTACAAATAAAAAAATTTAAAATTTGCACTTTTGATTTTCTTTTATTGTATGCAATTTATTTAAGACGAATTTGTTTTTGTTTGACAGAAAAATTAATAAATACTATGTGTCATCGAAAAAGCAAGGCTACCCCCCAGTGGCGTAGCTAGGGTTGGTGGCACCCGGGGCGGAAACTAAATTGTGCACCCCTTAAGAAGGTTATAGTAAACCTCAAAAGAGTAATGTTTAAAAAATACCACGAAATTAATATAATTTTTTTAAATAATAGTTTACAGGTTTGATTAGTTTGTTAAAGTGCAAATAAATTTATAAATATTTTAATTATTTATATAGTTTTTAAAATTCGGTTACAATAGACAAAATTTAAAAATAATCTCATCGATATTAATATATTTGATCATTTCAAAGATATGTAATTGGGTAAGTAACACAAAACTTAAAAAATTTTATTTATTTTCCGCAATCAAGGAATTTTTGAAAAATATTTTGTTTACGCAAAATTTTGATTAAAATTTTTCACTATTTCCGTTTTAATTTTATAATAATTGTCGATGAATCTGACTACATATTTTTGAATCAACCTCTACAAAAATTACATATTTTAGAAAAGATTTGGAAAAAAGCTTATAAGGGCTTATAAGTTATGCGAGGACAATTTACTGTCAGTAAACCACACCATATCAGTTTTAAATAATTGGAGAACTGGGTGAAGTTTTAAATAATTGGACTTTAAGAAGTTATAAAAACTTAAGCTAGTTTTTTATAGAAAATTGTGAAAATTTTACGAAAAATTGTGCATAATTGAAGAAAAAACAGGACCTGGAAGCAAACCGTTGGCAAATTTTCCCTCATTAACCCTGAATAACTATAAAGTTGAATATTTTTTCGAAATCAATCCATATCTTCTATATAAAACTTAAGTGAAAATTAAAATAAAGCATTGAAATTCATTTTTAATCTTTTTCCTAAATTTTATCAACTTCTTTATAGTATTCTATATTCATCTCAGCTTCGACTTTGATAGACAAAACTGAGGTCTGTAAGATTTGACTGCCCTATACTTGACTATTAATATCACAGTATCACTACATTACAGTGATACCAAATAATTATCAGAAATTTGTTTCATACTCATTATGTACATAATTCCCAAAGCAAACTTGCCCTGGCTGTACAAGGTCAAGAGTCATGAATGTCCAAAAAAGAGCTGACAATTACAAGAAATCTGTCCATGCTTCACATTCGGGGACTGAGAACAAAATTCAATTTAAATAATTAGAATAATTCTTAAGGAACTGTGCATCGTCTGTTAAAAACTGTATTTTTGACAGTTTTTGTTGGTTGATTTAATCATAATAATGATTACTTTAGTAAAGTTAAGGAGTCAGAAAACCATCTTAGAGCTTTTAATAGACATCTTCTACATAAAATAAAATAAAAACGTCAGAGTGTCTTAAAATTGTTATAAAACGCCATGTATTTAATTTAAATAAAAAATATAATGCATTTAAATCATAATTTAATTTTTTTATAAATTTGTTAAGCATGTAATAAGTTGAGTATTGATTTTTAAATTGTTTCATGAAACAGGATTCCCAAAAACATATTACTATTAAAAATAATATTCTAGCAGATTAAGAGATGTAAAAAAGGATTGTTTTATGATGTATTATCTCAGAACTTAGCAATCACAAAATCATAAAGCATATTTTTATTCTTGACATATATGTCATGGGCACGTTTTTCTGAAAAGTTCTGGAGAAATGTGTTGCTTACAAAATAGCTGACGCCTCCATTCATCTGAAAATCATGCAGATTTGCGTAAAATATTCGTAATAGAAATGTAAACTATTCGAGTAAATTTGAACACTTCTTAACCTGAAGAAGCAAAAAAAAAAAACGATTTTTTAAAAAATTTTATGGAATATAAAAAGAATGTAACATTATAATATAACATTTTTCTTTGTGTACTCTATCTTACTGTCATTAAAATTTGAATTGCATTTGTTTGGCAATTGCACCCCTAACCAACGACAAATTAAATTCCGAATTGACTTAGGTTTTAGTATGAGCGTTTGTTTATATTGATGCAAATTTCATATTAAGTTGAAGTTTTAATAAAAACGAAGAAAAAAAATATTTGCATTTACTTTTGCACCCTCTTTATATTCAAAACATAAAACCGCAGTCATTAAAGTATTCTTATTATTAAAAAAAATCAAAAATTGTGTGGTGAAAAGTTCTTTTATCAAATTTTGCACCCCATTTCAGCGTGTACCCGGGGCGGACCGCCCCCCCCCGCCCCCCTTGCTACGCTACTGCTACCCCCTATGATTTTTTGCACGAAATTTCATTTTTTTAAAATGTTGTTTTTATATTTTTAAAATCTTCAACAAGCTTCAAGAACAATATATTAGAAGAAAATTTTATTATAGCTCCAACCAATAAAAAGTTATAGACACAAATCTGTTTTAATCATCCTGCGTATCTATTTAATTAATAGGCTAAGGTTTTTTTTTGTGACTTCAACTCCTCCCAGACCAATGGACCGATTCTATCGATTTAGATGTCATTAAATCAGGTTTAGGCTGTATATGTGCAAACCACTTTTAAAAATTGTGATTTCACTTCAGGGGGTTCCCAACCTTTTAAAACAAAAATATAATTTTTGTACAAAAATCCGTTATTTAATCGATTTTAAATTTAGTGTGAGAAGAGCTTATGAATTGATCGAATTTGAATTTTTTTCAAAACTAAAAATTTTGAACCAAAATTATTTTTATGCATTCCTCAAATGTCAATTGTCCGAAAAATGCAGTTCCAAAATCAAAAATTCCACTTTCCGAGCAAACAATTCAGTGAAATTTTAACGGTTTTCAAAAAAAAACGGTTGGTTTTTTGCTACAAAAGGACCATATATCCATATAAATCTATGTATAAGTCAGCTATATCCAAAACAGTACTGCTCAAATGCTGCAACATTTATATTTTTTTTTAGCTTTCAACCAAGGATTAAGGATTTCAGGTGTCAAACCTCTTCAGTCAAGTCTTCAAGTCTGCCTTGGTTCGGAAATGAGGAGATAGATAGGAAGAAGAGAAATTAAAATCAAGCGAAGAAAGTGTAGAATGTTGTGTGTGTGTGTGGCGGAGCGCTATATCAACATGCTTATTTGAAACTGAGGCAAGTGTTATGGCTTTACCTCAGTCAATTCGAGATAGTAAGCAATCTCATTCCACAAACATCTCTACAACCAACTACAACTTCTAAAGTCGTATATATTGAAGAATTTTTAATTTCAGTTGATTAGAAATGAGAAAAAAAAAAAAATTAAGGAAAGGTAAAAGCATGGAACAATACCTGATCGGAATTCCAACCAGGAACCTTTGAGTTGGCAGTCAAGCACTCTTACCACTCGACTAGCGAGGACGCTTCGATAATGCGAAAAATGCGGCAGGCGTGCAAGTTTAAATGCTTTAAAATACAAAGTTAAACTCAAAAGTATGTTTAATAACAATACAAATAGCAAAAGATAAAAAAAATTCTTTTAACAAAAACAAAAAATTTAGTTTCCGCCATTTTAGTTTTTCTTAAAATATTTCTATAGTGGCACCTTGTGGCAGCCAAATTTTGCTTTATTATTACAAAAAGATATTCTACAAAGGAACCAACACCTTTCTAAAGGGGAAAAAAGTGGAAAAAGGGGAAACAATTTTCGTTTCTTGCATTTTAACAGTGCAATTTTAAAAAAAATTTAATTTTCATTGTATTTGAAAAGAATGGGCTAGACCTTAAGTCGGTCTAGCCCGACTATGCAATACCCTAAACCTGCTTTTCCAGAATACAATTATATCATTGAAAATGGGCGTGTCCGTAGGGCGGATGAAGTCCATATTTTATATGCATTTAAATTTTGATGAAAAATTAACACATACCAAGTTTTATTACTGTAGCTCACTTGTTAATGCCGTTATAGTGTTTTCCCTATTGTATGTTGAATGGGAGGTGGGCGTGTTTGTCGAGGGATTACGCCCAATTTTTTAAAATTACAAAATTTCATCTCTGTATGTTAAACATAAGCTAATTTATGGAGTTTTCAGTTTTTTGGGTAGTATTTGAGGTAGACGTGTCCGTAAGAGGATGACGCCCATTTTTCTAAAACATCAACGTTTTGTTATAAAATAAATACGTACCGAATTGTATCTCTGTAAGAAAAACATAAGCTTACTTAGCAATTTTTAAATTTTTGAGTAGTATAGGCGTAGGGGTAGGCGTGTCCTTGGGCGGATTATTATAAAAAACATACGTACCAAATTTTAACTCTGTAGGTTAAACAAAAGATTATTTATGCAGTTTTAAATTTTTTCGTTGTATGGGAGGTGTGCGTGTCCGTGGGCGGATGACGACAATTTTTCAAAAACATTTTTGGATTGTTATGGGTTGTATGTGAGGTGAGCGTGTCCGTGAACAAATGACATTAATTTTTCGAAGACAGTTTTGGTTTGATATAAGATACTTCTAAAAATTTTATTGTTGTAGGATAACTATGAGCTTATAGGTAGACGTGTTCGTGGGCGGATTCTGAAAATATTCAATATTGCAGATTCTTTGGAACATGCTACTATGTGTACCGAGTTTCATCCAATTATCTCAACTCCTTCCTCTTATCCTGTGTTTACGGACAACACACAGACGGACAAACGGACGGACGGACGGACATGGATAGCTCGACTCATGAGGTGATGCTGATCAAGAATATATATATATATTTTTTTTTGTTCCGAACTCGCTTCGTTCTATGCGTTACAAACGTTAATAACCCTGACCTTTCAGGTTTAGGGTATAAAAATGTAAATATTTGTTTTTAAATTTTTCTTAAACTTTGATTTTTCTCAAAATCAATAAACAATTTAAAAAAATTGATTTAGTTTTATTAAGCAGTTAATTTTATTCAATTAATCTATTTTAACCCTCCGTTACTTGCGCACCTGTATTTGGACGCCATCACTCGCGGGTTGTTTTATGCAAAATAGTGAACAAAAATGATTCTTAAAAAAAAAATATTGTTAAAAAATTAAGATACCTTTTTTAAGAAACCAAAACAATTTTTTCTTAAAATAATTAATACTAGTAAACCTGTTGCCCGAATTCGAGCAATTCAATAAAAATTAAGTGTTAGAAACATAAAACATGTTTAATATATGAGTCTCATATATATATATTGAGTCTCAATAATGATATAAAAGATCTCTTCAAGCAGAATCTCTTCATAAGCTTTTCTCAAACTAAATTTCAAATCGATAAAATAACGGACTTTTGTACAAAAATTTTATTTCTGTTTTAAAAGGTTGGGAACCCCCTGAAGTGAAATCACAATTTTTAAAAGTGGTTTGCACATTACCTGATTGCAAACCTAAACCTGATTTAATGACAGCTAAATCGATAGAATCGGTCCATTGGTCTGGGAGGAGTTGAAGTCACAAAAAAACCTTAGCCTATTAATTATATAGATAAGCAGGATGATTGAAACAGATTCGTGGCTATAACTTTTAATTGGTTGTAGCTATAATGAAATTTTTTTCAAATATATTGTTTTTGAAGCTTGTTGAAGATTTAAAAAATATAAGAACAACATGTAAAAAAAAAAAATTTCGAGCAAAAAACCATAGAAGGTACCCTTGCTTTTTCGATGACACATAGTATTTATTAATTTTTCTGTCAAACAAAAACAAATTCGTCTTGAATAAACTATATACAATAAAAGAAAATAAAAAATGAAAATTTTAAATTTTTTTATTTTAACAACAAAAACCATTTTTAATACATTTTTTGAGAAAACATTCATTCTATTAGACTCTTTTTAAAGGCAATGATTAAAATATAAATAGTAAAGTAACGGTTAAAACTTTGTAATTACTTTAAAGTCAATAAATTGCAATTAAATACAAAAAAGAAATAAATGAAATTTTTTAAAAAGTGGCAGAGATATTCGCTTCCAAATATAGAACTTTAAATTTCAGACAGTTTTTTTCTCAGCCTTGGCGTTTGATAAAAATACACGTTAAACAACTAAAGACAATTTTAGGAAAATTCATTAAAAATACATTTGGTAAGATAACAACTGTAATTGTCAACACATTTCTAAGAAAATTGAACAAAAATTTAGAAAAACAAAAAAATTTGAAAACCGTTAAAATTTGACTGAGTTGTTTGCTCGGAAAGTGGAATTTTCGATTTTGGAACTGCATTTTTCGGACAATTGACATTTGAGGAATGCATAAAAAATAATTTTGGTTAAAAATTTTTAGGTTTGAAAAAATTTCAAATTCGATCAATTTATAAGCTCTTCTCAAATTATATTTCAAATTGATTAAATATTCAAATTGATTGATTAAACCACAATTTTTAAAAGTGGTTTGCACAATTTCAGCCAATCGGTCCATTGGTCTGGGAGGAGTTGAAGTCACAAAAAACACCTTAGCCTATTAATTATATAGATTCTGTTCAAAAAATGCTTGCAAAAGATACAACAAAAAAATTCGTGGGTAGTGTGGTACACCCCGCGCGAATGATGAAGGGTTAAATAGGTATTTGAAGTAAAAAATGTTTTTCAAACATCTTTTAAAATGAGGTTTTGGTCTTTTTTTTGCATCACCAAACAGTCATAATGAACTTCCTAGGGTGCAGTCCTGCTCTTGCCTGCTGACTGAGATCTTCTACGCGATCCAATCATTGTGCTGCAAATTTCATATTATTAAGTATGATCCGATCTGTTTTTTGTATTAAGCAACAGTTCTCTTTAAAAACCATTTTAGGTCTAATCAGCAATCAAGATGGTACCTGAAGTCCAAGCATTTTGTTTCTCGTTACTTAACATTTCTTAAAGTAAAGCTCATAACGTTTTAATACTGCTTAAAACAGTTGAGCTTTTTAATCAATTCTTTTTTATGGCAGTCGTTTAATGCATTTTATTGACTTCAAACTCACGTAATTAACGCGTTGCTTGTTTTATAAAATTCTAACTTTTATAACAATCGTTAAAAATTTCACCTCCACTTGAGGAGTTTGTTGAAAACGCTGATTACGTTGTACGGTTTGCAATACGAAGAACTTTATTCGAAATATAAATCGAAGCACTCTTTAAAACAGCCCAGCAAAAGGTTGAGTGAAACGCTGCCTGCCGACTGTACAAACGCACACTTACAACATGTTAAAACGAATGAAATAATAAGAAAAATAAAAAAATGGGTCTGGGTGGCTTTGAAAAATAAGAACGAAAATCAAGTGAAACACTTAACTTGAGGTTAAAAAAAGAAAAGCTTAGCTTACTTCATGGAACGCAATACTGAAAGTCTTCGGAAAGTCTTCAGCATGTAACTCGATAAGACATGCTTTGTTAAGAACTTTCGCAAATTTTTTTATGGTCTCGAAGTAACTAACCATTTGCAATTTTAATTTAAAACTTTTGTTTGAAACTTTAAAAAAGTGCTTAAAATTAGAATTAACTTAAAACGGAAGTTGGTTTTTATTAAAAAAAATTTGATACTGAAAAACATTATGGCAAAGAAAAAAGCGTCAGCTCTTTCTTGTACATATGCTATAACGTTATTAAAATTTTTCTTAAAAAACAGCCGAAAGCGGAAGTACGTATCTTAGTCTTTTAAGTCGTTATTTTCACACCTCATCTTTTTCAACGAAAAGTTTTCATAAATAATATTTTCACCTAATCAAAAACAACATAACAGCAGCAACAACTAAAACATCAACAACAACAGCAGCAACACAAGCTGTATTGCTTTGACGGCTTTGCCAATAACTGAAATAACGTTACATATTAATAACTTTCTTAGCAGGCATTACGTGCTCCATAGCAAGCTGTTCAATATTTCTACCCTGCTGAGTTTTTTATCTTAAAATGTTGTTTATTTTTGCTGTGATTAGCAATACATTAGAGTGAAGAATATTTGTGTGATGCCATGTTTTTTCATAGCTGTTTTTAATCAATAACGTAACACGTGTGTGAGAGTGAATAAATTGCGTTTCTAAAGCGCAAAATTATGAATCAAACAATATAATAAAAATGTGTTTTGGCTTTGGTTTCTGAATACTGCACGTTCTTGTGAAAAAAGAAGAAAATAGAATCGCTTTTGTTTGTGGCTATTAATATAAGTTTGAATAAATATTTTTTTTTTGTGTATAAAAAAGAAATGTGGGTGAAGTTTTATTAACTTTGCATTGCTTTAGAAACTTTTGAAGTATTCTTCAATTATTGTGATATATTTGACAATTTGCCTTTTGGTATAAATATGAAATATTAACAGCCACAAAAACCCACACAGTAGTGCTGGTGAACTTATTGATATTCTTTAAATTAGGAAAAATTTTAAGATAAACAAAAAGTACCTACTTTGAGAATAAAAGAAGTGCAACTTATACATTTACTTATGCTCCATTGCCATATTTAATTTTTTATAATCTACCATATTTTATTTGTTTACTTTTAACTACAGAATACTTTAAATTTCCATCGCTGATAAATTATGTGCATAAAAAATACATACTTCTGAACAAATTATTATGTGTAACCAAAGACAAGAACTGCCGTGAATAAAATTAGCTGGAATTGTTTTATTGAGACCATTTTCTTTTTATATATAGAATAGAGAAACGTCATCTTGAGAATTTGACGTTGGAAACTACTTAGAAGTTTGTATGTTTCATTTGTCCTGGAGCAGTTGATAGATCAAGGTCTAGCAGGTACAACAATATGAGTTGTTGAAAACTGAATAAGTTGTTATAAATTTGAATATTTCAAACTGAAGAACAAAGACTCATTTCACTTTTGCTCGTAATTTCCTTATAGTGCACTATGACGGAACTTTAAATATACGCAATACTCGTAAGATAAGAAAATAAAAATTCACCTTTGAATTGATATAAAGTGTGTTCTTTCTTACTTACTTACTTAGGTGGCCATGACAACCCGTGGTCGGATTTCAGCCGACTTTATCAGCTCTCGGCAGAAGTCTCTGATTCGCGCGTGCCGTCTCCAATCTCTTTCACCAAGCGCGATTAGGGCTTCCTCGGAGGCATGGTCTTTCTCTCAGTCGTCGACCCTCGGCTTTCGCCTCAAACACCTTTTTCGCTGGAGCTTCTACATCCATACGATAGAGATGACCCAGCGAACGTAGACGCTGAATTGTTATACAAAGGACTAAGTCAATGTCATCGTAGAGCTCGTACAGTTCGTGGTTCATTCGAATGCAATAGTCGTCGCCAACTCGAACAAGACCAAAGATTTTGCGAAGAACTTTTCTCTCGAACACCCCAAGAGCGACTGCAGCTGTTTGCGATACCACCCATGCCTCAGCACCATAGAGAAGCACAGGTATGATGAGCGTCTTGTAGAGTGTTAGTTTTGTCGATCCAGAGAGAGCTCTGGAACCTAATTGCTTACTTAGCCCGTAGTAGTACCTATTAGCAATTGTTGTTCTTCGCTTTATCTCCAGGCTGACATTGTTGTTGCTGTTTACGGCGGTGCCAAGGTATGTAAACTCTTTGACAACTTCAAAGTTTTATTTGCCTGCTGTAACATGGGAGTCTAGACGCCGCGCTTCCTTATTTGCAGACAGCATATACTTTGTTTTGCCCTCGTTCATGGTCAAACCCACTTTGGCTGATTCCTTTTCAATGGCGGCGGTTACATGCAAGCAGCAGTTACATCTCTCTTGGTTCTGCCAATAATATCGATATCATCAGCATACGCAAGGAGCTGGACACTTTTGTAGAATATAGTACCATTTTGATGTACACCTGCCTTTCGTAGGATCCCCTCCATGATGAAATTGAAGAGATCGCATAATAGCGGGTTGCCTTGTCTGAAACCTCGTTCGGTATTAAAAGTTTCGGAGAGGTAATTTCCTGCCTTGACGGAGCTGCATGTATTTCTCCGCGTCATCTTGCAGAGTCTTATCAACTTTGCAGGTATACCAAACTCAGACATTGTTGCGTACAGGCATTCCCGAATCAGGCTATCGAACGCAGCTTTGTAATCAACAAAGAGTTGATGGGTGTGGATTTGATTTGGCGTAGTCTAAAAATTTTGTCTATGGAGGACTTGCTGGGACGAAAGTCACACTATTAAGGTCCAATTATTGTTTTGGTATGCGGCTTCAATCTTTCACACAATACGCTCGAAAGAACCTTGTATGTGATGGAAATAAGACTGATATCTCGGTAGTTTGCGCAGATTGTCGGATCTCCTCTACTGGAAACGGCACACTAACACCCGTTCAGTTGACGGCTAATTTGAATGGCGATGTCTCCTCTAGACTGAAAACTTGAGGGGTCTCTAGAAAATCTTAAAATGGAATGTGTGTAGGGTTTAAGTCCCAATCACATTAACAATTCCCAATGAAACCTAAAACAGCCTCGAATATGAGTGTGTAAGTCTGGATAATATTTATGCCTTATCTTCCATAACATTTTTCTAACTATTTTTTTGACCGCATTCAAAATATGAAATCTTGGCAAACTACTGCGGCGTTTAAGATGATGCCGGCCCAACAAAAAAAAAAAAAAAAAAAACACAAAAACTCACAATTTTTACCAAAAATATTATTTACTGTCCCTTCCCAATATATCAAATTATTCCAAAATTGCCATCTTGACCTATAGCCATCTTTTTAAGTTTAGAACAGATCGCTGGGGAAAAATCTGAATAATATGAGGATTTGTGATCTGGAGCATTATATTGAAAAAATATGATTTTTTCTTTGATAAATAGGGCTGTTTGCTTGCGATTTCGTTCTGAAATAGGTTCAATAATTTGCAGTAAAGGTCGTTGTTGAATGTTTTTCCTGGTTCAAATAGTCGATAAACAACTGTCATAACAATTCTAAAAACCAGACGGCAACAACTTTCCGGTCGTTTGCTGAGTCTTAAGACTGATCGATCTGACATTTATGGTGTGTTCATGTTGAGGTTAGGTTGAGTTTCTCTTATGAGACACACATAGACCAATTAGGCCCATTGTGATACCAGGGGGTTAAGTATTTGCCTACTCTATTGGAACCAGTCAGAGCTATTCAGCCCAATCATGAATCATTTTCTCCCGGGAGTTGTAAATGGGAGTTTCCAGTCTTAAGATAGCAGATAAAGATATCTCATTTTTTTATTTTAAACTCATGAATATTGGTGGTTGATGAACAAAATTGCATTAAAAATTTTCAAAAAGTATTTTAACTTCATCTTAAAAACGGAAGCTCCCATTTACAACTTCCGGGAGAAAATGTTTCATGATTGAGCTGATTAATAAAGCTTAGTAGTCTGTAGACCAGGTATGAGCACGCAACACAACGACATTATGTCAATTTATAGCTGTTGTATAGGTCTCAGCTTGTTACACTGAAAGCTGTAGTGGCTGTCAGAAAAGAAAAAAAAAAATATAATTTAAAATTTCACATTCTTCACAGGTTTGAAGCCATTGGCATATATTTTTCGTGTTGTACAGTATAATTTATTGAAATTAATTTTCAGCTCTTAGTGACGATCACATTCCATTTGAAAATTTGAACTTTCAAATTAAATGTTTATTTTATCAGTGTATCTAAGGCAGAGAAAAATATTTGAAAAAATCATATAAAACAGCGAAACAGACGAAAGAGAAGTTGCCTGCTTGAAGTTTCGTATCATGCTGAATACTGCTGATCGACGCTGAGTGCTGTGCACGAATACAGAGTGCCCATAGTTGCTGTAGACCGAAGATGTTAAGAGACCGTCTAGGTCACTAAAAACCAGTTATCCAGAAGAAATTGGTGGTTTTTAGCTAGCTCTGGGCGTGTTGAAAGATGATGTGTTGAAGATTCTTCCTCCTTCTCATCTCTACAGCTTCTGCAGAAATTGTTATGGAGGATTTTTAATCTTCGTGCTTGGTTACTAATTAAGCAGTGCCCTGTTAGGACGCCAATAACAGTGTTTATTTGATCCCTTCTAAGGGAAATTAGTTCTTTTTGAGCGTTTTAAATTCAGAGTTGGCCAAACTTGACGCGCCGTGTTGCATGGTTGGTTCTTTTAAGCAATAGCTCATTTGTGCGTAGTTTACATGTGGTAAGAGGTGTTTCGTTTTCTCTCGATAATGTATTGATCTAGTACTATCAATATTCGAGTGAGTTCATCTGCTTTGTAGTTTTTTTGGAAAGTCTATATGTTCGAGGATCCAGCACAGAAAAATTTTTAACTGCTCTGCCATCCCTCATGTTTTTGATGTTATTTGAACAGATTCCAGGGCTTTCAAAACGGCTTGACTATCAGCTAGAATACAAATATCCTTGGCTGATATTTCATTCATCTAAAGCCAAGAAACAGCTTCAAGTATAGCAGTAACTTCCGCTTGGAAGACATCACAGTTGTCAAGGGAGCCTAAAGGCGAGATTGATGTTTAGTGATTCAGAGTAGAATCGCTCCCGCTACTTTGTCATGCGATTTTGATCGATCGTTGTAGATTTGAATTGCATTGCTAGTTGGAGGGCTTCCAGTATCCCATTAATTTCTGGAGGGAATGCATACATCAAAATTTTTTTGTAAGAAAAGTTTTTGCGTGATGTTCTCTACGGTTTTGGGTATTAAAGAAAAAAGTTTCCTAATGCTAAAGTGTCCTATTGAACTTCCCCTCCATTGAGAGGTGGCTTCCAGAAGTATTGCTGTGTTATCGACCATCTGTTTTGTTCAAAATGTCATGCATTTGAAGAGTGGTGGTGCCGTCACTTGAAGGCCGGCAGCATCTTGAACGCTCTAGGATTACTTATAAATCTAATGAAAATTGAACTATACTATTTTATTTATGTTTATTTTTTAGATATTTTAAGAGAATTTAAAAGAACAAAAAAAGAACTATAAGCAATTTAAATTCAAAAAAGCCAAATTATAAAATAACTATTATATTAGAGAAAATGTATACTTTTTTTCTATTCTTTAAAAGTATAAATTTTCGATTTATAAATGTATGTGTCAACATTTAAACGCTAAAACATATTTTGGTGTTTAAACAAACAACTATATATTAGTTAACTTTTTGTTGGCATGGCTTTAATCTAGTAAATAAATGACTAAACAAATAGTTTTAAATTTTACCTCTTCATTTATTCAAATATATTCACCGCAGCAGGTTGTGGGAGGCAATTTAATATTGACCGCTAACCAAATGATGATTAATTGTGTGGAAAAATATTGCAAGCGATATTTAATTTATTACAAAATTTTACAATATATATTTATACAATATATATGTGCATTTAAATATAAAAAAAAATTGACTTCCTCTATTATAATATTTAATTTGTAATAATTTAATAAATATTATCGATGAATCAGAAAACAACTGTCAATGCAAACGAAAACTGAAAAGTATTTCATTAATATTTAAATGAACATTAAATTATATGTTTGTTTGTGCTCTACAAGGCCGAAGTTGTGATATATACTCAATAGGTCAAATAAGAATTAATGATATATTTCTTTAATTTATCAGAAAACTTTAAATAAAAATAGGAGTTCTTTATAAAAACTACACGCACATTTACCCTAAAGCTTGAAAGTTCAAAATAAGCTTTGACTTTAAATAAAAAGTGTAAAAATTTCAACTCCAAATATTTGTCTGAGAGTAAATTTTGTTTACAATAAACAAGAGTACATTTATTTATATATATAAATGTAAAATATTAAACAAATAATGTAAAAGAGAAAAAAATCAAATGTTGCCAATCTCGCACATACACCCACGCACGAGCAAATATAATAAAAGCTTCACTAAACAAGTTATAAAAAAGCTAAATAAAAAAGGCAATAAAAAACATCAAGATAGGTAAATCTAGCTGACAAGCCCTACAAACATATGTCACAATGTGATTTCTGCCCTATTGCTGTGGTTGTCAATATGTTAAGAAACACACACACACACACGCACCAACTGAGATACAATACCAACACCCTCCACACACATACATAAAAACAATACTATAACCCGACATCATAAACGCAACATTGATAAAAACGCCAGAAAAAAAGAGCACATCATGGAACTGGAACAAAAGTAGCACGAAAATAAACACACACATTTTGGCAAAATTGTTGTGAATAAGATACTGGCTCCATCAAGCACAATACAATCTTAGTCAAAATCTTTCACATATGCTCGACATTAGCTGTCTTGGCAGCTCCTTGGCTGCTGTTGATATTAGATATTTTTTTCACATTTCGTACAAAATGGCTGCTTGATATTGCAAAATTATTTACCGTTTGTGTAAAAACAATAAAATAAATAATAACAAAACACCAGCAGGCACACCTACACACCAAAAGAATATGTATTATGTAAGCAGAAATTAATTCACAAACACAAGCACGCGACACTCAACATGATTTTATCATGAATCTATTTAATAAAAAAACAAAAAAAAAAAAATAAAAATACATTACAAATGCAAAAACACACAGCTGTTGACACGTTTTGTGACATTTTTAAGAAACTCACATAAATTCATATATATGTGTTTATATACATATGTATATATAATTCATATACATATGAATGTATGTATGTTTATATATCGATTTGCCAAACAGCCAAAACTGGCATTCAAAGATAACTTAGCTTATATAACTGTACAACAGAAGCTATTGTAGATGCGTTTTTAGGACTGAGTCAGGTAAAATGCTTTTTAAAAGCAACGTCGTTGAAACAAAAAGAACAAGTCTGGCTTGCTTAGGCATAAAATAGCTTGATGGTTTACGGGTTCCTGCACAGAATTCCTGCCGTTGTTTGGCAAAAAAATTTATTTATTGATTTTCTTGAGGTTAGAATGGCTTCTTTAAAAAAGTATTCTCTTAGAATGAGCACATAAAAGCACATAATGTGCGCGAAATATGAAAATGGCTTTTATGAGCGTGTAATAATGTTACGTATAAGCCATGTTTTACTGATTTTATATTTTGTTCATTTAAAATTATAAATAGTTATTTCTGGTATTTCATAGAAAAGTTAGTATGCTTAAAAATCAATTACTCGATCAATTTTTAGCCAATAGAATTATATTTGTTAGATAAGGTGTGTTAAATAAATTTTGAACGTATAAATGAGCATTACGGTACAAACTTTGCCTACGAATTGATGTTTAAAATTTAAAAACATTCTCAATTGTTACACCTGTAACTTTAATATTGTACTGAAAATAAGTTAAGTGTGCGTTTAATGACGAGAGCCAAACAGAGAAACATCATTAAATAAACAACACACTAAATAATATAAAATAATACAGTGTTTCAAAATGGCAACTTATTTCTGTAGTTATGAAGATTTGATTTTATTTTCGTATTTTACACGGTTTTCGAAGAAAACTTGTCATGCCAACTTATTGGCTGGTTGATCTGGGCTAAGAGTTATGAGGCAGACAATTACAAGAAAACGATTGCTTCGACTTATGCGATGTCTGAGAACCAACTTCAGTTTGACCTGCGAGGATTATTTTTTTTTGAATACTGAAAACTTGTATATTCTATACTAAATGTTTTCTTTGAATTATTTACAAACAAAAATGGTCAGCTATGACCCTTAATTAAGCTAATGACCCATAATTCTTGAACGAAACCAGTCAGCCACTTACTTGGTAGGACACTTTTACTTTGGGAATCATAAAGAATGTGCATCTGCGTGTAGAATATAAAATCTCCGTAGTTACTAACAAGTGGTCATTGCCACTGGTAAACATTTTCATTGAAAAATCTACGTTATCCGAGCAAAATCCAAGCTTACATGTAATCGAAAAGGTAATCCAGAAAATTTCATTCATCGCTTACTAGTGTCCGACCGATTATTCGGCTTCGGCTTCGGTAATCGGCATAATCGGCCTATATTTTGATCTTCGGCTTCGGCTTCTGCTTCGGCCGAAATAGCCGATTATTTTTGCCGAATATTATTGCTTTGCTAAACAATTTTTTTATAAGTTTTTTGAATTTTTTTTAATTATTCAGTAAACATTTGAAACATTTTCATTGTTCACTTTGTGCTTCTCTCCTTTTCTGTTCTCTCATGAGTTGGTGTTCATTCCTTGAAAATTTTATTCAAATGATAAATGCAGCGAGTCCGACTGTTCCGTTTTTGCTTTTGTTATGGACTGAAATATATACGCTAGAAATTTTCTGCCAGATTTCAGTTAGTATTACATTTCTGTAGCTTTTCTCGACTGGATCGAAAATATATTCAATTTTCTTCTACATTATCCTGACGTCAATAATTCGATTACAGAAATATCCGAATTTTGCAGAAAAACTCTACGTTTAACTCGAATTTAAGGGGACATTCAAAAAAGTTTATTTTAATGTTTTAAAATGCCTTTAAGTTGAATAAAAAACAAGATATCATTTTGAAAAATTATATATATATTTTGCAGTAAAAAAATCACACAAAAAAAATTTGATTTAATTTTTTGATTTTTTATCTACAAATATGGCTACTGGAATTATTTTAAAAAAACATCAAAAAACCATAACGGGCATGATTACAACTCACTGGAACATCGGAAAAAACAAAGAACGGGGTTTTTATCAGCATCAAAACCGCCATGGAATGAACTAGAAGAAACAAGTTTGGTCAAAAAATAACAAAATGGCGGCGTTTTTTCAAAAATTGACAAGTTTTTTTGGACAATATTGGCCAAAAACTCAAAAACTATAGAACCGATTTTTCTGTCCGTAGTTCATGCCATGCATCAACAAGTGTAAAACAAAATATTTAAATTTCAATTTAAGTAAATGATTCTTTAAACAAATTCCTGTAGCAATACATCTGATTAAAATAATAAAAAAAAATTTTTTTTGAGTAGTTTTTTTAAAAAAAAAATATATTTTTAATTTTTCAAAACGATATCTTATTTTCTATTCAACTTATATGCATTTTAAAACATTAAAATAAAAAAATGTTTGAAGGTGTTACGTCCCCTTAATGATTTCAGTAAGTTTTTTGTACTGAAATGAATATTAAAGGTGGTTAAATTTTAAGGGCCGATGCTGATTTTGACAAAACACAAATTATTCAGAAAATTACTGTCATTTCTTTTTATTATGATAATATTGGTATGGTTCAATTATGTATTAAACGAAATATCGGCCAAATGGCTGCCGTGACCTCGGCGGCACACCTCCATCCGATGGTACAAATTTCGATGACGCTGAGGCATAATTGAGGTTCTATGCCGCTAATGTGCCGAATTATCTCATCCTTTAGCTCTTGAATTGTTGCTGGCTCATCGACGTACGCCTTTTCTTTCAAATAACCTCAAAGAAAGAAGTCCAACAGTGTCAAATCACATGATCTTGGCGGCCAATTGACATCTCCACCACGTGAGATAACACGGCCATTGAATTTGTCGCGCAAAAGAGTCATTGTTTCGTTAGCGGTGTGGCAAGTGGTACCATCCTGTTGAAACCACATATTGTTCACATTTATATCTACTAATTCGGGCCTTAAAAAGTTCGTTATCATCTCAAGATAGCGAACAACATTCACAGTAACTGCCTGACCGGCCTCATTTTGGAATAAATACGGCCCGATGATGCCGCCAGCCCATAAACCGAACTAAACAGTCACCCTTTATGGGTGCAATGGTTTTTCGACAATCACTCTTGGGTTATCATTCGCCCAAATGCTGCAATTCTGCTTATTGACGAATTCACTGAGGTGAAACTGTGCCTCATCACTGAAGATGATTTTCTTCGAAAATGATCATCCACTGTTGCCATTTCTTGAATAACTTTAACGCGTGGCTCGATTATGTATCTTTCCATGGTTCAAATTGAGTTAGTCTGAAATGGAGAAATGCCAAATGAAATGCAGAAAAAACTTGACGTTTAGGTGTGGTTCACATTCAACATCGGCCCTTAACAAAAGCAAAGAATAACTTTATAATTTTTTACTTGAAAACATTTGTTTCTTCTTCGGCTTCGGCTTCGGCCTTCGGCCAATTATGTCCATTTTGCCGAAGAATCGGCTTCGGCTTCGGCTTCGGCAAAAATTCACGTTCGGTCGGACACTATCGCTTACCCTCTCGCTTACAGAACCCATTATTTTTATACAGGCATGTCATTGGAGGTAATTGATGAAGCTTTCGCTTCACATGGGAGTACTTTTGTAAGCACTTATTAAACTTGATGAATAACTTCTTCTCAATTATCACTTATTTATTAATAACTAAGAAGTTATTGAACAAGACGTTTCAGTGCACAAATTATAAAAGCGATTCAAATATTGAAAAAAAAAGTTTTTTTCGTTCATCTTTTGCTTAACAGTACTTAACAGATGAACAACACCAATCAAGAGTTAAAGAATTTCTTCTTTAAATTGAGAAAAATGCTTTTATTTAATAGATATATGTATCAGTTATTTAACGAATGCAATTTATTTACCTTAAACACATTTTTCTGTATTTCATTCATAAATCTGGCATTTTTTTCATATTCAAAATTATAAAAATGTGACACGTTTGAAGCAAAAATAAAAGTCAAACAAAAAATTTCAACTCTCTAAATAACAGAACAATAATTTCAAAAGCAAAAAGGGCTGACATTACTTACTGCAGTAATATGCAATATAATGCATTTTTGGTCACCAACATTTATGTAATGCGTTTTAGAATCGAATGCAAATCAAGGCAATACGAAAAATTTTGCTGGGCTGTTTCAAATGAGAAGAACATTTTCGGAATAATTTTGAGAGTGTTCTTCATTCTGATTGGTCGACATTAAAAATAAAATTGAATATTCTCTGAGCAGTAAAATATATGAAAAACAAGTAAAGAAAGTCTTAAGTCGGTCTAGGCCGACTTTGAAATACCCTAAACCTACTTTTCCAAAAAAAACATAATATTATTGAAAATGGGTGTGTCCGTGGGCGGATGAAGTCTATATTTTATATACATTTAAGTGTTGATGAAAAATTTAAACATACCAAATTGTATTCCTGTAGCTCACAGTAAATGCTTTTATTGTGCTTTCGCTATGGGAGGTGGGCGTGTTCATGGACGGATAACTCCCAATTTTTTAACACACTTTAGTTTTGGAATAAAATACATACACACCAAATTTCATCTCTCTATGACAAACATAACCATAATTATTGAGTTTTAAACTTTTTGGGTTGTATGGGAGGAAGGCGTGTCCGTGGGCGTATGATCTTAATTTTTCAAAATAATTTTTGTTTTGTTATAAAAAACATACGTGCTGAATTTTATCTCTGTGTGTTAAGCAGACTCTTAATAATTGTGTTTTCAATTTTTGGGTTGTATGGGAGGTGGGCGTGTCCGTAAGCGGATGATCTACATTTTTCGAAGTCATCTAAAAACCACACACAAAAAAACATAAAGTTCAGCAAACAGTACAAAAAGAGCAATAAATTACGCTCAAAAAAATATCTGGCTTTAGAAATAATTTCTCACTGCGCATCGAAAAATCCTAGAAGGAAATGGTCATGTATAGGAATGTGTTTTTGAATGCATCACCCCTATGAACTATACATTCCAGAACTTATGATTTTTAAACGGCGATGTCATAGGAAAATCATGCATTTCTTTTTGCATTCCTAAATAATGCAAGAAATATCATATAATTTTATCATGAATAAAATCCTTGCTCATGAAATATGTGATTTTTCCTACATGGCTAAAGTGAATGTTTTTCGAGTTCTTTTTTATAATTTATTTTATTTGTAGTTAAAAGTAACATTATTGGTGTAAGGTTTAGATTGTAAATTAATGATGGGACTCTTGTTGTGTGCTGTTTTTTTTTGTTTTGCCAGATGGTTCTGCTTGAAACGTCGTGCTTTTAAATGTTTGAAAGCAGTACGCATATCACTTGCTTAGTCCCGCATAGTTTAGCCCACCTTTGACAAACACTCTAGAAGAAATAAACAAAATTTTTTAGAGATATGTAATGCTTAAGAAATGAAAATAAAATCAACCATTTACCAAATATTGCCAAATTTAAAAGTTCACAATTCTTAAAGCAAATTTGTCAAAAATTACGAAAACGGTTTCAAGTAAGTTTCAATTCTATTTCATTATACTTCATCAAAACAGTAGTGTCGACAATTTTGTCCAAAGATTTAATTAAACCTCCAGGTTGCCAAATTTCAGCCAGAGTTAGTATCTCATTGTATGGATTGTTACATATTTTAATGTCGTTTTTTAGAAAAACTTTCAAATATATTAACCGATGTGTCGCTGTCACCCACTATCTCACTGCAATGTTCCTCCACATTTTCCATATTGTGTTCTTCAATTTCAGACAAGCGTTCCTTTATCAAACGATCCCAATGTCTCTTGCTGTACATTTTTTGTTAAACACTTTTTTAACTTACAAAAAGAATTAAAGTCAATTGATATTCACAAAATTTATAACAGCCAAAGCAAATTACACTTGCCATGTTCTTTTCAAAATCTTGTTTCTAATTTAGTTTTTTCACTGATAAAAAACTGAAAGTTAACAATACTTGCATTCAAAATAAAAAAAGTTCGTATTCTACGACATTGTACTCGGTCATGCATCTGTTTTGTCTCTTTTTTCAACGAAGAATTCATCCGTTCTTAAAGTCATGCATTCCACATTTTCCTTCTGAGAAGGTAACCAAAAAATGTTCTTCTCTTTTGAAACGGGCTATAAAAATTTTAACATTGTGAGTCACAATTTGAAATCAAAACTATTTTTAGATTTTAAATATTGTTTAAAAAATAAATTTGATTACTTCTGCCACCTTGATGAAAAGAGTCTGAACGTCTGTTGAATTGACACAACTCAAACTGCCAAAAATTCCGTTTATTAGAAAAAATCTAAGTTTGCAGAATTCAGCAAAAATTATCTTTGTAGTTTTATCTTTATTTGGTTCTCAGACATAACATGCGTAACATCTTCTTTCTTTCATGCGTTTCTTGTAATAATCGGTCTAAATAATCTCTTTGATCTTTCAAGGCTCATAACTGTTAACAAAGTAATCTCTTTTAAAAATTTAATGCAGATGCTATATGCAAGAGAGAGTACTATCCCATAAGAGGAAAACCCTGGCGGGGTTTTGCAAACTTGAACAGTGGATTTCTTTGCAACTCAACGCATCAGTTGTTGGGCTCTTACTTGTCCAGTATTGGGATTAAGACGTTAAACAATAATTTTCCAAACATTTCCTACCAAAAATCATACCATTTCCGAGTTAAGGTACAAAACACGCCAAAAAGTCTTTAGATATTCCTGTTTTTTTTTTTTTGTGTTTCCTTCAGTAAAAGTTTAGCAAAACCAATTATTGATCAACTGGTACGAATTTTTGGCAAGCATTGTTTGGAAAATTATTATTTAGGCTCTTAACCCGAATACTAGAAAAGTTTGAGACCCAAAAATTATGCGTTGAATTACAGAGACATGAAAAACATTTTCCGCACCTTAGTTTTCAAAACTCTGCTAAGGTTTTGCTCTCAAGTGGTAATACTTTCACCTCTTTATAGTGATATATCCAGAGTATGGTTGATATTAAATTTGTATACTATGCTAAGTTTATGAAAAATATCGTGTGGAACTAAAATAAAATAATATTAAAAAATAAATAAGAAAAGTTAATGTGTTATAATCGCAGTTAAGGACAAATGGGTTAAACACACATGATAATTAATAGGGTACAATTAAATAGGGAATAATTTATGGCAACCTTTTTCCATTTTCATATCAATAGGAGTGCTGATAGAATGCATGGGCACTAGTATTTAAAAAACTTTAAAAACACTATTAAGCTTGTTATTGTTAGTTATTCTTATTATAACAATGAAATGATTGTGTGTGTGTGTGTGTGGGTGATGCATACATATTCGGTTTCTTTTCAAATTTTGCTGTTATTGTTATGGAATTATGGTAGTTATTTTTAACATCAATGCTTACTTTTCCACAGCTTTTATGTGTACAGTTAAACAACTTAAAAATATGCAATATTATTTTGTATGAAAACGTTGAACATATTTCGAAGTTATTTTTGTCTGGCTGAAAAATGTTCAAATCATATTTGTAGATTGAAAAAAGAAAAAAAAAAAACGTATTTCAATCAAAATGTGCTATATCACATAATAACACATAATAATTCCACTTTCACACTCCTGTTAGGGTTTCCAAAACAGAAAAAAAAAACAAAGAAATAATTGTTAAAATTTTGCAATTTCATTTTCTGAGTTGGCATGCTTCGTAACGTGCAGTTTTTCTTTTTGAAATTTCACCTGCTTTTACACACGTATCCATAATCCTTCATATACACAAACTCACATCTGTCTTGCAAAATGTTCATATATTTACATTATGTGAATGCGTAAATCGATCTATTTTGTTTTGGCAAAAATCAAACGTTTTCAGCCTTGTGTGGCCAAATTCTTAAGAACTGTTGGCAGGTAGCGGAGTGCTTTGAAATACGTGCCGAATTCCTGCCACTGGTGCTTAGTTTTTATTGTATTGTCTTTTGGTATTGTTGTGGCCAAAACAGGCACACACAAAATCAATCAATTCATTGGCCGGATTTTACGATTTGTTATGCTGACATGTGAGATGTTTTTTTTGAAAAATAACAAAATTTATGGAGACTATTTCTTAGGCTTCCCAATTAAGAATATTTCATTTGAGTTTTTTTTTTTTTCTTAGCATTTGATTGAAATGCAGGCTTAATAATTCACGACAGTATTAATTACAAATTACCAACGAACGACAAAGCTTAATGTTCACGTATCTTCTGAATATATAAAAGAAAAGCGTCCTGCTCTGTGCTCAATATCGCACAAACTGTTATTGTTGTTATTGCTATGTATAGGCTGAACATGTTAGCCTGGACCAGAACCTGTTTCGCTATTACAGTGCTTTTTACATGAAACAATTTTTTGCCTAAAAGTATGCACACAAAATTTATTTGATATTTACTAGTAAGGACACGTTGACGACGACTGGAACAGAACATTCATTTGAGGTAAATGAAAAATGTCATATCGTCTGCTACTTAATTATTTTGAAAATGACCTGTCGCATGACTAGTTAATATATAAGGCTTCTATACTAGTTAATATATAAGATATTAATGCTTTCAATGAAATTTCTGTTTGTATGTCAGTAAAACTTTTTTTTCACTTTCATCTTAAAGGGTGATCCAATAAGAGTTTTCTACATTGTTCTAAATAAAATATTTAATTGAAATTTATGAACATATAATAAAATGGACTGATAGTTCGGTTCCTACAGCTCAATGTTTTAAAATTATTTCTCTCAAATGTTGCTCACGACTAGCTCTTAAATGATGTGGGTCCAATTTTCGACAACTATTTTGAACATTTCAGCCGGTATTCCTTGAACTACAGAAATTATGTAGATTTCCAAAGCGTCAATAGTTTCGGGTTTATCGACATAAACAAGTGATTTAATATATCCACAAAGAAAGTTATCCAATGGCTACAAATCCACAATTCACATGGTATTAAGAAAAGTGTGCTCAGTTTGAAGCTGAAAGTGAACAAAATTATGTTGAGGAACTCTATAACCTTCTTTAACTGATGACTTTTTTGCTACACGGAGAGAAATTTGAGCTGAAAACAATCCCAAACCAATTAATTTTGGAAGTGATTCTGAGCTAAGCCATAATGTTCTTGATGTCTAGCTATAACGTGATTGTTTATCAAAAAATCAATACGCCCATTCGAGCACAATATATGTGATTTTTGGATCATTTATCAAAAAAATCAATATGCCCACATGCGCAGTATTGCTAGAAGAGAAATTTTTCTCTGTTTTTCGGGAATTTCTGACCTAAAAGGGAAAACGGGGAAAACAATTGTAAATACGGGAAAAATTAGGATGGATGCGTTTATAGATGAAAACTGATAGTTTTTAAACTGAGAAAAGTGATAGTTTTCAAAAAATTAACTTTTCTTTTTATGCATTTTTTTTTTTTCATATATTACAATTTTTAAAAACATTTCAGAATTATGTGAAGGAGCCAGAAACTTCACATGTATTTATTAGAATTTTCGTCAATTCTACTTCAATTTCAATTTCAATTACGTCAATTGCTGAAGTACAATTTTTGTTTATTTATTTTTTATGGCAAAATAAGGAAAACTCACAAGTAAACAAATCATATTCCACATGCCAATATATGTATGAAAAATCACAATAAAAGATGTCAAGAAAAAGGCAAGGAATATTTTAAGTTGCACTTAAGTAATATGAGAAATAAGCTGGTCGGTCTCCATGAAAAAACTTGAAAGTGCACTCCTTATTTTAAAGATGGCCTAGAGAAAGCTAAAAAAAAGTTTTTGACTTGCGGAAAAATCATCAAAATGTTTTTTCCATGACTTACATTTCATTTCTGAGCTTTAATGACATATCATTAAAATATTTAATATTCAATGAATTTCCAAAGAAGTGCAAAAATTTTAAAGAAGTTTAATTTTATGAGCAAAGAATTCAAATTCAAGTGAGGTTAAATCGAGGTAGTAAGTAGGGCCTACCACTCGAATATGATTTCGAAAGTCGAAAAACTCTAATAGGAATATGTAGTTCTACTAAGTCCTTTTTGACGTTACATCATTTCCTAGAATCGGAAAAAAAAAAAAAAATTCATAATAAAGAAACAAAAAAAAAACAATCTGGCAGTTTTTAAGTGGGTAAAAAAATCGATTTTTTGTGCTGCTTCGAAATTTTTTTGAAATAAAGGGTGCATTTTTCCAACTTAAAATTTCAGCCTACTCCAATGCACAGAAATTAAATGATGTAAATTTTTTTTATACACCCATTGTAAAAATTATTAATTATGACCTATGAAATAAATAAATAAAACATTCAGAAAATAAAAAGTTTTGATTTTATTGCATTTTAAATACTTTTAAATAAAAGGAAAAAAACGGTTATATAAAAAAGTAAAAAACTTCTTGAAATGCATGCACAAAATTGGAATAGTCCTTACCGAAATCAAGCAACACTGCACATGCGTCTAAAATAGCAATTTCTGGATTGTTTATAAAAAAATTAATATGCTCACTTGAGCTCAATTTATGTCAAAATATGTCAAATACCAACAAATACATATAAATACAAAATTCAAGACATTTTATTAAAAAAAAAAAAAAACAGGATGACAAACAAGCATGAAAAAAATTATATTTTCATTGTCCAAATAAGATATATCTGATCCAATTCGGGCAGGAAAATACAATTTTTGAAATTATTTTCATCACTTTTATACACTTTTATATTAATATTTACAAAAACCAACTGAAAATTTTGTCATTCAGTTGATATTTTTTTGATGAGCAAAACAACAACAAAGTTCATTTTATTACAAACAAGCCCAAGATTACACTTTGTAAGCACAATTTTACGTGTTTATCAAAAAAAATTTTCAAGCCCAATTTCTGGCATAAATTGCAAATGTTTGAGCTCTTTTGAGCTGATTTCGGTTACGAACGCTTTGAGCTTGATTTTAGCCCGTTTATTTTCTCTGCGTGTTGTTCAGGAGTTTTGAATATTGAACACAAATATCATATGTACAAGCCATTTGACACATAACAGCTGTCAAAACAACCCAGTTGAAAAACGGAATTCGTACTGAATCACCCTTAAATGAATTTGATCATCAAATATTCATCGAGTCTGATGAGCAAGGCGAGCGCTATCATCGGTTGTGAAACCCATAAAAACCAGATACTTTGGAAACTGTTGACGTTGTTTTACTGATCATGTTTTCATTCAAAAATTTAAAAAAAATTAGAAAAATTAAAGAGTTTTTTAATAAAGACCAGCAAAATTGTATTTTAAACTTTTTTGTTTATTTTGATGCTTAATTATAATTGTTTTTGAAAGTAGAGACTTATTTTATATTAAAAAACGTTTATTTTTGGTATTTTTTCTCGTTTCGAATTTGCGCTGATATCAATAATAGCTCACCGCAATATCTTTATTTAAAAAACTTATGATTTCGGAACTCCGATGTGATGTAGACGTCTGGCCACATATATTGTTTTTACTACTTTCTTACTACATGTCCCCAAAATCATGATCATTAGAAATTATTTAAAAAACAAAAAAAAAATTGTCGGCCGCACCGTAATCTTATAATAAATAACAATATTTAAAAAAACGTTAAACAATAAAAAAAGCTATAAAGCAATCTAAGCAAAGATTAACAAAGATCTATTTTGAAAACAATATTATTATTATTATTTGAAATTAAATAGTACAATAAGATACAAGGATCTTTTAACAGTACAACAGAGTTAAATAAATAATGAACAATAAACATTCAATTAGAGTTCTTAATAACTTAAAATACTTAATATATTTTGTGAAAAAAGACAATTTAATTATTAGAAATTTCCCTGCAAACTATAGCTAAAATAGATGATCCTGCCCTTGATTTCATAACGACTCCATGGAAAAATATTTGAAATATATGCCTCTACTTAGCCAGAAAGTAACCAAAAACCTGTCACAGCTGATGCCTGCTTATCGCTTAACCGACAAATAAAAAAAAAACATAAATAAAAAATTTAAACACAATTTAAAACTATCTTAAAACATTCTCTTTCTCTCTATTAACTGCCTACAAAGAGACCTAATTCGACATCTTGAGTGCTGTGAAAATAGATTCATACAAACACACATACACAACAACCTTCGATAGTTAACAATAGAGCCAGCCTAAATATCGTAGAAAATAATTTTAGATAGAAGCATTTTTCGGTCTGCTATCTACATCACAAGCTACCCAAAAATTGTTTCGAGCATGATATGAGTTACATTGGCCAGCAGCACACATACTCACATGCATAAACTAATACTTAAACAAGCCATGAAGTCAAAATAAATCCCAAGCATGAGCTCGATTGCTACTCATTAGCAGCAGATTTAAACTTCCAACAACAACAACAACAACAACAACAATACCAATAAAAACAACAACTACAAGCAAAGCAAAAAATATCTCTTTATATATGCACATGATCTACACTCACACCTTTAATAATAGCTACAGGGGCGTAGCTTAATTTTTGTCTCGGCAACTGTGTGTACGCTGGGCTAAATAGCGCACTTCCTCCGACCCTTTGCTGGGCTGCTGTTTGACTTCATTGCTTTTGTTGTCAAATCGATTTTTTGGTAGCCAAATAAGGCAAAAAAACCAAAAAAAAAAATACAAATAATAAAATATTTAGTACACATGGAAACTTTGCGTTGAACCAACATTGGCCTTCAAGCGAGTGTGTGGGTGGGTGGGTTGTGAGTTGGCTACCACTGCTGCGGGTAGTCTCCGAGTAAGAGCGATTTTAGGCCTTTTACGGCATTGAGCTGCTGCGTACTTGTGATGAAGATATTGTTTTGACCCTTTTAACGGCACACATTGTAGACTCGTTAAGATATTTGTGCTGGTGTGAGTTGGTGTCTGTCATATGTATGGGTGTTTGTTTGAATGTGTTTGAATATCAACTTATATGCAGCATAAAATTTATTTAATCATGCTTTCTGCTTCGCTGGACCGCAAAAGACACATACATAAATAAATAAAAGGAAAAATTAAAAATTCACAAACTTTGCCTGTTACATTTAAATTCACGCCTGTGTGCATATTTTTAGGCGTCAGCTTAACTTTCAACAGAAAATATTTTTAGTCTCATAAAAATGTTAGCACGCAAATAAATAATACGCACAAGTATGAATTGTTGACGGTCGATCGCTGACAGCTTTAAGTCTCCATAAGTTGGGTTGGATATCTCAACCAAATCCAATATATGCAAACCTACTACATAAGATATTTATATTTGTATGTGTAGCTATTTTTGGCATGTTTATTTTTGACCTTATTTGAGAATATTTTGCACAACCTTCTAGTGTCGACTTTATGTGACATGTTATGATAGGATAATTTGCTGGGATCTAAAGTGAGCTGAAGTGAGCTCGAGCTGAACGGGTTGCTGTTAATTATGTTATTCATAGGGAAAACGTGCTCAACCCTTGATGTGTACGTATGTATATATGTATGTATGTATGTTTATATCTAAACTTAATCGATAAACAAAGTTTTAATATACGTGGCAGCATCTTAATAGCTGCTGGCTAAATATAACATTTCGTTCAAATATGTCAACGGCAAGATGTTGAAGTTGGTAACGAAAAGGTCTTTAATATCTGCATGAAAATATATTCTTAATATTTTCTTTCTATTATTATTAAATTTAATTTAAGCAACTATATTTTAGTGCTTCTTGAACAGCTCAATATGACCGAAAAAACTGTTTCCAATATTAGCATAATTTTCATGCATATGAGTTATGAGAGTGTTAATTTTTTTTAAAGAAAAGTAATGTATGAAATGTTTTAAAATTTGTATGATCTATTTAAAAAAAAAAAAAAATCTGAAAAAAAGAATCATAACGATTCAATGTTTTGTTATAGAATTAAAAAATTTTTAGAAATATAAGGGGTCTTCACGATTCAGTGCAGTTGCCAGTGTAGTTGAGGACTTGAGGACTTGTGCACTTTACAAAAACAAAATATACGTACTTCAAAAATCTACACAACTACATTTCTACTATAGCCTTAAACTTGAGGACTTGAGCAGTTTTGTAGTTGTGTACTTTGAAAAATTTGACAGGTTTGAAATAGTGATGCAACATTTAAGAGTTTAAATACCAATTACTTGATTAATAATAATCTCATTGAAATTATAATATAAATCTCAATAAAAATCATAAAAATAATCTAAGTTAAAATTATGGTGTGCTCACGAAAACCTAACTGCACAACTGCACAAGTCCTCAAGTCCTCAACTACACTGGCAAGTTCACTGAATCGTGAATACCCCTATAATTTTATTTTGTTTGTAGAAGATGGCAGTTTCTGATCAAAAATTTCTATCGATACTCTCACAGAAATATTTGTTGAAATAAAATGAAATTTTGTTCTAATCAAACGAATTTGTTTTTGAAATAGAGCTTGAAACAATTTCATTTAAGTTAAACACAAATGTTTATAAAGTTAATTTAAAACAAAAGTTTTAGTTTTTTTAAACAATGTTTTTAAATATAAAATCAAATTTGATACGAAAATTTTAATATATAAGAAAAATATTTTAAAGCATGATTTTATCGAAGCCACTTTTAAAGTTTTTTGGAGTTTTTGATGGCAGATTCGTAATCAGCGACCCTTGGCACACTGCGAATACCAAATCTTAACTCCATTCGATGAAGTTTGCATTTCAAATATTTTCAATATTAAAAAAATGAATTACTTTTTATTTTATTTTATGTTCGATATTTTTCAAACCAATTCGAAATATTCAATAAGTGTCAAATAAAGTTTCAAAGAAATAATGAGAGAGAAAAATAAAAGGAAAGGTGCGTATAGTTGAAGTTTAAGCACTTTTGTTTTAAATTTTGTTTTGTAGAAATGCAAATGCGTTAAATTTCTATTTTAAAATTTAGTGTTTAATTTTCAAGTATGTTTTTTTCTCAGTGTAGTAAACCCTTGAATTCAACACTGAAATATTATTTTCCTAAGATTTTCATAACCGACTTGAAAAACATAGTTTTGAAAAAAAGTATTCGAATTTTTAAACCATCTCTTTGAACGTTCGAAGACGTACGGAAATGTTAAAATTGGCAGTCCCGGTTTTGGATTATTCGAGAAACCGATTTATTATTATTTTTTTGTCTTGGGTTTTCAATTCAACAATATTATGTGTTCTTAAATCCAATTTTTCTAGTCGGGCTATCGATATTTTTGATTATTTTCGTTATTTAGTTACCGTTAATTTTTCTTCTTTAAATATAAGAATGTTATTTTTAACGTATTAAATAGTCTTTATTAAATTTGTTTAAAATTTTTCACATTCAAATAATTTTGATGTATAAAAGACAAGCGAAGTGCTCCGTGCACTTCATCACTCAAACTGTTCATAGTTGTTGTTGCTATGCTTTTTAAAATATGTTCAAATATATTTATATGAAATATGAACTAGCACATGTTTTGCTAATACAATCTAATATCGCTCAAACTGTTATTTCTTACTATTACAGTGCTTTTTATACGAAAAAATTTTCAGCCTAAAAGTATGCATACAAAATTTATTTGATATTAATCAGTAAGGAAACGACTGGAATGAAACAACATTTGAGATGAATGTAAAAATTTTGTCATATCGTCTGCTGCTTAATTATTTTCAATCTGACGTATGACGGGCTTCTATACTAGTACATTCATAAATAAATTCTTTCTCACACATTCGTTCTCATTTCTTATCTCAGGGTAGCTATTTTCTTTCGTTTTAAAATGATTTATAAGCTACTTACATTATTACAAATCGAAAATCAAGCCTTTAAAAATTTATTGAGTGAAAAATATGCTAATTTAATATTTTACTAAAATAATTAATATTTTATATTCTCTTAAAAATGACGTGTTTTCGAAAAAATTGTGTGTTTCATTTTTATGTCTCATACTTTTGTAAAATTTTTAACTTCAATATACATATTTGAAATTTCCACAATTTTCAAGATTTTTAAAAATTTTCAACAAACTAAACGGGCTGTTTATTCTATTTCATGTATGATTTCGTTGATACTAAGTTTTTAAAATTTCAAATATTCAACAGAACTGTTATTAAAACGTGCCATTTTCGAGTAGTTCGATAAACCGGTTTTAGACTTTGTCGAATATTTATTAACTCTATGAAATAAACACCTTATTTTGATAGAAGTACTTGTCTGATTAACCTTAAAATTTTGGGCATTCTCAAGACTTTACCAAAATGCAGAAGTACAATTTTTGCAAATTAAAATTTTCATACTGCACATAAATCCTTAATTTACAAATTAAAAGTAAATATTTAAGAAATAAATATTCTCATAGATGTTTCTCATCGATAGATATTATAAATAAAAAGTAAGTACCTACATTAGAGTGGGTCGACCTCCATACAAAAAAAAAAGTTTGAAAAAATCACCCTCTATTTTAAAGTTGACCTCAAGAGGATTACGAAAACAAAAAAAGTTTTTTTTGGACCAACAGAAAAACAGCCACAATGGTCTTTTTTGCATAACTTAAGCATTACATGTCAGATCTTAAAAAAATTATGTGTCGTTGAAAAGGGCTTTACGAGCACTACAATGTCTTCTAAGGACATTTTTATTTTTGAGGTCATATTCAACTAGTAAGCCCTATTAGCCCGCTCTATCCCCTTTAATTTTTTTTTCCCCCATATAATTAAACTCCTTCAAATTTGTTTAATTTGTTTTCAAAAAATTATTTATCAAGTTAAAAACAAAGAAGTTATAATAGTTAAAATTTTTGATATAATCCTTTTTTTTTATAAAAAATTTACTTTTAGTTTAGTCAACGAACAAGCACATAATAAAGACAAACTTTTAAAAGAAACTTAAAAAATAATTTTTTGAACATAAATTAAACAAATTTGAAAGAGTTTAATTATATGGGGGAAAAACAATTTAAAGGGGATAAATTTGGCTAATGGGGCTTACTAGTTGAATATGACCTCAAAAATAAAAATGTCCTCAGAAGACATTGTAGTGCTCGTAAAGCCCTTTTCAACGACACATAATTTTTTATGTGCTTACTAGATGAATATGACCTCAGAAGTAAAAATGTTCTAAGAAAACATTGTAGTGCTCGTAAAGCCCTTTTCAACGACATATTATATTTAAGATCTGACATGTTATGCAAGAAAAGAATGCTTAAGTTATGCAAAAAAGACCATTTTGGCTGTTTTTCCGGTGGTTCGGTTTTTGTTTTCGGAATCCTCTCGAGGTCAACTTTACAATAGGGGGTGGTTTTTTCAAACTTTTTTTTTCGACCCACTCTAATGTATATTCATCTGATGATAATACATTAAAAAAAAATTTGTTGAAAGCTCATATTTTATTCATTGTAAAAAATATGTTTTCTTTAACAATTAATGAATAAAGGTTAGTAAATCTTACAAAAAAATAGTTATACCGTACATTATCAATGGCACACAATATTTAGTCAGAACTTGCATATTTTGTTTTTCATACTGACACATGTTAAGGTTTTACGATATTGATTTTTAATAACTATTCTAAAGCACGGTTCGCTTTAAATTTGGTCGCACATTTACGGTTGCAATTCATGTTGTTTTCGTTTGTTTTATATGATTGTTGTATGCATGCACTCGGAATGAATATACTTTTCTTTCGTTTTATAAATTATTGTTTTGTGCAAAATCTGGTCGCTGCTCAGTTAACGATGGAATTTCAACAACGTCAGACAATTTTGCACATGCATTGCACAAATCCCTCATCCGAAATATGCAAAAAATTTTAAATGCAAAAATCAACGGAATGTAGCGTTTTACACTATAAAATTTGTATGGAAGCCCCCATTAGGAAGGGTCGGAGGGGATGGGTTCCAAGGCAAATATTGTTCCTCTTGAAAAAGTAATGTGGTTGGTTATATTGATTTCATTAACAGTAGGTGGATAAGGTTCTGCCTTCCCTGTAGCTTGAAAAACTAGGGTGACCCGAAAATTCTGACTTCAGATTCGGATTCTGCGAGTCCAAAACCTTCAGAAACCGTTGAGAAACCTTTTACGATTTCTTGAGTGTTGTACCGTGTTATTCGATTATTAGAATTCCAATTCTATGTCACAATAGTTGCTTAGATAGAAATAACCGCCGAAATAAGATGCACTTGCATCTAAAAAACATGTCTTAAATGTAATATTTTTTTTATTAATAAAAAAAATTATTATTTAAAAAAAACACTCGCGTGTAGCAACGTACACGTGGCAGAAGTGAAACTTCTTTAACAGTCAGAAATAAGAGAGAACGTATCTGAAAAAAATTCAATCAATATGAAATGGAATCTGTTGATTCAATATTTGCATCCAGGGGCCGTATCGACTATGGTTTTTATCGAAAGTGTCGCATATTAACTTTTATCTCATTGTTTTTTTTTCCGACAAAAATAAAAGTTATTTTGAGCCTTATAGTTTTTTAGGCACAAATAACAATTACTTTTGACTTTTATTTTATCGGTCGAAAATAACAGTTATTTTCTGTCATTTATTTTTTTCGGTCAAAAATATCATGTAGTTTATATATTTTCAAAAGTTATTTTACCGACTTTGATACCATTATTTTCATCTCATCGGTGAGATGTTTTACACATGGTGTCAACAGTTCAATCTGTCAAGCGGCCTTTAAAAATAACACAAATTGCTTGATAATTTTGACCGAAAAAATTAAAGATAAAATAAAAGTCAAAAGATCCTATATTTTTCCTCGAAAAATACAAGGCAAAAAAAAACACCTAAATTTTAACTTTTAAAGAATCAGTCTTAAATTTAAGAGGAACTTAATATTCGTGAGGCTGAGGACATTTGTAACATAATGGTATATTTGAAAAAGTCTTTCAACAATTTTTTTCATTTAAAAATTGTAAAATAATAGTTATTTTCGTTTCTTGTTTTAGTTCAGTTGGTGTTTTAGTTGCTTTCGAATGTCTTCTCAACATTGTCACTTTTTGAATGTTAGATTGCATTTGCATAGTACTCGTTGAAGGAGCCTCCGAAAGCAGAGACAAATCTTGTTGATTATTGTGTTTTGCTTCCTGATCATAATAATTGCTATGTTGAACTGCCTCGTAAAGCAGCGAACGAGCAGTTGATTGTTGAGTGTATCAACTTGGCTATAAAATTTTGTTGAGATGATGGCTGAGTTCCAAAATACATTTTAACAAAGCATCAGTGTGTTTTTTGGGGATTGGTTCTTTGTAGATTCACCAAAATACACTTATGTTTCTTAAAAATGCATTTTGGAACTCAGCCGTTGTTGCAATCACCTTACCTTCATCATTAGTTGCAGACCCAGCTGCGGCTGCATCTTATGAGCTCCTGTTCTGCTTCTGCTCCTGTTTTAGCTATTTTTCTATTTTTTTTCGTGCATACTTGTAGGATGAAAATTAATGTTATGGTTATGTAAATAATGTAATGTTATGTTAATGTAATGTTAATGTTATTTTCTGTATGCTACGCGTTCAGTTTTAATTACATTTTGTTTGATCATTTTCATGTGTCTACATGGCGTAATGGTTTAGATTTCGACTCTTAAACAACGATGTTCGGGGTTCAATTCTCGGCAGCGGCAATAATTTTTTTAAATTTTCATATGAATTGAAAACGTTCTTGTTGATGAATTATGTATAAATTTTAATGAAGATCTGAGTAAAATATCAGATTGGGCTAAGGCTAATAAGCTTAAGCTCAATCCTCTCAAATCATATGTCTTGCCGATTAGGAAACAATGCTTATCTATTCATAATATACCGACAATTACAATCTTAATGGCTTTGGTCTACAATTCGTTACCAAGGTTAAAAATCTTGGATTCTACATGAACTCCTCTCTCTCTTGCGATGATCTATAAATTCTGTTGTTTGCAAGGTTTACTACATCCTTCCGAATTTGAGACGAACTGCATCTTTTGTTCCTGTTGAAACCAGAAAAAAGCTAATTATCCAGCTTATAATGCCTATAATATCGTACTCAGAGGTGGTGTACAGCAATCCTGATTCCAGGTCAAAGCATAAGCTACAACTGGCATTTAATAATGCAATAAGATATGTTTGGTATGGTCTTAAAAAATTTGATCGTATTAGTCATTTAAGCAATCAATTACTTGGTTGCAATATTTTCTGTTACTTGGACGCTAGAAATTGCATTTTCTTGCATAGCTTAATAAATACGCAAACTCCAGCATACTTATACAATAAACTACAGTTCTGCAGATCGACAAGAAACTTGAACCTCTTAATCCCTGTTCATAATTTTTTGAACTCGAGTATACTTTTTTTCGTGAACGCGATCAGAATTTGGAATTCGTTGTCGTCAGCTGTCAAAACTATCACAAACAAACGCAACTTTAAGCATGAAATATTCAAACTTTTCTCTTAATTCTTCTCCTCCTTTCAATTTTCTTTCTCGCTTTTCTAATTTATATAATTTTCTAATTTATATAATATTTATTTATATTCTAATTTTTACTTGTAACATTTATTTGTCGATTAAAACTTGTTGTTATTACTTTTGTTATTCTTTGAACATTGTTTCTTTTTAATTGTTAAAAACTTATAACCTTAAGTTATTAACCTTTATTATAACCTTTTATTCTAAGTTTTACCTTTTATTTATTTGTTGATTATAACTTGTTGTTATTACTTCTGTCATTCTTATCGCTTTAAAAAGACTTGTCTTATTTGTGAACATTATGTATAAAATAAATAAATAAATAAACTAACAGTAATTAGCCTATCGTCACGAAAAAGAGACCTTGAAATTTCACTCGCCGCCAAAGAAGTTTCACTTAAAAAAAAAATGTTGCTGCCCTCGTCCGGGTTTGAACCCAGGCAGTTGAGCGGTTAGGGAGCACGTTCGTAGCAAAATTATATCATTTAAGAATTTAAATACAAGTAACCACGAATCATTTGATCATAAGTCATAAATCATTAATTATGTTTTAAAGCATGGAATCATGGCTAATTTTTGCATGAATTGTGTCAATTTTTTTTTTCTATTTGATTTCTCAAAATGCATGATTTTTAATTAAGCAGTTTTGAGTTATTTCTACTGATATGGGTTACAAGCAAGAAACTTTTAGGATTAACCTACCTACAGTTATTCGATCTATTGCTGTTGTGAATTTGCTCACTACACGGAAAAGTGTAGATTGCAGTCACTTCACTTAGCGTGTGCAGCGGGAAATTTTGAAATTAATTTTAATAAAAGTTTCATGAAGTCGAAAAAAAAAACAAAATAAAAACCTTCTTCATCATTGCCAATGTATGCTATTGTACTTTGTTATCGTTGTCATAACAACATGTATGAAAATATTACTCTAAAATATTTCATGCCACAAAAACAAAAAAAAAAACCAATATAGTCTCATAAAACTTCCTCCAAATTTTCATCAGCCAAAAATTATAATTAATGAATTTTATTTTGCTGAGTTGGCAACTATGTGTTATTTAGATATTGGCGCCCAAAAATTTGCCTGCAGATTAAACTGGAGTGAGATTCCAGCAAGTCAGTGAATAAAATCGAATTCTGATGAGTTAATCTAATAAATGAATATGTAAATATGTAATCAACATGTAAATTGTTTTTAATAAAAGCAATCCTCATGGAACTCTATACAAAATTATAATAGAAAGGAAATCTTTTGACAACCCGAATTTTTTCCTCAAGCAAATTTCTAAGACTGAAAAGCATTGAATTTAATTATTCGATTAATTTTTATGCGCACACATTTTTACGCAAACACATTTCTATTATAATCTTACGCACCAGTGATGCCATCCTTTGCTGTTTGCATTTGTGAAAGAACGAAAAATTGCTACCACAACGGAAATAAATGACTATTAATTTGATGCAGAAAATTGCTGTGATGTTGAAAAGGCTTCTTTGAATGGCAAAAATTTGCTGCTTTAATTTGCCTTCCGTCAACATGCTGCTTGCCATAAAAGCGTCAACGATAATAACAACAGCAGCAGGAACTTAATCATCAAGATTACAAACATAATAATGTTCTCTTAGAATCGCTGTTGTGGTTGTTGTCGTCTCTAGAATCCTGTCGACAGCTTCTGCGAGTACATTATATTACATGTGGATCACTTGATGTGGTTCTTCCTTATTTTCCTACTCAGTGAATGTGGAGAATGTTGAAAATGCTGTTCCCTAGCTTGCGATAACCATTCAATTACACTCAAACGAATCTCAAGCGGATTCGAGATGTATTTACAAGATGTGTCAGCAGTGTATTCGGAGAAGGCAACTGGAAACAGGCTTTGTTGTTTGTGGTAAGCAGAATATTCTGTAGCAGCAACAGCAGCAGCAACGCGGTATTTAAATCACTTTGAGCGAAATATGAAGGCAACAACTGTACTGACCCAGTTAAAGATAAATGCCTGTAATGGAATCGCTTTACAAATGGATAAATGAAGAAAATTTGCAATATTTAGTTGGCACTGCATGTTTCAACTGGTGTGCTATTTATCTTCAAACTCATGGTTATTTGCTGGAAATAATTTAAATGCACGCTATTTGAGTAGAAAATAAATTAAGTAAATGTCAGAAAAAATTTCATAAAAATAAGGAAAATTATTTTGTGTTACATGTAACTTTTTTGTTGATTTGTTGCAAATTAATGTGACTTGAATGAATTTATATTTGAATTAAAACTTATTAGATTTAATTAAATAAACAACATGAAATCAAGTATTTATCTGTAACACAAACAAACACAACATTTGTCTGTATTTGTAGATTAAACTTTAAAACTCTTATGTGTGTTTTCTGTTGCAGTCAGTGATGTCAGCAAGGTCAACAGAAACTAAAATGAACGAGTAGTTTTATATTTATTAACAAGAAGTTGATGATTTTTAGGTGACCAACGAAGCGCTTAACAAACTTATGACAACATAAGCAAACATAGAATTGCATAGAATATCTGTTGTATCCTTTATATGAGTTCTTTCATGTGTGTTTTTAATGTTTTACAAGACATTCAAAGGATGTTTTTATTTTATAATTTATGAAAACTATATTCTGTCACAAGCAGAGCAATGCGAAAGTTTGGTAAAATACAACAAAACAGACACACGCACATAACAGCTATACATACCCAACAAACTGGATCTATGAGTTAACATTTTTGCTATAATTGCAATAATGAAAATCTTAATTGAAAAATACACGTATCATTATTATTTTCGATAATTAATGTTTAAGCAAACTATAAAATATTTTATAATATTAATTAAAAAAAAAAGAAACAGTTTTGATACTATCGTAAGTGTAGACGTTAACTCCGTTTTAGTTGTAACCTTTTCTAATTTGCCCCTTTACTCGTTTTTTCATAAGAGTTAAATCTAACCGGATCACAGACCCATTTCGTTTAGTATGAGAGTTGAGTTCATTGACTGAGTTGAAAAAAGGTTATGATAGACGTCTTGTGTTAAAATAGAGCACTCATTTCTAAGTAGTACATACAAGAACCCACTGAAGAATCATGCGAATCAGTTCGTATAAAACATAAACAATACAAGCAAAAACAAAGAAAGCAGCAGGCACTGCATAAGCAACTGATGATGATTCTTATAGAAACACATGCATTTTTATACCCTAAACCTGAAAGATCAGAGTATATTAACTTTGTGCAAACGTTTGTAACGCATAGAATGAAGCAAGTCCGGTATAGAAAAGTGTATATATTCTTGATCGGTATCACCTCGTGAGTCGAGCTATTCATATCCGTCCGTACGCCTGCGTGTTGTCCGTAAACACAGGATAAGAATAAGGAGTTGAAATAATTGGATGAAACTTGGTACACATGGTCACATGCACTCAAGGATCTGCACTATTGAATATTTTTGGAATCCGCTAACGGGCACGCCTACCTCCCATACAACGCAGACATTGAAAACGGCATAAATGAGCTAATAGTTAGTTTAAAACAATAAAATTTGATATACCTGTGTTTTATGTCAAAACAAATGTTTTTGAAAAATGGGTGTCATCCGCTTACGGACGCGCCCAGCTCCCATACAACCCAAAAATTGGAAACTCAATAAATTAGCTGCTGTTAATCATTCAGGGATAAAATTTAATTCGAATTTTTTTATAACAAAACAAAGATGATTTTGAAAAATTGTCATCCCCCTACGGCCACGCCTACCTCCCATACAACGCAGAAATTGAAAACGGCATAAATAAGCTAGTAATAAATCTACAACAAAAAAAATTTGATACACATTTGTTTTATGGTATAGCAAAGATATCTTCGAACGGATGACGTCCATATCCGCCGACGGACACGTCTACCTCCCATACAAATAAAAAAATTGATAACTGCATAAATAAGCTTGTGTTTGTCTTACAGAGATCAAATTTGGTATGTGTTTATTTTGTACTAAAACTAATATGTGTTCAAAAATTTGGCGTATTCCGTCCACTAACACGCCCATCTCCCAAACAACCCACAATAGTTAAAGAACTATAAGGGCATTAACGTGTGAGCACAGGAAGAAAACTTGGTTTGCATAAATTTTTCATCAAAATTTAAATACACATAAAAAATGGGCTTCGTTTGCCCATGGACACGCCCATTTTCAATATTATTATTGTGTTTTGTAGAAGTAGGTTTAGGATATTTCATAGTCGTGCTAGACCGACTTAAGACTTTCTTTACTTGTTCTTCTTATATTTTACTTTTTTGTGACTTTAATATTCATGCAGCGCACAATATATCTGATATTTTAGTAAATATATTATCTTTGACCGATGAGTATTAAAGACTGTAGGTATACCCTAAAGTATTCGTCAAAAAGTTTCATCGTCTTGAAAAAATTTGTAAAAACGACCCCATAAAAACCATAAGACGTAATTCTACGTCAAAAATATAACCCTGGTAAGAAAACACGAAAGACCTCGGGCATACAAAAAAGCTATGTCGAAGAAAAAAAAAAAGAAAACAAAATTAGGTCTTCCTAAGAAGAAATATACAAAATTTTTTATTATACAAATAAAATAGCATTTTGAAATTTATACCCATAGGATAAAATCACCCCATGTTACATTTTTATCACTAAATACAAAATTTCTCATTTTTTTATGAACTCTCTCCCAGTTGATGTGTTTTTTTTTCAAATTTAAGGACAAGCCTGAGCACAGTTATCTTAAACATTCTTAATCCATTTATTTTAATAGATAAAAACCACGTTTACCTCCCATACAACCCCAATAATGAAAACTTCATAAAGAGACTAATATTTAAGTTACAAAACTGAAATTTGGTATTTGTGTGTTCTATGGCAAAGTTGAGATCTGTTAGAAAAATGGGTGTCATCCACACACTAACACGCCCACCTCCCATATAACCACAAAATTGAAAATTATATAGAGGCTTCTGACGAAGCTACAAAAATAAAATAAGGTATATATTCATTGTATATCAAAATTAAGACGCGTAAGAAAAATGAGCGTCATCCACCCACGAACACACCCACCTCCCATACAACTTCAAAATTGAAAACTCTATGAATAGGCTTCTCTTTAAGCTACATACAAAAAATTTGATACGTTTGTATTTTATATCAAAACTAAATCGTGGAAGAAAAGTGGTTGTCATCCGCCTAAGGCCACACCCACTTCCCATACAACCCACTATAGCGAGAACTCTATTAATAGGCTCATATTTACTGCGTTAAAATTTAATTTTTTTATCCTTACGAATCGGCCGTGGGGGTATTTTAATTTCGGCCAAGTCGAAGATAAACCTTACTTGTTTTAAATGATGTTCTACACTTCCGAAATCCATTTTGAATATTAAACTTTTACTTTAAGCTAAAACCTTCCGTAACAGCCATTTGGAATAGTACAATTTACATGTAAGCGTTCCACAAAAGCAAATTTCAAAGCTTGACGCTTACGTTTCTAACCTTGTTATAAATTTATTCCAAGATTGTTTGACTGATAAGGATTAATATTATAGGAACTACTTTTATGGGAATGTTTTGAATAAAATTCAATAATTTTATTAAATAGCTACTTGCATATACAGTAACCATGTGAAGTAACAATATTGTGACCTTGAAGTTGAAAATGGTTAAACTGATAAGCTTTAATATGGTGCGAAATCCTAGTTCTTTTTAAGAAATCCAAATGATGGAGTCATATTTTTCTAAATTTTAAAAAATTTCATTAATGTATTTTGTTGTATTATATTCTTTATATTATTTACTGGTTTTTAGTTTTATGTGTCCGTATATTTTCTAGCATATTTTGCATATTTATTGCATTTTCCAATTTCTGCTCAAAATTTAAAAGTTTTTGTTATTAATTATTCTCCCCTCACATTTAAAATGCCAACTAAACAGATGTTTCTGAATTTCTTTGAATACAAAAAACAAATATTGAAAAATACTGCATTGCAGCATAGCGTGCTTTGAGGGTTTTTTACTTAATCATGTATTCAAAAAATAGTCCTCGAAAGATATAACAAAAGAATCAATACTGCCAAAAAAAAAAAATTATTGGATTTAAATTAAGGAGGATGTGTAAAATATGCTTTTATTTACACTCTCTCTTTGTCTAACACTTTATATCTAGCTATCTATCTATACCTTTCTCTTGGCTTAAATTTAAATCCTCTATTTATAACAACAATAGAACTCAAGAAGCAGCTCATGAAATATTTAAAAAAAGAAAACAGCCAGCATTCAAGCAACAATGATTGTGGCAACATGAACAACAATAGCAGTCACCATAGCACTGACAACAACAACTGCAAAGCATAACGAATTCCTTTCGGATTTTCAACAAAATTTCTTCATTTCCTTCGAAATCGTGCTCGTGCAGAGTGTAACAGTGGCACAGTTGCGGATAGAAAAGCAAAAAAAAAAAAAAACAGCACAAACTAAACCATTCTCATCACTTTAATTCTGTGAATATCTGCTTGTGTGGGTATGCAAGCTATGAAGGCATTAAGTGTTCAGGGCATAGCCATGTGCAGCGCTATTACTTAAAGTTTCGTTTTTTTTTTTTTGCTTTTATAAAAGTATTGTTAGCAAATTTATTGTTCCACAATAAAGTTTCGATTTTTTATTGTTACACACAAGTAAATACATATAACCCACACACATACACACACACACACAAATACATCAACAATGAGTTGTTTTCAAATTCTGATATGCCGCCATTTGTTAAGCGTTGCAATTTCAAACAGCGCTGCAACCTGATGTTGTAAAGTCATCATTTATTGGCAGGATGCGGTCTTTGTGCGCTATACAGTGCTCTGTGTGGAAGAGATTGCAGTGCAATTTGTGCAGGATTGGTTTTTTTTTTTTTTTGGCGCATGCCATGATGCTTCAATATGCTGGCTGTAAGTATGTTGGAATTTGTTAAAAAGAGTAAATTTTGCAAAAGCAGCTTAACTTTGCTTTATCGGTTGAAATATGTATGTGGCATGCAGTTGGTGTGTGTGTTTTTTTTTATTTATTTTTGTCTTACTTCTTAGTACTTGCAAAGTTTTAGTTAATTTAAAACAGAATCACTTTTATTATATGTATTCAAGCTACTTCTAGCATTAAGAAATTTTAAGAAAAGTATGCATTATGAACATGACTTTGGAGTGAATCGTTAGTGGAATTTAGCAGAAGTTTCAGCCACATAAAATAAATCACTTTAAATAATCAAAACTCCATTTTATAACTGCTTACATACTTTCTTTATTTTATCCTGTTTTCTTAAATTTAAATTTTAAAAAAAATTTTTATTCATAAATTTTAAGATTTATTTGGACTTTTAAGATTTATTTATTTATACACGTATAGCCTTGGGTCGAAATTCGACTAATTTATTGATTGCCTATTTATAATTATATGCGAGTTGATTAAAATAAGTTCGAGGCTATAACTCTTAATTGATAAGAGATATAAAGCTATTTTCTTCAAAAAAATTATTTTTTTATTTAATTATTTTTTTTCAAAAACAGAAAAACAACATTTTAAAAAAATTTTATTTTGTCAAAGAAATCAAAAGGGGTAGCCTTGATTTTTTTATGGCACGGACAGTTTATTAATTTAGTGTCAAGACAAAATAAATTCACCTTAAATCCGGTATAGACTTTGAAAGCAAATCAAAAATGCAATTTTGAGTTTTTGTTTTTTTTACAACAAAAAACATTTTTACCCCATATTTTAAGAATAAATCAAATTTTATGGTCTTTTTTTAAAATGAATAATTTAAATATAAACAAACAAACAACGGTATTATTTTCAAAAGTTTTTTTAAGTTAACTGATAAGACTTAAATACAAAAAAGAAATAAATAAAATCTATTCACAGATGGCGGAGATATTGGCTTCCCAATTTAGAACATTCAATTTGAGACAGTTTTTTTTCTCTCTCTTGGCATTTGGTTGAAACACAAGCTAAATAACTAACGACAATATTAAGAAAATTCATTAAAAATACTTTTGGTTAGAACTTTGCTGTAATTTTTAACACATTTGAAAAAAAATTTAACAAACTTTTAGAAAAAATTAGAAAAATTGAAAAACCGTTAAAATCCGACCAAGATATTCACATGAAAAGTCAAATTTTTGAATTTAAAACACATTTTTTTACAAATTTTACAATTGACGAATGCATAAAACTTCATTTTTTAATAAATTGTTACTTTTAAAAAAAATTCTAATTCGACCAACTTTGCAACTCTCCCCAAGCCAAATTTCATATTAATCAAAGAGCGGGTTTTTTCTATAAAAATTTAATTTCTCTCTTAGAAGGTTGGGCACCTCTTCTATCAGATATATAGTTTATATATACATTCTGCACATCTGGGCAACATAACCTTTCGAATGATATAAGTTTAATTTATTTTAAGTTTTAATTAATACCAAAAAAGCGTACGACAAACTTTAATGTTCACGTATTAATATATAAGATTTGCTCATGGGAATTGTAAAAGGGAGTTCTCATGTTTAAGACAGCAGGATGCAGACATCACATGTTATGTTAAAAGTTTAACTTAAAACTTAATAGACAGACAGCGCACATTTTTTGTGTACATCTGTATTTTGATAAATAATATGTGTCAAAGTTTATTTGTGTACCTTGTATACAACCCTCTATACAGCAATTTTTATTTTATGGTCATATGGGAGATAGGCGTGTCAATGGGCGGATTCAACAAATATTCAATAATACAGATCTTTGGGTCCATGTGAGCATGTGTACCAAGTTTCATGAAATTATTTCAACTCCTTCTTCTTATTCTGTGTTAACGGACAACACACAGACGGACGGGCATGGATAGCTCCAGTTCCTTTTTGAAATATGGTTCGGACATAGTACGCAGACGTCAGAAATTATGATTCCTCACGAGAGTTGCGAGTTGCGAGTATATGAGTAAACCTTTTCATACTCTGTACAGTATAATCTTTATTTAAGTTATAGTTTCGGTGTTAGTTTGATAAATAACCAAATATTGATAAAATTGGAATTTCGAGAAAATTGATATGGAAAAAAGGCTTCAAATTGAAATAGAAAAGTTAAATTGGAAGTATAAATGGTTCAATTCTTAGTAAAAAACCCATTTTTGCAACAAAAAAAATAATTGTTTATGTACTTATTTCGATTTGGAAAGAGAATTGTGAGTGAAATTTCAAGATCTCATTTTTATGAAAGTCTGTTCATTTGAAGGTCACTTCAAACACCAAATAATTAATATAGTTGGTATTATTATAATGTTGTCTCTTTCTTTCAAGGCTTAAAGAGTTTGCGTAAAACTATGATAAAGACGTGATATTATGACTAAACGTCACATTTTCTTAAGTTGATTTCGTACTGGCTGAATAAAATGTTTCTGTTTGTAGCACATGGTGCGCTAAATACAGTGAATGTGTACAAATGTGTTGATATCAGTTGCTTGAAGTTTTGTCTGTTGTTCAAGTTGAGTTAACTTTAACTTTTGTAGCGCGTCACAGTTAACATTTGCGAATATTGAACATATTTAAATATACAATAGGATGATAAGACACAATACGACAACCAACTTGTGAATTGTCTCAATCCAAATGAAATCCCTGTAAAAATTTTAAGTTTATTTGTCACGTCTTCGGTGCTGCACGCGTATTTCTTTTTTGTTATATGAAAAGTAATTCATGCAAAGAAAAGATATGGCTTTGACTGATATATTTCCTTAAACCAAATTTACCAGAAAGGTATTTTATGTTTCTTTTTTTTTAATTGTTCCTATATTGGAGGTTAACAAGAAGATTAAGCTAATTTTTTAATGAAAAAAAAAACAAAAAAAATTCAGATTTTATTTGGATTTTGCAATATTTAAAAGAGGATAGACGGTATAAACATACCAATACATGCTTGGATTTTTTTTTTTTGCTTTTTGAGAATATTATTAATATATCAAATTTTAACAAAATCTGTGTTTAATTAATGATTTCAGATTTGTTTAGAAGTCAAATCTAATACAGGTTTTTAACTTCAAATTCAACCTTTTCCATTTCAAATTAAACTTTTTCCAAATCAAATTAAACTTTTCCATTTCAAAAAAAACTTTTTCCATTTCAAATAAAACTTTTTCTATTTCAAATTAAACTTTTTCCATTTCAAAAAAAACTTTTTCCATTTCAAATTAAACTTTTTCCATTTCAAATTAAACCTCAGCCAAGAAAAATATTTATTTTAGATTTTTATTGAATTATTAATATGTAATCGAAAAGTATTACATATTTCTTGTGTAAATAGCTGTTTGAATAAAATATATTAAAACTAATATCGCTAGTTAGTACTAGATGAATCCCATCAAAGAAGTTTTTTTCAAAAGTCAAGTTAATTGCAAGAAATATGCTAGCTAATCCTGATGCACGCGCTGATTTAAGGAACATTAGAACATTATCAAGGAATCTTTAACGACTGTTACATCCACAGATTGTTATAATTATTACACGCATATGTACATGCAACTACCTTCAGCTGCTGCAGGGGTACCCTTGTAAATATTTACTTCAATAATTTATATATTTACTTAAAATTTTGTACTTATCTCTAATTTTGTTTTTTGTTGATATTTCTTGTAAAAATTTTAAAAATTAAATCAAAACATTAAAAAAAACTCGTCTTAAAATTTCTTAATTTAAATTTATTATTCTAAAATTTTTTTGGAGATTTTATGAAAACCGTGTTAGTATTGAAGATATATGGGGTGAAGTGAATGGCAAAGTTCTTAAAAGTTTAAGTGTTAGTGATAAACGTCGGTTGGATTAGTATAACAGTGTTTTTTTTGGTTTTTAAAAAATGTAATTTTGATAATTTTGATTTCTATTGAAAATGTGGTGTAAACTAGCCAGTGTAAACTAGTGTTATTAGTTTTTATATAGTTTATTCAAACAGCTATTTACACAAGAAATATGTAATACTTTTCGATTACATGTTAATAATTCAATAAAAATCTAAAATAAATCTCTTTCTTGGCTGAGGTTTAATTTGAAATGGAAAAAGTTTAATTTGATTTGGAAAAAGTTTTTTTTGAAATGGAAAAGGTTTAATTTGAAATGGAAAAAGTTTTATTTGAAATGGAAAAAGTTTTTTTTGAAATGGAAAAGTTTAATTTGATTTGGAAAAAGTTTAATTTGAAATGGAAAAGGTTGAATTTGAAGTTAAAAACCTGTATATAAAAATCTCGTGTCACGGTGTTAGTGTTTGAACTCCTCCGAAACGGCTGGACCGATTTTATTGAAATTTTTTTTGTATATTTGGTAGGCATGAGAATAGGTCTTAAAGCATTTTTCACCCTCCTAACTGCGAGGGGCGTGGCACTTTTTCAAGAACACACATTTTAGGCTTTACTGTAGTCTATAAATCAAACATTAATGAACTTTGGTACGAACTTACTATTGAGTCTTGATCTTCGATTTTCAAATTTGAGTTCCTTAGGGGAATGGTATTATCAAGACGCGTAGATAGAGGGGTCTCACTATACAAAAATATTTAAAAACAGAAAAAGCCGGATATCTCGAAAATGAAACGAGACAGGCCAAAAATAACCACTTTTTGCGGCTTTCTTATGGTATTATCGAGACGCGTAGAGGGGTCACACTAAACTGAAATATTGAACCAAAATATCTCGAAAATGGAGCGAGATTGGACAAAAATAACCACTTTATTGAGAAGCTTAGATAGAAGGGTCGCACTATACCAAAATACTGCACCGAAAATATTTTAAACAGAAAACAGAAAAAGCGGGATATCTCGAAAACGGAGCGAGATAGGCGAAACAACTTTTTGCAAGTTCTAAAGGAGATGGTATTATCGAGATGCGTGTATAGAGGGGTCACACTAAATGAAAATATAATGCACTAAAAATATTTAAAAACGTGAATCACGTGAATACGAACCTCAAATGTAGTTCGTGAATAAAATACACGTGTAGTTGAGGTTCGTGTTTTTACTTGATTTTTTTTTTTAAAATACGTCAACACGTGTAACACGTGCTCACGTGAAACTGGAAGCTCTAATTTGAACTCAGAATGGAGTAACTATTTGGTGGTGTTCTGCTAATGGAACGGGCATTGTACAATGGGTGGATCCGCCCATATAAGACACATTTCTTTGGAAATAATATGATTGGATGAATCGCTTTGGAAATAATAGTCACCTATTTAAGATACTCAGTTTGGAGTTACTATTTGGTGATATCTTATCTAGGAAGTACTCGCAAACTAAAACCGGCATTGAACACGGGGCATGGCTCGCTCCGCCCATAAAAGAATATTTTTTTTTATTTAATAGCTTTGGTCACAAATAATGGTCACAGAATATTGAAACTCAGAGTAGAAGTCTCAAATTGTTGATGGCCTTATATTGGCAAACTGAACAGACATCGGACAAGCACGGCAGCAACGCGCCGGGTACCAGCTAGTAAAAACTAAAATTTTTAAAGTAGCTTTAAACAAAAAAAAAATCCATTGCATTTTTATGAATAGTTTCTCATTTGAATATGAATGCAGCAGTTGAAGTGCTCTAAATATGTAACAGTTCTCTTCAACATTAGATATGTGATGAAACATTGGTTTGCAGTGCTTGATCTGTTTGTATGTGTGTCTGTTCTCTTGCCCTTCACCAACTTCCACCACGTTGTGTGTGTGGATCTTAATGTTTTGGTTCACATTCCATTGCATTTATTTTTCTCTGTACTTGTATTTGTCTGCATTTGTATTTAAATCCCAAGCAGCAACCAGCAGAAGGAAACAATTAATTTTGAAACAGCATTTTTTGCTTGTTTCCTGCATGTATTGTGCTTGAACTTTTGCCACCCATTGTTCTTGTATTTATCTAGGTTTCTATCTGTCTGTTTTTGTTTACTTGTACATGTTTATTTGTTTTCAACACACACACACACACACACACTTACTTATATTCCATGTTTACGGTGCAAAGCAAAACAAGCTCATTTATTACAATTTGTTGCTCATCAATCATATTTTAATAGGTTAGAAAATATGAAAAATGTGGCAACACTCATTCATATACGACAGCTTATGTATAAGTATAATAATTTAATATTTATTTCAATGTTTTTTTCTTTAAAGAACTCGTAACTGTTTTAAAACTTTCAACATGCTTACATTGCACACAACTTGCACTGTTTCTTTAAACTACCTTATTTATGTCTAAAGCTGACGTTGCAACATTTTGCAACAAATGGTAAAAATTTGTTGAAAACTCTTGCAGCATTTGTTGCTAGGTGTAAATTTGTGGCATAATTTATGGTTTCTCAAGATAAAAGAAATGTTCTTTAGCTCTTAAACAGTAAATTTAAGTTATTTTTTATTGTGCTGACAAACGGTTCATACGAGTTATATGTTCAGTTTAAAGTAAGCATTTTTTGGAAAATATTTTTTTATATTTTATAATTAATATGACTAATTTTTGTATTTATTATTATTAAATGTAAGCTGGTAGTGAGTGTGTTGTACATTATGGTTATGTAAGCTGATTGCAACCTTACTATTTAATTAATGTTACTCATACGCAGCGTTATCTTAAATAAGCTATTGAGGATATAATCGTTGGCATTATGTGAGTACTTTAGCTTCGCTTCTTCAAAGGGGCCATACATTTAAAAATCTACTGTTGGCGTCAACACACAGAACTTGCTCACTGTACCGCTGAGCGCTAATCTAGGGCAGTGATGTTATTTGATAATTTTGGAGGGGAGTTTTTTAACTCTTCTGAAAGTACTTTTTCGGATGTGAGAGTACCTTTTGTTAATCTACATATTAAAAGGCGTTAAGAACAATTTTTTCTCGTGTTTCTCAACCGATATTGATTAGTGTTTTTAAAATGAATCAAAATTTTTCGTATGGCCTTGTTTTTTATTCGATTCTAAAATGCATTACATAAATGCTAATGCAAGAATTCTAATTTAATCTGTAGTAAATTCACGGCAATGCCTTCACCATCAACTTAAAAGTTATTATTCAAGTATTAATTTAATAAAATCAGTTATTAACCAACGTATTAACGTTTTTAGCACTTAATCGTTTCAAGTGCAGCGCATTCGATTACCTCCAATGACATGCCTTTTTATAAAAATAATGGGTTCTGATGCGAGAGGGTAAGCGATGAATCAAATTTTCTGGATAACTTTTTCGATTGCATGTAAGCGAAGATTTTGCTGGGAGAGTGCGGAGTAGAAGTGCACAAAATATTTTTTATCTATAATTATAAAAAGGCAAACAAAAACTTGGTCGAATTTCGACCCCAGGCGATACTAATATTATTAAAGAAGCTTTTGTTTAGTTGCTGAGGCACTAGGGGGGGGGGGGGGGATACAGTAATACATGAAATTTTTTAGTAACGGGATTTTGATACCCAAAAACCTTAAATTTTGTGAGGTTCGACAAAAAATTGGTTTTGAAAAAAAACAAATTCGGCGTGGCGTGGGGTTAAGTTGTGCCGCATCGGTGTTAAAGGTTGGTGGAAGTGGAAGGAAGTGGGAAAATTAGACGAAAACCTTTATAACTATGTTCGTCTGACCCCAATAATTTTTTTTCTCCGAAATTTTTCAGGAACATACCTGCCCCAATCTTCTGGCTTTTTCTTTCCAACATTCTATCGCAACATATCTACCCTATATTACCAGCCTTTAAAGGGACACCTATCAATCTGTGTCGATAAGGAATAACAGCTAAAATCATTTGTAAAATTTCAAGAGACCATTTTAAAGACTAAAATTGCTACCGAATATCAAGAAGGTAACCTGACTTTTGCTGTTTAGATTTTATGGCGTTTAACATTTAATTTTCAAGGTATAACCATAAAAATTTGCGTACTATTGTTTTTCGTTGCAAAAAAACGCAATGAAAGTAATAACCTCATTTTGTCCTAATTCGACTTTAGCGGTTATTCCTTGTCGATACAGAAATGTTTTTTTTTTAAATTTTTTTTTCTAAAATTGGCTTCCATCGCTCCAAGGGTGGATTCCAAAAGGCTGTAATGAGAGACTGACCCAAATTTACTTTTCTTCTCCAAATTTGTATCGAGCATACAGCATACCTGTCGTAAATAAGAAATTTTTTAATTATAATTATTATTTCTTTTTGTCATGGGATGGATATGTATTTCTTTCGATTTTCGAAGACGACTATCCTAATTCTATTCTATCCTAATATTACGCCTCTTTATGTGGCATCGTTGACAACGTGTAGAATACGCAATATTTCTTGCGCTTGTTGGTAATCTTCTCGCTCAGTCCAGGTTTCTGGATTGGTAGCAACCAAATCAGTTGCAAATCGGAAGCCTGCGAAAATTTTTGCTATCTCAGTAATGACGTAATGGTTCAAATATTTTTGTAATTTCTGATTCACTTTCTCCGATGCCAATTGGATCTTTTTTACACCTCTTTTAAGCCAAAAATGTTAATTGGACGAGCACGTACTTGATTTCCGTTGCTGCCGATATCCTAGCTATCATCTTCCTCGTCTTCTTCGTTGAATCCAATTAAAAATTTTTTGATCGGATAACCCTTGTGTTAAGCCGAACAATTTTTCGGTTTCAATACGTTTACTTTTTTTGATGACTAGTGTAGCGGAAAGTACTTTTTTTGGGCTAAAAGAAGTTGGGGACTTTTGAAAATCGAAAGGAGGTAAATAAGTGGATATCCACTTCAAATATCATCCCTGATCTAGGGTCATCTTTAATTAAACTGTAACGGCGATCTACCAACAACATCGTTACAAAATCTTCTAGTGCAACAACAACAACATCACAAGTAAGACACACACAGCCAATACATGACAAATCAGCCAGCATAGTATACAACAACAACAACAATAACAACACAACCAGTTGACACACAAGCATCGCATGACAAAGCAGCCATCACCTCTAAATAGATTTTTTTAAAGCATGCACATAATTCGCATTATGTTCTGTGAATAGATGATTAAAGACTAGCCAATTGTGTTGGTAGTCAGGGCGGCTCGAAGGCGTAGGGTTTTGTCCGTCTTTTACTTGGCAACGAGTAAACTAAATTTTTTAAGCAAAACACCGAAAGGCGGGTTGCTCGATACATACATAGTAGTTAGATTTCGTATTTTGTTTGCGTTGGACTTCACCGCGGCTTCGGTCAGTCGGCTATCCTCCCGAATATTCCGTAATTGTGCTTGTCGTGTTTAGGTTGGACTTCACTGCGGCTTCGGTTAGTCGCTATCCCTCCGAATACGTAGCTTGTTGTGTTTAGGTTGGATTCACCACAGCTTTGGTCAGTTGGCTATTCTCCCGAATACGTATCATTAAGCTACCCATTAGGGATTATATGAATAAAGCTTATGATACATTTATAATTTTTATTATTGATAATAAATATATATATATAAGTTATTTATTCTACTTAAGAAATATATATATATACTTATCTAATTCAATTGATACTAAAAACCACTTTATAAGATACATAAATTAAATTGTATACTTTAATGCTGCAAGAGATGTATGTATGTTACTTATGTAAATATATAATCATTTAACAGTAAGAGCATATTTTCCAAATCCAACGCTCTCTGTTGAGCTTTGTCTAAGCCAAGTCGCATTAGTTCGTCACGAACGCAATCACCGATATTAACCGAAGCACTGAATACCGAGTATCACAGTCATCATCGAGGCAGAATCAGAGAGGGCAATTGTTGGAAAATTATAGCTTGATACCCACGAATGATTGTTATTGTGTTCGTATGTACAAAATAAGTATGCATATATATTCATAATTAATCATATAGATTATTTATTGAATAATGATTGAAAACTGATATTTAAACCAACAAGTCTTTTTATTCAATGGAGGTTCGAGGGTCCTTTGTTTGATTCTGGAGCGACTGAGTCATACCTCAGCCTTTGAAAAAACCACCTTACAAATCTGCATCAAAGGCAGAACAACAGAAATGTTGTTTCTAAAGCAAAGCGAAATAGTGTGTGGTTCTATTTATATTTCGGGATAACATTTTTGTTTTAAGTAATAAATTTACTAGGTTTATATATTCGATTAAAAGATTTACGTTAATACCCTTTCTTAATGCTATTGTCATACTATAGATTGAAATTAATTAAACAAAAAACCAGGTACCGTACCGGTTATGATTTTTATCAAAGAAGTCAAATATTAACTGTTATTTTTTAACTTTTATGTTTTCCGACATAAATAAAACTTATTTTGTGCCTTACATTTTTTCGGGCAAACATTACAGTTACTTTTGACTTTTATTTTATCGGTCAAAAATAACAGTTATTTTCGGTCAAAAATATCAGGCAATTTGTGTTTTTTCAAAAAAAGGCAATCAGGAAATTTTACTGACTAAAAAACTATAGATACCATTATTTTGGTCTCATCAAAAGTTTTTTAATCGGACAAGCGGCCTTTAAAAAAACACAGATTGCCCGATATTTTTGACCGAAAAAGTAAAAGTCACAAAATAACTGTTATTTTTGACCGATAAAATAAAAGTCAAAGGTAATCGTTATTTTTGTCTGAAAATATAAGAGGCAAAAAATTACAGTTAATTTTTAACTTTTATAGAATCAGTCGGAAATTTAAAAGGCTCTAAATATGCGTGAAGCTGAGGCCATTTTTATGCTAATGGTATATTTGAAAATGTCCTTTGACAATTTTTTCATTGTGTCTTTTTCATTCGAAAATTGTAAAATAACAGTTATTTTCGGTCCCTGCTAAAAACACATTTAAAAATATATTAATGAAATAATATATAAAAGTTTTTTAAAAAATTCATGTTAAAGTTCTAAAATTGGTTTTGTCAAATCTATTTCATTTAAGTTTCAAAATTTGGACTCGTATAATCATGAATACTCTGTTAGTTTTATTGATCAATTTTGCAATAAAATCATTTGTTTGTAAAATGATTGACAACAAGTCAAAGTCATAGAAATGTCAACACGGCAATTGAAACGCCGGAATTATAGAAATAGAAATATTTGTGTCATAAAAAAACTGATAAACAAAACAAAAGCTCTGTGCTTTGAACTGTGAAAAAGTATATTTTTATGTTAGTCAACTTGAATTAATCATGCATAATTAATTAAGAGTTTGACAAATATTTCGCATCAGGGGCGAACAATTATTAGTAATAATGTAGAATATGCACTGACTTATTAACGTATAACAAAACGTTGATTTTTAAGTTAGATACAAGTATAAATATTTTTCATAAATAAAATTAAAACTTTTGCACTCACTTTTGTAAGCTATTAGTTTGCTTTATGACACCTTAACATAATGGAATAAAACTTAAGGCACAAGCGTTTTTCTGATACTTCTGATATCTTGAAATTTTTTTCACGCACTATAATTCCCAACATGAACTCAGGGGCGGATCTAGAAAAAATCTTGGGGGGGGTAAATTGTCAAAGACACATTTTCGATTTGATAAAATATAGTATTTTTACAAATAGACAAATTGTACTTTTTTGAATTGAAATTATTGGATTGCTTAAGAAGCATTTTTCCCAGACACATGCACGCACATTTCCGTATTTATTTATTTTTCCCCTTGTCTGGAATAATATCTTAGCGAAAAGTAAATAAAAACTGAAAAAGGTCTATTTATTCAAATGTTTCACATTTACTCCGTTTTTCTCCATCGGCTCGAGTTTTTGAGTTATAGGCAAAACATGAAAATCAGTTCTTTTTCTTATAACTTTGCTAAATCGATTATAATGATCTACCTATTTGTATTACTATGAATAATTTCAACGAAGAAATACTAGACCTTTCAATTTTTGCACATTCAATAACAATATCTTTGGCAGTTTCGAAGATATCGACGTTCAAAGTCAAACAAATTTCACAATTTTACGTCCGCTGCTCTTTTGAAACACTTGTATCTTTGATATTTTTCAACGAATTTACAAAAACTTTTTTTTACTTGGTAGAAAATGTTTGGAATTTGAATAAACATTTTAGTTTTTAGTTTTTTTTTTATTATCTTGCATATTTTCAAAGAAATTGAAAAAACAAACAGTTTTCTTCGTTCAAATTTATTAAAATTCTCTCTACTTTTATATAAAAATCTTTTCTACTTACGTCCTTTTTGAAGTGAATTTTAATAAAATGAAATGTAAAAAACTGTTCGTTTTCTTTGAAAATATGCAAGATAATAAAAAACTAAAATGTTTATTAAAAATTCAGAGATTTTTTACCAAGTAAAAAAGTTTTTGTAAATTCGTTGAAAAATATCAAAGATACAAGGGTTTCAAAAGAGCAGCCTACGTAAAATTGTGAAATTTTTTCGACCTTGAACGTCGATATCTTCGAACCTGTCGAATATATTGTTATTGAATGTGCAAAAATTGAAAGGTCTAGTATTTCTTCGTTGAAATTATTCATAGTAATACAAATAGGTAGATCAATATAATCGATTTAGCAAAATTATAAGAAAAATAACTGATTTTCATGTTTTGCCTATAACTCAAAAACTCGAGCTGATGGAGAAAAAAGGAGTCCATATTTGAAATCAACAACCAAAATGCATTCGGGCTAGTTTATCGAGATCTCTGCACTTTTTATAAAGCTTCATTTTGTAACTCTGTGTTATTAGATAGTCATTTGATAGAGAAAAAATTATATGACAAAATCATCGCAAAATTATCAATAACTTCGTAAATATTTATTTTAAAATCCCAAGTATATGCAATAATGCGAGTCCGTTCAATCGTTCTTGTTGCATAGTTGAACGTAACCATGTTTTTAATCGTCGCAGTGTAGAAAAACTTCGCTCAGCTGTTGCTACACTGATAGGAAGCGTGGCAAAGATAGCAAACGTTTTAGAAATTAGTGTAAAAATGTCAATATTACAAAGAGTAAAAACGGTGTTGATATCAATAACCTTAGTTTCGCTCACCTATATACACTGCCAAATTTAAAGTTTATGAAATAATTGAATTTGAATAGTTCCTTACTAAAAGTGGACTAAACGTGGCAGTTTTATTTCATGAAAGTCGGTTGTGGTAATTTGGTTGGCTTGTTGCAATTATAATTACTAGTACCGCCTTGGGTCGAAAATCGACCAATTTTTGTTTGTTTATAAATAATATAGTTGTATAATATAGTCGGTGCACTCCTTCTCCGCACTATTATTCATTTAAAACAAGAATTATCAAAATCGGTTGAAAAACACGGGAGAAAATGTTTCCTAACTGTTTTCCCTACGCCTATTTATATTAAGATGAAATTAAGGTAGGCTTGAAAAATTTCAGAATTTAAACAAACAATTTAGAATTAACTCAAACAAAAATAATTGTATGCAATAAATTATTTGCACTGTTGATACAATTTAAGCAACATTAACTTAACATCAATTCACTTCAAAACAGCCCTGTTATATAACATATATGACATAAGTATTACAGATGTATATAATATTTTCATAAGGACTATAGCAGAAATATTTCTAAAAAATAATTTAACTGATGATGAAATAATTGAAGTAAAAACAAGGTATTGGATTTTACATTGTTTGAACTTTCTTTTTTGAAAATTTATAAAGTGAAAACTGAAAGTAACAATGCACGTATTGTTTTTTATAGAAAAATTTGTTAGCACATAGATTGCAAAAAAGTTTGGCAGGTTTTCAGTAAAACTTAAGAAGAATGAAATATTTTAAGTGGTAACTCTTGTCTGCATTGCCAATATCTTAATTGCGCTCATTACAAATCAAAATCAATGTTACTTGCTCAATGATTTCATATAAAGGGCATATTTAAACTAATCGTTAATATTTTGCAAAAATATAATTACTATAAAGCAAACACTTACGCTGAGGTAGTGACTTCAAGTTTTTTTTAATTTTTGTTTGTAAGAAAATAACGCGTCTTTAAAGTTGATTGTTTAAAAAATGGCAGTAAATTTGAGTACTAGAACGAAATGTAACTTTATTTTCAGGCTCATTTTTAAAAAAAGGCGAAGTTACTACCTCGACGTAAGTGTTTGCTTTATATATAATTATATTTTGTTTTTTGCAGATGACTACAGATCGTGTTATTCTACAAGCAAAATTGTCCTACTCTTCTCGCATCGCTGCATAAAAACGGCACCTACACGCAAATGTCGGCACAAAACAAAAAACTTATATACTTTATATACTTTAATAATTGTTGAAATTAATAAAAAAACTAGAGTTTAACAATGTCTCTGACCATTTTTTTGGAGTATTCTTTCAAAAACCGCCTTCAGAATCGCTTATGTATACATAAAAGTACCCTTAAACTGTGGAAACAATTATTTTCTCCAAATAAAGTATTAAAAAATAAAGTATTTAAAAGTTCTTGGGGGGGTAATTACCCCCTTTACCCCCCCCTTGTATCCGCGCCTGCATGAACTAATTAATGCCAAAAATGATTAATAAAGGTTATTAAAATTGTATGTATTAAAGTTTTCAGACAAAATTTATCTCAAATATTTGCCTATTAATAAAACTAACCACACACGCATACATACTCCCACATTTACCACAACAATCAAGCTAACCTACGCCGAAATACAAAAACAAACAAAGAAACTAACCTCAACCAAATAAGAGCATTCAGGGATATCCGATATCTATTGAAAGTTTATAACGTTGGTTGTGTTGTTGTTGTCGTTTATTGTTTGATATATGAAGTAAACATGTTTGTATGTTTATTTGTTGGTTTGTTTGTTTACTTGTTTCTCGCTTAAATGAACTTGTGTTGAAGTGCGTGCGCGTGGCCAGAATTCTTGACTCATTTATCTCAATGAAATAATAGATTTTGTTATAAAATTTTTGCTTTTCTGTCCCAAATGCTTTTTCATGAACTCTAAAACTACAACTTGTGACACATCAGAGACACAACCTCGTTCGAAGATTTGAAGGTGGTTAGTGAAAAATAAAAAATAAAACTATTTCAGATCGACTATTTGCATCGATTTACACTGACTGTCAATAACAACAAAGGTTTTTTTCAGGCTAGAGCAAAAAATGGGAAACAGGCACGAGGCAAGCCACTGTTGTATATACATACATATTTGTATAATTTTTGTTATGGTTTGTGTGATAGGAAGTGCATTTTTTTTAATCTACTGGCTGTTTTGTGTTTGTGTTTTTATTTCCATAAGAATTTTATTTTTACAAAAAAACTCATTTGATGACTTCATTAAATTTGAATTGAAATTTATACGATTTTATTGATGCTTCTTAAACATGCTAAGAAGATGTTGTTTCTTTTCAAAACTTAACTATATAAATTCGGAAAGCTTAGATCTAGGAAAAGTTTAAAGTTCTTAACTTTTAATTAAACTAAAGCTGCATGAATATTTAGTTTTTCTTCTGAGCAAAAGTGTAAATACTTTAATACTTTTAATATGAGAAAAACTTACATTGTTGTAGGTCATAGAACCACCCACCAACATAGCAAGCAATGTAAGTAAACAATAAATTATCCTAACATAAAACTCTATAGCACTAAAAAATTTAATAGGAAATAAAGGTTATACAGATCAACAGATCAGTCGATTTTCCATCAGTTAATAATATTGGCTTATAATATTGCACTTAAAATATTGAAATTCTTTCTAAGTGAATATAAATTGAACTCGCAGTTCTTCGATTTCGAATGAAAAATTTCTGAAGAACATTTTTAAGTGTAACGTTTAAGTGTTATCTTCTAAATAAACATTTGGAGTATTATTTTACTATTATTTTTATCATTTACAATAACACCGTAATTTAATTATTTTTTTTAATATGAAGCTGACATTTTCATAGAAATGCTCTTAATATCGCATTTGCTCTCATAGTCATAGATAAAAATATTCACTTCAAAAGCAAGTTATATTTTAAAGTTATTTCAATTTAATTTTGCTTGTAAAATAATGCTTTGCACACTCTCACGCGCACTCAACTGAATTTCTGGGAAAACGCAAAAGCATCATCATAACTTCCTAACCGTTCTCTTTACTAAGTAAATTACGAGTATGAAATTTTTGTTGGTTTCCTTGTAAAGTTCACGGCATCAACTGCATTTTTTTGCTCTTACTTATTTAAGTGTGTGCGCATCCTGAGTGGAGCAGCAAAAAAAGGATTACATTTTACTACAGTACTTAAGTTGTTACAATTTTTGAATTTTTATTTTTTTTATTCTGGGCTTATCTGTCTGTGGTAGTTTTGCGCTGAATATGCAGTAAAAATATAATGAATTTTGGTTTTTTCTGCAATAAATATTTCGTTGCAGCAGTAGTTAAAAACGGTTTAACTCATTTTGATGCAAAACATTTTATATAAATAGAATTCATTGCATTTTTTATGAGCATAAGCAATTTATTCAAAAAAGTAAACATTTTTAACCATTCATGTTATACTTTTCTTTTCATGATATATTTTATTATGTATGTTTGCATGATATGTTTAGAAATATAATAAAATAAATATGTAAAGAATGTAACAACTTTCATCAAGTTTTTTAATTATTATCAAATAGCTTTGCATTTATATATTTAACATATATTTTGACTTTCATGCTATCAAATTGATGTAAAGCAGTTGATATGTAAAACATTTTTTCATGCTTCATGGAAAATATTGTTGGCTTAAAGTATCAAATTTTTGACGAAATCGAAACAATTTTTTTTCTTGTAATTTTTAAAACAATATTATAATTTTTCTCTTATTCTCTTCATAAGAGAATTCATAATGTTTTTTTAAAGTTGGCTTTATTTTAAATATTTTTTAAGCTCATATTTTATTAAAGTTTTTAAAATGAAAAAAGCTTACAAATAAAATAAGCTTTAAAGTAAAATGTTTTAAAATAAATTTAACTAGAAAACTATTAGTAAAATAAATAATATGAAAGTAACTTGTTTTTCAAAAGAATTTACCATATTTTTATGTTGAAATTATCTCATCATAGTTAAGTGGTTTTGTTAAAATTAAATGGAAAAAACTGAAGACAAGTTGAAATGTCATGCGTCACGACTTTAAAGCAAAATGTAGTTGCATAGGTTGATAAGACTAGAAAAGGTGTTTGAAAAATCAACCCATATAAAAAAATTGGAATATTTTTTATGTATCTGTCTATATAAAAAATGCGCCATTTTTGTTATTTTTTTGTTTAAAGAAATGTATGTACCAAGAAGTTAGAACTGGTATTACTTGAAATAAGTTATTGGTATATTATATTTGATCTTTACTGCAATGGAATTAATTTTTTCTCTATTACAGACAAAAGTTTTTAAGATAAAATTATATGGGTCTAGTAAGTTGTAAGCTCACTTTTATAAGTTAATTCAAAAACTTTTATACACGAGCTTACATATTGTTTAGCATTATTAGAGATCTCCTAACAAACTCCTTTAACGGGGGACATGACATTGACTGTTTTTTGATATTTTTTATAATTTTGTATTTTAGTAAATTATCTTAAGATTCAAAGAAAAAAATTCTTAGGGTTAAAAAGTAACAGCCGGATTAATGAGAGCGCATTTCCATTTGTCAAACTTTCAAACTTTGAACGCGTTTATCTCGAAACCATGTTTTTCGTACTGGTTGCGGCACCAGCGGGTTAATTTTTTGACGAAATTTTTTTTTTGTATTTTTTTTTTAAATTCATTCGCTATCGTATGACAAGAGCTTTTTTTAAATTTTTTTCGATTTTTTATGAATTTTTAAAATCAATATTTTTTTCGAAAAAAACACACTTTAAAATTTGGAACATCACCGAAAATTGAAAAAATTTTAAATATAGCTCCTGTCGAACGATAACCAATTTTATTAAGATTAAAAAAAGTCATTTTGTTCCAGATCGGTCAATTTTTGCAACTCCCAGCGCTACAACCACGAGGCCCCGTTCTTTTCTCTGCCGCCAGTTTGGAGCTCTATAAAATCATGTTGGAGTGAAAAATATATTTTTTTTTTACTTTTTTTCTTGTGATTTGTTCAATTCTCTACAATAATAAAAAATTTTTTGGAAAAATGTTTGTTTTTGACTGAGTTTTTAATTTTTAAACAAAGGTCTGTTTTCTCCGCCGCGAATGTTAGTGTCTCCTTAAGTCTGTGAATAATATAAAGAGCAAAGGCATAAAGGTAATAAATGAGTAAAAATTTTAACTTGAGCAAACAATTTAATTTTTTTAAAAATTTAAAAATTTTTTTCATAAGCTGATTTTATCGCTCACGTTTCACATCGGTGTCACTCACGGTTCAAAACAATTTAAAATTTTATCTTGTCACCGTGTTTGATCTCGTGAAAATAATTAAGCATATCATCCCCAATGCGCTCAATTGGCGTAAACGCCAATATGGAAATATTACAGGAAGTTTTTTTTTGTTAATTTTTTTTTAATGAGAGTGGTACTAATTTGTAGTGTCATTTCTATTTTTTGTTTATTAAAATATTTCAATAATATACGTACGCGGTATGTGATGCTCAATTAATAACTAGAACACAAACATATTTTTGCGAAAATTAAGGAATGATATATAGATGCGTTCAATTCGTCAGCCTATACTACGTTAATGTAGCTTATTTCAAAATTTTATTGAGAAAACAACAACAAAGTCTCCAGCTAGTTGAGTATGGAGTAAGTCAACTACCGATTGAGTTAAGTAAAGTTGCGTTGCCAAATTCATATATATTAGCTGGTTTGTGTACAGGGTAGCGTGAAATTTCATAGGTTCTGCCAAAAAGTGATGTGAGTACAAAAACAAAATTAAATTCCTTCAAGCAGTCAATTGTTTTATTTTCAAAATATTTCAAAATGTCTTATGACGATTGATTTATTGGCAGGTAACATGATATAATTACTCCAAGGTAGTATTGATGTTTCTGTTGGAAACGGAATTTTGTCAAAAAATATAACAAGAAAGAGAGCGCTCACAATCCGTCATAGCATACAATTAATTTTCACTGGTCACATTCAGCGTACCCAACAGTTGCCAACTGCTAAGTCAAAACTTGATGCACATAAATATGAAGTTGCGCATTAAAATGCATTTAAAAATATAAAATTTTTAATTTGTCGGTAAAATTTCCATTCGTATTTGATACAAAGCTTGATATTTCATAAACTTGACAATTTTTCCTGAAACTTCAATACCGATAATAGCGCTCAGCGATGTGATGCTGTCACAACAGTTGACACAGCTGAATGTGGCCAACGAATATAACAACGAACAGCTGTTTTTGACAAGAGTTCGTTTACTTGTAGCTGAGAGAATCAACATTTGTCAACAGTACCTGGTAAAATTATTCTATCATGGGCAGGTAATAAATTTTAATTTATTTATTGATGTGGTCGTCATTGCAAAAGTGTTGCCAATATTGAGCAAATAAAAGCAAAACGAGTAGATTTTTTTTCACAAGCGAGTTGAGCACTGGCGAATCGAACGCAGCTATTGTAAAACAATTGTTCAATAAAACTATATTTTAGTGCAAAAAAAGAAAAAAAAAAATTTTTGAAATAGGAATATGAAAATCATTATGAAGTTGGCAAAGAATTTATTATACAAACTTTTTGTTATTTATTTTTTTAAAAGTCTCTCCCAGCATTAATCCTGATTTTTCTATGATCTATATTTTCTCTATATTTTTTATACGCTCTTTTCAGGCAGTCCTTCGCTTGTTCTTGATATTTTCGTTATCTTTTTCCATTTTTAATATAATAAAAACAAAAAATTATGTTTAAAATGTCACTGACGTTTCACTCTTGCAAATGCTTTTTTGTTGAAAAATAATTGTATCTGCTTTATTTAAATTATTTAAAAAAAAATGTACTTAGCTTATTTCGAAAGTTAATCTGAGATATAAATTTTTCATACAATTATTTTCCAAGATAATCAAACTTAGCAATAACAATTGTCACTCACGTTTCACTTTTGAATTATTTCTTAAAATTATATTTTTCAATAAAAAATGATTTTTAAAAAATTCTAATATGTATCATTAACTTCAATTGAACTTACTTCAGTTTCAGAATAAATACAATCAAATCAGTAAAAAAATAAACATATCCTTTTTTTTTTTTAAATCCTTTTACCATAAAAAAATACAAGCTACAGCTTTAATGTCTTATGTATTTTGAATGTACTTAACCTTACTTCCCTGCTAAAAATAAGTTCATAATTCTCAGTTGGGGTCAAATTTGATACTATTAAAGAATAACAAAAGGAATATTTTTAAATCTCAAATTAAAAATCGAAATATTTTTTTATTATTATTCTTTTATGCATTCTGGACACACATTAAATTTTTGGAAATGATCTGGGCATAACGCTTTGCGACAGGAGTTACAGAAGTTACCATACTTATTTGCCTTCACGCCGTATGGACGCATTGAGCTCATTTCTTCGGCTGTGGTTGATTGTCTACGTCAAAACTACACTTGTGGCTGGTTGAAGGCATTTTATTTTTCAATATATATACTCTTCAATGTATAGACAGAGGCGTTCCTAGTGGGGGCGGAGGGGGCGGTCCGCCCCGGGTACCACCATTTTAGGGGTAACACCATTTCGATATTTTTTTTTTTCTCAATCAATCAGAAAAAGTGAAAAAATACTTAACGTTAAAAAATGTGTGTCTCATTTTTTTAATAGCTGCTTTAACATTTAAAATTCTGTTTGCAAGTCGAAACAATGAGGAGAAAAGATTGTGGAAACGTTTTCAAAGCTAAAACTAATTAAAACTTATTCAAGGTCTTCCAAGGAAGAGGCAAGAGTTTCCGATCTTGCTATTTTATTCATTGAAAACGAGCTTGCAAGTTTTATTGATTTCGATGAAGTTATTTCAAAAGTTATTTATTTGTTAAGCGCACAAAATGTTGTTATTTTGTTTTTAAGTTTTAACAAAAAATGAAGATTATTGGATTTTACCAAAACTTTTCTGTATTTAACTTTATTTAAAGAATATATATTTTTTATTTTCAAAATATTATTTGCACTTTTTTATAAACAAGAAATATATGCAAATATAAAAAGTGATTTTTTACAAAAATATGTAAATTTTGCACAGAAACCTTTTAAAAATTTATCAAATTTCAAAATTGAATTACAAAAAAAAAAAATGCTTCGTCGATGTTGGCGAAACTTTTTCATAATTTGATTTGAAGTATGAACTTTTTATTTCCAAAATATTATCTGCACCTTTTTATAAACAAGAAAGTTATCCAGGTTTTAAAAAGTGACTTTTTGTGAAAACTTATAATTTTTGCATAGAAAAAAAATTTAGCAAAGTTCAAAAGAGAATTACAAAAAAAAAAAGGATTCTTTAATTTTGTAGTGAATCTCACGAATAAGTTATAGTGATGAAAGTCAGTAGTGATATGAGTGATAAAAAAAAGTTACAATGTTTATTTTTCTATTATAAATAACATAAAATGTGTCTTAAATTGGATTTTTAAAAAAACAAATAATATAGGTGCAAGAGTGGTACCCTTAAGGTTTTATCAATTTCTATAATTTTCAGTTCACATCTATAATTATTCTTGTCTAGCATTCTCACTGAATTTTTATAGGATCGGGCTACTTTTGTATGTGCCTCCTATACATAATCGTTTAAAAATTGAATATAGGTCCAAGGGAGGTACCCCTAAGTTCTCATCAATTTCTTCTGTTTTTAGTACAAAACTATTTCTCTTGGCCTTTTGACCAAATTTTGTTAAGATCGGCCAACTTTTGTAAGCACTCGCATACAAAATAATGTAAAAAATTAATATAGGTCCAAGGAAGGTACCCCTAGGTACTAACCGATTTCAACCGTTTTTGCAATTTTGCTTATTTAGCTTAAATTATTCAACCATACAAAATTTAAAAATCATCGGAGCACTCCTTCTATTTTTGTACCAATTTTGCATAGTTTCAAGAATTTTTTTATGACGTATGTATTGTTAATTTAGATTTATTGTAAAAATTAGTATATTATAATACAACATTTGAAGATTATTTAAAAAAGTTTGGTACAAAAATATAAAGTAATAACAGATTTAGAAGAAGATTTAGAAGATTTAGAAGCGATGAAATGTTAATGTTTTTTACAATAAAATTGACCTATTTTTTATAGTAAGATAGATACTAATTGAATAATAATTTTAACGTCATTTGGGAGTTATTTGAATGTATAATATGTAGAGAAATTTTTAAAACGATCGGTTCAGTAGTTTTCTCCGAATCGTGGTCACTGACTTTAAAAATTACATATTTGGGAAAATCGATTTAAAGTTTCGTTCACTGGTATAGCTAAGTTGAAGCCGATTGTCCTCAAAATATTCTTGAGATGTTCACAACTTTACCCTAAACTTTTTACAACTAATAAAAACACTAAATCATATCGAATTGGTTTTTTATTGCATTAAAAAAAATCTTATCTGTAGGAATGATACCATAAGTACCCGCCAGGAACGCCTCTGTGTATAGACTTTAATATTCAGTACATACAGTAGGTGCCATTTATTTGCCAAATACAAGAGATGACGGGTAGTATAATTTTTGATACTAACTGAGGACTTGGAACTTTTTTGTTTCGTGAGAGAAAAATTAAAAAAAAATATTGAATTTTATTTTCGAGTGTATTTGCAACAAAGCTAGTTAGAATACAAAATTTTATTTTTGAAATTTGTTGAACCGTGCAAAGAAAAAACGGAAAAAAACCAAAAAAAAAAGTATCAAAATTGATACAATAGGGAAGAAGGGTTAAAGAAATTCTATTTTTCACGGTTAATGTTTATTTTTGCTAGAGTTGTCAATTTGGAAATATTAAAAGCGTACATTTAAAAAAGAAATCAGCTCAAAAAGTGCTTTTATGTTTCATTAAAGCAGGTTTTATTTGAAAATCGCTAACATTAAGATTGTTCTTTTATAATTCTTATAGCTTTTCAGAGTTAAAATATTCTTCAAAATATTTAAAACCAATTTGGCTTCAATAAACTCAATGGGTGTAAGTTATTGTGAAATGTTCTAAACAAAAAATAAAAGTAATATTCGTGAAAAAGAACCAGAAAACAAATTGCTACAAATTGACCAACGAAAAATAGTTTAATTAATAAAAAAAAAATACGGTTAGGCCAATAAATTTAATCTGTTTTGTTATTGAAGTTTATTAAATGTCATCGCTAGTATTTTTTTATGAATCTCCTCTACCTAGTCTCTTACTCTACTAGTGAAAAATTATACTCAAAAACATATAATAAATAAATTTCTGAAATATTAATAATTTCTAAGTAAAGAACGAACATGTTTAACTTCTCGTTGGGTTATCAAATTCTGTCTTGAAATTTTGTTCAATAAACATTTTGGAGAAATCAAAACGAATAAGATATTTATTTTTATAAAAAGTGCCAAAACATTAGTCTAACGGTTCACTTCAACTTTTAGCCAGTGATTATGCTTTTTTAACTTAACATCAGTAATTTCCAATGACATTAAATGTTAATAAATAAACTCAAGTTTATTTTCAAAAATTATTTCTGCACTATATTTTTTATAACAGCTAATATAAATAGCAGTTTTTTCTTCTTAACAGCTTTTAAGTTTTATACATCATTTACATCTTAATTTCTATTTTCGTTTTTTATTTTTGCATTTCCTTTATAAAAGTCTCCTTATCTCTCGCCAGTAACATTGACATCGCGCATTACATTGAAAACTAAATGAATGCTAATTAAAGTCCTTGAATTCTGCTGCGGCAACCACTTGTACCACAAATAACCCCACTTATCCCCACCCAATCGCAGCAACCCTCGAGCAGTAAATGAAACACTTAAATTTTCACTTAGTAGAGAAAATATTTTTCACAGCTTCTTAGCAAAATCATTATAAGCAGAATTTTATTACGGTTCCTTCACAAAATGCACATTTTACTGCTTAATCTGGAACTTTTTCATTTATTTTTGCAGCTCTTTAGTTTTCTTGCGCTTAATTTTTCTTTTAGCGCTAATATTAAGATTGCAATACGGAAAGGAAAAAAAAACTTCGTTTCAACTCAAATTTACTATTGGAATATCTTAAGCAGAGTAGGTACACAAATACACTAACAGTGTTGTCGTGTTGCCGTGTTGCATTTCTTCATTTGCCTCAAGCTTTGCTTAATTTTCTGCACTGCTATTGTGCAAGCGAAAAGGAGATAAGAAAATAAATAATTAGCAACTATTTTCAAGACTAAGAAGAGCAAGGAATAAAACATAAGAAAATGCACTTTTACACTTTGAGTTTGCAGCTTTAATGGAACCTGTTTTTGTAGGTTAAAAGCTACAAGATATTTCGAGAACATTAACATGATGTTGACAAAACAAAAGTTAGGGAAAATGCAGAATGTACAGTACAAAATGTTCGGATCCATTAAAAACAGATATCATATACCATGTCATACGTCGAATAGAGGTAAAAAGTTAAGCTTCACGTAAAATTTGTTCAGCAAAAACTACTAAAATTGTCAAATTTTACGACAAGCAAACGTCAAGCTGCATTAGTTTAACATATTTCAAAACTAAAGTGTTTCTTACTTCGTTTAACAATTTAAGAAAATTTAAATGTTTGTTTTACTACTTTTTAAACTTTTTGCAATTCCTGAAGCAACAATTAAAATGAAAAACAATGTTCTTTAAACTATTCAAGCATTCTTGGTACCACTCGAAAACATAATTACTATTCCATAAACGTTTGTTAAAAATTTCAAAATAAAACCAAGAATTCAATGTCAGCAAAGCATCCTTTAGCTATAGACTCTCTGGTAAACCACCTATATGCCGAATCCTGTCAGCTATAAATTAACAAAGAAAACAAAAAATTTATCAAGAATCATGCTTGAAAAACTCCCACAGATAGGCACAAATACACTTAACATATCAAGCTTCTGTTTCTGCTTCTTTTTTTGCTGCTATTTCTGTGCGTGACTGCTTCACTTGTGCTGCTGCCAGTTTGTTTTTCTGAGCCAGAACTGATAAAAACCTGAAGCTAGCTAGTAGCAACATTTTTTTAACATTAGCTGACAACGGCATGAAAATACAGTGACGTGAGATGGTGCAGGTGCTGATGCCTTAGATACATACAGTCGTTACTTGAGTAACTATGTGTTTGTGCGTGTTTAACATTTGCAATGGCCATTGAAAATAAACAAAAAGTAAAAAAATTCATCATTTGTCATGCTGGCTTTAAATTTTTTTTTTGTTTTAATTTTATTTTAACTCGTTTAAATTTTTTTCTCCATGATTTCATTAGAAGAGTTCGCCAAGAAGTGTTTCCGTTTCCGTTTCCGCTTGCTGCATGTTGACGTTTCTTCTGCCTCATGCTGTGTCTGGCGGAAATATTATTTTATGTGCTTCTTACTTGCTGGATTGTGACTACGTTTATTTTTCATATAAATTACTGTTTTTGGTCAGGAACATGACAAAAATTATTCTAAAAGTTTTTATTTTGCTATAAAATAAGACATGCATAAAACTAGAAACACTTCCGCTTTAGTCTTTGTGACAAAAAATGAAGGACAACTCATGTTATGACGTCACGACCGTGCTCTAAGCCAAATTTTTTATAACTCATATTATTTTAAAAAAGTTCTTTAAAATTTTTCTAATAATTTTACGGCTGTATTCATAAAAATTTATGAGCCTCTTATAAAGCCTTTATAAGAAAAATATCGAAAACATTATTCATAAACGTTCAATAATGAGAAAAACCTCTTATAAAGGCTTCATAAATGAGAAACCTTCAATAAACCCTTGATAAAGCATTTTTAAAATTTTTACTCTCATCTGAGCACAAATATTATCAAAAATGCTTCAAACCAATTCAAAAAATATGAAGGCATTGCAAAACATTTCAAAATATTGAAAATAAAAATAATAATTGACAGTTTTTTCAGAGCAAAACATAAATAACAACATTTTTTGACGGCTTGAATGTCAAAATAATAATAAAATTGTGACAAATAAGCAAAATATTATTATATTAAACGTCCAATAATGACAAAAACCTCTTATAAAGGCTTCATAAATGAGAAACCCTCAATAAACCCTCGATAAACCGTTTTTAAAATTTTTACTCTCATCTGAGCACAAATATTGTCAAAAATGCTTCAAACTAATTCAAAAAATATGAAAGCATTGCAAAACATTTCAAAATATTGAAAATAAAAATATTAATTGACAGTTTTTTCAGAGAAAAACATAAATATCATATTTTGTGACTGCTTGAATGTCAAAATATTAATAAAATTGTGACAAATAAACAAAAAATTATTGAATTTATCAAATTCACAAACCATTTCTGACACTGTTCCCACTTCAAATTGAAAGTGTTCCTATTTTAACAAAAAAAGCTGAGACAACATTTTTATGAATAACAAAATTTTAAAAAGCATTTTATCTCTAAAAAGCTTTTTAACTATTGAGCATTTTAAAGCTATTTTAAGATTTTTTTATGAATAAGACCGTTAGTTTATAATTCTTAAAAAACATATTCTTGAAGAATTATATTTTCAGCTTTATGCCAAATATTTCATATTGCAACAGGTTGCTACAACAACAAAATTAATTGCAGAAATATAATTCTCAAAAGTTATGTTTTTTTAAGAATTACAAACTAAAATTAACAAATTATTACTATAACATAATTCCGTAAAATGTGAGTGCGGAACGCTTGATTTTTTTAAAAATTTCATAGCATATTTTTGGGCATTTTCCACGCGAACAAAGCGGAAAATCAGACCACCATGGTGGAATCCTGATCTCGCAGAGCAAAGACGCGACCTAAAAGATTTCTTCAAACTGGCTAAATTAGCCGACCAAGAGGAAATATGGGGGGAATACAAATGGAGGCTCAAACTTTTCAAAAGCAATGTCCGGCGAGCAAAAAGATCATCATGGAAGGACTTCTGCTCGAGCATTGAGAAAACTACAGACACAGCAAGGCTCAGGAAGCTGCTCTCAAAACAGCCCTCCATTCAGAGTCACGTCCGGAAGGACAATGGCGAATGGACGGAAAACAGTCAGGAATCTCTAGATGCGATTCTAAAAGCACATTTTCCAGGCTGTACCGAAATCCCAGACACTCACGTCACAGAGAGAGATTGGACAATCCCGTCACAGACTCCGCAAAACCTAATAACACCAGACAAAATCCAGTGGGCTATAAACTCTTTCTCAGAATTTAAATCCCCAGGACCTGACGGCATATTTCCAGCCATGTTAAAAGCGTCCACTTTGAAAGTCGTTCAATGGCTTGAGATAATATATAAAGGGTGCATCAGACTTAACTATGTACCTGTAGCCTGGAGGACAGCTAGGATGGTCTTCATACCAAAATCAGTTTGTAGTAGCCACCTGTATCCAAAGGACTACAGGCCAATAAGTTTAACATCCTTTCTACTCAAAACGCTCGAGAAGCTAGTAGAACTGCACATAAGAAACGGCACAAACCGGCCGATGCTTGCAGCCAACCAGCACGCATATACGAAAGGAAAATCAGTGGAGACAGCACTACACGACCTAGTAGTCCATGTAGAGAAAGCGCTCCACAACAAAGAATTCACACTAGGGGCTTTCCTAGACATCTCAGGTGCATTCAACAATGTGTCAACTACGGTCATTCTAAACGGATTACGCGCGATCGATACACCACCAGCAATCAACCTCTGAATAGACAACCTACTTAGTTGTAGAAGAGTCCAAGCCGAGTGGGGTTCCACAACCATGGTAAGAGAAGTGCGCAGGGGAACACCCCAAGGAGGAGTTCTCTCACCCTTACTTTGGAATCTAGTTGTTAACGAACTACTCAAAAACTTTGAAGGCAAAGCCCCCAAGATAACAGCTTATGCGGATGATATAAGCATAATTATAGTGGGAAAATGCATTTCGACACTAAGCTCTTTAATGGAGCATACACTAAAAGAGGTAATTAGATGGGCGAACTCAGTCGGCCTCAGTATAAACGCAGAGAAAACAGATCTGGTATTGTTTACGAATAAGTACAAGATACCACCATGGATTCCACCAAGAATAAACAACACTCGGCTCATCCCGAAAACTCACACGAAATACCTGGGAGTTGTACTCGACAGCAAACTGACGTGGAGACTCAATGTAGACGAGAGGGTTAGGAAGGCTACCAATGCGCTATATGCATCCAAGAAGATGCTGGGCAGCACTTGGGGCCTCTCACCCTCTCTAATGCAGTGGATCTACACAATGGTTGTTCGTCCAATTCTACTCTACGGAATCATTGTGTGGTGGCCGGCGGTGAATAAGTCAACATACCTCAAATATTTGGAAAAAACTCAGCGACAAGCTGCGCTACGCATATCCGGTGCGCTGAAGTCAACTCCTACAAAAGCTCTTGAAACCATTCTATGTCTGGATCCTCTAGACATATATGCAAAACTAACGGCTAGTAAAACGGCACAGCGGCTTACGGTAGCTGGCAGCTTCCGCAAACACAATTTTGGAAACTGTATAATTGGCAAGGATGCAATCAGTAGCACAGACTACATGATCCCTAGCACAACTCTCGAACCCAAAATACCCACACTTCTAGGACCAACCGACTGGCGCAAAGGTATCAAACAGGCCCAGAGGGCGGTCAACATATTCACAGATGGTTCCAAAATGAATACGGGAGTAGGTGCAGCAGTGTATTGCGCAGAGCCCGATATAAGGCAAGCATACAAATTACCGGACCACTGCAGTGTCTTCCAGGCGGAGGTTTTTGCCTTCAGGAAGGCCGCAGAGATAGCTCTTAGTACAAACACTCAACACTCTTTAATTAACATCTTTGTTGACAGCCAAGCGGCAATCAAATCCATGCGTTCCGATACCGTCAAGTCCAGAAATGTCCTAGCAAGCAAGGACGCACTAGATGCATTGAACACTTCAAAGAGAGTGTGTATCTTTTGGGTTCCAAGCCACAGGGGCATTGAAGGAAATGAGATGGCAGACGAACTAGCAAAGGAAGGTGCCGGGCTGGGATCAGAGTTCACAGAACACGTTGCTATTCCACTACAGCAATTATACAAAAACCTCGAAACCGTAGCCAAACAAGCAGTAAGTCGCAGATGGAGACATACGACAACATGCAAGATCTCAAAAACCATGTGTGATGCAGCATGCGGAAAACGAACGTCGTTTATCCTGACTTGCACCCGAAAGGACAGCAGGACACTGGTGGGAATTCTCACAGGTCACTGCATGGTGGCGGCCCACGCTAAAAAGCTGGGTATAACCATGGATGACAACTGCAGGAAGTGCAAGGAACCAGGTGCCCAGGAAACCCTGGAGCACCTTCTTTGCACATGCCCCGCCTTACTTAGATCGAGACTTAAATACTTAGGCTCACCGACTTTATCGTCGCTTAAGGATGCAGCCAAAATTCCCCTAGAATCCCTCCTAAGATTTGCGAATAAGACGCAAATCTTTGAAGACATTCACTAATTCCCTCAAGGATTTCATAAACCGGCACCACTAAGGACCATATGGTCTATGTGAGACTCCAATGAGAGGCAACCGGACTAACCTAACCTAACCTTTTGGGCATTTTTTGTTTTTTTATTTATTGAAACTTCAAAAACTTTTTATATTTTTTTTTTCATTTTGAAATTTTCAGTGTCGCAAAAAATTTTTATATTTTTCGTCGTACTCACTATAGTTTCCGTTTTTACTTTAAGGTATTTTATAAATATTTGGAACTAAAAATTTTTATTTGCACAATTTAAAATCAAATAACCATCGCCGATTTCTAATTCAGCTTAAAGAAAATCACTATTTCATATTTTTTTTTAATAAAACAGGGCCCGTCATTTTTGACGGGAAAGAACTAGTAATGCCATAATTTTATAACTCATTTTTCAAATACTTTTGACAAAGTTAAAAAAATATTAAAATTTACAAACTTACAAATTTTAATTACACTTTTATCGCCTGGGGTCAAAATTTGAGCAACTTTTTTGAACTTGGAATTGATTGGAGATATTCCTTCAAAAAAATTATTTTTGAATTTTATTTATTTTTTAAAAAATAAAAAAAAACAACATTCTAAAAGAACTGATTTTGTCAAAAAATCATAAGCCTTAATTTTTTTATGGCAGGAACAAGTTCATAAATGAAGTGTCTAGACAAAGTAAATTCACTTTAAGGAGGGACTTAACATTCGCGGCTGAGAAAACAGACCTTTTTTAAAAATTCCTAACTCTGTCAAAAGCAAACATTTTTCCAAAATTTTTGTTTTATTATTGTAGAGAATTGAACAAATAACAAGAAAGAAAAAATTTGAAAAAAATATATTTTTCACTCCAACATGGTTTTATAGAGCTCCAAACTAGCGGCACAGAAAAAAACGAGGACTCGTGGTTGCAGAGCTGGGAGTAGCAAAAATTGTCCGATCTGAAAAAAAATGACTTTTTTAAATCTTAACAAAATTGGTTACCTTATGACAGGAGCTTTTTTAAATTTTTTGTCTATTTTTGGTGATGTTCCAATTTTGAAGGTGTGTTTTTTATCGAAAAAAATATTGAGTTTAAATATTCATAAAAAATCGAAAACAAATCTTAGGTATATTTTAATACGTGAACATTAAAGTTTGTCGTACGCTTTTTTGGTATTAATTAAAACTCAAAATAGATGAAACTTATATCATTCGAAAGGTTATGTTGCCCAGATGTGCAGAATATATATATAAATGATATATCTGATAGAGGGGTCCCAACCTTCTAAGAGAGAAATTAAATTTTTGAGAAAAAACCCGCTATTTGATTAATATGAAATTTGGTTGGGGGAGAGTTTTTGAGTTTGTCGAGTTTGAGTTTTTTTTAAAAGCAACAATTTTTTAAAAAAAATGTAGTTTTATTCATTCGTCAATTGTAAAATTAGTAAAAAAATGTGTTTTTAATTCAAAAATTTGACTTTCCATGTGAATGGTCGGATTTTAACGGTTTTTCAATTTTTCTAATTTTTTCTAAAAGTTTGTTAAATTTTCTTTCAAATGTAATAAAACTGCAGCAAAGTTTTAACCAAAAGTATTTTTAATGAATTTTCTTAATATTGTCGTTAGTTATTTAGCGTCTGTTTCAACCAAATGCCAAGAGCGAGAAGAAAACTGTCTCAAATTGAATGTTCTAAATTGGGAAGCCAATATCTCCACCATCTGTGAATAGATTTTATTTATTTCTTTTTTGTATTTAAGTCTTATCAGTTAACTTAAAAAAACTTTTGAAAATAATACCGTTTGGTGTTTGTTAATATTTAAATAATTCCTTTTAAAAAAATACCATAAAATTTGATTTATTCTTAAAATATGGGGTAAAAATGTTTTTTGTTGTAAAAAAGCAAAAACTCAAAATTGCATTTTTGATTTGCTTTCAAAGTCTTTAACGAATTTAATGTGAATTTAGTTTGTCTTGACACTAAATTAATAAACTGCCCGTGCCATCAAAAAATCAATTCTACCCTTTTATGATTTTTTTGACAAAATTAATTTTTTTTAAAATGTTGTTTTTCTGATTTTGAAAGAAATAATTAAATTCTATACCGAATTTAATGTGAATTTATTCTGTCTTGGCACTAAATTAATAAACTGCCCATTAAATTTTTTTAAAATGTTGTTTTTCTGATTTTGAAAGAAATAATTAAATGAAAAAAATATTCAAATCAATTCAAAGTTATGGCCTCGAACTTATTTGAACCATCTCGCATATTATAATTATAAATAGGCAATCAATAAATTGGTGAGAACAAAGAAAAAAAAAATAAGGTTGACAAAGAAAAATGCGCTCTCACTTATCCGGCTGTAATTTTTGAACCCATAAGAATTTTTCCATGAAATATCTTAAATCATCTTAAAATCTTAAGAATATTTACTAAAATACAAAATTATAAAAAAGTAGATTTCAAAAAACGACCAATGTTATGTCCCCCGTTAAACCGCTGTAGACTTAGAAAGAAAATAAAAAATTCAAATTTGAGTTTATCTCATTTTGCAACAAAAATAATTTTTACACCATATTTTGAGATAATATAAAATGTTTGTGATCTCTTTTTTTAAAAGGCATTATTTTAAAATGAACAACAAATTTTAAAAAAATAAATTGTATTTGATTTCTCTCTCAAGATGCAGGTTGCTGCAGGCCATCGGTGCAACACCGTACTTGTGCGATCATTTGTTCTGAATGTTTGTGCATTTAAATATATAAAAAAATAGTAAAAAAACACTCTAAAAAAGCATAAAGTTCAGCGAACAGTACAAAAAGAGCAAGAAATTACACACTAAAAAATTGTCTAGCTTTAAAAATAATTTCTCACTGCGCATCGAAAAATGAAACTAAAACAATGTTCTTCTCTTTTGAAACGACCTGTACTAAACATTTTATTTTTATTTTAAGCTCATTAAACTACATTTTCGAGTAAATTTTTACTTGTGAGAAAAACTCAAATTTGACAAGATTAAAAATTCACTCTCAACCAAATTTCATATTGCTCATAGAGCGGGGTATTTCCCAAAAATTTTATTTCTCTTTTAGAAGATTTCTCTCTCAGAAGAACAGTACCTCTCAAATAATACAATTCATTCGTAATGAGTTCAAGTTAATGCCGTAGAAGCATACGACAGAGTTTAATGTTGACGTATTAATACAGTATTGGCCAAAACTAAAGCACCCCCTTAGTGTATTTTATTCAAATATTAATTTTTTTATGAAAAAAACGTTATTAATGCAAAAAAGTATTCAAAAAAAAATTTACAATTAAGAAATGTTTTAAACCATAAAACTTAGCGGACAAAACTAAAGCACCTCTAGAAATTTGTTGAAAAATTTGACTACTTCTCTGCAAATTTGCGGTAATATTGAACGGTACTTCCTAAAAATACACGCGTTCGTATTTGTTTGAAACTGCTTACATAAAAAAGTTCATTGTTTAAACATTTTCGGTGAGATAAGAACAATGGCAAGAAACAAGTATTCAAGTGAATTTAAACTTAAAATTATTAGCGATTGGAGAGGCGGTTCATCTTGACATCAACTGAGTGAAAAATATTCAATTAATGTATCAGTTATTTCTAGACTGATATCAAAGTTTTTGCGCACTGGTCGCATATATCCTGTACATATTGGAGGAAGACCGCATAAGACTTCGCAACAGGATGACTCCTTAATAAAGAGGACAATTCAGAATGACCCTACAATCTCTTCTGGACAAGTGAAAAATCGTTTCAGTGTAGATATTAGCGAAAGAACGATCCGAAGAAGAGCAGTAGAAGCCGGATTATTCAGTCGACGACCAGCAAAAAAGCCATTCATATCGTATAAGAATAGGAAAGCCAGACTCGAATTCGCCAAAGCCCACTTTAACTGGAGTGTCGAAAAATGGAAGACTGTGTTGTTTTCTGACGAATCGAAGTACAACCTTAAAGATTCGGATGGAATACGACGTGTACGCAGACCAACTGTTAAGCAGGCAGTGTAATGGAGGAGGCAGTGTAATGGTCTGGGGTTGCTTCTCTGGTCAAGGAATTGGGCCAATTCATTTGATTGAAGGAATTATGGATCGTTGTATGTACGTTGACATTCTAAAAGTTGTGATGCTGCCATATGCTGAGGAAGAGATGACAATTAAATGGAGATTTCAACAGGACAACGATCCGAAACATACTTCTAAAATTTGTAAGGCATGGCTTCGTAACAATAGGATTGAAGTTCTTGGTTGGCCTGCCCAATCACCCGATTTAAATCCTATTGAAAACTTGTGGGAGATCGTCAATATGAAAATTAATAGAGATAACTGCAAAACCAAACATGATTTATTCCAAGCCATTAAAATAGCTTGAAATGGGATATCGCAGGATATCATTAATAATATAATTTCCTCTATGCCTAAAAGATGTGCTTGTGTTATACAGAATAAAGGGTTCGCAACTAAATACTAAATTTTAAAGTTTTAATTTACCTTAAGAAGGAGGTGCTTTAGTTTTGTCCGCTCAATTTTTCCATCGAACATTTTTTTTTGTTATAACATTTTTATTTAAAAGACTCTGAATTTTTTATGTTTTTGTTTATAATAATAAAGGTAAAAATAAATAAAACTTTTATTTAAAATACATCAATAACTTTGTTTTCATAAAAAAATAAATATTTGAATAAAATACTCTTAAGGGGTGCTTTAGTTTTGGCCAATACTTAATATAAGATAAATTAAGTGTGGAATAAAATTTTTTTTTATATAATATATCAATAAGTTCTAACAATAATATCATAACTGACTATTATTTAATTCTGAAACTAAAAAATCAACCGTTACCACTTACCAAAATAATAAAACTGAGAGATAACAATTGTTATATAATGTTTATGACAAAAATTAAAGAAAATAAAAAATTTTTATAAATTTTAAGAGTAAATAAAAAGAGCTACATGTTTTTGTACTTCACATTACTTTGCAGTGCCTCTAGCGTATTGATCTCTTAATTAAAAGTTTAAAAAAAATACAGTTATTTTCGCTTTATGCATTTTATTAATGTCAAAGTAAGTAAAGTAAAATAAAAAAACCAAGTCTGAGAGTGCTGTAGGTGCTCTTGGACACTCATTTCAAAGTTTATTTCCACAACACCCATCTAAAAAGTTTTAATGAATAGAATGAGTGCACTTCAACGAAATGAACACAAAGAATGTTTCAAACTTTTTAATGTCAGCTTGTTTCAGAAACAGCTTCAAGGCTTTCATTGAATTTTAAGTTTCGGCAGCATTATTCTTAAAATTAATATGTTTAAAAATTTTAAAGTGAATTGAACAGGATGCCTCAGATGGCCTTGAAAAACAAAAGCCTACAAGCTATTTTCTCCTCACCCAAAATATGTCGAATTAAAGCAATGCTTGCTGGGTGTATTTGTAAATTCAACATTGCTATAAGTATGTATACACAGATATAACCGCAAAGTTGTATGTGTTGGTTCTACATGTAAATGTTTGATGCCGCACGTGCCACTCAATAATAATTAAATAAATTAATTAAGTGCTCGTTCTGCGTTTTTCATTCGTTTTGCTTTCTTTTAGCAATATATCTTGTAATCTTTCTTTTCTGTCATCCATTATTACTTAATTCGCATACTGCCTCTCTTTAGTGCGTGATTTGCTGTTTTTTCTTTTTTTTTTTTTTTGTTTTCCTTTCATAGCCATTATTTTTTGTTAGTTTTTTTTTTTTGTTTTTTGTTTCTACAAAATGAACTGTTGAAATTTGTTTTCTAAATAAATTAATTCGTTAAAAATAAATCATTCTTATTTGTTCCGAGCTCAACGCATTCACACCATCCTGACCAACCTCCGTTAAGCATGTCTTTTTCCGTATAATTCTTAGCTAAACAAACGAGCCATGTCTGTAATACGCCTAATGTTGCCATATTGTTCAAATTGTCAACGTAGCTAAAATACATAATGTTAACGCTCACGCACCAACTTAAGCGCATACACCAACACACACAAAAAAATAGACAAAAATATTTATTGACTCACCCGCACTGCCGGTTTTTAACTCAATACACTAGCACTAGATTTCAGTCGATTCGGCAGACTTAAGCTCCAAAGAACGATGCTCAACTTCAACAGTCTGAGAGCACAATGTTGGCACAATGCATGCATCAACCAACCAAACACACAACCGACAGAACGACAAGCCAACTTACTGACTGACCAAAACACCGCCATAGACACGGCACTGAATGCTATCAACATAATATAAATAAATTCCACCGACACCGACCCTACGGCAAGCAGGCATTAATTTTTCATCGTTGCTGCAAGGACAACATGGCGGGTGATAAATGTCACTAGGTCTCTCACAATGTGGTGGAAGGGGCTATACTTTGCTGTAAAGATACTGTACTAGCAACAAGATAGCCACATTGTTGCTGACTGTTCAACATAAATAAACGTGATAACAACAATTCACAGTTTTTAATTGGCCAAAAATTAAGGTGCTCTGCGATTGCAGCATTAAATGAAAATCTACGAAATCTTATGAGTTTTTCTATGGAGTGGAGAGGTTTTAACTGCTAGCTTAATATCTATGTTAGATCAAGATCAAGAGCGGAAAAACAGTACGTAATGCATTTTGGACAGAAAGAGGATATGAGGGAGCTCCATTATTTTGTGTATGCAAATCAGTGACCTTAACTGTTCTGAGTTTCATTCAAAAATTAAATTTCAACAGTTAGTTTTGAGTACATTTTTATTTGCTTAGAAATAACTCTTTTGTGTAAAGTTTTATTGTTTTATTATATAAATAATAATTACAAATTTTTAATGTTCTCTCAATATGAAACTTATTGTTTTTTGATTAAGTTTTCACTCTTATTTTTGTGATTTATATTTTGCTTAGAAAGAACACGTTTTTTCTGATTATTTACTGGAATTTAAATTTTTTTAATGATTCCATTTATATCAATAAAACTGTTTTTTTTTTAAAAAAACTAAAAAATTAAAGTTAAAACAATTTATGATCACTCTTTCAATTTCTTGGCTAGAATAATTGTGGAAAAATTTTTTTTCAGGTTATATTTCCATCATTTAGGCCATTAAAAGATTAAAAACATGCCTCTGATTTTAACATGTGCTGCTTAACTTTTGCCAGGCTGTCTAATGTAATGGACAAAACCATTGAAACGTTGTATTATAAAATTAAAGTTCAACTAAAACAACCGGAAACCAATGCAAATGTGTTATTTATAATGTTTTTATCAAAAAAAACAAGTAAATAAGTCTAAAGTCGGCCTAGGCCGACTATGAAATACCCTAAACCCACTTTTGAAAAACAAAAAAAATTTTTATTGTAAATGGGCGTGTCCGTGGGTGGATGAAGCCTTTATTTTTTATGCATTTAAATGTTGATGAAAAATTTACACATACCAAGTTTTATTCCTGTAGCTCACAGTTAATGCCTTTATTGTGCTTTCGCTATGGGAGGTGGGCGTGTTCATGAACGGATTACTCCCAATTTTTGAACACACCTTAGTTTTGGTATAAAATACATACATACCAAATTTAATTTCTCTATGACAAACATAACCTTATTTATTGAGTTTTAAACTTTTTGGGTTGTATGGGAGGTAGGCGTGTAGGTAAGCGGATGATGTCCATTTTTCAAAACCATCTTTGTCTTATCATAAAAAACATACGTGCCAAACTTTAGCTCTGTAGGTTAAACAGACGCTTATTTATTGCGTTTTCAATTTTTGGGTAGTATGGGAGGTGGGCGTGTCCGTGAGCGGATGACGTCCATTTTTCGAAAACATCTTTGAGTTGATATAAAACACACACATATCAAATTTAATTGTTGTAAGCTAATTATGAGCAAGGTTATGCAGTTTTCAGTTTTCGCGTTGTATGGGAGGTAGGCGTGTCCGTGAGCGGATGATGTTCATTTTTCAAAACCATCTTTTTTTTGTCATGAAAAACATGCATGCCAAATTTTGTTTCTGTAGGTTAAACAGAGGCTTATATATTGCGTTTTCAATTTTTGGGTTGTATGGGAGGTGGGCGTGTCCGTGAGCGGACGACACCCATTTTTCGAAGACATCTTTTTGTTGATACAAGACACATACACACCAAATTTTATTGTTGTAGGTTAATTATGAGCTTATTTATGCAGTTTTCAGTTTTCGCATTGTATGGGAGGTAGGCGTGTCCGTAGACGGATTCCAAAAATATTCAATAGTGCAGATCCGTGGGTTCATGTGATCATGTGTATCTAGTTTCATTCAATTATCTCAACTCCTTCTTCTTATCCTGTGTATACGGACAACACACAGACGGACAGACGGACGGACGGACGGACGGACATGGATAGCTCGACTCACGTGGTGACGCTGATCAAGAATATATATATTTTTCTATACCGGACTCGCTACGTTCTATGCGTTACAAACGTTTGCACAAAGTTAATATACCCTGACCTTTCAGGATTAGGGTATAAAAATTAAGGCTTCTGTTGGACACAAAATCGAAAGTCCGACTTTATTAAACATTATATATCTCTCTTAATTTGTTTTATTTCATAGTACCAACCTATTTGATTTTAAAAAAGACGTTGGCAAATAAAAAACAAATATTTTCTTTGTGTCCAATATAATGGACAAATCCATTGAAAGGGTTAACTCAGTTCTTTCCAAGCGGACATACACTGACGCTTGGTAATTCGAATAAAAACCGTTTAAAAATTATAACCTCTTTAGGCTAAAGGAGTTTCCTTAAATAAAAATATACGCTTTTTTCAATACGTTTATTCAGTATGTACATTTTTAAAAATGGCGGATCCAATATGTCGTCCATATTAGGAAAAAACCACAAAAGTTTTTGCAAAATCATTCAGTTTTTAAAATTTAGCGGTTTTTGTGTAATATGAACGCCATATTGGATCCACTTGGGTTAAGTTGGATATTTTTTTGAAATTCGTAGGAATTCCTGGTAATTTTTTTAAATTACTTATAGTTTGTTTCGTATCAATTCATTTTGTTATCTCACCAAACTGTTACAGTTACCACCGATTCAGAGCAAGATCATTATCATCGATAACTAATAAAATATTTTTACAGTTAGAGAGCAAGTCAAACGAAGAAAAATTTTGTTTCTGTTTTAATTAGCTTAAGTTTTTTTAAGCTAGTTTTAAATTAAATTAAATACGATTAAGGTTTTGACACCGAATTTGTGCGGTTTTTGGTTTTTTTTAAACTGTTTTCAGCTATAATAGATCGTGACTCTTCTTTATAATGCAATGGTTAAGAAAACATCTCTTTCTAGAATCAAAAATGTTTCAATGCAGTGTCAAGTGTTTCCAGGACAAACTGTCAATGTTTTTGACAGTTCTATTACGTCAATTTGAGTTAGTATCTAAACATAAATGATTAAAATATGATTAAAAAATAAGGAATATTTTCGACATGGCTAATGTTAAAAAACATCCACAGCTTTGATGAAGTATGTGCGAAGTAAATTAGTTGTAATTTTTTATATGACTTGCTTTGTTTGTGGGATAGTCTAACCTTTCATCGACATTTTCTATTTTTTAAACTCAGAATGCGTTTTAAATATCAAAACTTTATGTGAGATAATAAGTCAATACTTGAATTTTTGAGAAATTTATATTTTGATGGTCTGACTTTCAAAAATTATGCTATGAAAATTACTAATAAAATGAATGATTATAAGAGTGGAACGAAATGTATGGAGCCAAAAAATCTGCAAAGTTATGTTTGAGCACGTGAATTGTATCATAGAGAACTCTTGATAGGTTGTTAGTTGCGCCTTTATAAAGAGTTTTGCATCAAAATAAATGAGGACCTCTTCTGATAGATGCAGAAAATATTATTTTGACTAGGACTTTTGAAAACTGCATGCAACCCTCAAAGTTAAATATTTGTTCAACTTTATTGATTATGTAATAATTTTATATATTAAAATGTGAACATTAAACTTTAACGCATGCTTTTTTGGTATTACTTAAAACTCAAGAAGAATTAAACTTATATCATTCGAAAGGTAATGTTACACAGATGTGCAGAATGTCTATATAAATTATATTTCTGATGGAGGGGGATTCCCAATCTTCTAAGAGAGAAATACAATTTTTGTGAAAAAACCAGCGTTGCCAGAATGTGAAAAATTTACCAAAACTGGTAAATTTTTTTTTCGATGTGAAAATGTGAAATTAAATTTCATTTTGGTAAAATTTCTAGTGAAAACGAAAAATATTTTTATGAAAATTTCCCAAAAGCTTAAGGGCGAAGTAAGGGTTTCAGCGTAAAAAACACTTTTTTTGTGAATTTTTTTGAGAGTATGGATTGAGCAAATTTATTAAAATCTTTTTTACATTATTGAGTGTACTTTTATCAATACTATATTTCTTCCGGAAATATTGAAAAACAAGCTGGTGACAGAGCTTTTCCCAGAGCGTCTTGGAAAAATAGCAATTTGCGGTGTTCATTATGTCTCGGTCGGAAATTATCTGAAATCAAAAACCATTAAAATTTAGTCAACGTTGGAGGAAAGTATTTTATATGTAGAAAGTTTGAAATTAATCGGTCAAGTAGTTTCTAAAAGACTGTCAGTGAACACGGACTTTGAAAACAGAACTTGTGGGAAAACTGCTTTAAAGTTTTGTATACGTACGTTTGTACGTTCGAGGTACACTTACTTAAAAATGTTTACCTCCGTTAGTTTAACTCGGATTGACTTCAAATTTGGACACAATATTCTAGAGATGTTGAGCATTCATATAAAAAATGGATAAAAAACTTACCGCCCTTAAATGATCGTCTCTTTTTTTTGATCTATATATAAATAGGCGTAGTGAAAAGAGTAAAAAACCATTTTCTCACGTGTTTCTAACCGATTTTGATTAATTTCTTTTAAATTTCTTTTTTTTTGCCAAATTTTTATGAAGAAAATTTTTTTTTACATTAATTTTGTATCGAGAAAATGCAAGTGAAAAGGTCGAATTTCGGGCCCTATCGAATTCCAATTAGTTTAAAAAACGTATTCAAATTATTGGCCTTCATCATATTGAAAAGAACATTTTTATATTTGTACCATCGTAATACTTAATCATTTAATTACATTTTAGGGTTAAAGGATTAGAGTCGCGGTTACGTGTCATGCACAAAAACAAGATTCAGATTCTTCAGACAGTGACACTGAAAACAGGTATTTAAAATATAAAAATGGGGTAGTACCAAAGACCGTAAAACTCAAACTCAATTTTATTCGTTTTCTTCAATATCATCACAACAAAAATAAAGCGCTTTTCAGAAGTTGAATTTTAAGTTCCACACACTGTTAAAAAAAATCATTGGAAATTTCTCGGTTAACCATGATATCTGCTACATGTTTTAAAATATTTGAAACCTGAATACATGAATACTGGTATACAATAATATTAGTTGTGTTCGATGACAAATACTCAGTGCCAAAAGCAAACAAATTAAGAAATAAGCCAGAAAAATTACTAGTTTTCATTAAACTGTTGAAATAGGTAAGCAAAGAAACTATTTAATGCTCTTTCAATTTTTCGAATTTTTCAACAAGAACCAAACTACTTGATTTATTTAAATGTTACTCTTACTTACACCAAAAAAAATATAAGCGTACAAAAGAGCTGAAAGCGTAACTTAGAGCGGCTTCAAAAAACAAAGAGCAATATCAAGTAAGAGGAGGTAAAAAGAGAAAAATGTCCTCAATAAACAGTTTTTAATGATCTGTAGTAAGGAATCTTAATCTAGAGGAGTCATCAAACACAGCTTTTGTTATTACAATTTTATTGGATGAAACATATGTCAAAAAAGTTAAAATATTGTTTTTTTGATTGATCACACATATTTGATATTTTTTTTTGGATGTGAAATTTTTTTCTTAAATGTGAAATATTTTTGGGAATTTTGGTAAAAGAAAATTTTAGGCTGTGGCAACCCTGGAAAAAACCCGCTCTTTGATCGATATAAAATTTGGGAGAGAGCGCTTGAGTTGGTCGAATTTGAATTTATTCAGATGTAAAAATTTCCTTAAAAAAATTAAGTTTTATGCATTCATAAATTATGAAATTTGTAAAAAAAATGTTTTTTGAATTAAAATATTCGACTTTCCAAGTCATATCTTGGTCAAATTTTAACGGTTTTTCAATTTTTGTAATTATTTCTAAAAGTTTGTCAAATTTCATTTTAAATGTGATGACAAGCACTGTAAAGTTCTAACCAAAAGTATTTTTGATCAATTTTCCAAATATTGTCGTTACTTATTTAGCGTGTGTTTCAACCAAATGCCAAGACAGAGAGAAAATACGGTCTCAAATTGAATGTTCTTAATTTGGAAACAAATATCTGTGAATAAATTTAATTTATTTATTTTTTGTATTGAAGTCTTATCACTTCAGTTCAAAAAATTAATAAAAATTTGTTCGTTAAAAAGGGACCAAAAATTTATACATTAAAATATGGGTTAAAAATTATTTTTGTTTTCAAAAGAAAAAAGTTATATTTGCATTTTTGATTTTCTTTCAAAGTCACTCAAGGTGAATTGATTTGGTCTTAACACTAAATTATTAAACGTGTCATAAAAAAATCAAGGCCACACCATATGATTTTTTGACAAAATTAATTATTTTTTATAAATAGGCAAGCAAAAAATTGGTCGAATTTTGACCCCGGGCGATAGTAGTATAATTTACAAATTTGATTTTTTCAACGATAAGTCTCTACAAAAACCTTTGGCTCATTCCACAGAAATGAGGAACGGAAACATGAATTGTAAAATGCATGTATTTGAAGTAATTTTTAGTTTTCGAATTGAAGTGGAATCTTAAGTTAGTCCTGCTGCAAAAACATTTTTAAATTAAATGCTTTTTTATATTATTTTGACAATTTAACTAAACAAACTTCGAGTTGAAAAAATTGTTTAAATATTTTGATTTAATTTAAACCTTGAAATCAGTCATCTTTTGATACAACTTTTAAAAAAATAAGGTTAGTAAGTAAGTAGAATAGTTTGTAATAATGATTGGTTACTGCGTTTTCAAAGTACAAAATATTTAAACTGAGTGTTTTTTCTGTGTCACACCCGTCCCAAAAAAGGCTTTAATTTTCCTAAGAAGCAACATGGGCTGATGATAAGAATGAAACTTTCCTAAAGTAAGGATGTTGATGTTTTACATAAATTTGTTAACTTTTGTCATTCAATAAATTATTTTTATTCTTTATTTTCGTTACAAAAAGTTGGTCACACCCGGAACGGTTTTCAAAATTTTTTTCTAAAAATGAAATTTTTGCAAGTATATGAATAAATTCTTTGATTAAAACAAGTTTTGTTAATTCATGTTAAGCGAAATCATTTGCAAAGGTATTAATTTGATCAAAAATTCATGCGAAAAATTGTTTGCAAAAAAATATTTTTTTTTTAAATATATTAAAAACTTGAAATTATTTGTATAGGTATTAATTTGATAAAAAATTTATGCAAAAAAAATTTTTTGCAAAAAAATATTTTTTTTTTTAATTAATACATTAATTAAAAACATATTTTTTTGATTTAAGTGTCAAAAATATGTGAAAGTTATTATACTCACTAAGTTCTTATATATAATTCCCACATCATTCGCACTCGTCACACCCGGGACAATCTTATGTCACACCCGTCCCATTTAAAAGTTTAAAAAAGAATGGTTATCGCCATTTTTTCAAAATATTTTTCACTGGTATTCAACAGAAAATATATTAAATTTGAATTTGAATATGCAAGTCAAAAATGGTCTCATTGTGGCAGATGGACTGAATTTCAATGTTAAACTCAGAATTTTTAGTTTTTAAACTTGTGCTCGTCACACCCGTCCCAGGTGTGTAAGCGAATGTAACTATTAAACTAGTATAAATAACTGCATTATGTTTTAGCATTTTGAAACCTTGGGGCATCTTCTAAAATACCCTATAGAAAATTGCTAAAATTTTAACCGGTTAATACCATTTTCAGCACGATAAAGTAGTCAAAACGTCACACTCGTCTGTATGGAATGAGCCCTTTTTCCTTGTCATCTTTAAAATACTCAATTTTCAAAATTTCCCATTTAAACTCTTTTTCCGTTAACACGTGTGAAACGTATCATTTCTAACAAAATCATCTATCGAAAACTCATGAAAGGAAAAAAAACAACACATATATTTTTAAACAAGTACCTGTTCCCAATTAGTGTGATAATAACCATTGAATTTGAATGAATCCATGGGACATAGCAATGTTTTAAAGATAAAACCAACTAACTTGTTTTTAAGTGTACTGAATAAAATTTTATATTATTAAAAGCTTAGAAAAATTACTTATTTTATTTACTTTTATTGTGAAATACTTTAAATATTTTAATTTTAAAAATTTACTTTAAATAATGTATTCTTTCTAAAAAAATTCTAACAAATTAAATCTCTTTGGAATGTTTGTGAATGAAAAAATGAGAAAATGTGAGTTAATAATGCCATTCAGGCAAATATACGACATAATTTTAGTTAAGAATATTTTTAAATTTTATACATATAAAATAAAAGAAAAAATACCCTTTTATATTCTCTGAAAAGAAAAAAAAATCTTTTCAAGAAACGAACAAATATAAAATTTAGTGCGATGAATCACGCTTCAGCCAGTCACTTCAGTCAGTTGCTGGCATTTATTTATTTATTTTTTTTTTTTTTTCATAGAAAAATATGAAAATACGTGCGTGAACTTAGGATTACATATTATAGAATTTCACAGATTATTTTTAAGAAAATTATTTCAATTTAAAATATACAAATTTTTTTTATTTAAACTTACTTTACTTGTTCCCAAATTTCTTCGCCAAAATGTTTGAGCACTAGCAGCTCCAAAGCATAGTTTACAAATCCATACTGAAAAAAAAACAAATTAAACATAGTTTTAGTACAATGATAAATATACTACGCACTTAATTAAATCAAAGTAATATGTATTGTAGTATTAATATTGCTGAACAAATTTTGCCTACTTTATCTAGGCTCATTAATCTTAAGTAGGCCTAAGGAGAGCTCAACTCTTATCTCTTTCATGCAACGCAATTTTGTTCAATCGTTTAATTATATCTACCTATCCAAACACCTCATTGCACTTAATCTGCTGTAAGTTAATTGAAAATTTTAATTATTTATTGATTCGCTTGAGCTGTGGTCAAGGTTTTGGCTGCTCACTTTATTCAAGTTCCTGCACTTGCCGCAGAGTAAACAACGCAAGGCACAACAAAAACAAAGCTTCGCTATTTTTTTTTTTTTTTTTTTTGAACAAAATTCCAAACAATCAGCCAACAACACCTCCAGCGCAAACGTCAACCTGAGCGCTTTTCTTGGCCCTGAAAAGAAAAAGACAACAACAAGACCAACAAATAAAAATAAAACAACTGGCGCCGAATCAGGCCTCTGGTTAAAAGTAAAATTTGTTTGTTTTGTTTTTGTTTTGTTCTTTTGAGAATATCAGAAAAAAAAAAAATCCCTGTTTTATTGTTGAACTTTATTATGCGAAGCTCATCATCATTATTACTAACATAGGCACCATCATCATCATCATCATCATCGTCATCATTATGCTACGCATAATAGTATCATGTTGGTGGTTTAGGGCGTTTCTTTTTAAAAGTGAGCTATTAGAGGTTAGAAGTTTAATCATTTATTTTAATATGCATACCTAGATATTTATTTTTATATATATAAATAACCTGGTATAACCTGCTGTATACTAAGGAATACCTGAAATATGAGACGCTTTCATTGCGGTGAATCTAGACAAACTTTTGTTGAGGCTTAGCCAAAGTTGAAAAGACAAGTAAAGTTTTTTTCAAAACTTTTTGGCGTTGTGGCAATAAAAGCATCCTGTTTTGAATATTATACCTACCTACTTACAACGTGCACGTGTTTGCCTCATAATGACTTGAATTACTTTAAAGTGTTGTATTAAACAAAACACAGATTATGTGTATTTTAAGGATTTAGTAAATCATTAATAAAAATTTAAAAACTTTGCTAAGGCATACATAGGAACAAATATTTAAAGCTTAATGCTAAACATATTTTAGAATACTAATGAATGCACTTTGATAAATCCAACAACAAAAAAAATGAATACTTTAAGTTGAATGGGTGTGGTATCGTAAGCACCGAGCTACAGCTAATAAAGCAACATGTCTTATATCTCAATGTTGAGTGCTATGTATTGGAAAGACTTCTACTTGTACAACAGTCACCGTTTGAAGCTCCCAAAACACTCAACGTTGGGATGAATTTAAGTAACAGCGCAAAGTATCTAAAAGTAATTCTGGTTAAGAAATTTCTTAAAATTTTTAATGTAGAGTAACGCATCAAGCAGGCAAATAACACGCTTTTCAATTATAAGAAATCGGTAGGAAAGACGGCTAGTAATTTTGTTTCAATACCTTACATGTGCCAAAAACTTCGACTGATGCTTGAAATAATTTTATGAAATTTTAAATATAAAATTGAATGATTCAGCATATTTAGTAGGAAAAAAACGCTTTCGCTCTGACATAAAATAGCATTGCTTATAGCACCTAATAGAAAAGCTTCAATTATCGCTTTGCTTGAAGCGCTCACTCTGACATCAGTTTAAATTTCTTCATACATATCTAATATATAAAATCAAATGTTTGTCTGTCTGTCTGTCTGTCTGTTCCGTATAGGCTCGCGCACCATTTATCCGATTGAGCTGAAATTTGGACACCGAGTACCTTTCATAGTGAGAAAGAACATAGGGGGTGTAAAAAGGTGGGCGGAAGTATGTGGGCGTGGCACTCTGTAATAACTTCTAAGCGCCTGAACTGATTTCAATTTAATTTGGAATGAAGATTCGACTGCGCCCAAGATAACATAGGCTATAAAAATTCCAAAGACTTCCGTAAGGGGGCGCTTTAAGTAGTGCGTTTTAAAGACTCAATAACTTCTAAACGCCTGAACCCATTTCAATGAAATTTGGTATGAACGTTCAACTGCACCCAAGATAAAACATTAAATATAAAAAATTCCAAAGACTTCCGAAAGAGGGCGCTTTAAGTAGTGCATTGTTAAGACTCAATAACTCCTAAATGACTTGATCGATTTTACTTAAAATTTGGTACGTGAAATAACTTGACTCCGCAAAAGAATTGGGACTATTTAAATTTCAGAAAACTTCCGTGAGAGGGCGCTTTATTTAATCAACTATGTTCGGCTTATTCACGTCAAAACGGATGAACCGATTTTGATGAAACTTGGCAAACATTTGTATCTGTTACTGAAATAGATCCTATGATTTTAAAAGATCTTTCGACAAAAATCAAGGAATGAGCTGTAGGCAAACGAAGTCAAGAACCAAAGACGAACGAAAAAAAAGAAGTTTAACGAATACCAGCAGAAGCTATATAAAGATTCACAAAACAAACACAAATTTTTTTTATTATGCCAAGACAGCGTCTATCGGGTCAGCTAACAAAAATAAATAATACTTTATTTCAGCTGCGGTTAACGGTATTTGAACAATATTTGATATGTCGGTTCAGTGCACCTACCATTCTTCTTCTAAATATCAATCCACCACGACTTTGCAACGGAACCACACTTTTAGTGAAAATAAAAATTGAAGGCAAAACAACGTTTGCCGGGTCAGCTAGTTATTTAAAAAAAAATTCAATAATTTATTAAACTTCTTAATTTGTAAAGATATAAATTATTACCAATTTTTCGATTTTCCTAATCTAGCCTCCAAGGAGAATGCTTACAACTACCATCACCAGCTTTAGTATTAACCTAAAGAATTGAAATTTTTTTGTGTTCAATCAGCTTTTGAGCACATCTTTATTATTTTTGTGTATAAAGATAAAAATCAATACTATGTATATAAAATAAGATGCACAATGCTTTTGAGTCAACAGAGTTCAATTCAATCTTATGTTTTCCATAAAAACCACATAAAATACAAAATAAAATCCAACTCTACAATGCTGATATCATAAAATAAAAGCTTAAATAGCTTATGCGAAATTGATTTAATCAGATATTTCTTTAAGGTTGAGGCATTTTCATCAAATTGAAGCACATTCATCACTTTAAGCACCCACAAAATTAAGCAGTAAAATTAATTTACAAGCGTTTATCTGTACCAGCCAGAACATAACAATTTCATCATTAAATTTTAAATCAGTTTTTATAGCTTAATATCTATTAAAACTCGTAAAACATTAGAGTTCACGACAACCATGCTCATGTCATTGACGACACTTTAAGTATCGATTTCGGCGTCAAAGTCAGTCAAACTGTTTTCTATATCAATTACACTAGCTTGGCCAGAAATTTAATTTTTCTATGCTTTTCAGCATTTAACCTCGTCTTCTTGGCTTCGAAACCCACTATTTGATTTCTATGCTTGTCGACTATGCTATAAAATATTTTCTATACCAGGACATTAGTTTGATTTCTTTAACTGACAGCAAAGAAATAATTTAATTGAACTAGCATGAATGGAACATGAAGCAATCAAGGAAAAGCACACTAACACTAATGCTGCATGAAACCTGTGCTGTGTGGATTACAAGTGCGATAAACTTGAGTAACTCGCATAGTCTGTCAACCAGTCACCCACTCACCCAGCCTGCTGGTAAACTCCCAAACAGGCAAGCAACAAAAGCTTCCTGTGAGTGAACAGTGAATATTTATAATGCGAAAATGTTGCTCAGCTGGCACTAAATAAACGTTTATCGGAATTTAAATATACACACACTAGTTTGTTCATTAGTATGTATGTATTTATAAAATGTTTGCATTTTCTTGACTATTTTTTCTGTTTTTTATGTAGAAACCTATTGATATGTAATGGAATAGAGAAGAAAATTTTACGCCACTTGCAATTTTATGACATGCAAACAGCACATCGTCGTAACATTTAATGATGACTAATGATTCATGTTTACCCCTTGAGTGGTCTTGAAGAATACTTTAACTAAATGGGTTGGGGTGGGTTCGTGTGGGCTGGTTATGGGAGGTGAATTACTGGTAGAAAACGAAGCCAAGTTGGTAGAAAACATTTACATTAATCACAGTCGTGGCTGACACTGTCAGGTCTGACAATATTGTGTTATAATGATTCGACTATCACAACTTTGTCAGCACCCACGTGAAGTGGAAAGTGGAATTGAGTGTTTGACAATTAGTTGTGAAGCTTGCGTTAGTAACGCACAGCTTTGAAGTTGTTGTCTTTTAAGAAAATGAAAAATTGTTTTTAATCATAAGGTGGCTAAAGCAAATAAACGTTAAAATGTGCGATAAGCGTTGCGGCTAAGTGATCCATGGTCAAGAATGGTTAAGGATTAGTGGCAAAAACATTAAGAAGAATTTTTAATTCGAATTTATTTGTGGCATATCACAAAGTTATTTTCTGATCAGCCGCAAGTATTGAAAAATTTTTTAATAATGTTCACAAATCAACAAATTTTTAATTGATTCTGAGCGAGTAGTTTTTAATTGTTAAATTTTTTATACTACTTTCAATCACTACCTAGTGACATGTGCACTGCCCTAATGTGCTTTTAAAATTGAAAAAATAAGTTTTCAATGGTTTCCTGTGGTTTTCTAGTAGCTTAATTTTGTAACTTACATCAGTCAGATACAATATTGAGATTAATGCAAGAGATCAGTCAACAGTACAATATTGCGACATGTCAGATGACTTGAATTTTTGAAACAGACCCCAAAAATATTCACAAAAACATTAAGAAACAAAAACAGCCATCTTGAAACAAACATTCAAGATGACTTTAAATTTTGAAACAGACCCCAGAAAATATTCACAATTTTAAATGATTCACAGAGACCGATATTTCTCAACTTCTTATAAAAATTTTTGAAAGATTTCGCCTACAACCTGCTTTTTCCATTTGCACAACTTCCTTCACATCAAAATCTAATCAAGCAATTTGTGGTTTAACGTCACCAAAAATAAAATTGTCTTCTATCTTCTACCAGCTGGCAGCCTGCATTACCTTGTGCTACGGCTTAAAACCCACGCAGACTTGAGCTTTCGTCATCAAACTAGCACTTTAACAGCTTTACCAGCACTTTAACATCCTGCTGATGCTACTAGTGATTGACAATCGCCATTATCTTAAGTATTGCCAAATGCTTCAGCTCATTAGTTATGCTGTTCATCTTCTGAGCTTTCACATTGACAGTTCGATCGATATTTTGTGCGCCAAAGTATCGTCATCGTTGTCGTTCTTTGAACAACCTGCTTCAAGCATACTTCAATCATCATTCTATATGCATTCTACGTATTCATTGTGAGCTATTTCCATTGAATTATCACACTCGAAGAACTTCTACAACAAAGGCACAAAATCTTGCCATTAATTTTGATTGTGACAATTTTTGATTTTGCTCTTTGTTGGGATAATGTTGACAAATGTAGTCGTACTAATCCATACAACAGCCAGCCAGTCAACTTCATCCATCATCTGCATGTGCCCAAATATAAAGACTTTTTGTGCTTCAAACGCACACATCAGCACATATATATACTCATTCACATATACATGCACGCACCCAAATCAACTGCCATACAATTCAAGTTCAATACCATAAAAACCTAGCAACATAGACGACCGGGTAGTCACAACGCTGTCATCACTTTTCTCTTTACCATTTTTATGTATTCCAACTTTTTATGACTTTTATTCTTTGTCAATTCAGATGTAAATCAATTTAAATTTTTATATATGTTTGTAAAGAGCAAAGATTACATCAATAAAGAATCATATATTGAAAAGCAAAAGATATCAAAAGCGCACTAGTTCAAATATGTATATATTTTTGTAATAGTGGAAAATTGCTGCCTCCGAGATATGTAAATCATACGTCAATACAAAAAAATTCAATTTTTTAGCACAATTCAAATGAAATAAAACTGAGAACATAAACTAATTGCTTCATATTATTGCATAGCCAAATCGGTGTTCGCATATTTGACTGTGTGTTAGCACATACAAAATTATTTTGTTTCTAGCACTTTAGAAAATTTCCAAACTAGAAAGAGTACTATTTGAGCCATGCACAAAAAATCATTTAAAAAAATCTTGCATGCTTTTAGGCACAAAATATATATTGAATGAAGCACTGTAAAAGTGTTGGTTGTTGCATTAGTATTTAATCTTTAGCCATAATGAATAAAAGAATACATTCGGTGGTAATGAACTAATTTTTTCTGTGAACTGAATGCTCTTCAAGAGCACATCTCCAAAGTGGTTTGTTTAAAGAGCTCTTGTAAAACCATGTATCTTATAAACAACTTGTAAGAATGTGGTCGTTAAAAGCTCATTTAAAGTAAGAGTTTCAATGTACAAATAAATCGTAATTAATTAAGAGTAAAATTGTATGTAATTTTAAATAAAAGTTAAATTTACTGAAATAAAAGAAAACAGTAAACTGTGAGCTTAACATGTTTTTCTGTTTTTCCAACCTCAGAAACACCACAGAACACGTTCAGCAAACTTTGTCTTTCATAGCATACAATTGCTTGCTTAGAAAAATAAAAAAAACCAACTTTAAAACAAGTAGGCTGAAAAGTAGGCTGAAAAAACATATTAAAATAAATCTTCACCCATGTTTAAGTCCTCTAAGCTAAGTTGAATCATAAATAATTATTAATTATATTTTTAATCTATATTGCCTTTCTTAGATATAAAACATAAAATATAATCATGGCACGGATTTTTTTGGCTTTGTCTTTTCTTTGTTTGTCGTAACAATAATTCGGGGAAAAAAAAAACTACACGTTTTGAGTCTGGCTGATCCCAAATACTAAATTTTATTTCACCTTTTTTGCCCTTTCCACTAAATTTTTTTTGATCCTTCACCAATTCTTTTGATCTTTATACCCCCTTTATGGTAGGTATAGAAAAGTATATATATTCTTACTCAGCATAACCACCTGAGTCGATTTAGCCATGCCAAGATCAACTTCAAAAATGGTTGTCTACCTCCCATACAACCCCAATATTGAAAACTCCATAAAGATGCAAGTATTTAAGCTACAAAAATTATTAAGTCGGTATTTATGTAATCTATATCAAAACTAGATTTTTAAAAAAATAGGCTTCATACAACCACTAACACGCCCACCTACCACACAACCCCAAAATTGAAAACTATAAAAAAAGGCTTGTGTCAAAGCTACATAAATCAAATAAAGTATTTCTTCATTTTATATCAACACTAAGGCGTGTTTGAAAAATGGGTGTCAACCACCAACGAACACGCTCACCTCCCATACAACCCCAAAATTGAAAACTATCTAAATAGGCTTCGGACAAAGCTACAAAAGTATGATTAGATATTTATTAATTTTATATCAAAATTAAAACGTGTTCGAAAAATTGGCGTCATCCATCTACGAACACGCCCACCTCTCATATAACCCAAAATTTAAAATTGAAATTTAAATTCTATAAAAAGGCTTCTCTTTAAGCTACAGGAAAAAATTTTGATTCGTATGTATTTTATATCAAAACTAAGAAGTAGAAGAAAAGTGGGCGTCATCCGCCTAAGAACACACCCACCTCCCATACAACCCATAATAGTGAAAACTCTATAAATAGGCTAATATATAAGCTACTGAACTGAAATTGCGAATTTGTGTTTATTATATCAAAACCGAGGCGTGTTATTAAAATTTGCGTCAACCATTCAAGAACACGCCCACTTCCAATTCAATCCCAAATTGAAAACTTTATAAAAAGGCTTGTATTTCTTTTGCAGGAAAACAATTTGATATGAATGTATTTTAGACGTCATTAAAATAGTAGTTGTTTTAAATCTCATAAAAAAAGATCTTCAATTAAAGATTTTGTAGCTCTTAAGACCATTACGAATCGGCCGTGGGGTTATTTTAACTTTGGCCAAGTCAAAGATATACCTGACCAGTTCATTTTAATTTTTTAAATCTTAGAGGCAACTATTTTCAATTGTATTATATTTGATAGCAACATTACAACAAAATTATGTTAAGAGTTTTAAAATTGTTTCTTTTTGAAGAATTTTTGCTTTCCATTTCGTTGTAATTGCTCCTATAAAAATAATGTGTTAGAAGGAGACTTATTTATAGACTAGTCAAAAAGTTAAGTTAAAAGTTTGTTTTAAGCCATGATAGAATAATCAGGTAGGCTCATATTAATATGGTTGCTCAAATTTCTACTTTTACACAAACAATGCTGTGAGTGCTATAAACGTCAAACGAACAACAACAATTAGAACAGTTGATTTTGACATCTAACTCACTTCGTCTACAATATGTGCCTACCTTGTTATTCTATCATGCTTTTAAGCGACACATTTGAAAAGAAAATTAAAATTTTTCAGAATTATTTATAATTAAAGTTTTCGAAGAAGTAGTCTGAGACATTTTAGTTGTCTAAAAATAACGTTTTTTTTTTAAGTTCAGTTGTGAAAACAGAGGCGTTCCTAGGGGGGGAGGGGACGGTCCGCCCGGGTACCACCATTTTAGGGGTGACACCATTTCGATTTTTTTTTATTTCTCAAACAAACAGAAAAAGTGATAAAATACTATACGGTAAAAAATGTAATTGCTATTTCAAAATATAAAATTCTGCTTGCAAGTCTAAGCAATGAGGAAAAACTATTGCGAAAACGTTTCAAGCTGTTAAATCCGAAAACTTTTTGTAACACAACGCAAATGAGTCTATGTTAAGTGTTTCAAATTTGGCAACAGCTTACGACGAAATTTCAGAAAAGGAGCTAGTTGTTGAAATTGCTTGCGATGCTACGTAGGCACATAAATGCAGCACAAATCGATTTCGAAAGCGCCAACAATTAGACAGCATTAAAAACTTACTTTCATTGTCGAGTGGTCCTTTTTGGAAACTTCGCCTTATATTTCATTAGCATTGAAATTATTTCCTACAATTTGTTTATTTGTTCAAAGCTTAAATTAATACACTTCCAAGGTATTCCATAGGACAGGCCAGAGTTTCCGATCTTGCTTTTTTATCCATTGCAAACGAGCTTGAAATCAATATTACTGATTTCGATGAGGTTATTTCAAATATAGCAACTCTTAAAGTAAGAAGACTGTTATCTATATGTCTAGCATTCTCACTGAGTTTCGTAAGGATCGGGTTACTTTTGTAATTTAAATATACATCCTAGGGAGGTACCCTTAAGGTCTTATCAATTTCTACCATTTTCAGTGCACATCAATTTCTCTAATTGCCAGCCGTTTGACCAAATTTTGTTAAGATCGGCCGACTTTGGCATGCATCTCCCATACAAAATAATGTAAAAAATTAATATAGGAAAAGTACCCAAGGAAAGTACCGCTAGGAACTGACCAATTTCAACCATTTTTGCAATTTTTGTTAAATTTAACAATCACGACATTTTTAATAAAAAAGTTTCGCCTGCAATAATAACTTTTAACCCTCTTTTTAAGCATTTAATTTATAAAAAATAAAATATTTTTATTAAAAATTGAGTGTTAAAATTTTTCGGAGCAGGCGATTTTTTATTAATTAAATTATTTAAAATCGCGTGATTTTAATACAAATTTTTTGCCTGCGGCGCTTACTATATTTTGCAACCAAAAAAGTTCAAAGAACAGTTATTAAATCCTTTAAAAACAAAAACAAATCCGATTTTACTACAATAAAAACAAAAATTTTTCAATATGTAATATTTTTTCTGTTTTTTTGACAATTTGTTATTGTTTGTCATCTGTTGTTTTTTTCGGAAAACATTAAGGAAATAATAAATACACAAAATCTCATCGAATTGGTTTCTAATTGCATTTAGAAATTTCTTATAGGGGTGACACCAAGCCTAGGAACGCCTCTGGTGTAAAGTGAACTAGATCGTTCATTTAGTTTGTTTGCTCTTGCAGTTCGTTGCGTGCACTCGTTCAAGTTGTTAGTTCGTTATGTCTTAAGTTGGTTTAACTCATTACTTCGGTTGGTCATTAAGTTGTTTTTTTCTCTACTTTTGTATTAAGTGGTGAAGACACAAAAAGTTTTTGCAGGGACTCAAACCATTGTAAACAATTTCGTTAAGTCTTTGAGTCCGTTTTATATTTTAGTTCATTTTGTTTTTCACCATTTCAATTAAATAGCAAAGTCTTAAAAAGTGTTTCAAGCTCGGACTAAAATTTGTTTTATAAGATTTTTCTAGTTTTTGATCTGGCTTTCCTTCAATTTGATCTAACTTGCTGCAAAGTCGATTGAAGTAAAAATATGTTAATCAACTAACTAATTCACATATTTCATGAGAGAGAGAATCGTTCAATTTAATTAGTTCGTTCGTAAACTACCCTATACTAGTAAAAAGTACCTACTACGAAAAAATTCTGCATACAAGAAATAAAAGTCTACAATTTTTTATTAGACTCGGAAAAAAGTTTTATAAAATTTAAAAACAGGTGATTATTACACAGTACAATTAACTTTTTAACATTCTTAATTTTAATCTAAAAGAACATTTAACTTTCAAACGAGGCAAAGTTGCTCAAATTGTATTAAAACATTTTAACAAGGTTCTTCCTGTGAAAGGTCAATGATAACTACGTCAACTTTACGAAGTGATCATAGTTTTAAATAGTAATACTCTGACCAAAATTGTACGAATAAGTAACGTTGAGTCATTTAATTGGTCGGTTCTAGTGGCTTTAAGTAAAATTGTATTTATTTTATATATAAATAAAATAAAAATACATTTTAAAAATATATCCCAGTTTACTTCTGGGATTATTCGATTCCTGTTTTTTAAAAAATTTATAAATGCCTTTGTCTTTTTTAATGTCTACTTTGACTTTGTTTGATTTCTTAGAGCCACAAAATCTGGGCCCTGGTTATAATGGACCAGAAAAAGATTTGTTGAAATAAATTTAAAAATTTTGAAAATTTTATGTCTGCATCCAAAAATATTACAGATTTGCAACTGCAAAATGTAACTGTTTACGTATCAAGTTTTACAAAACTTTACTTAATATTAAAATTAAATAAAGTGGCGCCAGTGATCATCGGTGCCAAGTGTGTTGAAGAATATTCTACATTACATTCTACATTAAAATCAAGTATTTTGCTATAATGTGCTAACATATGGTTCTTTATCAGCACATGATATAAAAGGAGCTAACTGTTCTACTTTAATTAAGCTACTTTTTATTAAATACACATGCACGCAAAGAAATTTTTCGTTTACCGCAACTGAAAAATTCACCAAATATACTTCGTTTGAGAACTGTAATTAATGAAATTTTATCGTTGATTTGAAAGTTCAGATTTAGCCGACTGTGATGGCGTTCTAGTCTAGGAACTCGATTGACCTGAGTCTTTTTTGAGTAAAACTTATTTTGACAGTTATTTTTGACGAATCAGTTAATGAAACAGAATTAGAATTTCAATAATTAAATTAAAATTTTTGATTCTTACACAGCCAGCATTCGAACATTGTCTTCTTCTTCGAACATGTCTTCCACATGACAGTCTAGCACGCTCCCATTAAGCTATTGTGAGATATTGTGCAAAATGAAGTTTTTTAGATTACAAATTTGTGTGTCATCAGAAATGAAGTTTTCAGTTGAACAAAACTAATTTTTCGGTTGCTGCAACTTAAAAATATCTCACGTCAATGGCAAATGAAATTAATTTGTTGCAACTAAATAACGCATTTCCCGCAACTGACTTTTATTATGACAACAGTTCAAACGTTTCCAATTTTAAGCACGCCAAACGAAGTTGGTTTACAGCAAACAGGCGATAAACGTTATTTTTCTTTGCGTGTGCATTGACGGATATGGGCTTGTCCAGATAATGGTCAGTCCAGAAAATAGTCAGAGAGAAATTTCAAAAATATACAAATAAAATGTCTCTGAGAGCAGTAACAACTTCAATTCGAAATAAATCAGTGTATATTCTATTCTTAGATGCGGGCTAGTTTGGGCAATTGATTTAATTTGAAAAATAAAGTCTACAACATATTTTCAAACTCAAACGGAAAAGTTTCGGAAGCGTCTGCCTTCCTTCCTTCTTATTTTTATATTTTTATTAATAATGTGCATTAAGATGCTAAGAAGGGGTGTTTTAAAACAATCTATATGAGTTTTATATGCATTCCATCCATCAGTAATAGTGTAGGATTTCATTTTCAATAGTACCCTAACTACATAATCTAACTAAGTATGCTAGTTAAGCTGTAAACTTTGAATAGGACATATATTGTCAGCCTTATTTTGTTATACAGAGTTGAAAATTCAATAATTTTTTACATTATTTTTACATTAATTAAATTTTTTCAATTATAAATCTTCTCAATAAATTAATATATATTTAATGTTTTAATTTTCTAGAAATATAAATAATATTAAATGATTGAGAGATCCTAAAACTAGACACTAAAACTTAAACTGGACACATGTTGAATTTTTAAATTTTATTTCGATATTTTCAAGGTTTTTTCTTATTATACAAAATAAAATGAATTAAATGAAAATAAATGCCAACACAAATTTATTGGAAATATTGTTAAATGTGAACATTCAAATTCAATTCAGTCTTATATTACTCCAGACATATTGTAGCTCAATCAGCCATCTTTTAATGTATGTATTAAAATTTCTGAATAATTTACGAAATATTATTTCTATAACTTACCATTTTGAGATGAGAATTAAATCAGCTTAGGTGTTGTTGGACAGAAGTTCTAAATATTTTCTTAGAGTTGGTTGGTTACCGTTACCTTTACTTTATAATTTTAGTATTTTTTGTTTTAATTTGTTTTTTATATAATATTTTTTTTTAACTGTTTGTCTCACAAAAGAATTATTTCAATTATTTCTAATGAGCACAGATATTTGCTTAATTTCTATTTTTATTACTATTTTGTTTTTATTTAATTAACTTTGCTTTTAGTATACATTTAGATAATGATTTTCTTTTTTCGCTTATTTCGCACTTTTTAAGGCTTCAAACCTTTTCTTCTTTTCTTTTTCAATTGCTTTTCTTTCACAACACTTTTGAATGCTGAATTTATTCTATTCACTTTTAAGCACTTTATTTTTACTGCTTTTGTTCTATGTATTTATTTTAATTTTCTTGTATTTGTTTGAAAATGCTGAATAGAGAGAAGAAGAAGCTCGCTTTATGAATAAAATTAATATCACAAGCTTACCGTCATGCCAGAAAACCACAAAAAAAAAATTACGAAAAAAATACTAATTAAAAGCATACAATAAAAAATCCCTTAACATGAAAACTCAAAAAATAAAAAAAATAAACTATAAATATCAAAAGGTTCTCTTTCAAATGGCTTTTTTATTGAAATAAAGTCAAATGTCAGTTTGAGGACTTGAATATTGCAGCAAAAAGTGGACGAGTTGGAACAGCAGTGAATGGCATTTTAGGCAGAATACTGATTTGGAATTATGTTGATTTAGAATTAATTTAAATAGTTTAATTTAATTTACTTAGAGATTATATCTATGATTATAGTCGATACTGATTCAAGATGCAACTGTTAATTGAGACACATGTAACATAAACACCATTAATATTGTTTCAATCACATAAAGCTACTATCTGAACAACACTAACCCATATGGTCGATATCAACACAACATAATTTTTTTAATGAACTATTATTATCATTAGAAATTGACTTTTACTTCCCTTAAATATCTTAATAAATACTTTCAACGCAAGTAAAGCCAGCAACTTTAAGTAATGAGCACTTAATGCTTGGAGATATCGTTGTTCTTAGTTTATTGAAACATATATCATTCATTTTGATTTCAAATTAAGACGTTTTGTTTTTCTGTCTCAATTTAAGTTGAATTACTTAAGCAATTTCTTCCTTCCCATTCACACACAGAATTTACTACCTCGGTAAAAATGTAACTTCACAAAAATTGTACAAGATATGGACCAGTGGCGCAGATAGCTTTTAGTTCTGAGAGGGTTCCGAAAAAAAGTGATGACCTGTGAGTACCCATCAAGTATGGAATTTTCAAACGTGACATTTTTTTTTCGCTCCTCGCGAACTTTCCCATAGAATAGGTGCTAATAATTGGATCTGCAAAAATAAATTTGATCTGGTCTGCACAGAATTTTTTTTGAATCTCAATTAGCGATTTTGTTTTTGTTTTTTTGTTATACAAAGAAATAATAAATGAAAATTATAAAAATAAGAAAAGAGTTTATTGTTATATTTGAAACACGGTTGTTTTAAGTTTTGTTTGTAGAAACGTAAATGCAAATTTAATTTCTGTTTTACTATTTTATGTTTAGTTTCAAAGTTTGATTTTCTTCTCAGTGTATTTTTAGTTTATTTCAGCTCAGTTCATGAAAAATATATGCAGACGAAATTTTTTCGCGTATATTTAAAGCACTGGTTTTTCTGTCCAGTTTCACCAAAACTTCCGAAAAATGTCCTTAAACTAAAAAGAGACTTTGAAAAGTCATATTTGCTACGACGATTCCATTAAAAAATTTTATAAAAATCAGTACTTCTTTCGACAAAGTTATCATAAAAACATATCTTAAATATTTCATAATCAAATATTCTTTCGATAATCGCAAAATAACTTTTAACTTAATAAAATCAATTAACAACAACTTTCATATTTGACACATGGCTCTGGGGGCGGGTCTGGACCTGTGGACCACCCCCAAATCTAAGCCTCTGATATCGACAAACGGTTTTTAGTGAATAGGACAAATAATAAAATTGATTTAAAAATTATTGTTATTAAACCAAAACCAGGTATGCTGCTGGTCTTCATTTAAAAACAAAAAAAAACACCGAGAATATGTTAAGAATTAATGGTGTTTTCATCGGTACTATTATTAAGAACAAACAGGTCGTTCAACAAATATTGGAACAATAGCATCAAAAAAAAATTAATTTCTTTCCGTTAATTTATATTTTCAGAGTAAAAAAAATAAAATTTAAAAACTAATATTAGATTGAAAAAGTATTAAAAAAAAAATGTTATTTTCTGTGTAAAAACATAAAATTCAAGAAAAAATTTTTGATATTTTTTTAGTAAAAATAAAACTTCAAAAATAAGTTTTATTTAAGAGCAAAGTAATCAAAAAACTCAAAAATAAGTTTTATATTCTGATTAATAAATAAAACTCCAGTATAAGTAATATATATGAGCGAAAAAATAAAACTCAAAAATAAATGCTATTTACGGTGCAAAAATAAAAATTAAAAAATAAGTATTATTTCATTTATGAGCGAAAAACTTTAACTTAACGATAAAAGTAATTTTATGATTTTTAATACAAAAGTTAAAAAAATATAAAAAAACTAGCGTGTAGCAACGTACATGTGGCAGAAGTAAAACTTCTTAAACAGTAAAAAATATGATAGATTTTAGTGTGAAATAGAGAGAAAGTATCGGAAAAGAAAATCAATCAACACAAAATGGAATAATATTCTGTTTATTCAATATTTATATCCAGGGACCGTACCGTTTATGGTTTTTATCGAAAAAGTCACATAATCACTGTTATATTTTTATTTTATTTTATTTTTTTATTTTATTTTTTCCGACATAAATAAAAGCTTTTTTGTGCCTTATATTTTTTGGGCAAAAATAACAGTTACTTTTGAATTTTATTTTATCGGTCAAAAATAACAGTTTTTTCTGCCGTTTATTTTTTCGGTCAAAAATATCAGGCAATTTGTATTTTTTCAAAGGTCATTTTACCGACTAAAAAAGTATTGATATATTTTTATCCTTTATTTTCGGCCTTTTAAAAAACACAAATTGCATAATTTTTTTGACCGAAAAACTAAAAGTCACAAAATAATTGTTACTTTTGACCGATAAAATAAAAGTAAAAAGTAACCTTTATTTTTCCCCGAAAAAAAATATAAGGCAAAAAATAACAGTTAGCTTTTAATTTCTAAAGAATCAGTTGAAAATGTAAAAGCACTTTCATGAGTTGAGTTGTGGACTAGCTGCAGTTGCATGCTTAAGGTACTTTTCTTAGCTTCGGGACATTTTTTGGCAAGACAAAAACGATTCGGCAGTCTTAATTATTTCACTTTCTACACTTCTTGTTTTTAATTTTATATCGTTTTAACTGTTTTGCATGTTGTCAATAACCTTTCAAGTTTTTGATAACAATCAACGTTATGATATGCTCTTTCAAATTAAGCTCTAAGCTAGGATTCGATATTCAACAAAAAAATATGCACAATTGTTACATTTTGTTACGTAATCTACAGCATTCCAAGTAGGGCTTCAAATATTACTATTCAAATAGGAAAAACTTCGAAGAATTCAATTCTTCGAGTATTCGAATTATACCCAGTTTGATATAACAAATAACAATCACTTGCAGATAATCGTTTAAAATTTCGCATGTGTGTCTTTCTTCTACTTCCTGCGTACTAAGCGTCAATATCTGCGGCTGCCATTGATCGTCAATTAAATGTGAATTCCCATTTAGAAGACCATCCATGGCGCGAGAGGTCCAGCAGTCTGTATTCAATGCAATAAATTCGAATTTCTGCAATATTGTAACTATTTTGCATTTTATTCCATCCTCGAGCACGCGCAGTCGCTATACGATTGTCTCACTCGAAGGGCATGTAAAACCAAGTTCAACAACATCCATGAATTTCTTGAATTCGCGGCTGGACGTAAAGTTGAATGGCAGCCGACGGCAGGCTTCTTACTTTGTACATGCTTGTACAATTTTCTCGCTACGGTCTCGACTAATTGTTCTTCTGGAAAAATTGAATGCATCTTTAGATGCGCACGAAGTGAACTCGTGGACCCATGCAACTACAATACTCGCTCGCATAGATTGCAAATCGTTGATTGAGCATCAGAACTTTTAGTATAAATGCTCTACACCCAGGATCTCATGTTTTTTCTTATATCGAAGTGTATTATACAGGCACAAAAAATTTTGAAATATTTTGAGTAAAAACTTCGAAGCTTCGAATTTTTTTATGTTGAACGAATAGTCAAGCTTCGAAGCTTCGAAGCTTCGTAGATCCGAAGTTTTTTCCTCTTCGAAGTTTTGAAACGAAGCTTCGAACTTCGAAGTTCAAAAACTTCGAATAAAAGACATAGCCCTAATTCTAAGCATAAAGAAATAAAATTTCCGTGCATACTTGTAGGATGATAATCAAATGGTACAGTACAGATCAAATTAGTTCAAATTTTAGTTAATTTTCTTCAGACATGGTGTGTGTCTGTGGAATGCAATACACGGACTAAAACTTGTTGAACATTAATTGCATTTTGTTTGCTAATTTGTCATATGCCTATGTGGCGTAGTGATAGGGCTTCTGACTCTTATGAGATGATAATAGAGAGCATGGGTTCTATTCCCGCTGGCGACGATAATTTTTTTAAAATTTTCATATGAATTCACAACGTTAGCCCAGCGTCACGAATAAGAGACCTTGAAATTTCACTCGCTGCCAAAGAAGTTTCACTTCAAAAATTTTAATATATTGCAGCAAGTTAAATGAAACAAGGATCAATTTGGTATATGTGATATTCTTCTTTCGGGCCTTCATCGTAATGATTGTTCTTTCAAAATCTTTAAAATAACAGTTATTTTTGGTTCCTGGTTTTCGGCTCGCTGTCAACATACACTGCGTAAAAGTTTGTTTTTTCATCTGTGCTTTAAATTTTTAGTCAGTTTGTTTTGAGCATTCATGCGGTAAGGTTGTCGCTCGATGGTTTGTTGGTGAATATAAATATTTTGCAAAGTTTCAGGAAGATGGTGTTTACAATTTTTATTTGCAGGCAATATTTTTACTGTGAATTACAATGTATGATTTTATAGCAGGCATGCGCAAAAGGCCGCCCATGGGCGGATAGCTTTCACATGCATACGACAGCTTTCAGTCAAAAAAGCTTTGCAGTCGAGACTCGCACTGTTACACTGAATATTTATTCACATTCGTCCTATCACAGTACACGATCAGTCGCTGTGCGAACTTCATGCTGTAAGATTGCGGTCGCTTGCTCCTGCGTTGCCTTATTAAAAACGACAAACTACCATTCATACGCATGAATATGCGTTTGTTTATTGTATTTGTTTGTCTGTAATAATTTTTTGTTTTTAAATAATAAGGATTTAATTAATTCGTAGAATTTTACTTAATTTTTAAACGAAGCTTGTAGTATTGAATATGTCAACGCAGTAGCAAGCGACTGTAACCTTTCAGCATGAAGTTCAAACAGCGACTGAACATATGTTGTGATTGTAACAATGAACTAACTCGTGCTTTTCGTTCAGTGTAAACTTGAAAAACAAAAGCTTTGCAATACAACCACAACACTTTGTATGTATTAGTTTGCGCACCCCTGTTTTATAGCAACAAACAAACACAAAAATAAAAACACAACATTATAATGTTAATCGAACACGCAACAATATTTGCTTTAACCAAATGGTTCGAGAGCTTTTGAAAACGTCTTGTTTCAGTGTAAAGCTCTGCACTCGGAAAGCTCTCTTTGTTGTTGTTTGATTCGTGCGTTGATGACCACTGTTCTATAGAAATAGATTTCTCTGATCAGACGTAGATCGACGTTGACACGGGCAAACTTCAGAGAGTAAACAATGTCATTTAAAGCTTCCTGAGAACATGAACATTAGCCATTCGTTGTCGGCATACAACTAGTATGTAAAGTTCTCAATTAATTGTGTGCAACAATTTAATAATACACACAATTGACAAGAAGCTCTGTCAATGTCCTCATTTTATGGGCTGACATGGCTAATTAGTGTTTTTTTTTTTTTTGTATTGGATGGAGGCACTTCCTGATTCGTATAAAGAATAACACTAAATCTTGTCAACATTTTATTAAGCATTTTTTTTTTAACAGCGCTAAAGTTTTACAAACTTTTCTGAATCTGCTCAAAAATTAGTTCATCTATTTTGAAACATGAATGCGTGTGTTTAAATTAAGCTGCTATAAGAGTCCATTAGCGATGTTCTAATAATGTTGCTTCTTCAGTTAAAACAGCAACAAGAGCTCTGCTGGTTATCGTGTTGCATGTAGCGTTGACATTTGGTTGCTTCTTTGTTTCTTTCTTCAGTTAAACATTATTAAATATTTTGTAAAAGTTTTGTGCTAATTTCATTTTTTTTATGCTTGAAATAAAACCTCCAAAAAAAGCTACAACTTGGGGTTTTATTAAAAGTTTGCCCCCAGCAGAGTTGAACTTTATTTTATCTGAATTTTTTACTGAAAAATTAATTAAGCAATAATTATGGATAACACAGTACTGTGTTACGTTAGTGAGTTGAATCAATTTACTACGTTACTTTGCTTATATATTAGTTTTAATACAACGGAACGCAGTAGCGAAGTAAGAACTTGGAAAATTATTTCAAAAGTGAAGCAAGCACACTTGAATCCAAATTAAACATTTCACATAGCTGTAGCCATGTTGTTCTAAGTACTTCATCACATAACTTAGTGTGCCCCCAACTCACCAAATTTACATAAATTTTAATAACATAACATAATATGTTTTCTAACTCAATCAATGATTAATAATGATCAACTCAACCCTGATTATTGTTTTATTGATACAGATCATAATATTCCAAACCATTTCATATCCTTATTGAACTAGAGCATTTTGGTGTTAATGTACAGAGTAAAGTACAGAGTAATAAAATTTTTAATGCTTTCATGTTTTGCTTTAAGCTTTGTTATTCTGTAGTTTCTTGAACTATTTAAATTTAATAAACTTTTCATTATTTATTTCATTGATGACCTTTGTAAGATGATAATCTTATATATTAATACGTGAACATTAAAGTTTGTCGTACGCTTTTTTGCTATTAATTAAAACTCAAAATAATTGAAACTTATATCATTTGAAAGGTTTTGTTGTCCAGATGTGCAGAATGTATATATAAATGATATATCTGATAGAGGGGGTTCCCAACCTTCTAAGAGAGAAATTAAATTTTTGAGAAAAAATCTGCTCTTTGATTGATATGAAATTTGGTTGGAGGAGAGTTCTTAAGTCGCTCGAATTTGAACTTTTTTTAAAAGTAACAATTTCTTAAAAAATTGTAGTTTTATGCATTTATCAATTGTTAAATTTGTAAAAAAATGTTTTTTGAACTCAAAAATTTGACTTTCCATGTGAATATCTTGGTCGGATTTTAACGGTTTTTAAATTTTTTTCATTTTTTCTAAAAGTTTGATAAATTTTCTTTTAAATGTGCTAAACATTACAGCAAAGTTCTAACCAAAAGTATTTTTAATAAATTTTCTTAATATTGTCGTTTGTTATTTAGCGTGTGTTTCAACCAAATGCCAAGAGAGAGAAAAAAACTGTCTCAAATTGAATGTTCTAAATTGGGAAGCCAATATCTCCGCCATCTGTGAATAGATGTTATTTATTTCTTTTTTGTATTTAAGTCTTATCAGTTAACTTAAAAAAACTTTTAAAAATAATACCGTTTTTTGTTTGTTTATATTTAAATTATTCATTTTAAAAAAATACCATAAAATTTGATTTATTCTAAAAATATGGGGTAAAAATGATTTTTGTTGTAAAAAAACCAAAAACTCAAAATTGCATTTTTGATTTTCTTTCAAAGTCTATACTGAATTTACGGTGAATTTATTTTGTCTTGACACTAAATTAATAAACTGTCCGTGCCATCAAAAAATCAAGGCTACCCCCTATGATTTTTTTTAAAAAATTAAATTTTTTTAAAATGTTGTTTTTCTGTTTTTGAAAGAAATAATTAAATAAATAAATAATTTTTCTGAAGAAAATAGCTTAATATCTCCAATCAATGAAAAGTTATAGCCCTGAACTTATTTTGATCATCTCGCATATATTTATAAATAGGCAATCAATAAAATGGTCGAATTTCGACCCATGTGATACTAGTCATCATTAATACATTAATCTTCTTCATCTTTCAAAACCTTGAAGACTTTTCAGTGAGTTACTTAAAGCAGTACTTAATTGCACTTAAATGGTATGAAATATATTTCTGCTGTATTTGTTTCTACAATTCAATTTTACTTTGTATATATTTTGCATCAAAATACACATTCATTCCAAGTTTAAAGTTCTAAGAAGCGTGCACAACTAAAGCTAAAATGTGTCATCAACTAAACAAAATGGATTCAAGAAAATAGCGTTTACGTTATAAACGTATCTTGCTGCTACGTGACAGTTCACAACAAAAAGTTGTGGAGTTGCATGTGCAGAGAACTTTAAGCGTCTCTTAAGGCTAAACAGCAACTTAAAAACGTAAATTTATGCTACACTTTGCGTTACATGTGAAAGCGCCACAAATTATGCAAAGAAAATTTTCTTTAACGATTACAAATTGCAAGCGTTGCCACGCTGCTTTGTTGCTTTTAACAATTACTTTTGTTTCTTTGGTTTTCTTAACATTAAAATAAGCTCGGGAAAAAATTTCCATATAGCACAAAACTTCAAATCAAGCACATGCAACAAACATACGCTGCACAAACAAGCAACACACACAAGTAGAGCATGATGGCGTGGCATGAGTATCATAACAACAACAACAACAACAACAACTAACAATGGCACATGTTAAGCGTCTCATAAAAAATTGAAGCGCTGAAACAATGTCGTCGTCGGCGTCGTCTTTGCGGCAGGCAGTAGCGGTAGCAGCAGAGTTGCTTGAAATGCATTTGCCTGAAAGCGATTCGGCGAATTAGGTTTTTATTTAACATCACGTCTTACTTGAAGTTTCCGCTATTTTTTTTATTTGCTCCTTCTAGTTTTTGGCCCAAAGTCAGAATGATGCATGAAATTTTTGATTTTTATGTTGTTTATTTTTTTTTTTTTTTTTTGTTTTTCTCTTTTCGTAACGCTCGTTAGCACAGAAATTCCTGTTTGTGCGTGTATGTGAAGTTTTTATGATTGTATGGCTTATTTTTACGTGCTCCACTTTTTTATATTTTAAATTAAAGAATTTTGAAGAAAATCGATTTTCTGCTGCTGCTGTCTTTGTTGTTGTTATTGTTGTTGCTACTGTTAAGGTGTGTTTAACGCACACTTTGTTGTAAGATGGGTTGGCTTCCTCTTCATCTGTCTTTCATCATTTGAACTTTTATGTTGCTGATGTTGATGTTGATGTTGATGTTGATGTTTATTTTGAAGATGCTTATAAATCAAATCCTCAGCCATTCCTCAACAATGAAAGAATCTTGTTGCTTGCCTCAGCAATAAAAACGAGTGAAAACTTTGGTAGGGCGAGTTACGCAAAAAAGCAATTTAAATTAAAATCAATATTGAATCAGTCGTTTTGCCAGCCGTTTGTTTAAAGTCAATAACAAACTTCAGCATAAAATATTAAAATGTATTTTATTTGATCTTTTGACTGATCTGTTAAACTCAAAGCACGTGTATTGAAAAATTCATGTGTATGTTGCATACTTTTAGGTGCTAAGTTGTTAGATTGGACGGACATAAGTCATAGAACTAAGTTTAAAAGTTTAAGTCAGAATGTGATTTAAAATATGAAATTGAATTAAATAATCCCCTGAAGATGTCAACAAAAAATTGACGAAATGTCGGGAAAATATTAAATTTTTGTCGAGGTATCCATAATATAAAAATTGCAATAGGAAAGCACTGGTCAAAAATCTCCTAAAATAATTATATATAAACAACAGAATTGACCCAAAATAACAACATGTTAGATATAGTTTTATATATACTAAATATAGGAAAATCTTAATATCCGGTATGAACACGGTTGTTTTCGTTGTTTTTTATATGCTTCTTCTAGTTTTTGGCCCAAAGTCAAAATAATGCATGAAATTTTTTTGATTTTTATTTGTTTTTGCTGAGATATAATCTATCAAAAAGGAGTGTTTTTTAATGGAATTAATTTTGATTACAATTTTTAAGCCAAAGCTGAATAAGAACTTTTTGTTTAATTTTTTCTTAACACGACTTTCTCAAAGTACGACTATTTTCAAGAGTACTCTTACGATAAAATCTGTTTAGAACTTTCAAAATTGCTCATTTAACATTTAAAAAAGTACTTTTTTAAAAGAATTTTTTTAAATTAAGATTTCTTATTTTAATGAGATGGAATCAAGTTGAAACTTTTATAAAAATTTTTCAAAATATTGTCTTTAATGTTTTTCATATATGAACAAATTAAAAAAAATAATCCATAAAGCTTCTTACACCAGAAAAACTAAGTATATGAAGATAGATTTTAACTTTCAACAACTAAACAAGTCTATCGAGAAGAAATTTGATAGCAAAAAATTTACAAGCAGAATTGCAGAAATATACATAAATTAATTTTTTTTTTTTTGTGTAGATACATTGTAATATTTTTTAAATTAACAATGAACGCATAACAGATCCATAGCCAGGATTAACAATGAACGCATAACAGATCCATAGCCAGGATTAACCGAAGTTTAAGCGTTTTGATATAAATAAAATTTCCATAGGTTTTTGAATCGATAATTCAAAAGATTTTGTTTTTATATTAACTTAAATTTAATTTTTAACTTGTTAAAAAAAAAACAAAAAATTTCGAACTTTCAAAATAATGATTTTGAATCTTTACTTACGGTTTTGTAACAAAAAAACACAAAACAATTTAATTTCAACATTGATTTGAAAACCAAAGTGAACATTAATTTTTTGTTAAAATAATCAGATATATTTCTGTGGAAATAAGGAAAAACAACATAAGTCATATTTTGTTAGTTTTCAGGAGAGCAATATGGTTTTTTTGATCTAATTTGATTTTGCATGTAAATTTTAAATTAGGTATTTTTATTTTGTCTAAAATGCATTAACTGTGATAGATAAAAATACCTTATTATTGACGCTTATTGTGCATCAGATAATGTAATTAATTCAATATTCACATAAGTCAACTTATGTTGTTTTTCCTTATTGTCACTGATTTATTGAAAATTTTTTATATTTAAAAACCACAGGAAAAAACATTTTTGAGCACCTAACTTCATCTCATATGACACTTCACTTGAAGTGGCCCACCTATTAACGCAATAAATTCTTAACCCATTTTTTGGCACCTGAAAACTAGCCTCATAAAAGCTTTTAATTAGCTCAATATTCATACTGAGAGTCCATGAAAATATCTAACTGACCTTTTTTTGGTTTTATAAAAAAAACATCACGTAGTTTTTAACTTTGTAAATTCAAAATTTGAAAATTTTACGGAAGGATTTCATTCTTCTAAAAAAAAAACACACACAAAAAATAATTTTCCAAGATAATTCAAAAAGTAATGTAGAATTAATGCTAGTATTTTACTGTTTTTATGCCTTCTGGCCCCTAAAGGAAGGGTTTTAGCAGCAAAAATTCCCCCTTGTTTACGAAACTTAATAATAAACAAAATAGCTAACTTTTCAAAAATGTTATGTTGTTCAGAAACTAGTCTGATAAGAGTTCAATAAATCAAAGTATTATGAAACATTTTGCTTTTTTAAACTAGTATTTTAGGGACTTAAACCACTAAGATATAGGTTCAACTTTATTTTTAAACGACTTCAAAAAAAAGGAAGAGGTTCTCAAGTTGGTTGGTTTCTCTGTTTTTTTTTTTTTTGTTTTTTTTTTTAAATGTATGTTCATCGATTACCCCTAAAGTACTTGCCCGATTGCCGTAATTTTTTGTAAATATAAAGAAAAAAGTGGGTGGTATTCGACAAAGGAGCGTGTCGCTATAAGAAAAACACTGTATCTCAGCAAATATTGCTGCTAGAGAAATAAAATTCACAGTAAAATAAGATAAGCAGGCACATATATTAAAAACTACAATCACTAAAGTGGGCGTTATTCTAAAAAAAGGTGTGGCAATATGGGTAAAACTCTGTTTCTCGAATATAATTGACACTAGAGTACTGAAATTTAGTCAAGAGGTAGGCACAACTATTGAAACTTACTATCAAGAAAATGGGCGTTATTTGACAAAGGGGTGTGGCAATATAAGACAATTACTGTATTTCGAATAACATTGACACAAAGGTACAGAAATTTACTGCAGCAGTAGGCACAATTACTACAAATTTTTGAAAAAAAATGGGCGTTATTCGATAAGGGGTGTGGCAATATTAAAAACACTGTATCTTGAATACTATTGACACTAGCGGACTAAAAATTAGTACAGAGGTAGACACAAGTTTACAAAAGAACTGCAAACAATGTGGGTGGTATTCGACAAAAGGACGTGTCGCTATAAGAAAAACACTGTATCTGGGTAAATATTGATACTTGGGTACTGGACATTTACAGCAAAAATGCAAGGGTTGGTACAATTATAAAAATTACTGTCAATTAAATGGGCGTTATTCGACAAAGAGTTGTGGCAATATTAGAAAAACTCTGTATCTCGAATAATATTAACGTTTGAAATTTGAAACATACTGTATCTCGAATAATAAGGTGGGCGCCATTTAATTTGATGCAAAAAAGAGCGTGACACTTTAATAAAAACTATATCGCCTGGGGTCGCAATTCGACCAATTTATTGATTGCCTATTTATACTTATATGCGAGATGATTAAAATAAGTTCGAGGCTATAACTCTTAATTGATTGAAGATATAAAGCTATTTTCTTCAAAAAAAATATTTTTTTATTTAATTATTTTGTTCAAAACCAGAAAAACAACATTTTTAAAAAATTTAATTTTGTCAAAGAAATCTTAGGGGGATAGCCTTGATTTTTTTAAGGCACGGACAGTTTATTAATTTAGTGTCAAGGCAAAATACATTCACCTAAAATCCGGTAACGACTTTGAAAGAAAATCAAGAAAGCAATTTAGAGTTTTTGATTTTTTACAACAAAAATCATTTTTACCCCATATTTTAAGAATAAATCAAATTTTATGGTCTTTTTTTAAAATGAATAATTTAAATATAAACAAACAAACAACGGTATTATTTTCAAAAGTTTTTTTAAGTTAACTGATAAGACTTAAATACAAAAAAGAAATAAATAAAATCTATTCACAGATGGCGAAGATATTGGCTTCCCAATTTAGAACATTCAATTTGAGACAGTTTTTTTCTCTCTCTCTTGGCATTTGGTTGAAATACACACTAAATAAATAACGACAATATTTAGAAAATTCATTAAAAATACTTATGGTTAGAACTATGCTGTAATTTTTATCACATTTGAAAGAAAATTTAACAAACTTTTAGAAAAAATTAGAAAAATTGATAAACCGTTAAAATCCGACCAAGATATTCACAAGGAAAGTCAAATTTTTGAGTTCAAAACACATTTTTTTACAAATTTAACAATTGATGAATGCATAAAACTACACTTTTTTCAGAAATTGTTACTGTTAAAAAAAATTCAAACTTAAGCAACTTAAGAACTCTCCTCCAACCAAATTTCATATCTATCAAAGAGCAGATGTTTTCTCAAAAATTTAATTTCTCTCATAGAAGGTTGGGAACCCCCTCTATCAGATATATCATTTATATATACATTATGCACATCTGGGCAACAAAACCTTTCGAATGATATAAGTTTCATTAATTTTGAGTTTAAATTAATACCAAAAAAGCGTACGATAAACTTTAATGTTCACGTATTAATATATAAGATTGTAAAGAGGCAGAAATTAAAAATAACCAACAAACCATAAAATAGTGAAATATTTGAAATTTTCCTTAATAGTTCTTACAAATATATTAAAAAATTCAAAAGAGTAAAGAATAAGAAAAGACAGAAACATTTTTCAGATTATAAGCTTAAATAATTGTGTTTACAAACTTTTTCTAAAATTTATCATATTCTCTAAAAAGGAAAAAATTAAAACTTTTTGACAAAAAAAACCTACTTCAAAATCACTTCAAAGTAAAAAATAACTTTAAACTACTTTTTCTATTAATCGTGGTAAAATCTGATAATTTATTTATAAACATTATTATATTGGAAATTTTATTATTTTAACTTTTCCTAATTAATTTTATTTTTATCATAAATGTATAATTTTTTTTATGTTAATAAAAGCTTTGTAGTCGGCGCTAATCTTTGTCATTGAATCATGACTTTGACTTTTTAGACCATGCCTGGCCTAATTTCAACTTTTTTATTAATTTTAGTTTAAAACAGGGGTGCGCAAACTAATACACACAAAGTTTTGCGTTTGTATTGCAAAGCTTTTGTTTTTCAAGTTAACACTGAACAAAAAGCACGAGTTAGGTCATTGTTACAATCACAACATAAGTTAAAAAAAAAAAAAAATTAAGTAAAATTCTACGAATTAATTAAATCCCTATTATTTAAAAACAAAAAATTATTACAGACTAACAAATACAATAAACAAACGCATATTCATGTGTATGAATGGTAGTTTGTCGTTTTTAATAAGGCAACGCAGGAGCAAGCGACCGCGACCTTACAGCATGGAGTTCGCACAGCGACTGATCGTGTGCTGTGACAGCACGAATGTGAATAAATATTCAGTGTAACAGTGCGAGTCTCGACTGCAAAGCTTTTTTGACTGAAAGCTATCGTATGCATGTGAAAGCTATCCGCCCATGGGCGGCCTTTTGCGCATGCCTGGTTTAAAAGAAATTTTAAAAGCTTTGCACACATAAACATTCTCAATCTACTGTTTGGGTGAATTTGGAAAACTGACATTGAATGTGCTATTGTGTGTTGCAGCTTTACAAAAAAACTAATTTTATTAGCGCCGACTTCGAAGCTTCTATTATCATGAAAAAAATAATACATTTATGATAAAAATTTAATATATTAGAAAAAGCTAAAACAATAAGGTTTCCAAGATAATAATGTATATAAATAAATTATCAGATTTTACCACGATTTATAGGAAAAGTAATTTAAAATTATTTTTTACTTTGTAGTGATTTTGAAGAAGGTTTTGTTTTTTGTCAAAAAGTTTTATTATGCATTTATAAACCTATTCGTGAAAAAAAAGAAACAGTTTCGATAGTATCGTAAGTGTAGACGTATAATTCCGTTTAAGTTGTAACCTCTTCTACTTTGTCTCTTTGGTCCGATTGTTTTGTTAATTTTGCACGTATTTTTATTGATCTTTCAAAAATTGACAAATAAATGAATAACAAACAATTATGGACTACTTATCGAGGCCAAAACAAAGAATAAGTTAAAAAGTAAGTATGATTAAATGAGCAAGCAAACAGAAACAAGCAAAATTTCAAATTTTTTCGATCATTTTGTTAAGTTTGATAGGTTGAGTTCATTGACTTAGTTGCAAAGAAGACGAAGCAAATGCACTCTCATCGACAAAAAAGTCGTATGGTGACTATATATCACGCTGAGCACATGTTCTTTCCTCTCGTCTCTGTTTGATATTAAGTTTGCGAGCTACACTTTCCTCACTGTTCGATGTATAGTTTGCGAACTACACTCGCTAGTGCTAGTGGGATGTGAAATCCAAATTAATTTGCATTAAAAACAAAAATTAAAATTTTACGCCATCTATTGGGTAAAAGCATAAAATGAAATATGATCGAACTCGTTTTTTTTTCATAAGAGTTAAATCTAAACGGATCACAGACCCATTTCGTTAAATTCGACAGACTGAGTTCATTGACTGAGTTGAAAAGAGGTTCATGACCTCTGGTTTCCAAATAGTATACTAGAACAGTAGTGAATACATAAACCTAATGCGAACTAATGCTTACAATGCTGCCAAAGCAAACCAATCAGTTCGTGCAAAACCAAAGTTTACAAGCATAAACAACGAAAGAAAAACAAAGAAAGCAGTAGCAGCAAAGAAAGAAGCACATTATAAGCAGCTGATGGTTGATTTTCTTATATAAAAACATGCATTTTTCTTTTTATATTTTACTATTTTGTGACTTTAATATAATAGTGACAAAATCCAAAGTTAGATATTCATTCAGCGCAGGATATATCTGATATTTTAGTATATATATTATCTTTGAACGAAGAGTATTAAAGGCTGTAGGTATACCCTAAAGTATTCGCCAAAAAAGTTGCATGACCTTGAAAAAATCTGTTAAAACAAACCGCGCAATAAGACGTAATTCTACGTCAAAACAGTCAACTATTTTGAGATAAAAGCAAGTTTGAATTATTTTTCGAAAACAACAATTATTGTAAGCACTCCGAAGAAGATTTTCAAATATTTTAAACCATTGATACCAATAAATAACATATGTTCAAAAATTTGGAAAATTTTCTGTCATTTAAATCATTTAACCAGAAAAAAAAAACGCACCAACTAAAATATTTGGTATTTGATTTATTCTCTTAAATTCAAAATTTTCTTACAAAGTTCACTTCTTTCGATATTTTATAATGAATATTTATCACACCGGGTTTATCACACATTCTAACTGAAGAACTGTAAGATAAGTGAAAATGATTTATTAAAACACTTCTTTATAATTTTTTGTTTATATTGATTGAATTTTTTAAACTAAGATCAAAACTTTAATATGAAAACGCAGGTCGTATAGTTTTAAGAATAACGACCCGGAGCTAGAATTGATTAGATTAAAGTAGAGTAATTTTTAAGTAGAAGGAAGTAGCAATTTAATTAATTGATTGGATTAAAAGAAAGCGAACAAAAATTACAGCCCGTTTACCTAAACAAACCTAAACCTAAATAGGTCGGGGTATCTAAGTTTTTGCCAACGTCTGTAACACCCAAAAATAAGCGCGTCCGGTAAAGAAATGTATATATATTCTGGATGAAGGTCACTTCACATCATGTGTCGATTTAGCCCGTCCATCTTTCCGACCGTCAGCGTGTTACCCGTAAACAAAGGATACGTAGAAGCATTTGTAATATTTGCATGAAACTTACAAATTTTCATGTTTTTGCCTTTAACTCAAAACCTCGAGCTGATGGAAAAAAACGGAATTCATATTTGAAATCAGCAGTCAAAATGCATTCGGGATTATTTATCAATCTGTTCTTTTATAAAGTTTAATTTTGTTACTCTGTGTAATTATTGTTGTTTGCGAAAAAAAGCTATGAGAAAAATAGAATGTGTGGCGGAAGTAAAAAAAAATGTACATAGAAAATAAAAAACTGCGTCATATTAACCCTTTCAATGGCATATAATGGACACATCAGAAAATATTTTTTTTTTGTATTTTCCATCGTCTTTGTCAAAATCAAATAGGTTGATAATATCAAATAAAGTTGTACATGACGAATATAAATTTAGAGAGATATGTAAGGTTTAATTTTTTTTTATAATTACATTATAAATAACGCATTTGCAGTGGTCTCCGGTTGTTTTAAAAAAAAAACAAATTGGCCATTTCAGCCCTTGAAAGGAGTTTGACCAAGCTTCTTATGATGAATTGTGTTGTGTGTTATTAAATGTTTGCACACAATTCACCGAGAACTGGACCTACATGTTTTATGCCGGCTCCGAACGTCTAAAGTTCATGTTCTCAAGAAGCTTGACATGGCATTATTTACTCTCTGAGGCTTGCCATTGTCTGCAGAGAAGTGGTGATCGATCAGAAAAATTTTTTATTGAAAAAAACTTTTCGCCGAGGCTGGGGATCGAATCCGGGCTCCGAGCATGCTAAGCCACAAACTTAACCTGCATGCCACGGTCACCACGGTTTTAGTTGAACTTAAATATTATAATGCAAACCTTGAATGATTTTTTTTCCATTATATTAGACAACCCGATAAAAGCTTAGCAGCGCATGTAAAAATCAGAGAGATGTTATTGAAGTGAAACTTCTTAGCCGCGTATACAACATACGGCGAACTAAACGGGGAGTAAGCCCGATGAAACAAACACTAATGAAACGCAGCGAATTCATGCAATTAAATACACACCATAAACCATGATGTAATGGTTAGTTCAAACTAACGAAACTAAACAAATGAAATAACTCACCATAAGCCATGGTGAACTGGTTTGAGTCCAAACTAACGAAACAAACTAAACAGATCTAACGTAGAAAAACACCTAATCATCAAATTTTGAGGCCGTAATTTTTAGAACCGATTTAAAATGGTTTAAAACTTTGGAGTATGTGCTTCTATTGTCAAGTTTAAGGCACTTTAAAATGGTGATTGCATTGCATTACAGCTAATTGAATTGAATCTGTTTTAAATCAGGCCCAAAATTGTCTCGTCGAAATGAAATCAATTTTACATCGTTTCATAAAAAGGAAGCTAAACTTGCCGAACACCACTTAAACAGGACACTGTCATTTTTCTCTTCTTTATAAAAAAAGCCGGTAGCAAAATAAGTGTGTCTTCAATTTTTTTCCCTTTTATCACCACCAATTGCCCTTTTTCTACATAAAATTTTTGGATAAAGGTTTTGACAATAAATAAAAACTAGTGGAATAATATAATGGTTATGGATTAATTGACGGTGAAAACCATTGAACTTTTCGAAATTGTATTAAAACAGGTTTAATCTACTCTTTTACTTGAACTTTTTTAGATTCACTATCTTAATCACAATTCACTTCTTTAAACTTTCTACTTTTTTTTTGTTAAAGTTTCACTTATACCGTGCTTGGCTGTCACACACATATTTTTTTTAATCTTTTTATGGCCTTAATAATGCGTATAATACCTCAAAATAATTTCACGATTACTCTAGTCTAGCCATTGAAAGGTTTAAATAGTTAAAGATTCGGTTTTTTCGAGAAAATTGCATTGAAAGTTTATTTTTTTTAAAACCTTTGTTTTTGAACTTAGGTGCTCGTAACATTTTTTGTTTGGACTTTATGAAAAAATTTTGTGATCATAATTTTCAAAAAACTTGTTAGATTATTGTTGTAAAGATTGTAGAGACATGTTAGTTATGGATTAAAACGTATTGACACTTTATTTTTGTTTTTCCCTCCTAGCTCCATACAACATAATTCTTTGCTAACAACACGGTAGGAAATCACCCCGCATTATTGTCTTCTAAGACTAGGAAACTCTGTATATTAAAAGTTTAGATTTAGTGTATTTTGTATTCGGTCTAAACCGATCTAAGTTTGTTTGTAACTCAGATAAACTTATATGAGAAAGCTTGAAGTTAAGCCGCTAAAAATAGTTAAAAGTTACTAAATTAACAAAACTTTTAAATTTTTCTTAAAAGTTAAAAAGTTATTGTACACGCTCTTTTGTATTAAAAATAGTTCGTGCTCTCGCTTATTATAGCATAAACATTTAAGTTAGCATTAGCTTATATATATCTATATCTGCTATATGTTTTATAAAACGCTGCTTTTGCGATGAATTATGAATTGTGGCATATTTTTCTATATTTTGTTTTTTTACCACGAATCATAACCACGTTATAACCTTTTTTGAATAAACATTTTTTTTTAATGCATTCTCTTGGGCTCTTTACATGCATATTCATTTTATGCTTTAACTCAGATTTTAATAATTTAGGACTAACAACCTAAAGCTACAGAGCTATTTTATGTAAAATTTAACCAGATTTGAGAAGTTTCAAAACATGGCAAAGCTTTAGAAATTCCCTTAAAACAACAACTTTAAGTTTTTTATGCTCGACTTTAATTCAAACCTTTTTTGTTATTTCGTTTAGATTTAGCACCAAACATCTACCAGCCCAACACTACATTCCAACGTTCTAATTACAAACTAATGAAGCCCATAAATGCTTTCCCAAATAATCATTCGACAATAAATTTGTGTCTATTCAAGACAAAAACCTATTCAGTATTATATTAATAGCTACACTAAATAGTAACGAATCATCATGGAACTCCTATAATTAGGCTATAAATATTATTTGCCATTCACTGCATAAACATTAGCAACGAGTAGCAAAATCATCATTTAAGGTAATAAAGAGATGAAGTTTAAAGATTTCTCTTTAGAACGTTTTTGTGGCAAAATTTCTTTTTTTTTTTGCGGTTACGCTTAATGTTTATTTGAGCTTTGAAACTCCATTCAAAACGTGCTAAATGGCCAACAGTTAGCTAATGCATCCATTAGAGCTCATTTAGATTGATGGCACAACACAAAGCTAAGCCGTCTGTTTGAATATAAAATAGGAGTTGTTGGTGGGTAGAAGAGTGGACAGACGGAAAAAATAAGGAGTTAGTGGCACCCAGTTTCGTGCGGAAAACATTTCAAATCGACATAAAATGAAATGCAACTCAACACAAAATGTTGTCCGCATGGCATCATCATTCAAATTCACGACCAGTGGCAGAAGGAACTCACACACACACACGCACACACTCAGAGTATGAAGAAGGGAATTTTCACGCCATTTCGCATGTAGAACGACGACTAACGTTGCGGCAATATTAAATTTCAATGAAATCATTAAAAATTGTATAAAAACAGGTTGTGTGTGCTGTGGGCAGCCTTAATGTTGGCTCCAATTTTTGTGCCCTTTTTTTTGTTTTTATTTTTATTTTGCATCTACTGTGCCTTTGACGGATGTAGCAAGCAAGCGGATATTAAATTTTGAAATAAAATATTTAATTTTGTAACAAACTTCTAACAAATATCTTTAGAATGCTGACACACACGCACACAGAATAAAAAGAAACCACTACTTCGCAACGACACTGGCAGGATATTTTATATCCTGGGTTCTTTTATAATAACTAAGCATCAAATTTTGTGCAAAAAAAAATTATGTTAAACTGTTAAACTCACACCCACTATGACAGTTATGACACTTTGCCCGCGCGTTGCCGTAACGTGTCGCGTACTTTTAATCAACTTTAAGAATTTACTTTAAATCAAAGTGTGGCAAATTTGCCACAATTTTTTAAAATTTTTTTTAATGTGTTATTTCAACAAATACACAAACACACATGCACTTGCTTAGAACAAAGAAAAACACTTTTATTTTAGTTATATTTATTTCGAACCGTTGATGTACCACGCTGTGTACCCGCTCAAAGATGACTGACTGAATGCATCAAAGAGTCCTTTACGACTGAGCAATTTTGCACAGGACGTATTATTATGGTCTTGCAGGATACTCAGCTGATGATGTGTTTTGTTATTTAACAGAACCACCGTGCATAAATGTCAAAATGCTGTCATGCGCAGTGCTATAGTTTTTGTTCTGCTTGTTGAGCTTTTTTTTCGCTCTTCTGAAGCTTTATAGTTTTTTTTTTGTTTTTTGCCAATTTTCTGATTTGACTGCAATTCTTTTTTAACTACTCCGCACTAGATGGCTTTGGCTGATAAATGCGAGTATTCGATGCATTCAAAGTGAATAAAAGGCTGGGACTTCAACACTTGTGTTTTGTTGACAATATATCTGATATGCTTTCAAGTACTTCCACAAGTGTCCTTAACGAGTTCAAGTTCTAAGTACAAGCGTACAATTCCAAATTTTATATCTTTATTATTGCTTATGATCTCATTAAGTTGAAGATTCTTATTTTTATCTTGAGATCTTTTCAATAAAACTGCTAAAAATTTATGATCAAGGTTTGAATATTCAGCTGGAACAGGGACCGTAAAGGGGTATGTATATCTTATATATTTTATACAAGAACATTGAATTCTGTAGAACGCTTTTCTGGTATTAATTAGAACTCAAGATGAATGGAACTTACATCATACGAAAGGTACTGTTACAGATATGTGCAGAATGTTTATCTAAATAATATATCTAATGGAGAGGCATGGTTGGATGACAACTCTTGAGTTCGTAGAATTTCAGTTTTTTCTTAAAAAAAAAAAATTTCTTCCAAAACCAGAGTTTAATTCATTCATTAATTCTGAAATTTGTCAAAAAGGTGTTTTGCATTAAGAAATTCAACTTTTCAGGTCAATATCTTGGTCGAATCCTAACGGTATTTCAAAAGTTCTAATTATTTCTAAAAATTTATTAAATTTTCTTTCAAATGTGATAACAATCACTGTGAAGCCCCAACTAAAAGTATTTTTGAGGAATTTTCTTAACATTGTCGTGATTTATTTAGCGTGTATTTCAACCAAATGCAAAAATGAGAGAGAAAAAACTGTCTTAAATTGAATGTTCTAAATTGGTAAGTCAATATCTCTACTACCTTTGCATAAATTTAATTTCTTTGTTTTATGTATTTAAATCTTGTCAGTTAACTTAAAAAATTATTAACAATTTTACCGTTACTATTTTATATATTTTTAAATTATTCCTTATAAAAAAAGAGACCACAATATTTAATCTTTTATCAAAGTAATGGGTAAAATTGTTTTTGTTGTAAAAAAAAGAAAAACTCAAGTGTGCATTTTTGATTTTCTCAAAAAGTGCACCGACTATTTTTAAATTTTTTTTTTTTTTTAATTTTGAAGGAGAAAATTTGCTTTTCACATTAATTTTATATCGAATCAAGGAAAGTGAAAAGGTCGAATTTCGGCTACTTTCGAACTCTAGTAGTTATAAATAGGCAAGCAAAAAATTGTTGGAATTTCGACCTCAAGTAGGGTTGCCAACTCTGAAAAGTTCAAAATCGGGACGGAGCCATCAAAAATGCGGGACTTGGCTCAAAAATGCGGGACAACATTAGATGCAATTTTTTATTTTATTAAATATTTCCTTTTATTCTTTGAGGAATAAAGGGTATCAACGATGCCTTTACACCATCGCATTGGTTACTTGATATTGTTTAGATCTCTTTCCAACTCTTCCCCAATTCATGAAAAAACCAAAAACTAAATCCAAAATGTTTTGATAAATAAAATGTATGAAAGATAAATAATAAATTAAATTTGATAATAAAATTACACAGTTTTAGTAAACTTTGTTTCATGTCAAGTTGGAAATTTAGATACAAACAATCTTAAGTTCTCAAATGCGGGACAAAAGGTGTCCCGCAAGGAGTCGTCGCGGGACGCTAAAAAATTAGCTGAAATGCGGGACATCCCGCGAAATCCGGGACAGTTGGGAACCCTAACCTCAAGTGATATTAATACTAATAATTTCACAATTACGTCGTCTAATTTTGCTGAGATAAATCAAATTGTTTAGAAATAAAAAGACATTGTTCCATCACTTGAAAGGCAATTCAAACTATTTGTTGATGATTCTTCAATATCTTTTAAGATTTGAAAATAACGTGTTAAGTATTTCACAACAATTCATATTTAAAAGCAACACAATATTTTTTGCTTGCTTTTTGCCGTGGCGAAAAGTTTTTTTAAATAAAAAATTTTTTCTGATCGGTCACCACCTCTCTGCAGACAATGGCAAACCTCAGAGAGTGAATAATGCCATGTAAAGCTTCTTGAGAACATGAGCCGTTCGGAGTCGGCATAAAACATGTAGGTCCAGTTCTCGGTCAATTGTGTGCAAAAATTTAATAACACACACAACACAATCGATCCTAAGAAGGTCGGTCAAAGTCCTTTCAAGGGCTGAAATGGCCAATTTGTTTTTTTTTGTTTTTTTTTTTCAATATTTTTTGCAGGAGTAATAATTCTGAGCAGATTCGATTACTTGATCATACCATGTTCATCAAATCACATAAGATACCATAATATATATTACACTGGTTTACAAATTACCGTTTGAAATTTATTCCAAGAACGGTACTTTTGTGTTTTTCTTGACATCATTTCATTTAAATAAGTTTGTGGTAAGAACTATATGTTTGAATGGAACTATAATTGCACTGTTCAACACAAAGAAAAATAACAAGGTTCTGACAACAGATTTTGAAAGAAGGGACAACAAAAAAATTCACGTATAACGGCGTTTTAAAAGTTTACGTCTGAGTTTTTTTTTTTAGGGGGAATTTAAATTTCTCTCTCTTTGAACATTCTTATAATTAATCGACATACGAAATCATGTTATCATTTGTTTCATGTTTCATTTTGGGTAAAAGATATGTTCTGAGGATTCATGTAACATACTATGGGCAACATTTTTGAAACAGAATCAGATGAACATGGTGAATAATTTCATCAGACATGTGCAACTATTGAAGAACGCTTTAAAGGCTCTCAGTCTCTAATAGCTGAAATATGATCGTTATTGTTTGATAACGGTATAGAATTGTATAGAGCTGAAAGAACAATGTTAAAAATAAATGCTTCCTCAAATACACAAATTTAAATGTAGAAGTTTCTTTTGTATGGTGATTTATAGTAAAATTTTATGCAAAAAATTTCTTTAATGGAAACTAATGCGCTAACACTGAGTTTTGTGGGACATTTTTGAACCAACTCTGAATAATTGCGAAATTAACCCTTAAACATTGTTAGTTTTCACTTAATTCTGGCGTTCAAGTTGATTCTTGAGCTTTGATGTATTCAGAGACTTATAGTAGAATTTTATGTCAAATATTTTTGTAAAACATTTTAACCCGTTATATCCCTGTTAAATGATTCTTTTTTATCCCTTATCACAAATGGGTCAAAAAAGACCCACAAATTAAGAAGTTAGAGGGTTAAAATGTTCCACTAAAATGTTGCCCATAGTATTTTACATAAGTTCTCAGAACATATCTTATACTTAAAATGAAAGGATATCATGATTTCGTATGCCGATAATTATAAGAATGTTCAAAAAGGCAGAAATTTAAATTCCCCCTAAAATAAGACTCAGACGTAAACTTTTAAAACACCGATACAAGTGTATTTCTCTTTTTGTTCCCTCTACCAGAATCCGTTGGCGGAACCTTGTTATTCTGGAAAAAATTTGATTTTATTGTTCAGTGGTATAGTTCTAAGTTCATCGTAACATACTATACCATTTATATAACATACTTGTTTGACAAATGAATCATACAATACCATGATATCATAATAAGCTTTTTACAAAAACAATAAAGCCAGCTTAATATGCTACATACATGCTCCCAACGAAAAAATAATGTATTTTTCAGTTATTTCATCGGTTCAGTGCTATTTGAACACTCTTGCCCTTAATTTACAATAATTTTTTTTTCATACCAGCTTCTGACCTACTCCCTGTGAACAGAAATATATATATTTTCTGAAAATATTATATCAAGGATTTCAGGTGTTCCACTTATTCAGTGAAGTCAGCCTTAGTTCAAAAATGGGGAGAAATGATTTATCAAAATCAGAATCTATGTGTCTCAGTCAAATCTTATGCCTTAACATTAGTCTGTTCAAATCATTGACCTTTATTTGGCACACTGGAAGGTTGTTTCTATCCCACTATTTTTGTGTTAAGCTATAAAAAACATATTCCTATACTTTTTTAATAACTTTTAGAATTTACTTAATAACATTTTTAGCTTCTGAAACTTTTATTTTATTGAAAAATGCAATGTTAATACAGCCAATAATATACAAAATTATTTTGAGTGTTCATGTTGCTTTATTGTCAAAATTATCTAGGTAATAAAGTATTCACCCTTGGTTGCTTATGTCGAGTCAAGTTGTTGTTTTAGAATTGTATCTTAAGTAAAATATCCTACGCTTAGAAAAAAGTTTCTCGGAATATGATTAAGAAAGTCATCATATTTAGAGAAAAATGCTATAGACTTTGCTCCAGAGAATGCTTTTCTCTAAATGTGATCCTTAAAAATTCTCCAAAAATGATGAGAAGCTTCTATGAAAAAGAAAAATATGTAAAAATATATCGTTTTTAGAGAAAAAGACTTTTAATTTTTGAGAAAAGATATTTTTTTATTGAAGAAAATAAACTTAATAAATAAATTAATTAAAATTTTTCTCTATAAATGAGAATTTTTTTTTTGTGCGAGAAAAATACTTATCATTATTAGAGACATTTAAATATTTCCATTTCCCACGATATATTTCTTCGAAAATGTGAAAATTTATTCTAATTTAAGAAAATTTTATTTGAAAAAGAGAAAATTACTATAGGAAAATTAAAAATCAGTTCTGCTAATTGGCATGGTGCTATTAATTGATAATTAATTTCGATTCAGTAGTAAATTCTACATAGAAAACGGTTGGCTTAGTCATTTTTTGTTTAATTTGAATATCCTTAAACAAACGATTGCCAGACACTAATTAAATTTGTACAAAATTAGGGTATTCGCTTTGAGCGGTCTCGGTTTTAAGAATATTTATTTTTTTTTTTTTTTCGAAATTCAGATTTTCTTGACATCCTCCTTCTAATGTGCTATTTTATCCACGGATCAGAAACACTTTTGCAATTCAGTACAAAATTTAACTCATCTATTGTGTATGAGCCCTTCTCAACCAGTGAATGGTTATCAACTTGCAGTAGACGCAATCGATGCACTATTTCATCTTATTGATCCATCTGACACCGTTATATTTCTGGGGGACTTTAATCTTGCTAGCCTACAATGGATTCTGTCAGATGACGAGTGCTACTATTTTCCTACAAATGCCATATCTGAAAAATAAATTCTATTCACTAGCTGTCTTTCAGACTCCGGCCTTTACCAGTTGAGTGGAGTAACTAACAATATTGGTAGGCAGCTAGATCTTGTATTCTCTTCAGATTCAGATAATTGTGTTGTCTCCGCGAGTAACCATCTACTTTCAACACTCGATTAGTACCATCCACCTCTATCTCTTACCCTATCTTACATTAATAACATAATAAACACACACTTTGAGCACGCGTACAGCTTCGACTTTCGTAAAACTGATTTTGTAAAACTTGAAATTTTATTGAGTAGAATCGATTTTCAACATATTTTCGAAAATGCTCATGGCAGTGTTGATAATACTGTTGCTCTCTTCTATGACAAAATTTTTGACTGCTTCACACAATCAGTCCCCTTTACTAAGCAAAAGAACTTTTCGTCATCTCCTCCCTGGTACAATAAAGAACTACGTTCACTTCGTAATAAGAGGAACAAACTTTGGCGTACTTATTTACTTTCTCGTTCTTCTCTTGACCTCACAAATTATCTTCACGTCTATAATCTTGTTTCTACACTTTGTGAAAACTTATATGAGTCTTACCTTGCTCATATTGAAACTAAATTGTTGTTGGATCCTAAAAGCTTCTACAAGTTCATTAATACCAAAAGAAAATCTGACAACTACCCATCAATCCTTACTTTTTCAGATATCTCCTCAGACATCCCGGAAATAATTGCAAGCCCATTCGCAAATTTCTTCACTTAGTCATTCACAAGTCATAACGATGAACTAGACTATGAATACATTTCTTCATTAACGAACTGTGCTCAAACGTCACTGTATAACATTAGCTGATGTCTTAGCAAAGTTACATAATCTTATAGATGATTATTCTCCTGGGCCCGATGGATTGCCTGCTATTGTCATCAAAAAATTCGCGAACTTTATGGCTTTTATCCCCTTTTGACTCTTTTTCAACTTTCTATTTCTAACTCTTTTTTTCCAAAGTTATGGAAGAACTCGTACATAATACCTTAACATAAAAAGGGACATAGAAATGATATTTCTAATTACAGACCTATCGCAAAACTGTCATGTGCTCCTAAAATTTTTGAAAGTATTATCTACGACATTCTCTTCTTCCATTGCAAATCTATCTTTCCCCCTAGTCAACATGGCTTCCTCAAAGGTAGATCGACTACCACCAACCTCACAGAATTTGTTTCAAACACTTTATGCTCGTTGGAAAATGGTTACGAAGTTGATGCAGTTTCCACCGACTTAGTAAAGCGTTTCACAAAATCTCACACACTATCATCCTTCTTAAGCTCAAAGCCTTTGGTTTTCCAGCAGTTATAATGTCATCTCTAGATTTTCCAATTCAAAATCTTTTACAGCTACATCTGGTGTCCCACAAGGCAGTCACCTTGGTCCTTTGCTATTCGTCTTAACTATTGCTGATGTTGATGGTATCATCAATGATTCTAATCTTTCTGTGTATGCTGATGATATGATAATCTATCGGCGCATACAAACCAACGCCGATTCTTGCAATCTTCAAAACGATCTGGTCAGCTTTTCCACTTGGTGTCAAAAAAATCTACTGGAGCTCAACGTCAGCAAATGTCAAGCTTTAACATATTCTCGTAAGCGACTCCAACTTCCACCGCGAACGTATTACATTCTCGACAAGCCAGTTCCTTCTGTAAACTCTTTACGCGACTTAGGTGTTATTTGTGACAAGGAACTTAACTTTAGGCCTCATATTGATAATATCATTAGTAGAGCCAACTCTGCACTTGGTTTCGTGAAACACTGGTCCACAGAGTTCTCCAATCCTTACGTCACTAAATCTCTCTATCTTTCCTTTGTTAGACCCATCCTCGAATATACCAGCCAGGTTTGGTCTCCCATCTACAACACCCATTCAATGCGAATCGAAGCCGTTCAACGACGATTCATTCGTTTCGTTCTTCGTGGTCTTCCTGTTTCTGACAGTTTCCTACCACCTACCACCTTATGCCAACCGTCTTAAGTTGATTAACGTGCAAACACTTGCAAAGCGAAGGGAAGTTGCCGATGTTCTCTTCATTCATCAACTTGTATGCGGAACCATGAACTGTTCAGAATTACTCCAATTAATATCTTTTAATACCAACCCACGCAACCTTAGGTCTATATCTCTCTTCCACCTTAACTTTCACCGCGCCGACTATGGATGCAATGAACCCATTACCAGAATGCTTCGGGTAACCAATAGTTTGATCAACGAATTCGATTTTCATCTGAGCAGAGCACTACTCCGAAATATTCTTCTTAACTCTCCAACACCACTTCATCCGCCTCTCTAATGTATTCTTCCAGTACAAGATATGATAGAGTTGTAAATTAAGATACTCCCTGTTAATTATAAATTTTAGTTTTTAAGTTTTTGTTTTAAGTATTTAAACTGCTTGTATTAAGCTTATCCAAATAAAAAAAAAATAAACTATGTAAAAATCCTGGACAATTTTCATGTCTAAAGAAAGTTTTTTTCCACAGAATTATATTAATGAAAGTCTTAATTGTTTTATTGAATGTCTTGTGCAATAAAATAGAGAAATTATAGACTTGATCTTCTCAGAAAAACTGTTCATAGAAAAATTACTTTCACATTTCACATAAAGAAAAAATTGTAAAATCAATACATAGCCAATATAGTCGAATTTTTTATGATTTAAAGTGACTGATTGACAAATGCTGCTCATACATCATATATTGTCATAAGTGTTGGCAATATGATAAATTGTTAAAAACGTTTTATGCTAGTGCAACAAATAAACCATAATATATAAAAAAACAAAACTTAAAATAGCACTTTGGCAGAGAGCTTTGGATGTTATCTAACAACAACAACAACAACAACAAGATGAAGTCAACAAAATAGCAAAAGCAAAAGTGCGAAAATTAAGTGTTAAAGTTATTATTTATGTGAAAACTTTCTGTCACAACTGTTGCAATTGTTACAATTGCTACATTTGACACATTGACGAACAACATATAAGCTCATATTTACTATAAAATAATTCCGTAAAATGTGAGTGCGGAACGCTTGGGGCTTTACTCTGTATCGCGATTCGAAAATTAAATGCGATTCGAAAATTAAATGCGATTCGAAAGTTAAATCTCAAAATGTAACTATTTCGCATTAGTGACAGTGACTTAACTTATCGTTTCAACAAATATTCAGTTAAAGATAGCATAACTGGCTTTTAAACGTTAAAAATGCGAAAATCAGTGTGAAGAAACAGAAGAAATGTCAAAATATTTAATGCGAAAGTCGAATTGCAGAGTGTCAAATTTCCGAATTCGAACAATTTAGCTTTCGAATCGCGTTGCAGAGTAAGGCCCTTGATTTTTTTTGAAAAATTTCATAGCATATTTTTAGGCATTTTTATTTTGTGAATAATTGAAACTTCAAAAACTTTTTATATTTGTTTTTCATTTTGAAATTTTCAGTTTTATAAAAATTTTTTAAACATATTTCGTCGCACCTACTATGGTTTTTTTAAGGTATTTTATAAATATTTAGAACTAAAAATTGGTATTTGCACAATTTAATATCGAATATGTGACCAACGATGATTTCAGAAATTCAATATTTCATGTTTTTTCCTTACGGAAAACCGGGCCCGTCATTTTTGACGGGAAAGAACTAGTTATAAAATAAAGTCATATAAAGAATATGATTTGCAATTTTTTTAAATTTTTGCTATGTATAAATTTGATTTTTTTCTTACAACTTTGTAAAAGAACAATAAGTAAATTAAAGTTTTATTTCAAAATCCATTTAATATTTTTATAATTTATTATATTTAATAAGAATAATATTACTAACTTTTATGGCATTAATACTTATCAATATTCGTCAGTTGTAGTAAATAATATTCACTTCATCGTTGCAATTTCAATAGCAATAAAAACATTATCTTAACACATTTTATTGCATATTTTTAGGATGATTTTTTCATGTCTCTTAAATTTAATGGCGTTTTCTTTTCTCGAGATAATGTTGCATTTATTCTGCACTGTGGCAGGGCTGTCAAATTTTTGTATTCTTTTCTCAGCATATTCATAGGGTTGCGTGTTCTTTTCTCAAAATGTTACACTCTGATCCGACAAAAGTGCGACATTTTCTATCCTAGTGAAATCGTAAGCAGAGATAATGAGATGGGAAACTTCTTTTTAGCAATGACTTTTTTCATGTTTCCCGCCATATTCATGCTTCTTCTTTAACTTTTTGTATACTTTTCGAAGGCTCATGTATTGTGTACGCGATTCACCTCATAGTTGTCAAGTATTATTGTCAGATTTTATAAATAGGGTTGCAATGCAAAAAAATAAAAATGTACTCCTAAATCAAAGTTGCTTTGAACTAAAATGTCGTAAGCGGTGGACTTATGGCATTTTCTTTTCTTTCTAAAAGAAATAGAGAATAAATTACATTTTTCTGTTGACCCTCTTAGCAGAGAGTGCAGAATATGTTAAATTTTATCTTGAACTCAACAATTTTTACCTCTTCTTAGTCGAGATAAGTGCAACAAACTATATTTTGCATAATTCTAGTTTATGGCCCACACCTCTTTATTTTGTTTTCGAGTCTAATCATATGTAAATAGGCTTCTTAAACTCAATGGGGGTTAAAATAAAAGAAGCTCTTTTATATCTTAGGAGATAAAATTCATCAAAGTTTGGAAAATTAAATAATTTTTTGCCGAATTTTCACTACATAACAATAAATTCAAACGGTAAACTTACTTCAATAATTAACTTATTTTAAGATTAAATTATTACCATTTTAAGCAAAGTTGTGCCAAAATACAACGCACTCATACTTTTACTTTAAGCTGCTCATGGCCTTCTAGATTGAATATTTGAAAATAAACGTCTTTCAAATATTTAAGTGAAATTTATTGCTAATTTTATGTTAAGTTTTATTACGATAACTTATTCATTTAATGTCCTGAATTCACAGATATATATATGAGATGAAACATAATTATTTTTGTGTCAAACGAAAGCTTCATCGATTACTTCCAATGACATGTCTTTATAGAAATAATGGGTTCCGCAAGCGAGATGGTAATCCACGATTCGAATTTTTGGGATTACTTTATCGATAACATGTTAGCAAGGATTTTGCTGGTGCTTAAATGAAATATCAATAATAATGTTAATTTATTTCTTAACATTTCACTTTTCTGTTCCTTCAGTTTGTAGCATTTGAGGACAGAATATTTAGAGGAAACTGCAATTAATCTTACTTTTGGGATCAAAATTTCAGAGAAAAGATCACGATTCAATTTAAAAAGATAGTTTTTTTGAGAAAAGAACCGAAAAACTGCTAATTCTTAATAAGGGCAGAAATAATGTTAAATTGTTCTGCGCCTTGATGTTATACCTAGTGGAGACGTCCTGTAACGCATACCCGACCTATATAAAATTATTCTCAATGAAATAGTACTAGTACAGTACTATTATAAATTCGTACTTATTAATTCGTATCGAAAAAACCTACATCAAATAATACAAAACTACTTTTTCAAGCAACACTGCAGTTAAGATTCAGGCCGTGGTGGCTTTCAGATTAAAACAGTGACCGTCTTCAGACGATACAAATGCTCTGGTAGAGATTCTTAACTTAGCGCTTTTTTTCTATAACTGAATTGTTAAGTCAGACTTCAAAAATATTGAAAATTGTTCGAATGCAAGTCCAAGTACCAAATAACAACGAATAAACATACTGCGGTCGTTAAAATGCATATTTGATGAGAATTTTTTAAAAAATTTATTTATTTAAAGTGATGAAAATAAATTATATTTTCGTAAGTGTTCCAAACTGTTGGCTTACTGTCTTACATATCACCAATTTGACAACTATTATGACGTGTCAAGCATCAAATATTCAGCGAAAAATCTAATGCAGTTCGTTGAATGTGACCAAGGCTCGCTTTCGGTGAATAAATCTCCTTGTGGTGAGAATCGGTTTGCCTCCCTAGGGGTGAACTCCTCCCTACTGGTGAGTTTATAAAAAAATTTTACTAACACATTCATATGATTTACGTTGGTATTGGCGTAATTTCGACAGAAGGCTATCTCTTTCTTGACGAATTTTGTTTAAGTTTCCCATCTCTTTATCTCTGTCGTAAGTGCGGAATGTAACATTATCACGAGAAAAGAAAACTCTTTAACAGTGAGCGTTGTCCAGCGGATTTTTATATATCGTTTACAATTCATAGATAAAGATTTTGTAATAATAGATGCGAATAGCATAATTTTTTTAAATTCAATAAATGAAATTGGGAATGAGTTGGTGGATTCATCCTCATCCTCAACTAATGATGAAATCGAGGCGGTAGTTCTTGGAAGAAGCTCACGGCCGACAGTAAAAATATTTTTGGATGACGTTGTGAATTCTTATTCTGAAACAGAGGTATGCATATAAAACATTTTTTAATCAAATGAAACTTCCTAACAGTCTGAAATTAAAGTTCAAGAAAAACTTCCGCATCAGTCGTGACCTAACCGAATATCTTGTGGCCAAATATTCTGCGAGCACATGGTATATCACAAGAAACTACAAAGAGGGACGACTGTAAACGCCAGCGGAATCTCATATGCTCGCATTTTTGTGGTACACTGAGAAAAAAACACATACCTTGCTCCGGTAAAAAATTTCTCTATTTTTGATAATAGCAATTTTCTCTTTTTCAAATAAAATTTTCTTCAATTAGAATAAATTTTCACATTTTCGAAGAAATATTTCTTTACTTCTAGGATATGGAAATATTTCAATGTCTCTAATAATGATAAGAATTTTTCTCGCACAAAAAATTTCTCATTTATAGAGAAATTTTATTGAAAATGAAAAACTTTTCTTTTATTTTGAAAAAAAATTCACTATGAGAAGTATTTTCTTCAATAAAAACAAATTTTTTCTCAAAAAAAAAGTATTTTTCTCTAAAAACGATGTATTTTTCTATTTCATGGAACCTTTTTATCATTTTTAGAGAATTTTAAGTATCGCAATTAGAGAATAGCATTCTCTGGAGCAAAGTCTATACCATTTTTCTCTAAATATGATGTTTTTTTATCATATTCCGAGACACTTTTTTCTGAGTGTAGGCTTAATGCAAAGTTTAAACGAGAAACTTCATTTGAAAATATTTATTCATATGTTTTATTCAGGTTTGCCGAAATAAAACCACTTTCAGATAAGTTGGAAATCTATTTGGCATGTCTTTGTCAAGTACGTATAATATTTTCAACAAAGTTTTGAACTTTCTTGTCAAGGATATCGCACCGGAAGTAATAAGGTTTCCAAATCAAACCCAAGAAAAAGAAGTCATCGCAAAAGTATTTGAAAATGTGAATAAGAATCAATAACCTAATTTACTCATACTCATACTACTACATAAAAACATAAAATACGGTCTACTTATGCAAACAGACATGATTGTGTATCCATCACTCTGCAAGGCATATGCGATGCGAAGTTACGTTTCTTGGACGTATTCACTGGAGTGCCTAGCAAAATCCATGACGCCAGAATTTTGAGATTGTCCTTCATTGGAAAGGTGTTGTCCAGTGCATGTGCCCCTAAGTACCATTTGTTAGGTGACTCAGCGTATCCCCTAAGGTAGTACTTACTATCACTATACCGGGATTATGGAAATGTGACAGAAGCGGAAAAATTTTACAACTAGGGTGAAAATTTAAAATGCCTTTAGGATATTGAAATCACTATTCCTTCAGCTGATGCGTTTAGATTTCCACAATGTTCAGGCGATGGCTAAGTTTGTAATAGCGTGCTGCGCTCTTCATAATATTTGCATGGAAAGAGACGACGTTCTTGATTGCAACACCGTAGATGATGAGATCGAAAATATTTGTACGGAAAGAGTTGATAGAAGGGACCAACTACTTTCACAATTAGGACGGATTAAGCGAAACGATGTTAAAAATCAGCTATACATTCAAAGAATCCTATAAATAATTTAATGTTTTAATTCATTTATTTAATTAACATAATTATAGCTCATACATTCATATGTATGTGAAAGATGTAAAAATATGCATAAATACTTTCTTAAAAATAAGGTTTTGAGAAACAATTTCATAGAAAAATATGTATGTTCTACATACAGCCACTTTAATTTTCATTTTGGCAGTTTTGCAACAAATTTGCAAGAAGTTGTTTTATATTGCTGAGTGACTCCATTTTCTACCTATGTCGTCTTTCTTGAGCCTCATCCTTTCTTTTTGTTATTTCGAGCATCAAACACGCTAATATTTTCCAGCTCTTCTGTGAACTCTATCCTTTGCCTCTTAGCGCCAGAAGTATGGTTATTTTCAACCGCTGCTTTCCTCCTTTTAAGAACAGTCTTAAATCTTTCTTCACACTGTTTTGAAGTCCTACCCTGTATTTTAGTTGAGATCTTCTCCCACATTTCCTTCTTATTCCGAAGAGCTTTCATCGGTCCAACCTCTGGAAAATAGCTGGCGTAATTGTCGAGCAGAAGCCGGGTCTCACTGTCTGACCACACTGCAATAAAAAACATAAAATGCTTGTTTTTTCCACTAAAGCTACTTATGTATATGTATTTTTATACTTACTTTGTATGCGTTTGAAGCACAGGTTTGCAATTGTTTGCTGCTCCATTTTTTTAATTTAATAATAGTTTTGCGTCGAAATCATCAAATCAAATTTAATAAAATCAAATATCAAATCGAAATCAAATAAATTTCATCAGTAAATGAAAACAGCTGATTTGTGACAGGGTTTCATTTTTAACCGACTTCAAAAAGGAGGAGGTTCTCAAGTTGGTTGGTTTCTCTGTTTTTTTTTTTTTTTTTTTTTTTTTTTTTTTTGTGAATGTATGTACATTGATTACTCCTAAAGTACTTGCCCGATTACCGTAATTTTTTGTAAACATATAGAGATTATCAACGCGGAGGTGCCCGTCTATGAAAGGGGGCGGTATTCGGAAAAGGGGCGTGTCTCTATAAGAAAAACACTGTATCTCAGTACATATTGACACTACGGTACTAAAATTCACAGTAAAATTACAAGGGCAAGCACAAATATTTAAAATGACGATCACTTAAGTGGGCGTAATTCTAAAAAAAGGTGTGGCAATATTGTAAAAACTCTGTATCTCGAAGAAAATTGACACTAGAGTACTGAAATTAAGTACAAAGGTAGGCACAATTATTGAAAATTACTCTAAAAATAGTGGGCGTAATTCGACAAAGGGGTGTGGCAATATAAGAGAATTACTGTGTCTCGAATAATATTGACACTAGGGTACAGAAATTTATTACAATGGTAGGAAAAATTACTACAAATTTTTGTAAAAAAAAAAATGGGCGTTATTCGAGAAGGGGAGTGGCAATATTAAAAAAACACTGTATCTCAATTACTATTGACACTACGATACTAAAATTAAGTACAAAGGTAGGTACAAATACAACAAATAACTGCCAGTAATGTGGGCGGTATTTGATAAAGGGGCGTGTCACTATAAGAAAAACACTGTATCTCTGTAAATATTGACACTAGAGTACTAGAGTCAATAAAATTCACAGCAAAAATGCAAGGGTAGGTACAATTATAAAAAATAACGGTCAGTTAAGTGGGCGTTAGTCGTCAAAGAGGTGTGGCAATATTAGAAAAACTCTTTATCTCGAATAATATTGACACTAGAGTACTAAAGTTAACTACAGGGGTAGGCCAGTTATAAAACAATTAATTTCAATAAAGTGGGCGTTGCTTGATAAAGGGGTGTGGCAATATATGAAACACACTGTATCTCGAATAATATTGACACTGGAGTACTAGTGTTGACTACACAGGTAGGCACAATTATAAAAAATGTATTTCAATAAAATGGGCTTTGTTTGAAAAAGGGGTGTGGCAATATATAAAAAACATTGTATCTCGAATAATATTGACACTAGAGTACTGATATTTAGTACAGAGGTAGGCACACTTATAATAAGTAATTGTCAATAAAGTGGGCGTCATTCGACAAAGGGGTGTGGCAATATTAGAAAACACTAAATCGAATACTGACGCTACTAACTGAAAAAGTACAGACATAGGCACAATTATTACAAAATACTACCGAGGAATTGGGCGTTATTCGACTGAGGGGTGTGCAGTGTGTAAAAAACCTGTATAAAATTGACTTAAGGGTGATAAAATTCATTGTTAGAATGGGTAGAACCATTGAAAACACTATGACAAAGAGTGTGATATTCTTGACAAAGAGGCGTGTCACTATTACAAACACACTATATTTCAGTCAATATTGACATTGGGGTACTGATAAAAATACAAGAGTAGGTACTGATAAAGATACTGACAAAGAACAGAATAAGAAACGACAGAAAAGCATTTTCCATATTATGAGCATAAATAATTGGTGTTTAATTAATTTAAACACTTTTTTAATATATATATCATTTACTCTAAAAAGAAAGAAATAAAAACTTTTTAACAAAAAAAAAACCTACTTCAAAATCACTACAAAGTAAAAAATAATTTTAAATTACTTTTACTATTTATTTCTTGGTCAAACTTGATAATTTATTTATATTCATTATTATATTGGAAATCTTATGATATCAATTATTCTGAATTTTTTTTTATTTATATCATAAATATATTAATTTTTTATGATAATAAAAGCTTCGAAGTCGGCGCTAATATAATCAGATTTTTTGTGCAGCTGCTACACACGTATAGCATTTTAATTAAGATTAAAGAAAAACAAGTAAAGAAAGTCTAAAGTCGGTCTAGGCCGACTATGAAATACTCTAAACCCACTTTTCAAAAACAAAAAAATTTTTATTGTAAATGGGCGCGTCCGTGGGCGGATGAAGCCTATATTTTATATGCATTTAAATGTTGATGAAAAATTTACACATACCAAGTTTTATTCCTGTAGCTCACAGTTAATGCCTTTATTATGCTTTCATTATGGGAGGTGGGCGTGTTCATGGACGGACTACTCCCGATTTTTGAACACACCTTAGTTTTGGTATAAAATACATACATACCAAATTTAATTTCTCTATGACAAACAAAACCTTATTTATTGAGTTTTAAACTTTTTGGGTTGTATGGGAGGTAGGCGTGTCCGTAGGCGGATGACGTCCATTTTTCAAAAACGTCTTTGTCTTGTCATAATAAATATATGTGCCAAATTTTAGCTCTGTAGGTTAAACACAGGCTTATTTATTGCGTTTTCAATTTTTGGGTTGTATGGGAAGTGGGCGTGTCCTTGAGCGAACGACACCCATTTTTCGAAGACATCTTTGTGTTGGTATAAAACACATACATATCAAATTTTGTTGTTGTAGGTTAACTATGAGCTGAGTTATGCAGTTTTCAATTATCGCGTTGTATGGGAGGTAGGCGTGTCCGTGGGCGGATGATGTCCATTTTTCAAAAACATCTTTGTCTTGTCATAAAAAACATATGTGCCAAATTTTAGCTCTGTAGGTTAAACACAGGCTTATTTATTGCGTTTTCAATTTTTGGGTTGTATGGGAGGTGGGCGTGTCCTTGAGCGAACGACACCCATTTTTCGAAGACATCTTTGTGTTGGTATAAAACACATACATATCAAATTTTGTTGTTGTAGGTTAACTATGAGCTGAGTTATGCAGTTTTCAATTATCGCGTTGTATGGGAGGTAGGCGTGTCCGTGGGCGGATGATGTCCATTTTTCAAAAACATCTTTGTCTTGTCATAAAAAACATATGTGCCAAATTTTAGCTCTGTAGGTTAAACACAGGCTTATTTATTGCGTTTTCAATTTTTGGGTTGTATGGGAGGTGGGCGTGTCCTTGAGCGAACGACACCCATTTTTCGAAGACATCTTTGTGTTGGTATAAAACACATACATATCAAATTTTGTTGTTGTAGGTTAACTATGAGCTGAGTTATGCAGTTTTCAATTATCGCGTTGTATGGGAGGTAGGCGTGTCCGTGGGCGGATGACGTCCATTTTTCAAAAACGTCTTTGTCTTGTCATAATAAATATATGTGCCAAATTTTAGCTCTGTAGGTTAAACACAGGCTTATTTATTGCGTTTTCAATTTTTGGGTTGTATGGGAGGTGGGCGTGTCCTTGAGCGAACGACACCCATTTTTCGAAGACATCTTTGTGTTGGTATAAAACACATACATATCAAATTTTGTTGTTGTAGGTTAACTATGAGCTGAGTTATGCAGTTTTCAATTATCGCGTTGTATGGGAGGTAGGCGTGTCCGTGGGCGGATGATGTCCATTTTTCAAAAACATCTTTGTCTTGTCATAAAAAACATATGTGCCAAATTTTAGCTCTGTAGGTTAAACACAGGCTTATTTATTGCGTTTTCAATTTTTGGGTTGTATGGGAGGTGGGCGTGTCCTTGAGCGAACGACACCCATTTTTCGAAGACATCTTTGTGTTGGTATAAAACACATACATATCAAATTTTGTTGTTGTAGGTTAACTATGAGCTGAGTTATGCAGTTTTCAATTATCGCGTTGTATGGGAGGTAGGCGTGTCCGTGGGCGGATGATGTCCATTTTTCAAAAACATCTTTGTCTTGTCATAAAAAACATATGTGCCAAATTTTAGCTCTTTAGGTTAAACACAAGCTTATTTATTGCGTTTTCAATTTTTGGATTATATGGGAGGTGGGCGTGTCCTTGAGCGAACGACACCTATCTTTCGAAGACATCTTTGTGTTGGTATAAAACACATACATATCAAATTTTGTTGTTGTAGGTTAACTATGAGCTGAGTTATGCAGTTTTCAATTATCGCGTTGTATGGGAGGTAGGCGTGTCCGTGGGCGGATGATGTCCATTTTTCAAAAACATTTTTGTCTTGTCATAAAAAACATATGTGCCAAATTTTAGCTCTTTAGGTTTAACACAAGCTTATTTATTGCATTTTCAATTTTTGGATTGTATGGGAGGTGGGCGTGTCCTTGAGCGAACGACACCCATTTTTCGATGACATCTTTGTGTTGATACAAAACACATATATACTAAATTTTATTGTTGTAGGTTAATTATGAGCTGAGTTATGCAGTTTTCAGTTTTTGCGTTGTATGGGAGGTAGGCGTGTCCGTGGGCGGATTCCAAAAATATTTAATAGTGCAGATCCTTGGGTGCTTGTGACCATGTGTACCAAGTTTCATCCAATTATCTCGACTCCTTCTTCTTATCCTGTGTATACGGACAACACACAGACGGACAGACGGACGGACGGACGGACGGACGGACGGACGGACGGACATGGATAGCTCGACTCACGTGGTGACGCTGATCAAGAATATATATACTTTTCTATACCGGACTCGCTTCGTTCTATGCGTTACAAACGTTTGCACAAAGTTAATATACCGTGACCTTTCAGGTTTAGGGTATAATTAAGATTACAAATTAATACAGCCTCACCTAAGCAGAATATTCACAAATAAAAAAGTCTTAAATAGAGTAGGGATGGCAAAAATATCATGATTTTATGTCAATGATTAGCGCTGACTATAAGCTTTTATTGTCATAAAAAATTAATATATTTATGATATAAATAAAAAAAAATTCAGAATAATTGATATCATAAGATTTCCAATATAATAATGAATATAAATAAATTATCAAGTTTGACCAAGAAATAAATAGTAAAAGTAATTTAAAATTATTTTTTACTTTGTAGTGATTTTGAAGTAGGTTTTTTTTTGTTAAAAAGTTTTTATAATTGTTCTTTTCTCATAGGAAATATGCAAAATTTTCACAGGGACTAGGCAACATTTTCGTAATTTTGCCATGAAATGAGGTGACATTTTTATCGAGAACAGAAAACGCCATAAGTTTTTATGATGATGAAATAAAATAAAAAAAAAATAATAAAAAATATAAGCCACATTTTTTTTCCTTATTTCGAGTTAAGAGCTGAAAATATTCATTATTTATACTCGCTTATCTAAGAAGTGTCCCTGGCTTCAACCTAATATTTTTCAGCTTGTTTTTTTCTAACCAAAATTCAAAATAAAAATAATTATTTCATTAGAACACATACAATACACCAAAAACGAATCAGTGCATAAAAATTAATGACCAACCTTATGACTCAAAAGATACCTTGCTTAATTTTTTAATTTAGAAAAGATGCTTTTTGTAAAGGTATATCGCAGGCAAAACGGAAGACTTGTTTTAATTTAAAAATGCGTAGGTTTACTAAGAAAAAAGTTTCTCGGAATATGATACAGAAGGTATCATTTTTATTATTTTTTCTATTTATCTTTAAATAGAAAAATTTTTTATCGCAGAAAGATAGGTATTTTTTTTCTGAGCATTTGTACTTAAATTGCAGTTTTGCAATAAAAAGCCACAGCTAAGCTTAAAATTGGTATTAAATTTAAAGCATTAAATCGCTTTTATCCTGCATCCTGTACTTATACCAACAAATAGTTTTGATTTCAAATTGTCAACTTCAATTATATACCAATAAGTAGCTCAACGACTTTAAATGATTTGCTGGAAATTCCAATCACTTGTCGGTCAATGGCTGTCTCATTTAGTGTTTAAGCCAATCATTAATTTTACACACCAGATATTTACATACGAACTCGTCTAGATGTGTGCACACTAAGATGCAACAACAATCCCAGTCGGCAAACCTTCATAAGGATTTCGAAGTGTTTCCACACTCATATCCAAGTATACTTTCGTGTTTATATGAAATGGGCAAATTTTGCAGGTCTTCCGCTCTCCTTTCTCACAAGCACTTCTTAAGAATGGCTTAAAGAAGGGGTAAAAAGTAAAAAATTTTGTTCTTTTAAACCTTTTTCGGTTTATTATATATATTCTATGATTTTATCTTTTCTCCTATGTTTTTTTTCAACTCAGATAAATTTCAATCTATAATCTTTGATATAGCCGTAAGCAGGGCTATAAAGTTTAAAGTCATATTTTTAAACTGATATATATTCTAACTTTAATCGAAAAAGTTGCCCTGAAGTATATGAAAAGTCAGTATTTGAAGGGAAAAAAGGTTTGTTGTGCTGCTTTTTGTGCAGAAAAAGAAGGCCTTCACGAAGTGCTCATAAGAGCAGCGAGGAAAACATGAGTTTGATGTTCAAAAGTAGCAGTATTTGCAGGCCTTCGTTTGAAGAGCGCTGGTTTAATTGCCTATTGGGATGTCTGCCTACTAACACAAGTGCATCTAAATCCTTACAATAATATTATACCATAAAGTTCGACACAATTCCACTCACTCACACACAGCCACATGCACCATCAATAGACCACAGGCACTGCAACTAATTAATAATACATACAACAAACATAGCTCAAAATTACGCAGTTAAAATAAACAAAGACAACAAACATACTTGCAATAATTACTTTGTTTAATTTAATTAAATTCATAAACAATAACAGCAAAAAAAAATTGCTGCCTATCATTGGGGCTAAACCGTTTAAATGCCTTATTATTAAATGTTTACACTCACAGCTTATTGCCAAACATTGTAGTTGGCCACAAACTGTTGACCATTCGTATAAACTTGTAATATAATAAATATGTATTTGCATTTGTGCTTGGAATTGCATGAATTACGTTATTTGTTGCCACAGTCGTTGAACGCAAATCAACTCGAGTTTGTTCGATAACATATCAATTGTTTCATGCATTCACAATTGTTGTCTCTCTTAACTATTGTTATTTTTATTAACCATCTGAATAAATCACTTTTTATGTCAACAAACATTGTTAAGCATATAAGCTTTAACATTTTATTAAGCGATTTGGACACTCTAATACCGTTTAATGTCAATAAAATGCCAAACATCGGAAGTTTTCTTTTCTTGTCTTTTGTTGTTGTTATTTAACTCAGTCATAATTATGATTGCTTTGAATGTCTTATAATTTAATGATCGAATCATTTGACTGTCATAACTCAGGTCAATCCATAAACAACGGATGTGAGTGTGTCTATTGCATAGTAGATGAGTTACATGATTTCACCTGGTAGTAATAAGCCATCATTTTGCGTATTTGTCAATTTTGGTTACATCTCAGGTGAGTGAGTAATGTTTCGCTGGAAATGAGCTTAAAGGTATTCATCAAAGGTATTACAACTATTTTCGGTCATTATGATTGCTTTGATGCTTTGTTGATATGTTTTTTGTATTTTCTGCTTTGAATGAGAAGATGACAAATGTATTATATTTACTTTTGTTGTGGTTTTTGTTTATTTTTTGTTTTGGAAAAACACAGAGCATGCCTCTGGTGGGTGGTATCTGAGAAAAAGTTATTAAATTAATAAATTATTCCAATTAGACTCAGACGACACAGACGAGTTTAAATAACTATTCTAATTTTACTTAAGAAAACAGTCTTCGAATTAAAGCCTTTTGTAATATTTTTAAAGTAAGAAAACCTTCATATCAGATTAAAAGTTTTTTTTGGCAAAATGTATTTGGAATGAAAAATTAAAAGCAAAAGTGGCACAAAATATTTGTTGTAACTTATTTTTATTTAGTTACTAGCGGATTTAACCCGGTGTTACTCGGGGTTGTGCCTCGAGCACAGAAAAAGGACGATTTACAAAACTACTCTCATTTTAACATTTTTAAATTATCAATTAAATGTTAAAATTTTTATAATTATAGTTTTTTCGGGGCTTTGCCCCTTCCTTCCGTCGAAAGTGTTTAGTCATATTTCCGTAAAACTGTACCTGTCAGAGATGATTACAAAAAATTACATCTTCAATGTCTCGATCAGACATCTGGTTTTTGAGGAAAATTTTCACCCAGTTTGAAAAAAGTCATTTCGAAAAAAAGGCGTCTAAAGTTTTTCTTAGCATGCATTTAATATGCAAGTTTAGGTTTTGGTCGTTAGGTTTTGGTCGATACTGTTCGGTTAATTTTTTTTCATCTTTATATCGCTTCTGCTCGTATTCGTTAAACTTCTTTTTTTTTCGTTCGTCTTTGGTTCTTGACTTCGTTTGCCTTCGGCTAATTCCTTAATTTTCTATTTAAGTAACAATTACAAATGCTTACCAAGTTTCATCAAAATCGGTTCATCCGTTTTGACGTGAATGAGCCAAACATAGATGATTGAATAAAGCGCCCTCTCTTGGAAGTTTTCTGAAATTTAAATAGCCTCAATTCTGTTGCAGGGTCAGGTTATTTCACGTACCAAATTTTAGTAAAATCGGCCAACCCGGTCAAAGGAGTTATTGAGTCTTAACAGTGCACTACTTAAAGCCGAAGTGTTTGCAATTTTTTTTTTAAGTGAAACTTCTTTGGCGGCGAGTGAAATTTCAAGGTCTCTTATTCGTGACGCTAGGCTAACGTTTTCAATTCATATGAAAATTTTAAAAAAATTATTGTCGCTGCCGAGAAATGAACCCCGGACATCGTTGCTTAAAAGTCGGCATCTATACTATTATGCCATGTAGGCAATTGAAGATGATCAAACAAAATGTAATTAAGACTGAATGCGTAACATTTTGAAAATAACATAACTAACATTAACATTACATTAACATTAACATTAACATTAACATTGCATTATTAACATATTCGTAACATTAATTTTCATCCTACAAGTATGCACGAAAAAAAATAGACAAAATAGCTTAAACAGGGGCAGAACGCGTTCGTGAATATAGAGAGCGAATTAGAGCTCTTAAGAATGCAGCCGCAGCTGGGTCTGCAACTAATGATGAAGGTAAGGTGATTGCAACATCGGATGAGTTCCAAAATGCATTTTTACGAAACATCAGTGTATTTTGGTGAATCTACAAAGAACCAATACCCAAAAAACACACTGACGCTTTGTTAAAATGTATTTTGGAACTTAGCCATCATCTCAAAAAAATTTTATAGCCAACCAAGTTGATACACTCAACAATCAACTGCTCGTGCGCTGCTTTACGCCCTCACTCAAAATAGCAATTATTATGATCAGGAAGCAAAACACAATAATCAACAAGATTTGTCTCTGCTTTCGGAGGCTCCTTCAACGAGTACTATGCAAATGCAATCTAACATTCAAAAAGTGACAATGTTGAGAAGACATTCGAAAACAACTAAAACACCAACTGAACTAAAACAAAGAACGAAAATAACTGTTATTTTACAATTTTCAAATGAAAAAAATTGTTGAATGACTTTTTCAAATATATTATTATGTTACAAATGTCCTCAGCCTCATGAATATTAAGTTCCTTTCAAAATTAAGACTGATTCTTTAAAAGTTAAAATTTAACTGTTATTTTTTGCCTTGTATTTTTCGAGGAAAAATAAAGGTTCTTTTGACTTTTATTTTATCTTTAATTTTTTCGGTCAAAAATATCAAGCAATTTGTGTTTGTTTAAAGGTCGCTTGACAGATTGAACTGTTGACACCATGTGTAAAAAGTCTCACCGATGAGATGAAAATAATGGTATCAAAAGTTTTTTAGTCGGTAAAATGACTTTTGAAAAAATATAAATTACCTGATATTTTTGACCGAAAAAATAAACGGCAGAAAATAACTGTTATTTTTGACCGATAAAATAAATGTCAAAAGTAACTGTTATTTTTGCCCAAAAAACTATAAGGCTCAAAATAACTTTTATTTTTGTCGGAAAAAAAAAACAAAGAGATAAAAGTTAATATGTGACACTTTCGATAAAAACCATAGCCGATACGGCCCCTGGATGCAAATATTGAATCAACGGATTACACTGTTGTAGTTCAATTTTGGTTCTGCGATAAGACCAACTTTTTCGGTTTTGGGGAAGTCCCCTGAGTACAACTGCGTCCTTGGTTTAGTTAGATTGGCTCAAAATTTTGAGAAAACCATGTTTTTCCAAATGGTCGATTTTGATTCTAAGCCTTTTGCCATGTCTATTTATAAAGATATCTGGCAAACCAGTTGCACGGTCTTACCAACCAATGAAGAAAACAAAAGGTCATGAAATTCTATGTCAACAGTTCCTATATTACTTTTTGATCCGAGGAGTAGTTCTTGTGTAATTAATAATTTTTTCCATAAATTATTGTTTTCTTACGAAAAATTCAAATTAATTTTACGGTACGACAATTTTATCGTTTTTCTATAATTTTTAAAGAATTTTTAAAAATATGCTGGTAGAAGATACAAAAAAACAGTTAGACGTGTGTTATCGTTTTGAAAGTTTACATGTAAATAAGTTTTTAAGTAGGTTAAAAGTTTACACTTTTTGTACCCTTTACCAGAACAGGTCAAAACAGGAAAGCAAATTTTGTTCCATGAATTTAACTTCCAAGTTTCTTTTAAAAAAAAACAACAAGTTCTCAAAAATTGATTAATTACACAAAAACTAATCCTCGGATCCGAAAGTAGCATGAGAACAATTGACGAAGAATTTCAATACCTTTAGTTTTCTCTATTGGTTGTAAAGATCGTACAACTTGTTTGCGAGATATCTCTAGAAATAGACGTATCAAAAGGCCAAAATCGACCATTTGGAAAAACACGGTTTTCTTAAAAATTTGAGCCAATCAAACTTAACCAAGGACACAGTTGTGCTTGGGGAACTCCCTCAAATCTGAAAACGTTGGTCTTATCGCAGAACCAAAAATTTCGGGTCAAAAACTACAACAGTGTTATTATTCCATTTCGTATTGAATGAATTTCTTTTCAAATACTTTCTCTCTCTATTGCACACTAAGATCTCTCTTATTTCTTACTGTTAAAGAAGTTTCACTTCTGCCACGTGTACGTTGCTACACGCGAGTTTTTTTAAATTTTGTATTTAAAATAATTCAAATCAATTCCCACTAGCAATTTGTACTATAGGTTGATATATAAAACAATTTAGATCTTTTAATAAAACATAACAAAACAAATGAAATATTTTAATAATAATTCAGTTCAGTTCATTTCAATAGAATATATAATTTATAAAGGTTGGTTACATTTTAAGGGCCGATGATGAATTTGAATTAAACAAAATTATTTAGAAAATTATTGTCATTTCTTTTTTTTATGATAATATTGGTATAGTTCAATTGTTTTTCGATGACGCTGAGGTTCTATGCCGTTAATGTGCCGAATTATCTTATTCTTTAGCTTTTGAATTGTTGCTGGCTTATCGACGTACATCTTTTCTTTCAATTAACCCAAAAGAAAGAAGTCCACCGGTGTCAAATCACATGATCTTGGCGGCCAATTGACATCGCCACCACGTGAGATACACGGCCATTGAATTTGTCTCGCAAAAGAGCCTTTGTTTCGTTAGCTGCGTGGCAAGTGGCACCGTCCTGAAAATACTTCCAAATGAAGTATTTTACTTCCATATGGCAACGCTGATTAACAGAGCTGTGTCGTATTGTTGCTGTTAATACTTTATCTTATTTTCTCTCTCCTTGAACATACTGATCACCTCAATAGAATGAACTTAATAATAATTATAAAAAAAAATTTTAAAAAACAAACAAAAAAATGGTCAACTAGGGGAAGATAAGAAGAAATTCATTCACTGGAATAAACCTCTGTATCTTTATAATTTGGTAAAACACTTCAGTCCGCTACACAACTCACACGGTTAAAAATGTTGGACTAGTTTTTAATCCAAACTTTAGTTTAAAGGTATTTTTAATCCGAAAAAGTTTAAGTTTAAGACTATTTTTGGACTACAAATTTGCATTTAGGTAGTATTTTCAGGAAAAAGTATTTATGTTATTTAAAAGCTGAATTACAATGTAGCAGTGGCAGTGGCAGCAGCTGTGTCAGTGGCAGCGGCAATGATCAGCTGTTTCGTATTTTACTGCCTGCAAATTACAATCTAGCAGTGGCAGCGTCAGCATCAAAAGCAGTGAATGTGGAATTTTTCTTAGAAGTTTAATTATTTGCATGTTGGCAGTGAATTAAGAAATAGGGCTAACATCGGAAGTACTGCTTACTGCCACTGCTGCTATGTATGTTTTACCATTGAACAACAGTATTCCTAAAATAACAGCTGATCAATGCCACTGCCACTGCCACTGCCGCATTGTAGTTCAGGTATAAGATTTAAAACTACTACTACTACGAATTTTAAGCTAAATATAATTCTAAATGTTGTTAAAGGATCTGAAATGTATTTTTAATTAAATGAAACAAATTGTTTATTAAAATCTGAACCAAAATATTATTATATACATTATTACAGTAAACAGTTTTTAAACCTTTGTGGATTAAATGTTAATTCTTTTTGGATTACAATATTTTAAACTTTTTTGGACTAAAATCTTATCCTTTTTGGATTGCAATATTTTAAAGTTTCTGTGGATTAACAATTATTCCTTTTTGGATTAAGAAACTTTAAACTTTTTGCGGATTAAAAATAAACCCTTTTTGGATTGAAAAATTTAAAACTTTTCATTGGATTAAAAAATAATCTTTTTTTGGTCGTGTCCTATATGCAATCCAAAAAAGATTAAAATTTAGTCCAAGATTTTTAACCGTGCAATTGTAATTTTAAACTAAATGTATATCAGCATTTTCTTTGAAATATTGTTTGTTATATATCATTTACACATGAGCCAAACACACTTGATTCAACAAAAATACTTCTATACAATCATGCATAAAAACACGTACTCGAAAAATTGTCATTCTTAAATTATTTAAATTTTCCTTGAAATAGATTTTACAACGGAAGTCATGTGAAACGGAACTTTTTGGTTACCTTGTTCTACAAAAACTATCAAAATATTTATCTTTTCAAACATAGCCCAATTTTCTTCATTTACTACGAATTTATTCAGCTTGAGCTTCTTTCAGTTGAATGAAAATTTATAACACCGACAACGAATTTTGTCGAATGCAAACATTAACCAATTGTTAAATGGATTGTAACCCAAATGTGTGTTTATATTTCAAAATTACTCACCAAAGACCGAAATAATTAATTTTTATGTGTTCTAATTTTTATATTAACTAGAATTTTCATACACAAATGATAAAACTACAATAACAACAACAATAACAATATCAAGTAGAACAAAAGCAGCACAAATATTATGCAGTATAGCATTGACATATTTATCTAAAGTGTGTTTGTTCTAAAGTAATTAATTCAATGCTAAGCTACATATGTTAAAATTCAAACAACTATCTGAAAACATTTTCGAAATACACCCGCTTGATATTACACGGTTTTTCCTAAGAGGCATATTGTTATTATTTTTTTTTAACTTATTTATTTTACATAATTCGTTTTCTTAACGTTGACAGAAAACAAGCTAATGTTTTCAGCTATTTGTGTTGTGTTGACCTTCATTCTTATCGCGCAACTAACGCTTTCAATGCAGTTCGATGAACAAAGAAACACACGCATTCTGTATAGTTCTAGAAACTACAGCAAACATCAAATTATCATCTTTGATCCCAAGTCGGGACGTGAAATCAATCCGATGCTGTATCTGCCCATAAGAGTAGGTAACAAGCGGAAACCTCTACAGCCCACAGGAAACCTTATTGAATTGCCACAACTTTGGAATCCATGTTCATGTTCGGACTATACCTGTCATTGCTGTCTCGGAGTACGAATGGGCGACAGTTTCAATCACAAAGGTAAATGGGTGATAATAAAATTCAAATTTGAAAAGTGCTGATAAACAGTGAAGTTTTTTTAATAAATAAAGATATAAAGGATTTCCATAAGAGGTTTAGTGAAATTTAAATAAAATCGTTTACCAAAGAGTATTATAACATAGATTTGTTCCTAAGCTTTTTTATGAGAAACCTATCCAATTCTCTTACTTCTTAAGAATTCTACATAAAAACTGATTCTTTGGAAAATAAGCACTTTTAAATAAGCTTTTTTAATGTATCTTTATCTTGTACCTTGATTTTAAAAAAACTTTTCATAATCCACGATATTCAAGGATTATTTTAAAGACTGAATATACTAGTCATGAGTTCATTAGACTGTGTCGAAAACAAATAATAAACTCTATCTAAAACAATACCATCGATCATTTTAATATCTTTCACGAAACGATTTTGTTGTAATAAACCTAACCCAGAGACTTCCTGGGATTTTTTTTTAAAAAGTTCTGTTCTTTGCTAAACAATGTTTTATTTTGGATAGACAATTTTTCTGTTTCTCTGAATTGTCAAAAACAGAAAAATCCAAAAAATGATTATTACACTGTGCAACACGAAAAACATGCCCCAATGGCTTAACCATGAAATGAAAAAGAGACGTTATAAAAGCATAACTCTCGAAGGGTCTTGTAATATTAGCTCACGTTTATCTGTAATGTCCTACTTAAGACGGTATTTTTGACGCACAGGTGATCACCACAAGCATTGTTTTTGCGATTAAATTCTGTGTCTGAATTCACTTCCAGTCTTCTTCTGGACGTTTTTCTACATCTTGGATGAACATGTATCCAACACAAAAGAACACCGCAACACTTTTTAAAAACTACATTTTTTAAAGGCGCCTAAATATCATACGAAATCACGGGTTGGTCAAAATTTTATTCTTTTAGGGACTCAAACTCTTCAGTAAAATAAACGTGTTTTGATTTTAATTGGGTAAAGTGACCAAAAGTGTACAAAAAATGTTTATATTACAACCATTTCTATGATGGGTAGTTCCATGGTAACTCGCGTTACATTCAGAAAGTTTTATGGAATTAAATTAAGCTTTAAATTGATTTTATTTGGATTAACAAATACAAATGCACTCTTTATGAAAAGAATTTTAACCAATTGTGTGTTAGAAATTGGTTAAAAAATGCAGTAGTACCATAATATTTACCCAGTGAAATAATAATGTAGGTAAGTTACTCGCGTTACCATTTTTTGACAACATATTCAGAGAGTAAATTTTTTTTTTTTAATTTTTCCACCAAATTTGTGTGTAAATTTTTTTATATGTGGCATAAATAAAAGCAGCAGGATTTCAATAAGTTTATCCTTAAAAAAAACAACGATATTTAATCAAATTATTTAAAATTCTCATAACTATTAAAAAATTATGCGGTATCTCGAGATACAAAAAATTGGTAACCCGCATTACTTTCGGTTTTCATATTAAATTAAGCACCTCTAATGCACCCTTTCTAGCTCTAATGCTCAAAAATTAAAATTTAATTACAAAGCACAGTACTAAATTCAAATTTTATTATAATAAGGATCAACTTCAGGCTATAATGAATAAAAATTTAAATAATTATATAACTAATATTTAATATAGCTCGCTTCCAATTAGTTGACGTTTTAATAGAGATAATGGTCATTAGAACTACAACTATCATATTCAAAATCTTATATTTCTTCCGAATAGCAGGATTCTCCTTAAGAACATATACTAAAATTGTCGCTAAAAACTTATTGTAATGTCAAATCTTAAATTGACACTTGGTGGCAATGTTCCATCTATTGAACATGAATTTGTTTATGATTTTTATGAGTTGCGGATTGAAAAGCAATGAAAAATTTTTCTTATACAGTGTCCACATTTACATGGAAATACTCTGATACAAAAATAAATTTAATGTTTTTGTTGTAATGTGTTTTTTTTTTAAATCACTAAAAACATAAAAATAAAGAGATGTACCTTAGGCTGGGTCGATTTTTAAACCGATGTTGCCTGGGCGCTTTTCGGTTCGGGCATGAAAAGTTATTAAACAAAACACAAAAAAAAGGGGACTGGGGGTACACTTTACCCCATCGCACCCTCAATTTTGTGAATTTCTTCTATAGGAATTTTTTTCGCAATTTTTTTTTTTAAAAAACATGCACAGCTAGGTAAAAACTAGCGCTAAATATGAAATCCTCACACATGATTCAACCAAAAAACGGTCTAACATTTATACTTTGTCATACAAAAATTTACCGTAACAAATTCCTAAAGAAAAAATTTCAGTAAATTCAAAGTATATTCTTATCGTTGGTGCGTATGTAATTGTGACCATCACGGCTGAATCACTGCAGATATCCACCTAATTATTAACTGCAGTTATTCACACCATATATTTGTGTGGTGCTACGGAATTTTTTGTTTTTGAAAATCCATCCTAGGTGGCGCTGTAGGCACAATCTTTATGCAGTTTCAATACCGATTTATATGATATACATATAAGATATGGTGCGAGTATGAGGTGGATAGCTGCAGTGGTTCAGCCGTGATGGTCACAATTACATACGTACTTACGATAAGAATAAACTTTGAATTAACTGAAATTTTTTCTTTAGGAATTTGTTACGGTAAATATTTGTATGACAAAGTATAAATGTTAGACCGTTTTTTGATTGAATCGGGTGTGAGGATTCCATATCTGGCGTTAGTTTTGCCCTAGCTGTGCACGTTTTTAAAAAAAAAAATTTTGAAAAAATTCCTATAAAAAAAAATTCACAAAATTGCGGGTGCGATGGGGTGAAGTGTACCCCCAGTCCCCTTTTTTTTGTGTTTTGTTTAATAACTTTTCATGCCCGAACCGAAAATCGCCCAGGCAACATCCGATTTTTTTCCTCCATACAAATCGACCCAGCCTAATGTACCTCCAAAAATATGACCTTGGCACGCATACGCGAGTTTATATCTAAAAATCCCTCGGATGTTTGATCTATTTTCATTTAGCAATGGAATCATTGAGCCATCTTTTGCTTACACTGAAATTGCCACACAGTATCATTAAAAAAAAAACAGGTTTAGGGTATACAAATTTTGAGAAATCTTTCTTCTTTTGTGATTCTTTGAGACAAAAAAGGCACTGATCGGCACAAAAAAAAGGGTTCTTTTCATGATATTACAAACTGTTATTGCAGAGTATCAAGGTATACTCTAAAACGTCGGAAAAGCTCTGAAAATTGAAAAAAAAAAAATTTAATAAAATTTTTATCTCGAAAACGCTTTCATAAAAATATTTGCAAATGTCATTTTCGGGTTAAAAGGGCCAAGGTCTATAAAAAAACAATTATTTAGATATGGTGGGTAAAAAAAATGAAGATTTTATTAACAGGTGTGCAGCCCTTCCCTGCCCTACTCTCGCTACGTCCATGTTAAAACCTATTCAGAAAATATAAACAGGGAAGTTCCGATTTTTTTTTTTTTTTATGTCACAATTTTTATATTGTGACCTAAGCCTCGGGGTTGTGCCCAAGCAAAAGCAAGTTCAAATTAGTTAAAAATGTATTTTCAAAATATTTCCCCGTGTAAATGGTTGCGGCACTTTATAAGAAGTAACATAAAAAAAATAAAAAATTGCCCATTAGGTACAGCGCTTGAAAGGACTTTGACCAAGTTTCTTATAGGGATATGTTTCGAAAAACATCGATGTATTGGATCGATGCATCTAAAAACTCCGATGTTTTTTCGCAAAATTCCGATGTCGATAAATCGATGTTTTTTTATTTCGCTGTATAATATTTTTCGATGCAACGATGTATTTTTTCAATGTATTGAAAGATTGTTCATATTCGGCCACATACAATACGCTATTTACCAAGGATCGTACCGTTTATGGTTTTTATCGAAAAAGTCACATGTCAACTATTAAATTTTAACTATTTTTTTCCCACAAAAATAAAAGTCATTTTGTGCCTTATATTTTTTCGGGCAAATATAACAGTTACTTTTGACTTTTATTTTATTGGTCAAAAATAACAGTTATTTTTTGCCATATATTTTTTCGGGAAAAAATATCAGGCAATAAGTATTTTTTTTAAAGGCCGTTTTACAGACTAAAAACCTATTGATAGCATTATTTTCGTCTCATCGGTGCGCACATTTTACACATGGTATCAATAGTTTTTTAACCGGTTCAGCGGTCTTTGAAAAAATACAAATTGCCTGATATTTTTGACCGAAAAAATAAAAGTCAAAAAATAACTGTTATTTTTGTCCGATTAAATGAAAGTTAAAAGTAACCATTATTTTTGCTCGAAAAAATAAAAGGCAAAAAATAACAGTTTAATTTTGACTTTTATAGAGTCGGTCGAACATTTAAAGGGCACTTAAAATTCGTGAAGCTGAGGCCATTTGTATCTGTATCTTTTTCATTTGAAAATTATAAAATAACAGTTATTTTCGGTCCCTGCTATTAACATACTTATAAAGTGTAGTATACTCGAGGCGTGTAATGTGCGCATTGAAAAAAGGAACATATTTTGCAACCTTGCATTCGCTGTCAAACGTTTCTCATTTTTCTTTGTTTCTCATATTTCTTTGTTCTCAAGTTTCTTTGCTCTTTGATTTCTTGTTAGCTTGCTAAAAAGATCGCTGGAAACCTACTTAAACTAGACATATTCTATATGATGAATTATTAATTTATTTAAGAGGTCCCGTAGGGTGCTTAAACGAAAATCCTTTGAAGATATGGAAGGACTTGAATTCTCAGTTCTCAGTTTTGTATAAATTGGCATTCAAATATTTATCAGTTATAGCAACTTCAGTCCCCTCTGAGAACTTTTTTCCAACTGACTTGTTGACTTTAAATCAGCAAAGGAACAGACTAAAGGGAAAATGCCTTCATAAATTGTTGTTTTTGCAATGCCTTGAACGTTGCCACTGGAATCTTTAATTTCAAAGATATAAATTTTTATTTATATTCATGAAATACTTTATAAATAAAACAGACATACAAACTTTCGATTCCTGTTTTTCTTTCTTTTTTTTAAGCAAGGCAAAAAAGTAGAAATATTGATGTTTTTTGTCGATGCATCGATGTTTTTAGGTGATACATCGAAAAAAATATATCGATGTTTTCATGCCATGTGATACATCGAAATGTATTATTGATACGATAATTACGATGCATCGTATCGAGAAAAACATCGATGTAATTTTTCTATGGGCATCACTTGTTTCTTATGATCAATTGTGTTGTGTGTGTTATTAAATGTGTGCATACAATTTTCCGAGAACTAGATATACATGCCGAAGAATTATATTTAGAGCAACAACAAAATTCTTTGCAGAAAAAACCGAGCAGACTAGATCATGGTTTCGCCGGTTTATTCTAGAAAGAGAATATATTTTATGTACATATTTTCCACCAATACGATAATTTAGTAATGCTTTTGATATTCTGATTGTTTTTCAACTCATATTTTTCAATTTATGTTTTAATCTCATTTATTTCAGTTTGCGTCTCAATTGCTTACAATTCTGACCGATTGGAAATTCAACTGCGCATAGTTCATAATCAGCGGGTCATTGTCAACCTTGGTTTTTCAGCGCGAAATCCGCCCACATTTTGTACACCTATTCTGTTGCCATTTCCAGTCAACAGCTGTTTACGCACCTACGACATACGCACTTTTAATGGCAACATACAAATATGTCTATCCTTTATTTTGAAATTTTTCATGAATGAATTGTTTGAATTACAATTCAATTGTGTACGTTTTGGAGCGAATGGTGTGCAGTTTGTAAAACCGTTACAAGTCGAGTTGGAAGATGAGGACTCAAATGAGCTGTTTGGAAGTGGTGGTAATCCAGCGGGAGCTGGTGGCGCAACAGATAGTGTTGCCGGAGTTGGTGGACATGAAGAAGGTGTTGAACCATTTATTACTTATTCAAATGTACAACCCAAACGACAGCATATCGAGTTAGAGGAAAATTATAGCGGCATTTCGGTGGAACAACCTGTCCAGGACAATGTACTTTTTCGCAAGGGCAGAGTGCGGGGCAGGAAGAGAGTTTTGATTTAGTCTTATCCTTAATATAGTTGATGTTTCCTTTTAAGTTTTAAGTTAAGCTCAAGAATCTTGAACTACAAAACCAAAGTATTCAGGGGTGTTATGAAATCCACTAGCTGTTGGGAATTGATTTTAAAAACGACAAGAAATTTACTTTGGTGTAATGAATTCCGACATTATTGGTTTTATGTTCGAAGTGTAATAAATGTCCAGTTCGAACCTAAAACCAATAATGTCGGAATTCATTACACCAAAGTAAATATCTTGTCGTTTTTAAAAACAATTCCGATAGCTATTGGATTTTATGTTGGAATGACACACCCGATTGCAAAAGTTATATTCCTTTTTCAATAAAATTAATATACATATTATTAATAATTTTTGTAAAGCAATATTTTTGCAATTATTTAAGTCAGAGTAATAACATAACAAATTTTTATTATATTTATGTTTACTTTATATTAAAAATAAACAATGAGAAATTAATATTATACATTTTGTAAAGGACTTAATCGTAATTTTCTCTTTTTTCAGCAGATGAGATAACAGAAAATATATAACTAAACTCAAAGCTTCACAGACCGTTGAATTGAAAAAACAACACGAAAAGGTGTTTAAAAATTAAATAAACAAAAATTGAATGAAAGCCATCGTTTTTAGCAAAATCACTGTAAAATTTTCACCTCGCATAATATTGCGAATAAATAACAATAAAACAAACAAAACAATTGAACGACGCATCCATTGAATTCACCAACTTTAGATACAAAATATAAACAGCTTCATTTTTAATGATGCGCGGATGCTTGACGAGTATCTTTAGTTACCCAGTGAACCAAAGGTATCTCTTTTGATTTTTTTTTTCGCATAATTGTAGTGTTCGGCTTTAATTATTTCAGAGTATGTACAATGGCATTGCACAATGTTAAAGGTGTTGTACTACAAATTGGGAAGACTAGGGTTCAAATCCTGGTAAAGGCATTTTGAAATAAGTCCAGAAAAATTTAAATAAATACTTTTTTAACACTATGGAGCAAATTCTGGTTAGCAAAAGTAAGGTCTATTCTGAGAGTGAGTGGTGAAAATAGAGGCTAAATTAGAAGACCCGTATCGCGGCGTTTGTTTATGTTAGTTCGAATTTTTTTTTTAATCGAATTTTTTTAATCGATTCTGAGAGTGAGCTGTGAAAAAAGAGGCAAAATTAGAAGACCTTTATCGCGGCGTTTGTTTATGTTAGTTTGAATTTTTTTTTTAATCGACCTTCGAACTTTGCAGTCAAATGCCATATAAGCTATATTGCTTATATGGTTTTTTGGTTATAACTCGTCGTCTAATTAATATTTTTTTAATCTGTAAAAGCCAAATTATTGCTAGAGACCTGTGTAACAGTTACAATTTTTAAAAAAAAACTTAAAAAATGTTTTTTAATGATTTTGGGATTTTAAACGAAAATTTTAATTTTGCATTTGACTGCAAAGTTCGAAGGTCGATTAAAACAAATTTGAACTAACATAAACAATTCTTCTAATTTAGCCTCTACTTTCACTCCACACTCTCAGAATCGAGCTAACTTTTGCTAACCAGAATTTGTTTCATAGTAATAGTTTAATTAATTAATTTAATAGCTTATAATAGTATAAAACTGCAAGCCAGCTAGTATATGACGATGAAGAATTAAATAAAAAACAACAGTATTAAAAAAAACCACAACAACAAAAATATGAAGCAATAACAACACGCACTTTTTTTTCAATTTAATTTTTGAAAGTTTCATAATAGCTGTTTAGAAGTCAAAAAATCGAGCTGAGACACAATTTTAGACCTACAAAAATTTTCGAAGTTTGATAAAGAAAGCTGCTTGGTAGTGTTAGTTCGATCTCAAAGTACGAAAAATTACTAAACTTTTGGGTTTTTACACACGTACATTAGAAAATTCGATGTATAACTCCAATTTTGTGCATTCTTAGTGGTTGGGCAGTTGCGAAAAGAAAAAGACCTTAATCTTATTTAGTAAAACTTTTCGAAAATAAACTTTTTTCAAAAAATTTCACAAAAGAACGAAACAATTTGACCTTCTTTTTTCTTCAAAAACCAAGCTGTTTTGATCGCAATATTTTTAAAAAAATTCTTAAATTCACAAACTCTGCATTTCGTTTTCTTCTGAACTTGTTTATGATAGAGAAAAAATTTTTTTCTTATTTAAAATTTAATCATTTATAATTATGTTGAAAAGATTTAATGAAGATGTATTTTTCACAGAGACCTAAAATAACTGTTATTTTCAAAATATTGAGGGGAAAAAATCATTATATAAAAGGCAATAGATAAGAATATCACGTATATCAAATTTATCCTTATATCTTTTGCTATTCAAAAATATAAAGATACATATTTTTTAAGTTTAACATTAAAAATCATATAATAACTGTTATTGTTAAACAAAAAAAAAAAAACAAATTGGCCATTTCAGCCCTTGAAAGGACTTTGACCGAGCTTCTTATGATCAATTGTGTTGTGTGTGTTATTAAATGCTTGCACACAATTGATCGAGAACTGGACCTACATGTTTTATGCCGACTCCGAACGGCTCATGTTCTCAAGAAGCTTTACATGGCATTATTTACTCTCTGAGGTTTGCCATTGTCTGCAGAGAGGTGGTGACCGGCTAAAAAAAATTTTTTATTGAAAACTTTTCGCCACGGCTGGGGATCGAACCCGGGCTCCAAGCATGCTAAGCCACACACTTAACCTGCATGCCACGGTCACCACATTGTTAGTCATATTTTTTTCACTTATAAATAACACTTATATTTTGAGTTTTAGTTTTTTTTTTAGAAAATAACACTTATTTTTTAATTTTGTTTTTTTCGCACAAGTTATTACTTATTTTTGAAGCTTTATTTTGATAATCAGAAAATAAAATTTATTTTACAGTTGTATTGTTCGCTCTGAAAAAAAAAACTTACTTTTAAAATTTAATTTATTTATTCTAAAAATAACACTTATTTTCGAGTTTAATTTTTGAACACTAAAACAAAACATATTTTTTATTTTTACTCGAAAAATATATATATGCTGCGTTCGATTCGCCAGCGATTAAGGTACTATTACAGTGTGTAAAAAATTAAAAATAATTTTTTGTTTTTTTTTAGAATCTGGTTCCTTAAGGCCTTAAGAATGCGTATATGAAATTTTAGAAAAAAATATCGCATAAAACAAAATATATAACATACATTTTATTCGTATGTCGCTCATTTCTTCATATATAATCGTTCATAGAAGAAAATTTAATCGCGTTTTTCTCGAATCAAGTTTTTTCAAATTGGTTTCTAAGATATCTCGAGTTCTGCTTGATGGATTTCGATGAATCTTGGTTCATTGTAATCTTCATAGACTCTGTTAAGCACTCTACTTATAAAAAGCAGAGAAACTTTTATATTTTGTTTTTTACGGCTACGAATTTCTGCTAAAAAGAGTGGTTTTTTGTAAATTTGTTTTTCAACTCATGCCATTTTTTTTTTGTTGTTTTTGTTTTTTATATGCGTAGGTAGAGTGCTCAACTACAACCTTTTACTGAAGAATGCACTTTGATTTTTTACTTTCCGACGCCTTGGAAATGCTGGAGACGCGAAACCAACTTACAACCTTTTTTTAAACACGCCAACTTCAACGTCCTCTAGAAAATAAACAACAAATAATACAAAAACAAAAAAAAACATTTTTTTAATATCTTCAACTTTAACTGTTCATAATTTAAATAAATTTGAATTAAATAGTTGTATAATACTATGTAAAAAAAAAAAATAAAAAATTTGTTGTTTTTAATAGCTTCACACTGTAATAGTACCTCAATGTCGCTTATTTCAAAAATTGTATGAGAAAACAACAACAAGGTCTCCAGCTAGTTGAGGATAGAGAAAGAGTTGAATAAAGTTGCGTTGCCAAGTTCTTATTTTTTAGTTGGTTTGTGTTCGGGATAAGATAAAATGTCATAGATTCTGCCAAAATATGATGTGAGTACAAAAACAAAATTAAACTTCTTCAAGCAGTCAACTGTTTTATTTTCAAAATATATCAAAATGTCTCATGTTGATTGGTTTTTTGGCAGGTAAAAAATTTTAATTTATATATTGATGTGGTCTGTCATAACATAAGTGTTGCCAACTATTGAGCACATAAAAGCAAAATCAGTAGACTTTTTTTCACAAGCGAGTTGAACACTGGCGAATCCAACGCAGCTACTGTTTTACTCGGTTTTTTTTTAGTTCTATATTTTCGCTTTGAAATAAATAATATTTTTAAGTTAATTTTTTTTTTACTCAGAAAATAACACATATTTTTGAGAACTCATTTTTGTATTGTATGATTTAATTTAACAACATAAGTTTTCTTTTATTAATGTTTTTTAATTACAAAACTACGCGTAATTAAAAGAAATAAATTAAATTTTGTCAAAACATTCTGATTCCTTTATGAGCTGATATAAAATTTTCACGAGTTTTATTTTGTAAGAAAAAATTTAAACTCAAAAAATATGTGTTATTTTCCAAGTAAAAAAATAAAAAAACAAAAAATTAAAAATAAGTGTTATGTATAAGTGAAAAAGTATTATTCAATATAACTTTTATTTTCTGTTTAAAACAAAAAAAAACTACAAAAAATAATAATAATTAATTAATTATTAATTAATTTTTTCATTAATAATAATTAATTAAAACTAAAAAATAAAATTTATTTTCTGAGCAAAAAAAAACAAAACTCTAAAAATAAGTTTAATTTCAAAGCAAAAACTTAAATTTAAAAATAAGTATTATTTTGTAAAAAATTTATTGTAAAACAACAAAACTTAAAAAATATTTAAATAATTAACAACAGATTGTTTTAATAACAGATTTTTTATGAATATTCTTTTTAAAAAATAATGCATGAAAACTATCGCAAAACTCTCATTTTCCGCGAAAAGCTTCACTTGTTGTACAGTGGGTATTATTTTTATATATTTTTATTTAATTTTTAGTACATTTTTTTATTTAATTTTTTATTTCTTGTTTTTAATAATTCATGCCACACATCTCTGGGCTGTTGTATTTGTTGTTGTTGGCAAGCGCACATGTAAAGCCGTAAATGTCGCAATTGCGCAATAGTTACTGTTGTTGTATTTTATGGATTTTGTATTTGTTGTTAACTTGTAACTGCTGTTGTTGTTGTTGTTGTTGTTGTTGTTGTTTTTGTTGTTGTTGTTCTTGTTGTTGTTACTGTATGTTGCTGTTGTTGTATGTTGTTGTTGTTTCTTTACTCTACCTTACTACTTACTCATGTGTCATTGTTTCACTGCGTTTTGCATCTATAAGCTCGGCTTTGAAATTTTGCCTCAAATTCAGATATAAATTTTTTTTATATACATACAAATTTTGTCGGTTTATACGGTTGCTTGTAACATTGTTGTATTTATTCGTCATACGTACGCTTTTTTAATTTTGCTTGCTTGTATCTGTATCTGCATCTCAGCTGTATCGACGAGTTGCGGCTTAACTGTTTCGTTTCATGTTAGTTTTCTGTTGTGGTTATTTATTTTATACAGTTTTTTTTTTTTTTACTTACCTTTAAGCAAAAGATTTTCAATTTCGTTCAGTTGCTTTTCGGTTCGTGAAGCGATCTACCGCGCTCAAATTAATCGTTCCGAGTTTATTTCATATTTCGCTGCAGTTAATTGTATATTTTTTTTTCTTTCAAAATTTGTTACTTTCCTAAAGTGAGTTATGCGCCATGCATTGTGTGTATTTTTTTTCCATATCCCTGTTGACGATTGTCTTCGCCTAAGGATAACAATTCAAAGAGAGACTGAACAAAACAAAATTTATGTGAAAAATCTTTTAGCATGTCCTGTGACTTAGAGCACTTTTGCTAGAGTATCCTTTAATAATTTAACATCAGTTCTATTTATCTAGCACATTTGGTGTAATGGAGAATTCAGAGTTTGCAGAGTTTATTGAAATTTTCGTGTTTAAAAATAAATTTAATTATTCAACTACAATAAACAGTACTTTAGTCTGGATTTGGTATAAATTAAATATTGGGAATAAACTTGGCATCCAGCGAGAAACTCATCTCAATATTGTGTGCAAAATTATTTTTAACAGTTTTTCCAAATGTTTGAATGTAGTTTAATTAAATTGAATTACTTTTTAAAATAGAATTAATGATGATCAGAAAGACTTTTATTCATGATCAATCAATTTCAAATTGTAATGAGAAATTTCGATATTGGCTAAGATTTTACATTAGTTGTAATAGTTTAATTTCTGAAACTTATAAAAATTGTTTTAAAGTGTTTTTGGTGAACAAATGTTAACACTTAATTCAATAAAAAAATTTTACAAAAAAAAAGACATTTTTATAACCTGATTTTTTTTAGTCATCAATTTTTAAAAAAATTTGTCTTTGAAATGATAAACATATTTGATTAAAGTTATTTGACGAATTAAATAATAAGAATTAAACTATTTATAGTATTAACAATGGTTTGCTTGCACTCCTTTTTTGAAAGTATCTGTTTATATTAGCATAATACGTACAACATCATAGACATTTGTTAAACTAAAATCGCCTGGGTCAAAATTCGGCCTGGTTAAAGTTCGACCAATTTTTTCTTTATCTATTAATAATTACTAGAGTTAACCAGTGGCCGAATTCAACCTTTTCACATACATTCTCTGTTGATTCTATGCAAAGTTAATGTCAAAAACAAATTTTTTTCATAACAATGTTTGCACACAATTGACCGAGAACTGGACCTACATGTTTTATGCCGACTCCGAACGGCTAAAGTTCATGTTCTCAAGAAGCTTTACATGGCATTATTTACTCTCTGAGGTTTGCCATTGTCTGCAGAGAAGTGGTGACCGGTCAGAAAAAATTTTTATTGAAAAAAACTTTTCGCCGCGGCTGGGGATCGAACCCTGGCTCCGAGCATGCTAAGCCACACACTTAACCTGCATGCCATGGTCACTTAAAAATAAAATTATCAAAATTGGTTGAGAAACACGGGAGAAAACGGTTCTTAACTCTTTTTCCTACGCCTATTTATATATAGATTATTCAAAAAACGGGACAAACCGTGTCCTGGCGGAACGTTTCAATATATTATACAAAAAAAGGGACATATGGCAACACTCTTAATAGTACTTACAAGTAAATTGGTCCATTGAAAAACTATTAACTGTCTCATTTTCATGTCTCTGCTCAAACAAAGCAGAGGCATAAATTATTATAATCTTAACCTGAACGGTCAGGATATATTAACTTTGTGCAAACATTTGTAACACCTATAAATAAACTAGTGCGGTATAGAAAAATAGAAAATTATATTTATTCTTGATCAGCCTCACCTCGTGAGTCAATTTATCTATGTCTGTCCATCCGTCTGTTGAAGAGTTGAGCTAATTTCATGAAATTTCGTACACATGTTCTCATGAGACCAGGATCTGTACTATTGAATATCTTTAGAATTCATCGACTGACACGCCTACCTCCCATACAACTAAAGAATTGAAAACTTTATAAATCAGATCATGTTTAACCTACAGGAACTAAATTTGATATATATGTATTTTATATTTACACTAAGAAGAGTGAAAAAAGTCATCCGCCCATAGACATGCCTACCCCCCAAACAACCACAAAATTTAATCTCTATATAGAAGATTTCTATATAAAAGCTACAGGAATAAAACTTGATACGTTTGTATTAGAGTGTATCAACTTGTATGGGAAAAATCTGACACGCAATTCCGGTGGGAACAAAATAAAAAAAAAAAAAAGTGTGCGTGTCAGCTACGACGCGCGATTGGAGTTTACTTCTTATTAATTGCCTTGGAATTTTATATAATCATGTACAATAAGCAAAGTGGTTAAATATATAAACTCATCATGCATTAACAGTAAACATTATTAATTTCATTACCAAAATGTAACGTCGTTACCAACAACTGAGGCAGTAAAATTTAAATAACTAAACCTCGAAACGTAAAAAATTGAAGTAAAATTTTTTACAAATCGTGATGATTGAACAAAATCTAGAAATCCCCAGTGTTCTTCCAAAAACCTAAATATAAATTAAGTTTTTCTCTCAAAAATGTTAATTTAATATGAAATCCTTTAAAGTTTCAATGACCCAGCCTAGACCTCAGATAGTCCAGTTACATCCGCTTGACCACAGAATCATCCATTTATGTCTAAATACTTCGTAGAATTCATAAAAGTGACAATGACCTCAGAAAATCCCATTGCATTCGATTGGCTATAGAATCATAAAGTTTGTTCGAAACGTCTCATGGAACCCATAAAAGTACCAATGACCCGCCAGTGACCTCAGATAATCCCATTGCATCCGATTGGCCATAGAATCACCCATTTTGGTCCAAATGTTCCATGGAACCCATAAAAGTTCTAATGACCCGCCTATGACCTCAGATAATCCCATTGCATCCGATTGGCCATAGAATCATCCATTTTGGTAGAAATAATCCATGGAACCCATAAAAGTTCCGATGACCCGTCTATGACCTCAGATAATCCCTTGCATCCGTTTGGCCATAGAATCACCCATTTTGGTCCAAATGTTCCATGGAACCCATAAAAGTTCCGATGACCCGTCTATGACCTTAGATAATCCCATTGCATCCGATTGACAATAGAATCACCCATTTTGGTCCAAATGTTCCATGGAACCATTAAAAGTTCCAATGACCTTCCTATGACCTCAGATAATCCCATTGCATCCGATTGGCCATAGAATCACCCATTTTGGTCCAAATGTTCGTCCAAATGTTCCATGGAACTCATAAAAGTTCCAATGACCCGCCTGTGACCTCAGATAATCCCATTGCATCCGATTGACCATAGAATCACCCATTTTGGTCCAAATGTACCATGGAACCATTAAAAGTTCCAATGACCTTCCTGTGACCTCAGATAATCCCATTGCATCTGATTGGCCATAGAATCACCCATTTTGGTCCAAATGTTCCATGGAACCCATAAAAGTTCCAATGACCTTCCTGTGACCTCAGATAATCCCATTGCATCCGATTGGCCATAGAATCACCCATTTTGGTCCAAATGTTCCATGGAACCATTAAAAGTTCCAATGACCTTCCTGTGACCTCAGATAATCCCATTGCATCCGATTGGCCATAGAATCACCCATTTTGGTCCAAATGTTCCATGGAACTGATAAAAGTTCCAATGACCCGCCTATGACCTCAGATAATCCCATTGCATCCGATTGGCCATAGAATCACCCATTTTGGTAGAAATGTGCAATGGAACCCATAAAAGTTCCAATGACCCGTCTATGACCTCAGATAATCCCATTGCATCCGTTTGGCCATAGAATCACCCATTTTGGTCCAAATGTTCCATGGAACCCATAAAAGTTCCAATAACCCGCCTATGACCTTAGATAATCCCATTGCATCCGATTGGCCATAGAATCACCCATTTTGGTAGAAATGTGCAATTGAACCCATAAAAGTTCCAATGACCCGTCTATGACCTCAGATAATCCCATTGCATCCGTTTGGCCATAGAATCACCCATTTTGGTCCAAATGTTCCATGGAACCCATAAAAGTTCCAATAACCCGCCTATGACCTCAGATAATCCCACTGCATCCGTTTGGCCATAGAATCACCCATTTTGGTCCAAATGTTCCATGGAACTCATAAAAGTTCCAATGACCCGCCTATGACCTCAGATAATCCCATTGCATCCGATTGGCCATAGAATCACCCATTTTGGTCCAAATTTTCCATGGCACCCACAAAAGTTCCAATGACCCGCCTATGACCTCAGATAATCCCATTGCATCCGATTGGCCATAGAATCACCCATTTTGGTCTAAATGTTCCATGGAACCCATAAAAGTTCCAATGACCCGCCTATGACCTCAGATAATCCCATTGCATCCGATTGGCCATAGAATCATCCATTTTGGTCCAAATGTTCCTTGGAATCTACAAAAGACACAATGACCCGCCTGTGACCTCACATAATCCCATTGCATCCGATTGGCCATAGAATCACCCATTTTGGTCCAAATGTTCCATGGAACCCATAAAAGTTCCAATGACCCGTCTATGATCTCAGATAATCCCATTGCATCCGATTGGCCATAGAATCACCCATTTTGGTCCAAATGTTCCATGGAACCCATAAAAGTTCCAATGACCCGTCTATGACCTCAGATAATCCCATTGCATCCGTTTGGCCATAGAATCACCCATTTTGGTCCAAATGTTCCATGGAACCCATAAAAGTTCCAATGACCCGCCTATGACCTCAGATAATCCCATTGCATCCGATTGGCCATAGAATCACCCATTTTGGTCCCAATTTTCCATGGAACCCACAAAAGTTCCAATGACCCGCCTATGACCTCAGATAATCCCATTGCATCCGATTGGCCATAGAATCATCCATTTTGGTCCAAATGTTCCTTCGAATCTACAAAAGACACAATGACCCGCCTGTGACCTCACATAATCCCATTGCATCCGATTGGCCATAGAATCACCCATTTTGGTCCAAATGTTCCATGGAACCCATAAAAGTTCCAATGACCCGTCTATGATCTCAGATAATCCCATTGCATCCGATTGGCCATAGAATCATCCATTTTGGTCCAAATGTTCCATGGAACCCATAAAAGTTCCAATGACCCGTCTATGATCTCAGATAATCCCATTGCATCCGATTGGCCATAGAATCATCCATTTTGGTCCAAATGTTCCTTGGAACCTACAAAAGACACAATGACCCGCCTGTGACCTCACATAATCCCATTGCATCCGATTGGCCATAGAATCACCCATTTTGGTCCAAATGTTCCATGGAACCCATAAAAGTTCCAATGACCCGTCTATGATCTCAGATAATCCCATTGCATCCGATTGGCCATAGAATCACCCATTTTGGTCCAAATGTTCCATGGAACCCATAAAAGTTCCAATGACCCGCCTATGACCTCAGATAATCCCATTGCATCCGATTGGCCATAGAATCACCCATTTTGGTCCCAATTTTCCATGGAACCCACAAAAGTTCCAATGACCCGCCTATGACCTCAGATAATCCCATTGCATCCGATTGGCCATAGAATCATCCATTTTGGTCCAAATGTTCCTTCGAATCTACAAAAGACACAATGACCCGCCTGTGACCTCACATAATCCCATTGCATCCGATTGGCCATAGAATCACCCATTTTGGTCCAAATGTTCCATGGAACCCATAAAAGTTCCAATGACCCGTCTATGATCTCAGATAATCCCATTGCATCCGATTGGCCATAGAATCATCCATTTTGGTCCAAATGTTCCATGGAACCCATAAAAGTTCCAATGACCCGCCTATGACCTCAGATAATCACATTGCATCCGATTGGCCATAGAATCATCCATTTTGGTCCAAATGTCCCTTGGAACCTACAAAAGACACAATGACCCGCCTGTGACTTCACATAATCCCATTGCATCCGATTGGCCATAGAATCACCCATTTTGGTCCAAATGTTCCATGGAACCCATAAAAGTTCCAATGACCCGCCTATGACCTCAGATAATCCCATTGCATCCGCTTGGCCATAGAATCACCCATTTTGGTCCAAATTTTCCATGGCACCCATAAAAGTTCCAATGACCCGCCTATGACCTCAGATAATCCCATTGCATCCGATTGGCCATAGAATCACCCATTTTGGTCTAAATGTTCCATGGAACCCATAAAAGTTCCAATGACCCGCCTATGACCTCAGATAATCCCATTGCATCCGATTGGCCATAGAATCATCCATTTTGGTCCAAATGTTCCTTGGAATCTACAAAAGACACAATGACCCGCCTGTGACCTCACAAAATCCCATTGCATCCGATTGGCCATAGAATCACCCATTTTGGTCTAAATGTTCCATGGAACCCATAAAAGTTCCAATGACCCGTCTATGATCTCAGATAATCCCATTGCATCCGATTGGCCATAGAATCACCCATTTTGGTCCAAATGTTCCATGGAACCCATAAAAGTTCCAATGACCCGTCTATGACCTCAGATAATCCCATTGCATCCGTTTGGCCATAGAATCACCCATTTTGGTCCAAATGTTCCATGGAACCCATAAAAGTTCCAATGACCCGCCTATGACCTCAGATAATCCCATTGCATCCGATTGGCCATAGAATCACCCATTTTGGTCCAAATTTTCCATGGCACCCATAAAAGTTCCAATGACCCGCCTATGACCTCAGATAATCCCATTGCATCCGATTGGCCATAGAATCACCCATTTTGATCTAAATGTTCCATGGAACCCATAAAAGTTCCAATGACCCGCCTATGACCTCAGATAATCCCATTGCATCCGATTGGCCATAGAATCATCCATTTTGGTCCAAATGTTCCTTCGAATCTACAAAAGACACAATGACCCGCCTGTGACCTCACATAATCCCATTGCATCCGATTGGCCATAGAATCACCCATTTTGGTCCAAATGTTCCATGGAACCCATAAAAGTTCCAATGACCCGCCTATGACCTCAGATAATCACATTGCATCCGATTGGCCATAGAATCATCCATTTTGGTCCAAATGTCCCTTGGAACCTACAAAAGACACAATGACCCGCCTGTGACTTCACATAATCCCATTGCATCCGATTGGCCATAGAATCACCCATTTTGGTCCAAATGTTCCATGGAACCCATAAAAGTTCCAATGACCCGTCTTTGATCTCAGATAATCCCATTGCATCCGATTGGCCATAGAATCACCCATTTTGGTCCCAATTTTCCATGGAACCCACAAAAGTTCCAATGACCCGCCTATGACCTCAGATAATCCCATTGCATCCGATTGGCCATAGAATCACCCATTTTGGTCCAAATGTTCCATGGAACCCACAAAAGACACAATGACCCGCTTGTGACCTCAGATAATCCCATTGCATCCGATTGGCCATAGAATCATCCATTTTGGTCCAAATGTTCCTTCGAATCTACAAAAGACACAATGACCCGCCTGTGACTTCACATAATCCCATTGCATCCGATTGGCCATAGAATCACTCATTTTGGTCCAAATGTTCCATGGAACCCACAAAAGACACAATGACCCGCTTGTGACCTCAGATAATCCCATTGCATCCGATTGGCCATAGAATCATCCATTTTGGTCCAAATGTTCCTTCGAATCTACAAAAGACACAATGACCCGCCTGTGACTTCACATAATCCCATTGCATCCGATTGGCCATAGAATCACTCATTTTGGTCCAAATGTTCCATGGAACCCACAAAAGACACAATGACCCGCTTGTGACCTCAGATAATCCCATTGAATCCGATTGGCCATAGAATCATCCATTTTGGTAGAAATGTTCCATGGAACCCATAAAAGTTCCAATGACCCGTCTATGACCTTAGATAATCCCATTGCATCCGATTGGCCATAGAATCACCCATTTTGGTCCAAATGTTCCATGGAACCCATAAAAGTTCCAATGACCCGTCTATGATCTCAGATAATCCCATTGCATCCGTTTGGCCATAGAATCATCCATTTTGGTCCAAATGTTCCATGGAATCTACAAAAGACACAATGACCCGCCTGTGACCTCACATAATCCCATTGCATCCGATTGGCCATAGAATCACCCATTTTGGTCCAAATGTTCCATGGAACCCATAAAAGTTCCAATGACCCGCCTATGACCTCAGATAATCCCATTGCATCCGATTGGCCATAGAATCATCCATTTTGGTCCAAATGTTCCTTGGAATCTACAAAAGACACAATGACCCGCCTGTGACCTCACATAATCCCATTGCATCCGATTGGCCATAGAATCACCCATTTTGGTCCAAATGTTCCATGGAACCCATAAAAGTTCCAATGACCCGCCTATGACCTCAGATAATCCCATTGCATCCGATTGGCCATAGAATCATCCATTTTGGTCCAAATGTTCCTTGGAACCTACAAAAGACATAATGACCCGCCTGTGACCTCACATAATCCCATTGCATCCGATTGGCCATAGAATCACTCATTTTGGTCCAAATGTTCCATGGAACCCACAAAAGACACAATGACCCGCTTGTGACCTCAGATAATCCCATTGAATCCGATTGGCCATAGAATCATCCATTTTGGTAGAAATGTTCCATGGAACCCATAAAAGTTCCAATGACCCGTCTATGACCTTAGATAATCCCATTGCATCCGATTGGCCATAGAATCACCCATTTTGGTCCAAATGTTCCATGGAACCCATAAAAGTTCAAATGACCCGTCTATGATCTCAGATAATCCCATTGCATCCGTTTGGCCATAGAATCATCCATTTTGGTCCAAATGTTCCATGGAACCCATAAAAGTTCCAATGACCCGCCTATGACCTCAGATAATCCCATTGCATCCGATTGGCCATAGAATCACCCATTTTGGTCCAAATGTTCCATGGAACCCATAAAAAATCCAATGACCCGCCTATGACCTCAGATAATCCCATTGCATCCGATTGGCCATAGAATCATCCATTTTGGTCCAAATGTTCCTTGGAACCTACAAAAGACACAATGACCCGCCTGTGACTTCACATAATCCCATTGCATCCGATTGGCCATAGAATCACTCATTTTGGTCCAAATGTTCCATGGAACCCACAAAAGACACAATGACCCGCTTGTGACCTCAGATAATCCCATTGAATCCGATTGGCCATAGAATCATCCATTTTGGTAGAAATGTTCCATGGAACCCATAAAAGTTCCAATGACCCGTCTATGACCTTAGATAATCCCATTGCATCCGATTGGCCATAGAATCACCCATTTTGGTCCAAATGTTCCATGGAACCCATAAAAGTTCCAATGACCCGCCTATGACCTCAGATAATCCCATTGCATCCGATTGGCCATAGAATCACCCATTTTGGTCCAAATGTTCCATGGAACCCATAAAAGTTCCAATGACCCGTCTATGACCTCAGATAATCCCATTGCATCCGTTTGGCCATAGAATCACCCATTTTGGTCCAAATGTTCCATGGAACCCATAAAAGTTCCAATGACCCGCCTATGACCTCAGATAATCCCATTGGATCCGATTGGCCATAGAATCATCCATTTTGGTCCAAATGTTGCTTCAACCAATAAAAGTTCCAATGACTCCCCTGTCACCTCCATGGAATCCATGGAATCCATTAAAGTGCTAATGACCCGCCTGTGACCTGGATAATCCCATTGCATCCGAGTGGCCATAGAATCATCCACTTTTGTCCAAATTCTCCATGGAATCCATTAAAGTGCCAATGATCTGCCTGTGACCTTGATAATTCCATTGCATTCGATTGGCCAAGCATAACGCAAAAATAGTTGAAAATTCAACCATAACGCAAAAAATAGTTGAAAATTCAAACGTAACGAAAAAAAGTTGAAAATTCAAGCATAACGCAAAAAATAGTTGAAAATTCAAACGTAACGAAAAATAGTTGAAATTTGACTTTACCCCCTAATATAATTTCTTTATATGCAAATCGATTCTAAAGGAGTAAACTCCAAAAATTAAAATCTCTTCTGTTTATTAAAACTATTTTTTTTCAGATTTTAACTTTATATATAACATTCGCTTATTTATTTAACCCAAACGCAAATCAATTTAGCCCTAGCGCAAATCAATTTTATTCAAACGCAAATCAATTTAGCTCAAGCGCAAATCAATTTAATCCAAACGCACATTAATTTAGCCCAAGCGCAAATCAATTTAATCCAAACGCAAATCAATGTAGCTCAAGCGCAAATCAAATACATCCAAATGCAAATCAATTTAATACAAGCGGAAATTAAATTAACCCAAACCTAAATTAAATTAAACTTAACGCAAATTAAACTAAACTTAACGCAAAACAGTTAAAGCAAAGCTCAGTTCAAATTCACTGCAACGCATATCAAATCAAACCAGTGCACTTTGCAATTGCATTTTAATTTCTTCAATATTCTGAATATTTATTAATTAAATAATATATATAAATATAAATCCCCATAAGCTACCGTCTTTTTTTTGGTTTGGTTTGATTTCCGTTTCGCTTAATACGATTTGAACTTAGCTCAAACTATTTTGCGTTAAGTTTGATTTCATTTGCGTTTGGGTTCATTTCATTTGCGTTTGGGTTAAAGAAATGTGCGAATGCTATACTTATCGTATTGTATACGATGATTTAAAATGCTTTTCAAACCTTCTTTATTTTTTTTGTCGAGTTATCAAAGCTTCTTCATTTTTTTTTGTCGAGCAATGTTATAAATGTTTTAAAAATGTTAATGTTTTCAGAAAAAAGTTATCATGACAAAATGAGCTTAATTTCAACAGAACGAGCTCTTAAAAGACTGATGAAAATTTGAAACCTTTTTTTATTTTTTGTCGAGTAATGTTATAAATGTTTTAAAAATGTAAATGTTTTTAAGAAACAAGTTTTTTTGACTAAATAAGCTTAATTTTAATAGAACGAACTCTTAAAAGACTGATAAAAATTTGAACTTCACGCAAAACTTACATTTGAATGAGTTTTAAAATTATGGTATTTTAATTTGTTAAAAAATAATTTTATCATTTTTGTAATTTTTAAAAAATTTTCCATAACTCTTTAAAAGTTAACTATAATCACGAAATGACAAACATGCAATGCATAAATATTAAGGAAAATAAAACTAAACTACATACAAAAATTATAAACTAATAAAACTAATAGCCGGGAAGTCCGTGACATCAAAACTTCCGTCATCTGGAATCGAAAAATTCAAATGAAAATTAATAGTTGACAGATAACACTAAAATTTTTCTTTTTTAAGGTTCTCCTAAAAATTAAAATATAATGAATTGTGTCCGTTTTCTAATTTAGTTGGGACATGTAACTTACAAAATATTTTTTATTTTCAATTTTGAAAAAGCTGAATGTTTATTAAAAAATCAAAACATGTTAATGTGTTTGCAAAGAATTTTTGTTTTTTACCTAAAAATTTTAAGTTTAAGTCAAACCATATTCTCCTTTAGGAAAAGAACTTCCACTGAAACGCAAGCAAAAGTTTAATGAAATTTTTTAAGTTTTGAGAATATTTACAACAAGAAGCTTTACAAGGCATTTTTACACTCTGAGGTTTGCCATTGTCTGCAAAGAGGTGACGGCTGAACAGAAATTTATTTCTATTGAAAAAACTTTTGCCGAGGTCAGGTTTGAACTCGGGATCCATTGGTTCGCACGCCACACACTTGGAACACTTGGCTAAACCACGTGGCTAAACCACGTGGCTAAACCACGGTCGCCACAATAGGAACAACATATGACAGCTTTTTTTAAGTTTCAAAACATTCATTTCGCTATTTATGGAAGGTATTCAATTTGGTTTTAAAAACTTCAGCCTTAAACTGGGTATAACACAAGAAAAACAAAGAAAAAAAACCTTATCCATCATTGTAACACTTTAATTGAAAGTAAAAACTCTTTCAAACTTTGACGATCTGTATAATTTGAAAAAACTATTCATCAAGCAGAAACAAGAAACATTTCAACTGGCGTAAAATTTCCAACCAGGTATTATGGCCAGTAAAATATGAAAATACTTTTATTACATAATTTTGTTAAAATATTTTCCATATCATTACCAACAGCAGCAAATGCTTATAATTAGCGGAAATGCTTAACTTAAAGATTTTTTTCAATTCGAATTGAGAGGCAGCAGCTTAACAGAGCAAAACTTCCGAGTTGAAATTGTTGAATATGCTTTGTTTTTAATTGCATTTTTTTCTGTGAATGAAATTGGAAAGTTGCCTTGAGCACCCTTAAAATATGCAAATTAAAAGTAAACTAACAAGAAGATGTACCTACCTCATGGCCAAATGGCAAGCAAACACACACACATAAGCATAAGCTTACAAACATCTCTAGAGTGCGAGTATTTTGCTATAAATTTTAATTTAAAATTTAATTTAACGCCATAATAATAACTCTTTATACTATTTAACCTTTAATGCTGATGGAGCACAAGGCACGCACCTCAATGAAAGTAAAATTAAAAGTGAAAATAATTTATAAAATAGTAACGAACCTACAACAAAAAATTAAAAGGCAATAAAAATAAAGAAAAAAAAATAAAAGCAAGAAGCAATCAAACATATGCGACCAAATGTCAAATAGTGTGACAAATTATCAGAAAAAGCAAACATGAAGTTAATTTATCTTTCATCATAACAAAAGCTTTGCTTAAATTTCTGTTGCTGTTGTTGTTGTAATAGACTACAGCGGCTTTAATAGCACTTTTAAACCCTTTTAGTAGGTGTAACGAATCGGTTGTTAGAAAAATAAGCGTGACAGTTGGATTTATTGTTTTCAAAATTTGTCATGCGCTCTGAATATGTCACCGGAATTAGGAAATGCAACATTATCAAGTTTATTGAGACACAAACACTCACACATACAAGCAAAATGTTTGCCTTCAAATTGCAGCAAAATAAAAAATTGACGACTGACTGAAAACGTTTTAAACCAAATTGACTTGATTAACATTTTTTTTTTTTTTGTTGTTCCTTACCCCTTTCCTTATGCTGAGCAAGTAACGAATTTTTATTACATCATAACACGTTAGCATGTCCAAAGACAGTGGCAACAAAATCACAAAAAAATATAAAAAAAACACAATGAATAAGCAGAAAACCCGGCCGCTTAAAGCCAACAAGCCAATGTAAACAAACAAACAAACATACACACACACAATAAAAAATGCGCATCGTCGCTCAGCCATCAATAGCCGTGACATTGAGTCGTCACTTGACGCTTCTTCTTCTTCTTTTTTTATCTTCTTCTTCTTGTTATGGCCAAAGTTAAACATGCGATGGCCTCAAAAACGTATCACTGTAAACAATAGCCACAACAACAATCTTACGAAAACCCATAAAAATAAACACTAAAATTTAAAAATACACATTCAATGAATATTTAAAGCGTACGAAAATTAAAACCGGATTTTGTGCAACTTTGATGACTTATCTGCGTTTGTTTGATGGATGATGATGATGGCCTTTTTTTTCTGGGCTTGCGATTTCGTAACAACTGTGGGCAGCGACAGCCGGTCATTTAACAACAGCAGCGGCAACAGCTGAGCACCTAGGCGCCGTTCAACTAATACAAACACGAACCAACGAACCAACGAACCAAAGTCTCAACGAAAGTGAAAGTTGTGAAAGTCACTGAAGTCACTCCAGTGGAAACCGTGTTGTTGTTGTCGTCGACGTTGTTAGTCTACTCATGTTGCCACAGCGGAGGGAGCCGTCGCAACGTCTAGGCCGCACTTAAGCAAAACAACATAAGTCAAGACAAGGCAAGACAAGACGGAACGAATACGTACAGACAGCATCGCATCAACATCAACATCATGTCGAAAAGAAAAATTGAAACTGTTTGGGGCCTATTTTATGGTGCCTGCTGCTTGTTCGTTTTATAGAAATCTTTGTTTCGAACATTGGTTTGGCTCAAACATTAAACAAACACGGAGAGAAATTTGAACTGAAAATAATGCCAAAAACAATTAATTTTGGCAGTGATTCTAAGCTAAGCCATAATATTCTTGATATCAAGCCCTAACGTGATTGTTGATCGATCTAACAAATTAACATGCCCATTCGAGCATAATATATGTGATTTTTGTATCATCTATGAAAAAATTAATATGCATACAATATATTGGCACAATTGAGCTCAATTTATATCAAAAAACATTCTCATTTGTCTCTAAAGCATGCCATTTATGGATTGTTAGTAAAAAAACAAAGAATATGCCCAAACTGAGAAATTTTTGAATTTTTAAACACAATATGTCAAAAGCCAGCAAATATATGTATATAAACACAAAAAACAAAAAAATTTAAGACATTCAGCCCTACCATATGAGTCGTCGTCGTCTTATGTCGTCATCTTAAAAATGGTACCACTGAAGTCGTTTCGATAAATGTTGAAGGCTGTCGACGAGTATACGGTAGTCCTTTAGTCGTTTTGAAAAATATGTCGTGTCGACATGCCTTCTTTTTAGTCGTTCACTTTTTCCTGCACGAGTTGCGACGACTTGAAGCGAATTTTTTTATTTCGACATTATTTTAATTGTAAACAAAGAAAAAAATTTAAAATAACAAACGTTGGTCAATTTGAACATTTAGTTTGAAAGCTGGAGAAGAATCCATACGAAACAAAAGGAACAGTCCCATCCAGTTTAAAAAAGAAATGGGAGGAAATAAACTTAAATTAAAGAAATAAATTAATAGATAATTAAAGAAATAAATACTTTTCGTCCAGCGCTTAGGGACATGATGGTTGACAGGAAGTTAGGAGCAATACTACTTGTAGTGCTGGAGATACCAAGAAATCAATGTTACTCTGTTTTACAACTTCCCCATTAGAAGAAGCAGTTAATTTAATGCAGTTTGAAAAGCAATTGAGACCTGACGGTTTAGAGTGTGGAGTGCCAGAGCTCGGATTAGTGGTACAAGAGCGTGAGGAGAAAATGCACATAGCTGAAAATATATGTGAGCCATCAAATTCCACAAATAGGCGTTCGCGAGTTTCAACTGCTGCTGTATCGGAAATGAAATGCATGTTTATAAATAAATGACAAATATTTTAAGAACTAAATTCATATAAGGTCTGTTCCCGTATTTTTTGGACTAAAAATGGTAAAACTGTCAAAAGTCTGAGAATGAGAAAAAATCTTTCGAAAATAGAGAAAAACACAAAAAAGTACGGGAACGCTTCCTCGGAATAAAATTGTAAAAACTGTCAAATAAGATAGTTTGTCCAGCATTGCCTTGATGTGAAGCATCGGCATTGCAGACGAAATGCCTAAGATTTTTAATAATTCTGAAATTAATTCTCAAGTTAAGAATTTATATTAGTTTTTTACACATTTTCCCATGTTTCTGGGTTCCATTTTAATAGTTTCAAATAAGTTTTGATGTATCGGAATTTCTTTGCTAACTTGTAAACAGCTGACTTTAAGCTGTTTGACACTTTTACCATTTTAACCCGAAGAAATTTCTCGGACTAAAACTTGCAACTTTTGACAAGGAGGGGAAATGTTTCACTCTCTCGATTGCACTCTCTTTTACCATTTTTTCGTGTACGGGAACGCTTCTCGGACTAAAACTGGTAAAAACTGGTAAATTGGACTAAAACTTTGGAGTACGGGAACAGACTTATAATTAAATTTTTCATATAATTTGACAGTTCAGATTGAGAAAAAAGAAGAAAAATTTGAAGCTGTCATAAAATTATCGATAAAAAGTCGTCTTATTTTGTCACTCGACAAGACGACGTTGCGAGTACCGATTTAGCATTGAGGTGAAGACGACGTCGATAACAAGTGACAACGGAAACGAGTCGACGACGACTTGGTCAACGTCTCATATGGTAGGGCCAGGGACCGTACCGGTTATGGTTTTTATCGAAAAAGTCACATATTAACTGTTATTTTTTAACTTTTAATTTTTCCGACAAAAATAAAAGTTATTTTGTGCCTTATATTTTTTCGGGCAAATATAACAGATACTTTTGACTTTTATTTTATCGGTCAGAAATAACAGTTATTTTCTGCCTTTTATTTTTTCGGTCAATAATATCAGGCAATTTGTGTTTTTTCAAAGGCTGTTTTACTGACTAAAAAACTAATGGTACCTTTATTTGAGTCTCATCGGTGTGCACAATTTACATATGGTATCAATAATTTTTTTAATTGGCCAAGCGGCCTTTAAAAAAATACAACGAGCCTGATATTTTTGACCGAAAAAATAAAAGTCACAATATAACTGTTATTTTTGACCGATAAAATAAAAGTCAAAAGTAACCGATATTTTTGTCCGAATAAATAAAAGGCAAAAAATAACAGTTAATTTTAAACTTTTATAGAATCAGTCGAAAATTTAAAAGGCACTTAATGTTCATGAAGCTGAGACCATTTGTATCATAATGGTATATTTTAAAAATTCCTGCGACAATTTTTTCATTGTGTCTTTTTCATTTAGAAATTGTAAAATAACAGTTATTTTCGGTCCCTGGGTAGGGCTGATTTTATTTTAAAAAAAAAGGATGACAAAAATCACAATAAAAATTATATTTTCATTGTCCAAATAAGATATTGCATCTGGCAGGAAAATATAATTATTTAATTTATTTTCTGCACTTTTATACTAACAGGCACTAAAACCAACTGAGAATTACGTCGTTCAGTTTATAATTTTTTGGATGAGCAAACAAAACAACAACAAAATTAATTTTTTTACAAACAAGCCCAAGGGTTTTAAAAAAAAATTTCAAGCCCAAATTCTGGCATAACATGTCAACATAAATAGCATGTTTTGAGATGGTTTTGAGCTCTATTGCACGGTTAAAAATTTTGGACTAGTTTTTAATCCAAACTTTGGTTTAAAGGAATTTTTAATCCATATTTTAGTTTAATTTTTTTTAATCCGAAAAAGTTTAAGTTTTAGACAATTTTTGGACTACAAATTTGCATTAAGGTAGTGTTTTCAGGAAAAAGTATTTATATTATTTAATAGCTGAATTACAATGCAGCAGTGGCAGTGGCAGCATTCTAAATGTTGTTAAAGCATCCGAAATTTATTTTTAATTAAATGAAAAAAATTGTTTATTAAAATCTGAACCAAACTATTATATACATTATAACAGTAAACAGTGCTTAAACCTTTGTGAATTTAATAGTAATCCTATTTGGATTACAATATTTTAAACTTTGTTGGACTAAAATCTAATCCTTTTTGGATTATAGTATTTTAAGCTTTCTGTGGATTAACAATTATTCCTTTTTGGATTAAGAAATTTTAAACTTTTTGCGGATTAAAAATAAATTCTTTTTGGATTAAAAAATGTAAAACCTTTCATTGGATTAAAAAATAATCTATTTTTGGTCGTGTCCTATATGTAAACCAAAAAAGTTTAAAATTTAGTCCAAGATTTTTAACCGTGTGAGCTGATTTCAGTTACGACGCTTTGAGCTTGATTTTAGCCCATTTTTTTCTCTCCGTGAAATTACGAGTATAACTAATGTTGTAAGAGAAAACTATAAATTTTTATGTAAAATTTATAGTTGTTGACTTATTTTCACTTATCGGCAGTGTTGCCAGAATATGCAAGAGATCATTCCCGTTTTATTCATGCATTTAAATTCATGCATTTTCCCCGTTATTTCCTTTACATTTTCCCATTTTTTTTCCCCTTTTTAAAAATTATATAAAAGAAAATAAAATCAAACCTTTATATTTTCTGAATGTTTTTATTAAAGAATAAATTTGAAAAGTGGTACCTTTTAACAGTATTTCAATGCTCCAAAAAAAAACGTTATTTGGAGCCAAAGTGCTAGTTATGCATTAAGCTATACAATTTTAATATATCAGTCATATATTAGAAAATATGAACCATTAAAAAGAGCTAAACTTATTGATGTTATATTCAAATTATGTTACCTCGATTTAACCTCATCTGAACTCGAATTCTTTCCTCACATCGTAAAACTTATTTTATAATAAACTTCACTTCAGTCATTTTTTTGGGAAATCCAAAAGCTTTAAGAAGAATATGTAGTACTAAATAAACCCATTTTAAATATATATCATTTTCTAAGATCGGACATAATATGTAGATTATGAGAAAATGCTATTTTGACGGTTTTTTCGGTGGTCCAAAGTAATTTCTTTGTTTGAGTCGTCTCGAGGTCATCTTGAAAATAAGGCGACACTTCTCATTTTTTCTTTGTTTTATTGAGACCGGCTCACTCTATTGTACAAATTACTTTACTGTAACTCAAAAAATTCCCGGTCTGTTTCTAAACCTATTCAATTCTGATTTTTCATAAATACTCAAGCATATGGAACATGATAGACCTTTATTCGGGCTCATTAAAACTATATTTTACTTCTTAATTTTTTTCTATTTTGCCATCTATCTATACTATTATATAAAAGGCTTCTCACGTATCTACGTTGTAGTGTAACTCAAGAACTACTCAACCGATTTTTGTAATTCTTTCACTAACATAAAGCAACATGTTTAACTAAGTCCTTTGCATACTTATTTTCTTCAAAACTGCTCTAAAAAGTTATTGAAATTTGAGTTTAAAAAGTAGCCAAAAAAATCAAATCCAAAAAACATTGCTGCATTGAATCGTTTGATACACAACCAGCGCGCTGCAGCGTAAAGCTTTCTCGCTCTTTTCCTCTCCGATTGTGTTTGTTGCTATTGTTTCTTTTACTTAAAGTGCTTTAAATAAGGGATGTTTTACGTACAAGAGCAGACGCAGGAAGTTGTTTCATTCAGTTGGCGCTGAGACTTCAAGTGATTAAGTCTTTGTTGCTTAATTTTTAGGTATGGTATGTTTATGCTTCGTAAATGTTTATCTATATTGTTTTTTATGCTGCGTCAATGTTTATTTTTGCTGAGACAAAGAGCGCTACAAGCGTTAGTATAAAATCGTGTTATAAATGAATTACAGTGCGGAAGTAATTGAACATTGTACTGCTTTTAAAATTTTTGGTCATTAATACTTAAAAAGGTCGATCCAAAATGTGAATCAAAAATTTATAAACCAGTAAAATGTCCTATTTTAGTACCTTCATTCATATGCGTTTCCTGACGTTATTTTTGATTATAGCCTTGATTATAAAAATTGGATAAGTAGAATACAAGATAGACTTGAAAAAAGCGAGAAAAAAATTTAAAAATATTGGGGCATAGTGTAATCAATGTGTGAAATGGTGTGTTCGCATTAGTTAACAGGTGTAAGTGTATTGATACGATACTGAAAGGTGTGGTAAAATTTATTTTCAAAATCCTTAAATTAAGTTGAATGGAACAATTTTCATCAAGATGCTGCTTGCTTTAAAACAAGATGTTAAAAGTTACAGATCTTCATTAAGTTTTAGTTCGTGTTAAAGAATTAAAATGTCGTTTTTGGAAAACGAAAATAGATTTCTGAGCTAAAAAAAGGTTAAAAACTATTAATTTAGACTTTTCAAGCAATTATATACAATTCATACATAATGAAAATATATAAGAATGGCGACATTGGTCAATCAGTTTTATTGGATCAAATCAAAAAATTTTAAATTGAGTGTACATGAGACCGAACCCTTATTTTAAGACCATTTAATTTTTCCTCAAACAACGAAATTAGCTTCGGTTACACCTAAGAACATTTCGAACAAAATTTGGTCCTTATTGGATCACGGTCAGTAGACACGGCGTCTCCTTGGATTCTAAGGGACTGTGTATGCAAATTAACTGTTTATTAAAAAAATATTTTTAAAAAAGTAAAAAAAAATTTAGACACTCGAAACCATTTTATTGAAAATTAAAAATTATACGTTCTTAGGCCTTACCGAATATTATTTCGTTTTTGGAGCGAAAATTTATTGTACATGAAAACCAAACTAAAGCATAGAAATCTGCAGTAAGTCAACCAATTTTAAATTTAAAAGTTTAATGCCATGCAGCATCAGACGCTATAATTTTCATTTTTATAATTTTTATAATTTTCACGTTCTAGATGGACTTAGAAGATTGAAAACCGTGAAATATTAATGAATTTTCAATAAAAATTCAACTAGCTGTCATTTCATTTCTTACATTAAATTTTCATAAAATATTTTTTCTCATTTGTTTTTGTATTAAAAATTTGTTGAATTTGTATTGAAAATTCATTAACACTTCCTGTTGTATCGCTAAAACTTCGGAACTCTTTAAGAGTACACCTTAATTTTATATCGCTAGAAAGGTAATGAAACCTTAAAACAGCTTATATTATGAAAGTTAAAAAAAAATTATAGCGTCTGGTGATGGCATTATACTTTGAAATTAAAAATTGGTTGACTTACTGCAATATTTCCAAAAGTTTTATATTTTTCCTTTAAAGTAGACAAAAACTTTTCCAATGATACCCTATTTACGAAAATCGTATTTAAATTGACTGAGCTACGTTGTCTCAAAGTAGACCCTATTTTGGCCGCGAAAAATGATTGCAAAAATGTATAACTTCGGAATTGGTTTCTAATCATTAAACCAATTCAAGAAAAAAATTTGAGCCAATTCGGAGATGGTAAGTGCAACTAATAAAACACTTCAATAAAAAATGGTCAGTATATTTTTTATCAACAAAAAAAAAACTCGCGATTTAACCTGAAAAGGCATTGATGTCATCAGATTTTCTGCATTGTTCTGGCAAAATTATCAGTTACCATATCATAAATATGGACAAAGGATTAAAAATGTTAGAATTCTTAAAATATGATCCGCAAGCAATGCGTCTAGCTAGATTTGTTTAACATTTCGAAACGTTGCTGAAAATTGTGGTGACGTTAAAAGTAATACCTGTTTGTCCATTCCAATGCATTGGAAACTTATTTATAGGATCAATTTATCTCAAAATTAACAGTGGTGTTTTCTTGAACGTTGACATCACTGCTAAACTGAACGATAAAAGATTTTTTGAGCAGACGAAACGGGGATTTTTTTTGGTCAATAACGTCCTTTGTTTGGGCTGCACACAAAAAATCACTTCACTTTGTGATCCTATCTGAAAGCATATATAATAAACACGCTGTCAACAAAAATTACAAATACTATTATAAAAACCAAAATAAAAGACTCAAATGTTAATGCCCTTATAGTGCTTTCACTATTGTGGGTTGTATGGGAGGTGGGCGTGTTAGTCGACGGACTACGCCCAATTTTTGAACACACATTAGCTTTAGTATAAAATAGATACATACCAAATTTTATCTCTGTTAGACAAACATAAGCATATTTATACAGTTTTAAATTTTTTGGTTTGTATGGGAGGTAGGCGAGTCCGTGGGCGGATGACGTCCATTTTTCAAAAACATCTTTATATCTTTTATCTTTGGTTTGTTAAACAAAACATACGTACCAAATTTTATATCTGTAGGTTGAACAGAAGCTTACATATTGAGTTTTCAATTTTTTGGTTGAATGGGAGATGGGCGTGTTTTGATATAAAGTGAGTTTTCAATTTTTTGGTTGAATGGGAGATGGGCGTGTTTTGATATAAAGTATATACATACCAAATTTTATTGTTGGAAGTTTATTATGAGCTTAGTTTTGCAGTTTTCGATTTTTGCGTTGTATGTGAGGTATTCAGGTTTAGGGTATAACAAACTTGCAAACAGGTAAAAAAATCAAGTGTTGTATTCGCTTTTAAACCTAAATCACCCCAATTGGCTATGGGTGCTTTTTTTGGTATTTTAAGTGCTTATTTAAGTGTAATATGTGGATTTTTTTTATTTAATGATGTCTTGATGTGCCAAGTTCATATGTTTAGTCTGTAAATGTCAAAGAATTCACTCTTACAAGGTAAGCAAATATGTAAAAAAAGTGTTGTAGAACAGGGTGCGGAGAACTCTATTTGCAAACGATTACAGTATGCGTCACTGTTTTTGTACATGGCATCCCACTATATATCCCTTATAAATTTGGGCTCTCTTAACACGAAAATAGCAAACATTTTTTTTTATGGATACGTTTTTTGAAAAAATTGTTGTTACTTTATTTTATCGACCTTTGACTTTGTGTGTGTTTTTTTTTTGACCTAAAGCCTGAACAACGTTTTAAAAAATTAAAGTTTTTTGTGTTGCTTTTTTCAAAATTTTGCTGTATAAAACCTCGGTATATGTGGTTCTCCGAGGCCTTAAAATATATTTTTTAACGATATTTTCCAGTTTGATCCTCTTACAACCTCACCCACTGCATCTGTTGCGCAGTGTACCTTTTTATATAACTATATTTTAATATAATAAAAATTAAAAATTTTGTTTAGCTTAATGAGGAAATTCTTTTTAACTTTCCTTTTTTAATTTAAATCGGGGCTTTTTATTGTTAGTTATTCATTGCTCAGATATGATACGTTCACCAATGCGAAAGTGCTCTTTCAACCATCAAGACTGTATCCATTTCAACATCATATAACATTTTAACATTTCTTAAATTTATCAAAATTTACAAAATTATGAACGTTTGGTTTCTTTGCAGTTACTCAAAGTTTCATCGGACAGACATAAAACCCGAATTCTACACAGAGAAAATTTTGTTCCTCTAACATTTATTTTCATTTACAAAACGGATATTTTAAAATGAGCGAATGAATATTAAACGTTCGTTAAATATTTTAAAATGAAAATTTCAGAATTGAAGAATAATTAGAAGCTATTTTTTAAAATTTTTATTTTAAACTATCAACCGATTGTTTTAAAATCATACGTACGTTTTAGAAGCTAATTTAAAAATGTCCGTTTTTAGAATGAAAATAAACTTTATAAACTTGCTCCTCTACAAAACTATTAATGCTATAATGACACTAATGATGTTATAAGACAATATTTGTAAATAAAAAACCAGTAAAGAAACTCTAAAGATGGTCTAGCCCGACTATGGACTACCCGAAAACCACCTACTCCGAAAACAAACACAATGATAAATACATATTGAAGTTTGGACAGGACAACGTCTGTCGGGTCAGCTAGTATAAAATAATTTAAAGCTCAGATTGTAATCAAAGTTAAATTTAAGCTAACATTTCACTATAATCCAAATTAATTCAAGAATTCTATGAGGTTGATTCATATAATTACAAAATATATTTAAACATTGGAATATTTGAAAAATAAAATTCATTAAATATTTTATTGACTTTTAAATTTTTCACATTAAAATGTGTTCAACCTCATTTTCTCCGTTTTCAAGGCAGTTATTTCCGTTTCCCTTTTAGGTTGAAAATTCCCGCATAACGGGGAAAAATCCCTCTTCTGGCAACACTGCTTGTCGTTATTCTGATAGATTTTTGAATTTATCGTCTCTTGTTTTAATTAGATAAAAATCTGGAAATATGAGAGTAATAAAAAATTTTGAATTCACACAAAAAACTCAAGTTATAACGGTAATTCTCATGTGGTGCACTTCTTCATGGTCACCTCTTTAATTCGAAATTTTATGTTGAGACAGTCTTGCATGAAATGACCGCTATAATTTTTGTCAAAATTTATTATCGACCAGTGGTGCGATGAAAGTGTTCGATAAACTCGCTTAAAATGTTCTTTTGCTAATAATATTATCGTCCACGAAGATATTTCGCGATGTGTCCCCAATGAAATTTTTTGATAAAAGTGCCTTTTTTTGATCGCTTTTCCTATAACCAAGTTTTTTGTTTCTCAGAATCATCAAAAACAAGAAACTTGCCTTTAGAAGTTTTTTTTTCCCCAAAAAAACAGACCAACCAAGAAATAGACCGTGTTTGTTAGACACTTTTTTTGTATAAAGACCCACTCGGCCTTATGTATTTATATTTACTACGAACAGTAAAATTATTATATTCAGTGCCCATTGAAACAAAAAAAAAACCACCAAACTTCTTTGATTTCAACACTGTAGTGATTCTGGATATGATTCTGGTGCAACATGTTAGAACCAACCTTATTGTAAGCTACTTTGGTCAAAGGTGTTGAGACATATACTCTTGAATTAACTTTTCTTAGAGGTTGCAATAATACAGATAATCTGTAAGATTTAAAGTAAAAGATTTTTTATCAACAATGATCAAAGTTTACTTATTCTATGGTTGATTCTGACATATTACTCTTTTTCAGAGTTGAAAGCAAAGCAGTAGTTGTGATATGGATTATGTGAGCTAAATCGGATAACTGTAAGAACGTTCGAATGTAAATATGCAAGGTGGACTTGAACACATTTCTAAATTTCTAGAGCATTCGCTCTAAACTAAATTAAATTTTCAAAACTAGCAGCAACTTGCTACTTTTGAAGACGTTTAACCCAGATTTTGCAGCTCTTACTTTTATTTTTATTTCAAAACGGATATTTTAAGATAAGCTTTTAAAACGCTCGTTTGATTTTCTATAATAAATATTTTAAAATGAGCTTTTAAAACGTTCGTTTGAAAATTCGAAGGTTCGTTTTTAAAATGTTATTTTATAAAATGTTATTTTATAATGTTTATTTTATAAATATCAAACGAACGTTGTAGAAGCTAATTTTAATATATCCCTTTTTAACATGAAAATAAACGTTAGAGGAGCAAAATTTTCTGAGTGTAGTTTTCAACATATAAATTGCATATCTTTTTCAAAAGAGGAGTTAAATGAGTTAACATTGTAATGATGAGTTAACATTGTAAATTATGTTACATTAACTTGACTTATGCCTTTTTTTCAAAATAAAAGACTCATGTATTGTTTCTTTTATAAATAATTGGGTAAAATTAATTTACGGGCGGAAAATTTTGTTTATTTTAAATTCGCTCTATATTCCATTCTATCGGAAAACAAATATATAGCCCGTTTCAAAAGAGAAGAACATTTTTTAGTTTCATTTTTCGATGCGCAGTGAGAAATTATTTGTAAAGCTAGAAAATTTTTTAAATCGTATTTTCTTGCTCTTTTTGTACTGCTCGCTGAACTTAATGCTATTTTTGAGTGTTTTTTTACTATTTTTCCATATATTTAAATGCGCAAACATTCAGAACAAATGATCGCACAAGTACGGTGTTGCACCTACGGCCTGCAGCAACCTGCATCTTGATAGAGAAATTAAATAAAAATTACATAACAAAAAAATTATTTTCTCAAGAAAAAATTGTGAAGTGAAATTTTGGCTAATAAATTATTTTTTGACGCCTCCTTTTTTTTCAATTTTGATTGGTTGATTTTGAAAAATAAAATTCAGTACTTCCGCAGCGCAGTTGCGATGAACAACAAAATTCAGGAATATACATTAATTTTTTTCTCATTTATTTTTCTGCTCAGAGAATATTCAATTTTTTTTTAATGTCGACCAATCAGAATGAAGAACGCTCTCAAAATTATTTTCTTATTCTCAAACATGCGCGAAAATGTTGTTCTCTTTTGAAACAGGCTATATCAAAGTAGTCTGTTTTTAAGTTACAAAATTGTAGTATTTTAATTTGTTATTTTAGTTAATAATTCTTAAAAAACATATTTTTTAGGAATTATATTTTGAGCTCCATGCCAAATAATTCATCAAGCAACAAGTTGCTACAACAAGAAAAATGATATGCAAAACAAACCGAGCAGACTAGACTAGAGATGGGCGCGTGAGTGATTTTTACTCGTGATCACGCTCGCTCATGATGTGATTTCTTCTAATCACGCACGCTCACGATCAAACATAATTTTTTGGATCACGATCACGATGTGATTTCTTCTAATCACGCACGCCCACGCTTGAAAATATGTTTTTTGATCACGATGGCATATTTTACTCACGAGTTCTCACGAATACGTTTTATAGTAAGAAAAATACACATAAGTTTTTATTAAAAGTGTATTTAGTGTATTAAGAGACCTCTGGTAAAACTGGCATACAGAAAGGAGCAGAAGCAACACAGATGTAGATACAGCACTATAAAAAGAAAATTGATAAAATTTCTCAGCTTATTATTTGTATTTAAAATTACCAAAATTGCTTCAAGTTGCCGCTGACGTTTCGCAAAATAAGTAAAAAGAGCAAAGTTAGTTGTTGTCGCTTCTTTAGAAGTGGTCAGTGTTGCATTTTGTATGCAGTTTGTAGCAAAAGCGTATGAAAACATCATTACGAAATTTGGCACAGGTTTGAAAAATGTTGGTGCACAAGTCGTGACACGAATAAATTTAAGTCACGCATGCTCACGCACGAGAAAAATTGAATCACGCACGATCATGAATTATTCGTGATTTTTTTATTGGTTCACTCACGATCACGACGTGATTCGTCGTGACACGACGTGTCACGTCAAAATACGTGACATGCCATGTAGTCTGTTTTTGTCGCACTTCACTGCATACATTCATTTAACCTGTGCAATGCACGTTAAAAATTCAAATCGGAACAAAACAGTGTAACATGTAACGTTTAAGACCACTCAATTAAGTCTTTTATTTGTCAATATATTTGTTGGTGACCATGGCATGCAGGTTAAGTGTGTGGCTTAGCATGCTCGGAGCCCGGGTTCGATCCCAGCCGCGGCGAAAAGTTTTTTCAATAAAAAATTTTTTCTGAACGGTCACCACCTCTCTGCAGACAATGGCAAACCCCATAGAGTAAATAAGGCCATGTAAAGCTTCTTGAGAACATGAACTTTAGCCGTTCGGAGTCGGCATAAAACATGTAGGTCCAGTTCTCGGTCAATTGTGTGCAAACATTTAATAACACACACAACACAATTGATCATAAGAAGGTCGGTCAAAGTCCTTTCAAGGGCTGAAATGGCCAATTTGTTTTTTTTTTTTTTGTCAATATATATTTGTATATAATTCTTCAATATATTTTAAAATGCACACTCACTTTTAAAAAATGTAACGTTCCAGACCACACAAAACTGGTTACATCTTGAAAACAACAAAAGTAAGAAAAAAGTTTTTCACATCAAATGCACGTCTTGAGACCTACTTTCACGCACACATGCAAATTTTCATATAACTTTTTTTGTATATATCTTTCATATATATATATTGGTTTTAGGAAGTATTTTCAAATGATACTCTCGAAAGTAACGTTAAAGAGAAAAAAAAAAATACACCTAGTCTAAGTCTAAAATAAGTTTTTGCTCATTAATGAAATAAGCTTTATTTAATTGAGCCGCTTACCAATTGAGCCTCGTTTGTTGATGCACTTTTGTTGCTCTAACAGCACATGCATAACAAACTTCGTAACTCAAACTGATAGTTTTATGGAATTTTTATAAAATAGTCCCATACATTATTTTTAATAAGATTAACTATAGTCGATGCAACGCTATAATCAGATCACTTTCCTTATTAACCAAAACGCTATCGTGATTATGAGCCACGGTTTCAACATGTAGCTTAATAAAATTGTAAGTAGCAACACCCAAATACGGCCAATATGTATTGCGGTCTCACGATTATCAAACACTCTTAATAAATAATCAATAAAATCAAAAACAAAAAAAACACAACTAATAAACCTTATTTGCAATGAATGAAAACAAATAATAAAAAACTGAAGTGGGACAAACCAGTGTGAAACATACTCGGTCACTCACCGAAGCACAAGATTTGTTTCAATGCATAAAATTAGTGGTTATATCTTTTATTATTTCAATATATGTGGGAAAAAGAAACAAACATATGGGTGCTTCAATGCTTCACTATTGAAACGCACTGGAATTTCATTAAAACTAAACAATGCATTAAATTAATGTGAATATTTTTCAAAAATTAAATCAAACATGGGTTATTATTTTGACTCAGATAGAGAAGCTTAACGAAATATTATGATATTAAGTTAAAATATGCGTCTTACAACAACCAAAAGCATAATAAATGTTTTTAGTTTTATCAAAGAAATTTATTAAATTTTACAATAAAATCTAAATATGTATAAATATTAATCACACCAAATATTAGCAATAAATTGTTTTGTCATTCACAGCATTTTCTATTAAAATTATGTCTCCGCATATTGGGAAGAATCTATTTTTTTATTAAACGTCATTCGATTTTAATATTGCGCAGAAGCTCATAATTTTATTAACATGCCGTTTAAAGTAATAAATATTTTCAAATTTCTGTTCTTTATGTATCTTATCTATTAGAATTTATTAGCATGATTTATTAGCAGCGTTGGTCAGAGAATTAGCATACTTTTGAATAAACTTTTAAAGCTTCCGTTTGTTTGATATTTCGCAAAAAAAAAAATTTTATTATTATAATTAAAAATACATTTTGAAATCATTAATTCAGGAAAACAGAGAAGCAAGAAGAATTTTAGGTTTTTTATTTAAATAAAGTAACATAGGCTTATGCAGATTCATTGTTGGTCACAGAACATTAACAAAACATTTGTTTTGTCTAGTTAAAATGGACCACAATGTTAAGGGAAACTGACTGTATTGTTCTTTTAAAGCGTTAGGCCACTGTAGACTGCTGAAAAATATGCATACTTTGAATTTTTTTTCAGAAATACTACGCAATAAATCAAAATTCCAAAAATAAGAATTGATTATACATATCAGTGACTGTATACAATAATTTTTTAAAACGTTAAATTACAAAGCGTTTTTGGGATGACGTCTTCGTTTTTTAAGGGGTCCACGGACAAACAAAAACTCCTGTAATTTTTGAGTTACAAAAACCCAAGGATTTTTTTTTATACATACATATAATATTGGCTAAAAGAATACGTAGGATATTTTTGATGTATTCATTTTCGGCCAAATGGAGCACTTCTAAAGTGGAAAGTGAAAAATTTGCCTAAAAAATCATCAGATTATTGTTAATAACAAATAAACTTCTCAATTTAAAACAAAAAATTCAACGTACTTGCATACACAATATATTTTTCGAGATATATCCTAATTTCAAGTGAATCGGTTGAAAATTGTCTCAGTTATTTTTTCGGCAAACTTAAAAAAATGCAGTTTGGAGATAAACACGTTTGAAGTTTTGAGCAGTAGAAAATTAGGAAAAATTTTGCAATTCCTTTATTCTGCACCATACAATTGCCCTTCCAGATTATTGTTCTGCTCTTGATTTACTTTTCTGCTTGATCTTGAACCAAGCATTGCCTCTTTTACCCGTTCAGGCAGCGATCACTCTGCAAGCTTTATGCGCTGTTTGTGGATCTGCCGGTACATTTCGTAGCTGTTCCCGCTGACTTTCAAGTCCAATGCCTTCATCATCTCTCGAAATGAAGTGAGCGAAAACCGCTCAACCGAAGTAGCATAAAATATTTTCGCTACCTAAGATGGCGACCGCTCAGGGAACATGTTGTGTGAGCTGTTTATGCTATATACCATTCAGCCGGAAAGTTGTGGAGCAGCTACGTAGCAAATTTTCTGCTGAATGCATTCATTTATTCGCTTGCAGTATACTATACAGCAGTAAAACAGTGTATATTCATTTATTGAATTTATTCATTCCTGGCATAAGCACCGACCAGGCATATATAATTTTTTATATATTTTTTATAGTTTTTATTTTTTTATATCTTTTTAAAGTTTTTATATTTTTTACATCTTTTTTTATTTTTTATAGTTTTTATATTTTTTTGAATATTTTATATATTTTATACTTTTCTAATTTTTTTAATTTTTATATTTATTATCTTTTTTTGAATTTTTTATTTTTACGTTTTCTTATATTTTTATATTTTTTATAGTTTTTATATTTTTTCTATTTTTTGTATTTTTTATATTTTTTATATTTTTTATATTTATTTTTTATATTTTTTATATTTTTTATATTTTTTATATTTTTTATATTTTTTATATTTTTTATATTTTTTATATTTTTTATATTTTTTATATTTTTTATATTTTTTATATTTTTTATATTTTTTATATTTTTTATATTTTATATATTTTTTATATTTTTTTTTATATTTTTTATATTTTTTATATTTTTTATATTTTTTATATTTTTTATATTTTTTATATTTTTTATATTTTTTATATTTTTTATATTTTTTATATTTTTTATATATTTTATATGTTTTATATTTCTTATATTTTTATATTTTTTATATTTTTTATACTTTTGATATCTTTTTTAAAGTTTTTATTTTTTTATATTTTTTATATCTTTTTTTTATTTTTTATAGTTTTTATATTTTTTTTTTGTGTTTTTTATATATTTTATATTTTTTATATTTTTTATATTTTTTATATTTTTTATATTTTTTATATTTTTTAGAGTTTTTAAATTTTTTATATTATTTATATTTTTTATATATTTTAAATTTTTTATATTTTTTTATATTTTTTATATCTTTTATATCTTTTATATCTTTTATATCTTTTATATCTTAAATATTTTTTGTATATTTTATATTTTTTATAATTTTTATATTTTTTATATTCTTTATTTATTTTATATTTTTTATATATTTTATATTTTTATATTTTTTATATTTTTTATATTTTTTATAAATTTTATATTTTTTATATTTTTTATATATTTAATATTTTTTATTTATTTTATATAATTTTATATGTTTTATATTTTTTGTATATTTTATATTTTTTATATTTTTTTATATTTTTTATATTTTTTATATTTTTTTATATTTTTATATTTTTTTTATTTTTTATATATTTTATATTTTTATTATTTATATTTTATTTTTTTTGTATATTTTATTTATTTTATATTTTTTTATATTTTTTATATTTTTTATATTTTTTATATTTTTTATATTTTTTATATTTTTTGTATATTTTATATTGTTTATATTTTGTTTTTATATTTTTTATATATTTTATATTTTTTATATTTTTTATATTTTTTATATTTTTTATATCTATATCTATACTATTATATAAAATTGAAGTGGAAATATTAAGTGCGTCAATGACTCCAAAACTACTGGACCGATTTTTATGAAAAAAATTTTAAAATATCATATTTGTGCTACAGAATGCCATAGGTGGGGTTTATTTAAGAAAATTTAACAATAAATATATTTAATTAAGTTGTTAAGTTTTTTAGGAAATTACCACCTATGCTAAGCATTGCTTGGTCGTTTGCTTTTCACGCGTTTGTGTTACGAGAGTTTCAACTACATGTTGCTATCAACCCTTCTCTTTAAAGTTTATTGATCTCGCTCTCCACACTCATTCGAAGAGTAACCAAAAGCAGTTGGCGCTCTTTAACGTGATGGGAATACAAGTTAAATAAAGCTTGCTGTGTTGTTGTTGCTGTGGAATGATGAGCTGCAAACCAATGTGTGCATATTTGTTTCGCCGCATACAATTTCTTTACACATATTTTTATTGTAGTTTTCCAAATTTTTAATTTACACTTGAGAAACAAAGATATTTTAATATTTCAAAATGTGCATTCACAAGTGTGATAGCATATTTTGTATAGATTAAAGATAAATTAAAAGTTTGAAAAATTAAGTGTTCGTATTTCCCTTAAACTACAAATACAGCTACAAATAAATACCTCGACGTAAAACAAGTTTGACAAGTTTAACAGAAAATGCAAGAGCGATGCTCCGCGCTAGGAGAGCAAGAGCAGCGACTGAAAGAGAAAATTGTTGGTAAATTATACATGTACTTTTTTGCTTTCACGACTGCAATTGGAGTGAGGCAGTGGCGTAGCTAGGGTTGCTGGCACCCGGGACCAAAACTAAATTGTTAAGTAAGCCCTTTTAGAAGGTTATACTTAACCTCATAAAAGCAATGCTTAAAAAGTACTACGAAATTAATATAATTCTTTTAAATAATAGTTTACTGTTATGATTATTTTGTTAAAGTGCAAATGAGTAAACATAAATATTTTAATTCATTGTATTATTTATAAAAGTCGGTAACAATATACAAAATTAATCTCATCGATAGTAATATATTAGATATCATTAATTTGAAAGATAAATTGGTAACTTATACAAAACTGAAAAATTTTCCGCAATCAAGGAATTTTTCAAAAATGTTTTGTTTACGCAAAATTTTGGCTAGCAATAGTGAGTAATCCCCAAAGATCTATTTTGAATAATTTTGCATAATTGAGGAAAAAATAGGACCGGGAAGTAAAGCGTTAACAAATTTTCCCTCAGTGACCCTGAATAACTATCAATTTAAATATTTTTTCGAGATCAATCCACGTCTTCTATATAAAAGTTAAGTGAAAATTAGAAAAAAATATTAAAATTAATTTAAAAAACTTTTTTTCTAATTTTTATAAATTTCTTTATAGTACTCTTTATACATTTCGACATTTTAGCTTCGACTGAAATAGACAAGACTGAGGTCTGTAACATTTGACTGCCTTATTCTTGACCATAAATATCACAATATCACAGTGATACCAAATTGATATCAGAAATTTGTATCATAGTCATTATCTACATAATTCCCAAAGCAAACTTGCCCTGGGAGAACAAGGCCAAGAGTCATGAAAATTAGAATAGTTTTTTCTTAAAAAGTGTATTTTTGACAGTTTTTGTTAGTTGATTTGAACAGAATAATAATTATGTATTTTAGTAAATTAAAGGAGTTAGGAAACCATCTTAGAGTTTTAAATAGACATTTTCAAAATAAATCAAAAAAGCATCAGAACGCCAAAAAATTGTTATAAAACGCCATTTCTTTAATTTAAATAAAAAATGTTATGAATTTTAATTAATTTTTTTTTTTTTTAGAAATTTTGAAGTAAGTAATAAAAAAACATCAGAACGCCATAAAATTGTTATAAAACGCCATTTATTTAATTTAAATAAAAAATGTAATGAATTTTAATCCTTTTTAAATTTTTTTAGAAATTTTGAAGTAAGTAATAAATTAAGCTTTTAAATTGTTTTATGTAACAGGACTCAAAAACATATTAGTATTAAAAATTATGTTCTAGCAGGTTAAGAGCTGCAAATAAGGTTTGTTTGTCGATGTATAGTCTCAGAACTTTTAATCACAAAATTATAAAGTATATTTTTTAACCTTACATTTATGACACGAGGACGTTTTTATAAAAAGCTCTGGAGAAATGTATTGCTGGAGAACATCCCAGCAAAATCTTCGCTTACATATAATCGAAAAAGTAATCCAGAAAATTTCATTCATCGCTTACCCTCTCGCTTACTGAACCCATTATTTTTATATATCCATGTCATTAGAGGTAATCGAAAGCGCTGCCACTTGAAAAGATTAAGCGCTTAAAACGGTTGGTTTATAATTGATTTCACGAAATTAATACTTGAATAACAACTTTCAAGTTGATGTGAATGCATTGCCGTGAATTTATTACGGATTAAATTTAAGTTCTTGCATTAGCATTTATGTTATGCATTTTAGAATCGATTAAAAAACAAGACCTAACGAAAAATTTTGCTGGGATATTGGATGAAATGTCTACTATACTAGCATGTTTGAGCACTTCTCAAGATGAATATTTGAAGTACAAAAGCTTTTTTAAAAACTTTATGGAATATAAAGTTAGGAATATATACATAGAAATATACTTTAATTCATCACTTTAATGATGAATAAAAGACAAATAAAAAATAAAACCATTAAAAAATTATCTTCGACTTGCCCGAAGTCAAAATACTCAGGTTGAAGCTTTTTCGGATTTATTTAGGTTATATTTTTTTCCACTTTTCATATTTCAAACTCAGATTACGTTTTATTTATCAAGAAAACAAGACTTATGTATGATCTTTCAATTAAACACATTAATTTTTGTATAAATTATGAAGGTTTTGATATTTTCGTGACATCACTTTCTATGGAAGTATTCACAAAATTTTGTTGAATTTCAACTGCAGGGTATATGTTTCAAATTTAAGCATTATAGTGGTGCTCCAATTTAGCGATCACCGATTTAACAAACTCCCAATATAAGGAACACTTATTTAATGTTGTTGACTCTTTATTCCGAACATTTGAAATTGTAGGTATTCTATTTAACAACATTTGCTTCTCTGTGCTCGCTTCGTTTGTTTTTGAATTTGTAATAACATTAATATGTTTTTACTTATCTAATTCTCAAATAGTCCCCTCGGGTTAATATACATATTGTAGGGTTTCCTTTTTAAAAAACATTATAGGAATGTATTGACATAATCTTGGATTTTTCATTTGGAGTGTGAACAGATTTTAACCAGCAGCTTTCTAAACATTTAATAATAATAATTAATAATACCTAAAACAAGTTCAAAAATTCAACATTATTGGAGTGCATAGTTAAAACAAAAAATGTAAGGATATTTGTTTCAAGTTGACAAATTTATTAGCTTTGTTATATGGTAAAAAAACTCGAAAATAGTATTACCGATTTAATGAACTTTTCGATTTACCGAACGACTTTGGACTTTATATCTTTCGTTAAACTGGAGCACCACTGTATGACAAATCTCAAATCATGAAAATTATTTCATTATGGACTTTAAAGAGATTTGCAATAAAGACACGGCTGTAATCGTGTGGACAAACTAATGAACAGATAGACAGACGAACATGGCTTAATCGACTCATGGTCGTGAAAAAAATTTCGTGACAAAATTATTGTGCCCGCTACGCTTTGCGGATGGAGTATAATAAATATTTAATACAAAACTTTGAAAAACGTAGAAGTAGATTATGGTAAACGAGTCGGTACAGCAGATAATCAGATTTTTCTTATTCCTGGTAATGCCAATGAATCAAAAAACTTTGTTAATACTGAAGTATTAAATAATTAAAATGGAAATATCTTCACTTTATTATAGTTAAACTATTTAATATAATTTGCTTCCAAATAAAAATAATATGCTAATATTTTAACGTTTTTTATTATTGAAATTTTTCAAATATACAAAGGTATTATTGATAAAGAGAAAATGTCGGACGACTGTGGCCTGCTAGTTTTGATATAAAATCCATGCAAATCAAATTGTATTTCTTAAGCGTTAATGCAAGCCGCTTTATAGAGATTTAAGCTTTGTTTTTGTATGGGAGGTAGACGTGTCCATAATATGGCGCCTTTTTTATGCATACTAGTGTTCATATAAAATACATACTTACCAATTTTTATCCTTGAAGGTTAAGCATAAGCTTATTTATAGTGTTTTCAAAGTTTAGGTTGTATTTGAGGTAGGCGTGTCCGTGGGCAGATTGCAAAAATATTGAATGGTGTAGAAACTTGGGTTCATGCAATTATTTCATACGTTTGGGTAAAGTTAATATACCCTTACCTGTTCAGTTTAAGGGTATAAAAATCATTTTATCAAATCTGTTCAGTTTTATAAATTGTGAAAAATTTCAATTTTGTCGCTTGCAAAGTTATTCACGGCTCAGCTTTATATAACATAGGTTGCCAAAACTTTATAAAGACATTTCCATACAAATCATATTAATTGTGTACTTCCCACAATATTATTATAACTGAAGGAATTATTTTAGTCAAAACCTGAAGTTTACGTTTTTATTTGTATTGAATTGTACTTCAAAACTTTTTTAGTAACTTGCTTATTAATTGTTTAAGACCACAAAAATTTCGTTTGCGAGCCCACTGTACTTTACCTGTTTTCATGGATTTTGTTTTTTATTTCACACTGTATTGCACATCTACTTAATTTTCACATTTTTCTTAAATTTTCCTTTTATATCTTACAGGCCCACGCACACTGTGTCTGCTGCAAAATATGTCGACTTCCGCGCCACCCGCTCTCCCTATAAGCAGATTTGCGCTGTTGCTTTTCATTGCCATCGCCGTTGCACAAATCACGGTTAGCTGCGCACAATCAGCAACGGAACAAGAAGCACGCCATGTTGAAAAGCCCAAAGGACTGCTAAAACCGGCAATCATACGCACTGAGTTACGTTTTGGCCGTAATCTAGATCCAGAAAAAGTGCGTGTAGTTAATGTCAAATCCGATGCCGGTGAAGATGTCGAAATATTGGTGGGCAAAGACAGTCGCAAAGGGCGAACGGATGGTGCCAGTTTCTTCGTGCATCGTTCACAAGTGCGAAAACCAACTAGCACAGAGCGTACACTAAGACAACAGAGAGGTTCCGATGACAAATCAGGTTGGCAGCCCAAATCAGGTTCCGTACTATTCCAGCACACGCCGACTTTGCTCAAGCAAAGCGGCTTGGTGCAGGAAACCAAAGCGTACAACCAGCGTAAAGCTGAAGTGGAGCAACGTCAGAGACAACAGCAACAACAAGAACTACAATTCCAAGCCATACAGAATGCTGTAAAAAAAGGCACTGGTTATCACTCTGATCGCAGTCAGTACGCCAGGAAGCTTAAGTATCAGAATGATGAGCCAGAATTTGCGCCATCCACTTGGCAAAAGGGATATAGAAGTGCACCATATGTGACTCAGCAGTATAGCGAGGACATGTATTTCCAAAATCCGGCCAAACAACAACAACAACAGCAACAACAACAAGTTGCCTATAAACCTTATTTCATACCATTGGAACGCAACAATTTCTCATTTCCGTCATCAGCCACCGATAGCATTGTAACACCTACGCAGGCACAGAGGCGCCAGTGGAGTCCCGAAGATGTACGCGAACTAAGAACACGTAATTTGCGGCAAGTGCAGCAACAAATGGTGCCCCTAAACTTTCCCGTTGAAAACAGCTTTCAGTCGGCACAGAATGCTGGCTGGCAGGAGGGCCTGCAAAATTTTTACAGAAACTCTAGATTTTATGCAGAAAACACTAGACCAGCAAATCTTATAACCAAGAATAGTTTTATGCTCTCCGCTACAACTGCAGTTAATGAGTCACCAGGCATTAGAGCAATGGCAGATACCACCGTCGTGGATGGACCCGCTGTCACAGTAATCGAAGGCATACGTGTGCCAGATGCACCCGAAGACAAAGTAAAGACATGGCGCAATGCACGCGTACTAAACAACCAACTCGTGCCATATCCGCAGGGCTATACACCACCGAAAGTGCAAATTCAGACGTTCGATAGATAGATAGATAGATAGATTCGAAGTAATTCAAAATTCCTATAGCTTTAATTTAAGTCTAAAATAAGAATTTATAAAATAGCAGCTTATAACTTTCTCTTTCTCTTTCTCTCTATCTTTCTCTGTCAATATTTATACATTAAATTATATAATATTAATAAAAAGTCTAAAGTAAGAATTTATGTTAAGCTGCTTATCTGCTCTCTCTCTCTCTCTATATTTCTCTGTCAATATTTATATAATAAATTATTATTTTTTCAATACTTTTGTTTATATTTGGAATGAATGAAATCTACAATTTTACACTAGTTTAATCTATAATTTTAATATCGTTCAGTTGCTGCTGTTTGGCATAAATTGATTAACCGTTAGCACTTTAAAATTCTCCCGCTTCAGATCTATACAATCATCATGCTCGAATTCCAGGTGCACCATTTGTATTGGTATCAACTGCATATAACCGTTACGCGATAACTTATATTTAGTCACCTGCGGATGCATTACCTCGATGTAGACAAAGACAGCAGGATGTTTGACTGTGATAGTCAAACTATAAGTATTCATTCTGTTGGTTGTAATGCAGTACTGCCAGGATATGCCAAGCTGAAAATATTGGGCTCATATAATTCAAATATTTACTCTATACTTTCGTTTTTATTTTATTTTAAATACCTTCAATTCTGGATCAACAATGCCCAACGCATTAGTTATGGCGCTAGGAAAGTAATAAGTTCGTGATAAAATGTTAGCACCCCGTTGCAACACGAACTCCAGAAAACAGTTATATTGTGTAAACTGGTCTGTTAGAATTTCATCCATAGCCATCACTTTGTCATATTGAACACCATTAGGAACCTACAATTTTTCGAGCAGATTATTTAGAGAACATCAGTAACAATTTTCTTTTTTTTTTGTAAAAGGTAGTTCATATAAAAAAGTTCATATACAACCAACAGTTATATACAAAATATTATATTAAGATGTAGTTCATATAACTTACAACATTAGTTGTTGGTAGTGTAAAAAATGGAAGGTCCGCTACGAAGTGTTACTTTAAGGAATTTTATAAGAATTTAATTTCTGAAAACTATACGCGGTCTTATAAGGAAAACTTCGATTATATATACAAAAAAAAAAATTTTAAATTATCAAAGCCAAATATTTATATTTAACAAAGTTTTTGTACAAAGCATACACTCAGAAAAAAGTGTCTCGGAATATGATAAAAATGGCTTCATATTTAGAGAAAAATGGTATAGACTTTGCTCCAGAGAATGCTATTCTCTAATTGCGATACTTAAAATTCTCTAAAAATGATAAAAAGGTTCCATGAAATAGAAAAATATATCGTTTTTAGAGAAAAATTTTTTTTTGGAGAAAATATTTGTTTTTATTGAAGAAAATACTTCTCATAGTGAATTTTTTTTTTTAAAATATAAGAAAAGTTTTTCATTTTCAATAAAATTTCTCTATAAATGAGAAATTTTTTATGCGAGAAAAATACTTATCATTATTAAAGACATTGAAATATTTCCATTTCCTAGAAGTAAAGAAATATTTCTTCGAAAATGTGAAAATTTATTCTAATTGAAGCAAATTTTATTTGAAAAAGAGAAAATTGCTATTATCAAAAATAGAGAAATTTTTTACCAAGGTATGTGTTTTTTTCTCAGTGTACAGAGTTTTGTGAAATCAAATCTATTTATAGACTCCTATCGTTGTGTTCTTAGAGGTACCACAGACTTTTAGTCGGCCGATGTCTTATGGTGTCTTATGTAAGTGCGCACACCTACCGATTAAACGAAACCCAACTAAAAAATCAATTGGGAGGTCAGATTTCCACTTGATTTTTTAGTTGGGCTTCGTTTAATCGGTAGGTGTGCGCACTTACATAAGACACCATAAGACATCGACCTGTAGTGTGTAGAGTCTGTAGTGTGCGGTACCTCTTAAGCAAAGTAAATAATCACAAGCTAGTGGGTTCAAACTCAAGGTTGGGCAAGTTTTCTATATGAGTATTATTCCTAAAATGCTAAATCTATACAATAGTTTTATTTGTGTGCATGTATGTATATACGTTCCGAATAGACTCCTAAACTATTCGACGGATTTTTATAAAATGGTCATGAAACGATTTCTTATATTACTGAGCTGAACATAGGCAATATAAATTTTGCCGCGCCCTCTTTCACCGCCCACAAATCAATAAAAATGTTATATTTCAGACGATTTTGACGGTATTAGACTAGAGTTTGGTAGTTAATTTTGCTAGCTGACTGTCGGCAACTGTACGAATAATAGATTGCCACACCCAATTTTACCGCCCACAAAAAAAAAATAAAAATGCTTTATTTCAAACGGTTTCAGTCATATTTGACTAAAATTTGTAATTAAGTTTGTATGTTTACTCTCGGAAATTTTACCAAAAATGGCTTGCCACGGACCATTTAACAGGCTACAAATAACCAATAAAAAACCAATAAAAATTATGGTTTTTTTCAGATAGTTTTGGTTGAATTGGACTAAAATTTGGTAATTTGTTTAGTATGCTGACTGTCACCACATATTATTAATACGAACTGTTTATAAACAAATCCCAAGGCCAAGCACTAAAAGTTGCAGGAATTGACTTGACCGAAAACAATTTCGCTCATGGGCTATTAAATGTCGGCTGCTCACGTGTTGGGAGTCCAAATAATTTATTTGTTTTAACACCAAATGGAAAGTCGATAAATATTGTGTACTCAGAAGCTTTAAAGTAATTACAAAAAAACATGAATAAAAATGTGCAAAACATACATAACATTAATAACATGTTACATTTTATCATATGTATACAATGCTGGAATAGAATTATTTTTACAAAACTGTTATTCTTCATAACTCTCGATTGAACAACTGTGATGAAAATTAAAAAACAAAAAATAAATTTTCTTTTTATTTCGATAAAAAAGTAAGGGTAAAATTAATATGTTAAGTAGACTCTCCAAGACCGTGTCCAATGTACAATACACTGTACATAGGCTTTAATTAATTATTTTTTCAAGCAAAATGAATATAAATTCCTTAAATATAAATCCTTCTTTGCTATTAATTCAATTCAACTCAAATAAGCTGTATCCGAGTATAACAAGGTCGAGTACTCTGTTAGTATTACTAGTAAACCTGTTGCCCGAATTCGAGCAATTCAATAAAAATTAATTGTTAGAAACATTATAGACGTTTAAAATATGATATTGTATTCAATAAGTTATAACGAATAAAGATATATTGAGTCTCAATAATGACATAAAAGATCAATATCTGAATGGTTTGACTTGAAACGTTTGATCTGACACAAAATTTTTTAATGTAACTGTCAAAATACGAAGACGGACTTACACTTATATGACTTAGTAATATGACGGATTTAACTACTGAGATAAACATTATTACTATTCAAAGCATCGCTACTTAACTTTTCAAGCTATAAAACATAACTAATTTAAGTAAAAACGAAATAAGAAATTAATTTAAAAAATGAATAAATAATAAGATATAATTCAAAACTTAATAACAAATACTTCCAGAACACCTTCAAAATCAATTTATAACACATTTTGATGAAAAAACGCCAAAAAACCCAAAAAAAACTTTTTTGAAAACCGTTAAAATTTGACTGTGTTGTTGCTCGGAAAGTGGAATTTTTGATTTTGCATTTTTCAGACAAATGACATTTGAGGAATGCATAAAAGATAATTTTGGTAAAAAATTTTTAGTTTTGAAAAAAATTCAAATTCGACCAATTCATAAGCTCTTCTCAAACTAAATTTCAAATTGATTAAATATTTTGTACAAAAATTTTATTTCTGTTTTAAAAGGTTGGGAACCCCCTGAAGCGAAATTACAATTTTTAAAAGGGTTTGCACATCTACAGCCTAAACTTGATTTAATGACATCTGAATCGATAAAATCGGTCCATTGGTCTGGGAGGAGTTGAAGTCACAAAAAAAACCTTAGCCTATTAATTATATAGAAAGATAGGCAGGATGATTAAGACAGATTCGTGGCTATAACTTTTAATTGATTGTAGCTGTAATGAAATTTTCTTCAAATATATTGTTTTTGAAGCTTGTTAAAGATTTAAAAAATATAATATCAACATTTTAAAAAAAAAATTTTTTGAGCAAAAAATCATAGGGGGTAGCCTAGTTTTTTCGATCCAATATACCATTTATTAATTTTTCTGTCGAACATAAACAAATTCGTCTTAAATAAGTTATATATAATGAAAGAAAATCAAAAATGCAAATTTTAAATTTTTTTATTTTTAAAACAAAAACAATTTTTAATTCATTTTTTGAGAAAACATTAATTTTATTGGACTCTTTTTAAAGGCAATGATTTAAATATAAATAATACAGTAACGGTAAAAACTTTGTAAGTATTTTAAAGTCAATTAGTTGCAATTAAATACAAAAAAGAAGTAAATGAAATTTTTTAAAAAGTGGCAGAGATATTCGCTTCCAAATATAGAACTTTAAATTTGAGAAAGTTTTTTTCTCTGCCTTGGCTTTTGATAAAAATACACGTTAGACAACTAATGACAAAATTAAGAAAATTCATTAAAAATACATTTGGCAAGATAATTACCGTAATTGCCAACACATTTCAAAGAAAATTAAACAAAAATTTAGAAAAACAAAAAAAAATTGAAAACCGTTAAAATTTGACTGAGTTGTTGCTCGGAAAGTGGAACTTTTGATTTTGAAACTGCATTTTTCGGACAATTGACATTTGATGAATTTTTAATAGATAATTTTGGTAAAAAATTTTAGTTTTGAAAAAAATTAAAATTCGATCAATTTATAAGCTCTTCTCAAACTAAATTTCAAATTGATTAAATATTTTGTACAACAGTTTTATTTCTGTTTTAAAAGCTTGGTTAAGCCCTCTGAAGCGAAATCACAACTTTTAAAAGTGGTTTTCACATCTACAACCTAAACCTAATTTAATGACATCTGAATCGATAAAATCGGTCCATTTGTCCGGGAGGAGATGAAGTCACAAAAAAAACCTTAGCCTATTAATTAAGTATAGATATCAATAATTTAAAAACATTCGACAATATAAATAATAATGTTCCAGCAATTTTAAATTATAGAAGATTCAATGAAATTTAGTAAACATGATCTTTTTCATAAAGAAAATAATGCAAGTAACTTGAATATGAATAAAGTATGAATCTGTTATAGCAAAAATCAACTCTGTTTAAAAGAATTTTAAGTTCGAATTTAAATTTATTGATGAAGTTATTTTTAGGGCAATCCCAAAAGTCAACAATAAATCAGCCCAGAATTTTTTTTTTAAAGTTAAATATGAAAATTTTTGAGCTTGAAATTCTGTTAAATCTCTTTCTAAGTGATATTTAAACTTAATAACCTGATTGTAAACACTGACTGATGGCGACAAATTGTAATATTTAAGAAATTAAGTCTGGGAATGTTAAAAACTGGTTATCCAACAATTTTATTCAGTTTGTGGGAGTTCAGTTTGTATTTAATAATGAAGTTTCTTCATAATAAATTATTTTTTAAGGGCATCATAAATCATTTCTTCACTTTTAAGGCACTCGTATATGAATATAAAACTTTTGAGTTAACTATCAGTTTTGTGTAGCTAAGAAGTCATTAAAACATTAAGCTCTCTAATCAATTTTTAATTAGTAATAAAGTTGAAGAAAGTAACTGTAACTCTTAGTTTACGTAAGACAAATATTAGAGATTAGCTACATTGCTATTGAAACGAAATGGAAAAACTTAAAACGCATGCAAGTGGGTGTCCGCTTAACTTGAGTTGTGCTTTCGATATATATTTTTAGCAGACATGATAATTAATACTTCGCAGAATTTATGAAAAATATATAAAATTGTGTCTAGTTTAGGATCATTCTTTAGTTTTTGAACTACCTCATTCGATAAAGAAATTTAAACTACAAACTAAAACGCTTCCTTTTCAAAATGGCATCGTTTTACACTCTTCGTTAAAATCACTCCAACTTACCAACGTTACAGGCCATGTAGTTGAGTTCTTCGGATATAATTCTGACCATAGATATATGTTTCGAGTTACATGCAGATTTTCAGTTTTTGGCTTTAGTTCATCGCATACCAATGAAATATTAAGAGCCTTTGTACTTCTATCATATAAAGCTATAATAGCAGTCGGAGCCATAAAATCCTTGGCCCAATAATGAAGTAGCTAAGAAGTCATAATAACAAACCATTACTTCAAATTCTCTCTGTTGCTCAATTGATATTACCTTGCAGTTGCCATAAAAATCAATACTTGACCAGGAAGGTGCCACCCAAACATCATTAAGCTGCCAATATAGTGCACCCATTGTATTGTGTTCAGTGTCTCTAAGGCTTCTGTAGAGCTCCGTCTCCACTTTGGTCGCCATTGCCTGAGCTATTTGACTGAAATAAATCAATGCTTCGGTATAGTTCTTATCATCAGGCTCTGGCAGTGGCAAATGACGCTGCACCAAAATGGTTATGGGCAGCATAGCCATGGGATGATGTTGACGATGCAAGATCAAATCCATGAGATCGAGATTTTCTCCGCCCATGCTGCGTTGCCAGGACTGCATCATGGGCAGACTTTGAAAGCCATACTCAGAGGAAAATCGAGGACGTGGATAGGTATTTGCATCCCAGCCATCTTGAACTGTCACATAGAAATGCACTAAAAGCAAATGTAAATTATAACACTGACTATCTAACCATCACATGTCTTTAAACTTACTATCACCATAGTTGGGATCTTGTGGATTTTCCGAAATGTAGTTATCTGCTGCGCTACGCTTACCATTCGATGGCGATGATACGAGTGGCGTGGGTCGTGCACTGCTTTCCAATATTTTCAACTCATGCATTACATTTGCTACATACAACTCACGATACTCGGCAGAGAAGCGTTCCCTCTCATTTTGAGTATCATACCAGTTTTGTGATAGAGCTACTTCGTTCTCGTTGTTTGTCGCAAATATTGCAATGCTGGCATGATGACCAATACGCATGGCATTTTGTACAGTCTCCAAACGTACAGAGTCTAAAAACTTATCGTCCACGGGATACATAGCACAGGCGAACATCATATCCTGCCAGATCAAAATGCCAAGTGTATCGGCTAGATCGTAGAAATAATCTGATTCATAAATGCCACCGCCCCAGACGCGTATCATATTCATATGTGCATCTCTGGTCGATTGTAATAGGTGTTTAACTGTAAGGTTAAATGAAGTTGGTATGAATAAAATAATCATATGTAGCGTCAATCGTTAACAAACGAAAAGCGACAGTTTACAAAAAAAACTTAAAGGTTTTGAACGTCGCTATCGTCCTGTTGGCGATTAAGCCTCCTCTTGCATTTCAGCCTACATACTACGATCGTGATCGTTGCCCAGTTCTGGTAATATATGTGATGGTATATAGTTGGTACCCTTCATGAATATCGGAATGCCATTTACTTTGAAATAAAAAGAGTTTCCATTTCCTAAAGAAAGAGAAGAACAAATGAGTATAAAGCTTATATGTATGACAGATGTTACATCTAAAGTAGATATTGAAATTTCAAAGACATAAAAAATACAATTATGTATATCAAAAACAACTTGATAATACTATGCGCCAAAATCAGAAAATCATACCACTATAGTTTTCTTATAGATTTGTGGTCCCTAAACATAAAAATCGCAATAAAAAATTTTCAATGAATATGTTTTTGAAAAAAAAAAGTTCAAGTTTTTCTCATTTTTTTTTCAAAAAAAGTTGTATATATATATATATCTTCTTACATATAAAAATTAAAATTTGTTTGTGTGTTTGTTCGGCCTTTATGCGCTCCAAAACCGTTTATCCGATTGAGCTGAAATTAAAACACCGAGTGCGTTTCATAAAGAGGAAGATTATATATCAAAGAGAAAGATCATATGTGCAAAAAGTGGGCGGAAGCATTTGGGCGTGGCACTCTATAATAAATCCTCAACAGCTGTACCGATTTAAATGAAATTCGTGACGAAGGTTCAACTACTTCCAAAATAAAACATAGGCTTTACAAAATTGACTTCCACAAGAGGCCGCTTTAAGTAGTGCGTTTTAAAGACTCAATAACTCCTAAACTCATGGACCGATTTCAATGAAATTTGGTAGTAACGATCATTCACGTCAAAACGAATGAACCAATTTTAATGAAACTTGGTAAGCATTTGTATCTGTAACTGAAATAGGTCCTATGATTTTAAAAGTTCTCTCAACAAAAATCAAGGAATGAGCCGAAGGCAAACGAAGTCAATAACCAAAGACTACATTCAGAAAAAAACACCTGTCTTTCTCCGATAAAAAATTTCTCTATTTTCGATAATAGCAGTTTTCTCTTTTTCAAATACAATTTTCTTCAATTAGAATAAATTTTCACGTTTTCAGAGAAATATTTCTTCACTTGTGGGAAATGGAAATATTTCAATGTCTCTGATAATAATAATTTTTTTTTGGCACAAACAAATTCTCATTTATAGAGAAAAATTTAATGAAAATGAAAAAATTTTCCAATATTTTGAAAAAAAAAAAATCACTATGAGAAGTATTTTCTTCAATAAAAACAATTTTTTTCTCAAAACTTAAATGTATTTTTCACTAAAAACGATATATTTTTATGTATTTTCTCTTTTTCATAGAAGCTTTTTATCATTTTTAGGGAATTTTTAGGATCACATTTAGAGAAAAGCATTCTCTGGGGCAAAGTCTATACCATTTTTCTCTAACTATGATGCCTTTTTAATCATATTCCTAGAAATTTTTTCTGTAATGTAGTTTAATGAAAAAAATAAGTTTGATATATGAAAATAAAGATGAAAAAAAATCACCAGAACAGTATCGACCAAAACCGAAGTTGAACGAAGACAATCCAAAATCGAATCGATTCCATAAGGATTTTTTTAAAATTGGATTTTTTTTTTAAGATCAAAATGCATATTTAATGCATGCTAAGAAAATCTTTAAATGAATTTGTCTCGAAATGACTTTTTTCAAACTGGGTGACCATTTTCATAAGAAACCAGAAGTCAGATCGAGACGTTGAAGATGTCATTTTTTTTTTGTAATCATGTTTCCAAAGCAAATATTTAGCAAAGTAAAGCAGATAGTTTTATGATAAAATTAGTTTTATTCCAAATATACTCAGCAGGTAAGTACATCCGATTTCCGAGGATTATCACTGGTATCAATCAGTTAATATATAGAAAAAAGAATACACATGTATTTTGAATTCGATATAATGGTTCTGGTATGATCTTTTCTGGTATAAACATTGTTTTTGTGGATACACTATTGTAAATATCTTGTGATTTACGGAAAAACAGGCATGGTATAATGCAGTGGCGTAGGTATGGGGGTGGTCCACGGGTCCGGACCCCCCCCCCCAGAGCCTTCAGCCAAATAAGAGTTTTCAAAGTCTCTTATTTATATCTTATAGTTTATATTAATATATTTTGATGAAACTGAACAGAAAAACTACCCGCCAGTATTGAGAGTTGCCAATTGTCTCCTTATCACGAGCTATTTCACTAGTTCTGTTCGTACTAGCTACTTTTCTGACCCTAGGTAATGCATAGACGGGTCAGTTGAATCAACTTCAAGCTCGTACTGCTTATTGTTTATGTTTTCTATGTCTTTCTCTCATAAAAATTACTGATATAATTCAAAGCAACTATTTCGGATAAAACATGATATATGAGGCTTTTCAATTTCAATGGCTTTCAATGGCTAGGTTTTTTGTTTTTTTATAATTTCTGACTAGCGAATAAGCTTGCCCTATAGCACTAGTGAAGTGGCTACAGAATGGGAATGTAAAAGGTAGCAATTGACTCCTTCCTATGACATCTTCACGTTAAATTCGCCAGTTGAATGCAAAGAAAGTAGATTGAAGTAGAACTAGTACTGGCTACCTAGGGGCTAGTGAAATCGCTAGTTCTGTACTAGGGCCAAATACTGCAGGGTAGTGTTTTAAATATACGTGAACACATTTCACCTACAAATATTTTTCATGAACTGAGCTGAAATGACATCAAAAGTACACTCAGAAGAAAAAAAAACTTTAAAACTAAACAAACAATTTTAAAATAGAAATTTAATGCAAGCACGACTGTTTTTAAAGTTAAATTTAAAACAAAAGTTTTTGTTTTTAAAACAATTTCATTTAAAAAAATTTTAGTTTGACCTTTAAACAAACCATATCCGACATGATAAAGAGAAAAAGTGATGGCAAAAATCTTTGCCGATAAATTTTACATGAAAACTGAGTAATTTTAAGGGGAAAAACTCAAAAGCGACCAGATCGAGTTTATTTTTGCAGATCTTATTTTTAGCACCCATTCTCTAGGAAAGTTTGCGGGGAGCGAAAAACAATTGTCACTTTTGATAACCTTTTTTCATACACTTCATGGGTACTCTACAAGTATGTCTGTCCTTAACTTAGCGTATTACAGGTAATTCCTTTTTTTGGAACCCTCCCATAACCAAAAGCTATCTATGCCACTGCGTATTTTCTGATAATTTGTAAGATGGATCTCATGTGATGGATAAGATGTACTGAATATGTTATGATGAGTATCATGAGTTGGTTAGTATTATAATATGGTATGATTATATGGTATGCAAAGTTGGTATAATGGTTAGCTATCATGGTTAATGTATGGGTACCAGTATGCTTAATAATATGATTCTTATGGTTGACATAGCCATAGATTCGATCAAAATGTTACTCTTTCTAAGAAAATTATAAAAAAAAAAATTTGTTGGGAATTTATTGTCGTAAGGCTAGTCAAAGACGCACACATTTTCGGAAATGGGAATAAGATCTTAATTGCTGGGCTACTACACTCGCATGTTCTTGACTATTTAATAGATAAAACTAATATTCTAAACTTAAATTCAAATGTGATAAGCGCTGTAGCACTCTAAATGTTTTGAAAAAATTAAAATGTCGTGGTATTCTTCAAGAAGTGCCCATAAAAACACCATATTTGTAAACATTTAAGTTTTAAGCTTTACAATTTAATGCTTTACAAACCCCATGGGTCTTTTTCGGATTTGTTCACAAAAGATCAATAGACTGCCAGGGTCATTTTCCGAAACTTTTACGTAATTTTATCGAAAATTTCACTTTAAAATAGAATTAGAAAATATAACCAACAGCTTCTTTTGAAAATAGTGATATTTGAAGGTATGAAATTCGTAGGTAGCTAGTTATTTCTACCACTCATTCTGAAACTGAACTATACTTTCATAAACACGATTTCATATTGATTGGTTTATTTTCGTCCACAAAATTTTGTAATATTTTTAATTCACTTGTGAGTTATATAATAACGCTGTTGAAAACGATGAGAGAATTAAATAAAGTTGCGAAGGTAGCCATAACATACAACAGTCATAATTTTTCTTACATTTGGTTTTCTATAAATATTCGTAAATAATAATTAATTACTAATTTAAAGAAATATTTTTTTTTTCAAATTTTTAAAAAGATACTGTTTCAATTCTCAGAATTTACCAGCAAGAGAACAATAAAATCTTTGACAGAAGACTGATTGAGTGGTTTTCGTCAAAGAGCGAAGAGTTTTTTTTTAGCACAAAATTTTTAAAAATTTTAATACTATTAAAATATAAATTTCATTAAAAACTTGAAATTAAAAACATAAATTCTTAATTAAAAAAAGACATATACAAATTTTGAAAAAAAAAATTTTAATTTTTTTGCAAAATTTATGTGCCTGACACAAAATTTCTAATGGAACATTTAAGCACACTATAATCGTAAATTTTTAATTACAAAAATATTTATAAAAAATTTTAAATAGTATTGGTTTTTGAGAAATTTATAAGCTTATTTAAGAAAAAAAAAATATAAATACGTAGAGTTATTAAAAAAGAAAGAAGAAGACACACTTTGAATCTAAATTACATAAAGAATTTTTTAATGTATAAATCGAGCTAATCTATCATATATTGAAAGAGTTATTCACTTTTCTGATTTTTCGTAAAAAAAAATTAAATTTATAAGTTTTGGAAAAAAGTTCAGAAAATGTATTTACATGATATTTCCTATCAAAAAATATGTTAACATTAGAAAATATGGAGATTTTAAACAATTTAAGGTGTTTGATTGGAGTATAAGGTACATATAAAACCACTTTTGTGTGGGCAGCCCTATAAAATAAAAACATTCACCGTTAAATTTGAATACAAAATGTTAACTCTAAAAACAACAAAATTTTTGGTACCCTATTGTATACTTTATTTAAAATAACAATTACATTTTAACAATCAATATTTACACAATTGTGCATTTTTTAAAAATTAATTTTTATTTCAAAAACTTTAAATTATAAAACAACAAAAAAAAATTAACTAACTAAATTGTAAGAAGATTCGCATATACAAGTTTAGTAAAGAAACGGTTACGTAATTTATACAATATGAGCAATAATTTGTTAAAATAAACAGCAACAAAAAAACAACAACAACAAATTTTCAAAATTCAAAATGTTATCAAACGACGTGAAATTTCAATACCTTTCATTTAATGTATGATGTATGTATCGTATGAATTTGATTATTACTGCAAAAAAAAACAATTTTTTGCAAAATTTTGACTGCCATTTTGAAAGCCTTAACCTTGAATTCAGCAGATATAAAAATAAAAAAAAAACGCGCGTAGCGACGTACACGTGGCAGAAGTGAAACTTCTTTAACAGTAAGAAATAAGAGAGATTTCCAGTTCTAGTATCTGAAAAGAAATTCAATTAATACGAATTAAAATAATAATCTGTTGATTCAATATTTGCATCCAGAGACCGTACCGGCTATGGTTTTTGTCGAAAGTGTCACATATTAACTTTTATCTCTTAATATTTATTTTTCCGACAAAAAAAAAAGTTATTTTGTGCATTTTAGTTTTTTTGGACAAAAATAACAGTTACTTTTGACTTTTATTTTATTGGTCAAAAATAACAGTTACTTTCTGCCGTTTATTTTTTCGGTCAAAAATATCAGGTAATTTATATTTTTTCAAAAGTCATTTTACCGACTAAAAAACTTTTGATACCATTATTTTCATCTCATCGGTGAGACTTTTTACACATGGTGTCAACAGTTCAATCTGTCAAGCGGCCTTTAAACAAACACAAATTGCTTGATAATTTTGACCGAAAAAATTAAAGTCACAAAATAACTACTATTTTTGACCGATTAAATAAAAGTCAAAAGTAACCTTAATTTTTAATCGAAAAAATACAAGGCAAAAAATAACACTTAAATTTTAACTTTTAAAGAATCAGTCTAAAGTTCAAAAGGCACTTAATATTCGTGAGGCTGAAGACATTTGTAACATAATGGTAGATTTGAAAAAGTCTTTCAACAATTTTTTTCATTTGAAAATTGTAAAATAACAGTTATTTTCGGTCCTTGTTTTAGTTCAGTTGGTGTTTTAGTTGCTTTCGAATGTCTTCTCAACTTTATCACATTTTGAATGCTGAATTGCAATTGCATAGTACTCGTTGACGAAGCCTCCGAAAGCAAAGACAAATTTTGTTGATTATCGTGTTTTGCTTCCTGATCCTATAGTTGCTATGTTGACAGAGGGCCTCGTAAAGCAGCGAACGTCGATTGTTGAGTGTAACAACTTGGTTGGCTATAAAATGTTGTTAATATGATGGCTGAGTTCCAAAATACATTTTAACAAAGCATCAGTGTGTTTCAAAAATGTATTTTTACGAAGCATCACCAAAATACACTGATGCTTCGTAAAAATGCATTTTGGAACTCAGCCGATGTTGCAATCACCTTACCTTCTGCATTCTTAGGAGGTGCATTCTTAAGAGGTCTAATTCACTCTATATATTTTGCTCCTGTTTTAGCTATTTTTTTTTAGCTTTGAGACGTTTTTTTGGCTTGCAAAACTACTCTCGGCAATCTTAAATACTGCACTTTAAACACTTTTTGTTGTTATTATTATATTGAATTAACTGTTTTTTGCATGTTGTCAATCATCTGTCAAGTTTTTGATCAAAACCAACGAACCAAATTAAGCTTTAAGCACATTATGCGGTGAACAGGCAGTAGAATTTTTCCGGCTGAATGTATCTCTATGCCTAAATATTTTCATTTGAAGCTTAAAGATATAAATTTTCTGTACATACTTTTCGGATGAATAAAAGTAACGAACAGAAAGTTACGTATTCAGCTTAAATTACATTTTGTTTGCTTGTTTATCATGTGCCTACGTGACAGACTCTCGAGCAACGATGGTCAGGGTTCAATTCTCGATAGCGGCTATCATTATTTGAAAATTTTCATATGAATTCAAAACGTTAGCCTAGCGTCACGAATAAGAGACCATGAAATTTCACTCGCCGCCAAAGAAGTTTCTCTTCAAAAATACGTCAACCTTAGATTTTTGTCCAGTATCACATATTCAAAGCTCATTAAAATCGGAGAATGACACCTGGCGTCCTTTCCTTGTTAGTCAATTTTGAAACTAAATATGTTGGACTTTTATACAAATTATTTAGAATTTTTTAAATAGAACTGTTTCTAGTTTTTTTCCACCAATTCAAAGTATAAGATTTAGTAGAATCTAGAATTTGCCTACATTTTTCTCTGAGCCTATTATTTTCTACGTCTTAAGACTTTGTTAGCAGAAATTTTTAAGAATAATATTGAAATTAACTATAATTATCACTACTATTGTTTTAAGTTTATTACCCAAATCATCTTCGACCAGTTCTATTGTGCGAAAACCTATGCGTATTGATCTCTGTGATATAGATTTAGCACGCAATCCAGGACCCTTCTTCTCCCGCCAGGCATTTAGCGTAAAGTGCAGCGGATATAACTTCTGTTCGCCATAACCATTAGGCCACCATTCAATGACATTTTCCTAGAAAAAAATAAAAACATTTATTCAATAATCAAAAGTCTACAACATGTAGCAACCTCATTACTTACAATTGGCACTGCCTGCTCGAACTCAATGACGGGAGCTTTATAGCTAATTGGCAGTATACGATGTAGACTAATATTGATTGGATTTTTCAAAAGTTCGCTAAATAGCATAGAAAATTATAATTAAAGCAACACACACACACTCATTGCAATGATCAAACATACACCGCATATAATGTTAAGTCAGCATAGAAATTGCGCTTGATACCGGTGTCCATGAAAACGCGTATCCACATATTCCAGTGTGTGATATTCTTGCTAACAACAACATCAACATCTCGTATAACAGCCACTTCAAAGTACTCCAATATTACGGGTTTCCTAAGCAAAGCATGCGCTCTAAATTCTAAATGCTTTTTCGAGACAATTTAAATGAAACTTCCAACTTACCAAATGCCCATAGAGGGAGCAGCCAAGCCCCAATCCCATGAAAAACTAGCCTGCATTTTACGCAACATATTCATGTGACACTCGCCAAAGTAACGTTCATTCGGGCAATTCGGAGGTATAGTTTCATTACGTTCCTGCAGCAATTTATTAGCCAGTGCCTTGGCTACAAGTACAGGTGATTTTATTTCAACTTCCAATAGATTGTTTTCCTCCAACATATCACCAACATTATAAGAGTAACGCACAAACATGTTGCTCGTGCGGCCAACTAGATGGTGATTTAAGCGTATTTCGGCCACTGTGTCGATGCCATAGAACGTTAGGTTAACTGCGCGCACATTTTTAAAGTCATCTTTGTTAACTGAAATAAATAGAGAGTATTAGATACGGTTACAAGCACTGTTAACATTACTCTTCAAGTACATGCAAAACTTCTCGTAAACGTCCAATTATCGTAGGCAATCCAGCGCAAATCCACATCATTTTTTCCGTACAATACTTTTTCACCATAAAGTGCGCTGTAGACACCGGTAGGTACTTTTAGATTACTTTGGGTAATAGCTGTAGGAACAAAACATAGAGAAATAATTTAATAAAAGCTTTCAATTAAATACAACAGATTTGATTGAAAGTGATTTTGTTTGACTTATCATGACCTAATTTGAATGATCATATGAAGTGATTTAATCTAACAGTCTTGATAACATGCAAATATATGAGCCGTTCAATGTATTCAATGGTTAAAGAATTAAACATTTGCTATTCTTGCATCATGGTACGGCATATACTAGACATAGAGAATACCCTTTAGTAAGTTTAAAAAAATTTCTCTAAAATATAAATATTTACCGTACTTTAACACATTTAATACATTTATTTTATTAAAAATGAGAAATTCATTGAGAATTTTTCAATAGCAAATAAATGATTAAGAATTTTTAATCAATTTTTTTCGATTGATTTTTGATAATTCTAAGACACTCGTATACATTTTGAACAGGAAGCTTAGTTAACTTTGTAAACAAATATAACCAATCTCAGCCCAGTAAATCACACCTACAGCCATGTTATTGGCAGTGATTTTTTTGTTTACGAAAACATCGTATATCAGTCAAAGAACCTATGTCTAGATGTTATACAGTATTCTACATAAACTGATAAAATTTTGATTTTTTTTTTTTTTTATTTTGGCCGTATTACTTATTACAAATAAGTAAGATAACATATTTTTAATTTTTGGCAGTAAACCGAATACTTCAAATAATACATGTCAAAACCACTGAATTAAGAATTCAGTCAATAAAGCGTTCTACTTTAAAATAAGCAAAATTCAACTCGACAACAATAGCAATATCTGGGATATGTTTTAAAGGCTGGATTATTCGAAAATTATCATTTTCATACTTGAATTTTTTGACAACCAACAATAAAGCCAGTTATAGTTGACATCTGATAATAGATTTTTAAATACCTTACAATAATTTATGACTTAGTTATCGTAAAAAATTTGATAAGATTTTATGAAACTGATTAAATCATTTTAAGCTATAAAGTATACAATTTTTTTGTCTTTTTTAACAAAATTATGGTTATCGTTTTTTGCTTGATACTAGCAAAAGAAAGTGCATGAGACCGCCCATATCGAAAAGCCGTATCAGAAGTCAAGGACGTTTCTGAAGAGAAAGGAGCTAAGAAAGGGGCAAAGGTGTGAATCTTAAGTTTATTGCGGAGTAAAATTCGTTGTTAAAAAAATTAGCTCATTATTATCAAACCAGCATGAGATTAAAATTAAAGTTAGGAAAACTAAACTAGTTTAAACAGGGTATCCCAGGCCTTGAGAACAATAATGCGGGGTCAATTCCTTGTCGTAAGATGAGCAAAATATTGTATGGGTGGGAATGGTAGCAAACTTCCCCTAGGTAGCTAAGAAGAATAAACAAAAAACAGGTGTCCTTACATTTTATTTCATAACATATACATCTCTATAACTATGATATAGTATAAAAGCTTTTTAAAAAAAAACAGTTTAATGTCCTTTTAGCTTTTAACCTAAAACCTAAAAGAACTCAACTTTCAATGCAATTTCTCGAAAAACCTAAATTTATCATTATTTTTTATGATGTACATCTTTTATTTGAATAATTCTCTATACATACGCCAAACATTTATAAGGTGATATTTAGGTTATGTACAGTGAGCCACAAAGCGATGTATACAAAAAATAAATTGAAACACATTTAACAAATATCTAGAAAATAGAAACAAAACATGGCAAAAATAGAAACAGTTTCGATAGTATCGTTGGTGTAAACATAGAAGTCTGTTTCACTAGTAATAGAGTATATTGCAGTTTTTTGGTTTAAGTTTATTTATAAGTTTTATTTTAAAGCATATAATAAGTAGATTTTCATGCTATCTTCATAACTTAATTTTAATAATAAACATTATAAATACCCAACCCCTAATAAAACATATCTCTTGCGCTCAAATGCGACACTGACTTTAATAAAATAGTGACAAAATCCAAAATTAAGAATTTGTTAAGCTCATGATATATCTGATAATTTAGCTTAAATACTATCTTTAAACGATGAGAATTAAAGGCTGTAGTTATACTCTTAAGTATTACTCAAAAACGTTTCATGTGCTTGAAGAAATTTATTAAAACGATGCGAAAAGAAGTGTCCAAGAGACTTTCAGAAGAAGTTACATACAAATAAGTATATTATATTTGGAAACGAAGGGTCATGTTCTCTGAATCTAAAAATATGTACCATGAATCTTTATTGGGATGATCGATTTTCCTAGTGGGTTGTTCTTATACTATTTTTATTGTTATTTATAAGTTTGAGGTACTTTTTAAATAACACTAAGGTTTTGATTAAATGGAAAGAGGCCCTCTTTGCACTTCTCAAAAATTAATAGTTGTTTAAATTTTTGTTGAATTCGTATTAAATTTGGACCTACTTAATTTTTTATCTTTTGTTTTACTAAATTTGTCTTTGAAAATGCTTCTGAAGTTAGACATTGTTCAATTTCAAAATGGAAAGTTGTAATGTAAGATCATTATTCTATAGACCAATATTATGGTGATATGGAATGAAAGTAATACGAGTATTATGGTTTCAAATTCCAAAATTATTCCAAATTTTGGCTTTAATGATGATGGGACACAGGGTGAGTTTTTAAATAAATTTATAAAAACAAGTAAGGAAACTCCAAAGTCGGTCTAGCTCAACTATGATATATTCTAATCTTCCTATGTTATTTAAATATATATATTTAAATACTGAAACAAATACAAATCACGACCGTTTTTGTGGACGTCTTAGAATTGATATACAATACTTATATATCAAATTTTATCTCTGTACCTTTAAGGAGGCACATAAAATTCGAGACAGAGGAAACAGACCTTCTTTAAAAATTCATAACCCAGTCAAAAACAAACATTTTTCCAAAAATTTCGGTAGTCGCAAAAATTGTCCGATCTGGAAAAAAAATTGCTTTTTTAAATCTTCACAAAATTAGTTTTCGTATGGCAGAAGCTTTTTTTAAATTTTTTTTCAATTTTTGGTGATGTTCCAAATTTAAAAGTGTGTTTTTTCGAAAAAAACATTGACTTTAAAAATTCATAAAAAATTGAAAAAAATTTAAAAAAACTCATGTCATACGATAGCGAATCAAGTTTAAAAAATACAAAAGAAAAAAAAAAAATTCGACAAAAAATTAACCCGCTAGTACCGCAACCAGTACGAAAAACATGGTTTCGAGATAAACGCGTTCAAAGTTTGTGAACAAAGAAAAATGCAAAGAAAAATAGAAATGCGCTCTTACTAATGCGGCTGTAACTTTTGAACCCGTAGGAATTTTTCCATGAAATCTTTTCTTATATTTACTAAAATACAAAATTATTAAAAAATTCGATTTAAAAAACGGCCAATGTCATGTCCCCCCTTAATAAAACCCTCTTTTTTGTGCTCTCAATTTTGTGGTTGTGGGGGAGGACGGCAAAAATATTCTCAATATCGCAGATCCTTTATTCCATGGGAACTTGCGTAACAAGTTTCATGCAATTATCTCAACTTCTTCTTCTTATCCTGTGTTTACTTACAACACACAGACGGACTGAGTTAAATCGACTTATGAGGTGATGCTAATCCAGACTTTCCTGTACAAGACTAACTTACTTCTAGGTATAACAAGTTTTTGCTCATGGCCGGCGCGAGAATTTGTGGCACCCTAGGCCAAGGTTTGGTGACCGTGGCATGCAGGTTAAGTGTGTGGCTTAGCATGCTCGGAACCCGAGTTCGATCCCCAGTCGAGGCGAATAGTTTTTTCAATACAAAAAAATAAAATTTTCTGATCCGTCACCAACTCTCTGCAGACAATGGCAAACCTCAGAGAGTAAATAATGCCATGTAAAAGAGTAAAGCTTCTTGAGAACATGCTGGCATAAAACATGCTGGTCCAGTTCTCGGTCAATTGTGTGCAAACATTTCATAACACACCAGTGATGATATCGGATCATTTTCGAGAGTACTTTTTTACAAAGGCAAATAGTACATTTTTATTTTTTAGGGTACTTTTCATTAAGTAATGATATGTGAATAAATACATAAATAATAAAACCAATACTTTTTTTAAATTTTATTATATTTATCACATAAAGGAACAATTAATAATCAGGATTTCTTCAGAACCCGTTAAATATGTATATTAGGTCGCCTCGACCTCTATGGGGCAAAAAAAAAGTTTTTCATTGCTTAAAATTAACTTTGATCGATTCTAAGACGAATTCACAAAATATTTTGGCTATAACGATAGCCGCCAGTGAGCTAAACCATTTCGAAAAACATCCAAAAACCATGTTTTTCGTTAAAATATTAGCTGATGCAGCAGTTACAAATAAACAAATGGTTGGAAATAGTAGTACTGAAGAAGATCTTACTATGTGGTCCAAAAAATTTTTCTTTTAAAAGTTCTTGTTCTGCGAACATTTCTAATACCAACGGCAAATAATACATGACTGGGCGAGAATTTTGGCAATTAGTTTATGACTTCATTTTCAAAAATGATTTTTTTTAACTCTTGACAAAATTTCAAGTAAAATTCTTTAATATACTAGAGAACTTTTTTCGGCATGAAGGTACTCGGGTTCTTTTGTAGAGTCAATAGTGCTCAAAAAAGTACTATTCCACTCAAAATATCATCCCTGTAACACACACAACACAATTGATCATAAGAAGCTCGGTCAAAGTCCTTTCAAGGGCTGAAATGGCCAATTTATTTTTTTGTTGTTTGGGCCAAGGTTTTAAATTGTGCCCATATATTTTTTTACGCGCTCTGGACATGCAAGCCACACACTTTACACGGATGCCGTGGTCGCCACAAAAGGATCGAAATTAAGGTTCACTTTTTCAAATTTGTACACTGTAATGCGCATTATTTCCAAAAAAAGTGATTTTTTTCAACTTAATTTTTAGGAAACTAGTAAGTATATAAGGAATTTTCAAGTATTTGTAATGAACTTAATTTATAATAAACTTAATGTAGAAAATTTAGACTTAAAAGTTATAAAAAAGCGAAAAATATGATATTTTCAACTATTAAGTATTATAGAATAATTTAAATATTTTGTAAAATTATGCAACGAAAAGCTCGAAAATTTCAACTGAAAAATTCAAAAACGAAAATTTTAACCGAAAAAATTGAAAAATTCAAGAAAAAGCTAGATTTTCTAAATCTGACTTTCTAGACTTTAGTACTAAACAACCCAATTAAAAGACCGACAACATTTTCAAAATTTACAAAAAGGGTATTTCAAGCTAGTGGTGAAACAATTCTAATAGAGGTACAATTCTTCAACCGAAAAAGTTGAAAAATTTAAGTAAATGTTGAAAGTTTTTGAACTCTTTAAGTTGAAAAATTCAACTGAAAGGTTGTTTGTTTTATTTCTATAAGACTTATAGTATAAGTTGAAAAATAAAAATAAAAGTTGGTGCTGAATAATTTTTAATACTATCATTAATAAAGCCAAATATGAACAATCGATAAATTCTAAAATATTATTTTTATTGATAAATTATTATAATTACAAAATTATAATTGATAATTTTTTGAAATTGTAGGTTCTCAAATAATTTTAATTCACTGCAGTATTCATTGAATAATTTGAATTCACTGTTTTAATGTATGAACAGAAAAAATGTATGTGTAGAAAATTTCATCATTCATGGCAAAAAATATGTTATAAACATGTTGACTTTTTCAATAAATTGTTCAACCTATAAAGATGAAAATCTGGACTTAATAATAATAATAATAATAATAATAATAATAATAATAATAATAATAAATAATAATAATAATAATGAAAAAACTTTGCCAAAAAAGTTGAAAAAGTTAACTAAAAAATTTGAAAAATTCTTTCCCTAAAGTTCCCAGCAAACATTATGACTCTTAAAAGACTCTTTCAAGCCTCATATAAATGAGATTTTTTCGTCATAATGCACTCAAAATAAACTCTTTTATGAGTACATTTTCGTATGTTGTGGGCCCCAAAATATGATTCATAAAAATGATTGTTTTATGAGTCTTTTTGAACTCATAGTAATGACGGTTTTAAGACTCATATTTGATACTCTTTTAAGACTCATATTGCGTTCTCTTTTAAAACTCATAGTTTATTACTCTTATAATACTCATATTTTATACTCTTTTAGGACTCATATAAGTCTTTTTGCAACGAACATTTGTTGTAGTTCAATTTTAATGCATGTTTATCGCCACAAGCAAACAATTCTCCGAAAAGCAACGACAGGATAGCATGTGCGCATAACGGACAGTTACAAAGATTTATACAATTAAAAAAGAATATGCTCGATTAAGTTCTTATATATTTTTTAGATATGTATGGTGCTTTTGCAATAGTCCGATTTTATTTTCTCATGAAACACTCGTACATAAAACTCTTTTATGAGTCTTTTTTATGATTACGCATATATCAATCAATATATGATCTTTTTATGAGTCTTTTTTATGAACAATCATATCACCATTATATTTAGGACTCTTTAATGAGTCTCTTTTATGAGTACTCATAAATCAGATACAAAATGACTCTTATGAGTCTTATTTTTGAGCAATCATATAACAGATTCTTTCATGCGTCAATTTAATGAGTCATCATAAAACACGCATAAAAGACACTCTTTTAAGAGTCATTTTTTGGAGAACCTCATAAAATGTTTGTAGGGTTATAATAAGTTTTCAACTTAAAACTGTGTTTGCTCGTAGTTAATAACCTTAACCCTAACCTTACAGGTTTTCTTACAGTGATTCATTTAATAGACAATATTAAAACAAATGGAAGCTCAGCAGAAGAAAACATTTCATAAAAATTCCTACCTTTTTCAATACGTATGACTATTTATTTCTTTAATAATTCTTATTTTTTTCTGTCTCAAAACCGTTTTGACGTCAAAACTTCGAAACTTCGAGAAATCCAAAGAACCCAAACTTGCTGTTACCATAAACCAATCCAATTGTACATCTCCAAATAAGGTAAAAGGTAACAACAGCAAGGTTAGAAAAGTGTTTTTCTTAAACCGTAAAAATTATATAAATTTGCAAAATTCTCAAAAACAACCTGGCTATGTCGAAATCAGAAAAGTTAGGTGGAAAAAAATTTTAAAATTCTTTAGGACAGACGAAACCTTGTTCAATGTTATTTAAAAGAGCACTTTTTACATTTGCCATGACTGTAACAGCATCCTTTCTAGAATCTTTATATAAATAGCCGTAGGGAAAACAGTTAAGAACCATTTTTTCACGTGTTTCTCAACCTGAAACACTGAGCTGAGAAGGAGTACACAGACTATTTTTAAAAGGTTTTTTTGCTAAATATTTATGAATTAAATTTGTTTTTCACATTAATTTTGTATGAATCAACAGAGAATGTATTTGAAAAGCTCGAATTTCGGTCACTATCGAACTCTAGTATAATAAAAACGACCAAATTTTACACATTTTTTTTTTTCTTAAAATTGTTATACATTAAGGGTCACATTGTTCACCTCTAGATATCTCTCGATATAACTTTAACCAGCCTGAAAACAATTTCGTATATTTTATTTTTTGTTCTGAGCAGGTTTTGCGCCTGTTTTAGACATTTGAATGAATTTTGGAGGCTCAATATTATTTTCTATCAAAGAAATGAACAATTTGGAAATTTTCAAATCACATAATTAAACCCCCGGGAAATTTCACTGGTTAACTTATTCTCTGAATATCTTTATACGCTGTTTAAATATTCAGAGAAACTCTGCATAAGTTCGCTAACTAGATCTGAACAAGAAACTACTGGAATAGTTAGAAATATGCACTGGTAAAATATATCCAGAGGTGAACAATTTGGCCCTAAGACAAATTTTCAAGTGGTTTAAGTAGTTCGGTTCTCTTTACCGATAAAACATAAATTTCATCTATTTAGTATTATAGTTTTTTTTTTTTGAAACCCGCTTTCAATTTTTATCAATTCCGGTTATAATTATCATTCCTAAGTGGCTTCAATAAGACAATGAAATGTTTATTTACCGTTTAATTGTCATTAAATTAACAAAAAAAAAAAACCAACAAAACTTGAACTTATGGGAACCAGATAGCATAACTTTGACAAGATTCAAACGCTTTCAGCGGTACGCTAAGCACGCAATTAATAAATAATTTTAAAAAAATAGATAAGATACAAACAGTCTTATGTGAATAATATATATATTATTTTTTTTAAATCAATCTCAATAATTTTAAAATCTTAAAAATTATTTTGTTTTAAGACAAAAAAATTAACTTGCATCCATTCTGGTTGGTCAATTGCCAATTTGTAGTCAACTCCACAACACGCACCGCATCTGCACTAACTTCCGTTATAGCCACAAGCAAATAAATTAAACACAAGCATTTGCTTAGAATATCACAAGTTTTTGTATGTTTCATTTTAAGCATTTTTACATTAACAACATTATTTATTGGTACTGAATAATTTGGAATTTATTGTTAAAATAAATCGTCTTTTATCACTTATTTTCCGTTTGTACTGCTAACGCTTTGGAGTCTTGAACACGACTGACGCGAATATTTATGGAGGAATGAATTTTTTAAATGCAAGACAATTGAAAGTAAAATTAAAGCCGAACAAATTGAGCGAATAAGTTAAACAAAACAAAACAATATAAGAGGAAAAATAAACAAATTGTACGATGAGCGCGAGAGCGTGAGAGTATCGCAATTTTAATAACGTATTTATGTTCTCACAAATAAACAGCTACATAAATTATAAATAAAATATAACTTCGTTCTTTGAGTATCAATTAGATAACATTCAGTTGACACTGCATATATTTAGCATTTAGCAAATATTAAAATATAAAATTTAACGATCTAATTTTAAAAACACTCTCTATTTTTAAAACTCGCAAACTCTCGCATGTCTCTTTTGCTAAGCAAAGCTTATTAAGGGACATTTTATCTAATTTTGTCGAAATTTTATAAGTTTTAAAAGTAAGAATTCTGAAAAAGCGGTCAGAGATATTTGGGAAAATATGGTTTTATTGTTTTACATAAGTATTAAAATTAACATAAAAAAATTTTTTTTATTATTTTTTTTCTTGACGTCCGCTACACACCGGCGCTACACCGGCGTAAATGAAGCAGTAAAAAAAAATAGAAAAAACGGTGTGCAGGATATCGCCAGTTTGACTTATCTGAAATAAAGAAAAAAAAAAATTTGGTAAAAGTTCAAACCTAACGTGAGCGACTTCGAGTTTTTTCTTAAAAATAGTTCTCAAAAGATTTGTACGGCTACTTTTGTCCTAAAATTTTATGCGTTTTTAACAACTATAACTTTGCGTAGCCGCCATTTTGTTTCTAAATCATTTTTTTGAAAAAAAAACTCTTAGTCAGTCCCTTACATTAAGTTTAAACTTTTATCAATTTTTTTTTTTTTTTTCAGATAAGTCAAACTCGGGTTGTTTTTTACTTTTAATACTTATGTAAAATAATTAAAAAAATATTTACTCAATTATTTCTAATCGTTTTTTCAGAATCCTTACTTTAAAAACTCTTTAAATTTCAACAAAAGTAGTTAAAATGTACCTTAAATAGCTCTCTTAGTTATTAAAATCGGCAGCTTTATTATTTATCTTATCAACTTTTCAATCTTTGTTGTAGTGATTATTTTGTTTTTTACCTCATTATCGTTCGTTAGTCAAGCTTTCTGTATTGTTTTTGCAGTTTCGCGGTATGCAATGCTTAAGTGTTATAATCGTTGTAAGCAAATGTTTTGGCAAAGTTTTTTGTGTTTTTTTTTTACCTATTGTTTATATTCTCATAAAATTTGTTGAATTTATTTAAATACAACCCAGTTTAAAACCTTGCCTAAATAATTACAAAATAATCACTAAACATTCGTAGATATTAATTTATTTTACGTTTGAAATATTTTTGTAACTCTTAAGGCCCACTTTCAGTTTTTTAAGTAAAAAAGCAAGTAATTTTGAATGTCTGCATTTTTTTCTGTATTTATATCAAAATAATTTTTTTAAACATTTAAAGTTGAGTCTTATATTAAAAATTTTTTTTTTTTTTTTTTGTTTTTTTGCATTAATAGTTATGGTTATACAGCGCGTAAAAGTTGAGGTCGCGAACTTTAGGTCCCTTGTGATTTGTATGATATCTCCACTCCAGGTAGCTTGCAAAAGTAATGGGGCAAAATAGTTAATATATGAAAATCGTGCAAAAATGTTTTAAAAAATTTTCTATCGTTGGCCAATAAGTGGACATAATAGACCTTTTTTCAGGTGGTAAATGTACTTTTTTGAAATTCGACTGCACAATGGCGCAAAATATGTAAAATTTAAAAAACTTACAAAATTTCTTAAAAATTTTCGTTGACCAATATATGAACCTTTTTTTAATTTTTTTTTATGCCTGTCAGGTGGTGCATTTATTTTTTTGAAATTCTACTTGTGAGCTACACAATGAGGCAAATAGTGTATGACCTTAAAATTTTCTAAAAAAATGCATACAAAATTTTCTATCGTTGCCCAATTATTGGAGATATCTGACCTTTTTTGACCTTTTTAATAACTATCAAGTGCTATATTTAGTTGTTTGAAATTCGACTTCTGGCTTGCACAGAAGAGAAATTGTGCTTGACCTTGAAAATTTCTTAAAAAATCCATCAAAAATTATCTATCACTGACCTTTCAATGTGACAAACTGACCATTTTTGACCTTTTCATAGCTTTCAGATGACATGATTAGTTTTTTTAAAATTCCACCAATGATTTGCCAGCATCCCGTAGCTGAATAATGGTTAATGATGGTTAAAATAAGTTCGAGGCTATAACTTTTCATAGATGGCAGATATTAAGTTATTTCCTTCACATAAAGTATTTTTGAATTTTATTATTGGGAAAAACTCAAATTCGAACAACTAAGTGCGTGTGATAGCTACAGCCGTAGGTATATCAAGTGGGTTGGTGGTTTAAATTTGACATGAACATTTAGGTATGAGAAAGCGGACTGCCAGATGAGTGCCGCGTACTTTAATAATCAATCAAAACATGAACGTGTCCGTTCGCATTTCCCCAAACAATCTTTGAACATATTTAAACAAAGCCCGACTAATTTTTTTCGAAGGCATCAGCAAAAGAGTGGGTAGGTCCCAGTGGAAGTTCACCAAAGCGATCGAAGACTCTACAAAAGGCCGGAGAAGTGTTGGGGTCTGCTTTTTGGTATTCAAGTGACATTTTGTTCATCGACTATTTGAGAAAAGGAAAAACAATCAACAGCGACTATTACTGCATACTATTGGACCAATTGAAGAACGCAATCGAAAAACGGCCCCATTTATCGAAGAAACAAAACCATATTTTTGCAAGACAAGGCTCCAGCTCACAAATCGATCGAAACATTGGCCGAGTTTAAGGGGCCTCGGTAGTAGAGTGGTAAGCATGCTTGACTGCCAACCCAGATTTCCGGGTTCGAGTCCCGGTCTAGCCATGGTCTTACGCTTTTACCTTTATTTAATTCTTTCCTCATTCTTATCAACTGAAATTAAAAATTCATCAATATATACGACTTTGGAAGATATTGTTGGTGGCAGAGGCGTTCCTAGGGGGGGACGGGGGGTGATGTCCGCCCCGGGTACCACCATTTTAGGGGTGGCACCATTTCGTTTTTTTTTTTCTCTCACATACAGAAAAAGTGATAAAATACCTGATACGGTAAACAATGTAATTGCTGTTTCAGCTGATAAAGAATAAAGTCTTATTTAGTTCTGTAATTTTCAATAAACATCTATTATCTATATGTCTAGCATTCTCACTGAGTTTCGTTAGGATCGGGTTACTTTTGTTGTAAAATTATGTAAAAATTAAATATACATCCTAGGGAGGTACCTCTAAGGTCTTATCAATTTCTACCATTTTCAGTGCACATCAATTTCTCTTATTGCCAGCCGTTTGACCAAATTTTGTTAAGATCGGCCAACTTTGGCATGCATCTCCCATACAAAATAATGTAAAAAATTAATAAAGGAAAAGTACCCAAGAAAAGTGCCTTTAGGAACTGATCAATTTCGACCATTTTCGCAATTTTTGTTAAATTTAACAATCAAGACATTTTCACTAAAAATGTTTCGCCTGCAATAATAACTTTTAGCCCTCTTTTTAATCATTTAATTTATAAAAAATAAAATATTTTTTTTACAAATTGAGTGTTAAAATTTTTCGGTGCAGGCGATTTTTTATAAATTAAATGATTTTAAATCGCGCGATTTTAATACCAAATTTTTGCCTGCGGCGCTAACTATAATTTGCAACCAAAAAAGTTCAAATAACAGTTATAAAATTCTTTAAAATCGCATTTTACTACAATAAAAACAAAAATTTTTCAAAATGTTATATTTTTTCTGTTTTTTTAACAATTTGTTATTGTTTTTCATCTGATGTTTTTTTCGGAAAACATAAAGAAAATAAAAAAAACACAAAATCTCATCGAAATTGGTTTCTAATTGCATTTAGAAATTTCTTATAGGGGTGACACCATGGGTGACACCAAGCCTAGGAACGCCTCTGGTTGGTGGTAGAGATATTTGTGGAATGAGATTGCTAAATAACTCGAATTGACTGAGGTCAAGGCGTTATGTCTTGCCTCAGATTCAAATTCGCATGTTAATATAGCGCTCCGCCATACATACAACATTCTACACAGGGTACACTGAATAAGGTAGCCGCAACTCGAAGAGCGCGACTGCCGCAAATGTCAAAGCGGACTGCTTCAGCTGTTGTTGTTGTTGTTTTTTTTTTTCGACAGCCAGTTGATTTTGACACTTTCGGATAAGCGAAAGAGAGCACAGTCAGTTTTGAAGCAACCTTGTTATTCAACCATGATTCTACACTTGTTTCTCTTGATTTCACTTTCTCTTCTACTTATCTATTTCTTCATTTCCGTTTCTGTTTCCAAACTTAAAATGATGACTCCAGGGAAGAAGATTTGCGACGAATGAAGAGGTCGAATTAGGAACTGAAGCGTATTTCGAAAATCTCGAGAAACTTTACTATTCAAAGTTTATCGCCATTTTGCAAAAGCTTTAGAATAAAGGCATCGAGCTGAAAGGGGACTATGAGGAAGAATAAACAATAATTTTGGCAAAATTCACATGTTTTCTCTGTTATGGCGGCATCATTTTGAGCGCCTCCGACTATTAATTCTGTTTGTTATCTTTTTCAATGACTAAATCGCAACGCCACTGTTATTATGAACTTCATGAAAATGCATGTTAAGTTCTCAGTGCATTGTTTCCAGTCAGTGAACTTACATATTTAATAGTTGATTCAATTGAAGGCATTGACCGTAGTTTACAGCCAGTGTGCGCGATGCACTTTAAACGTAGTAAATAAACATAACGAAATTAGCTACTGAACTTATAACAAGCTAGTCTAATATTTGGTCACAAAACCATAAATTATTGCCATAGAAATTCAATTTTTCTTAATGTAAAGAAATTAATTTTCCTATGAAATTTTAGTTATAAAAATTGTAGCAGAAAAAAGTCCAATACAAAACATACTTTTTAGCAGGTACTGCTCTCGTCAATGTGTTGTAGCTGCAGTAAACGAGGCGTAACAATGTGCCGTTATGTTTATGTAAATAAAACTGAATAATTTATTGAGCAAATATAATGGCTAAACATGCACATGAAGAACGAATCTTGTATCTATGCCATACAAATTAATTTGGTACAATGTAACTTAAGCAATAGTTTTGATATAAATAAAATTTTAACAATATTAGTAACTCGAGCTCAACCACTCTAACTCTGACGCTGACTCTCTGCAATCATGTGGATACAAATAATCATATCGTATTTCCACGAATTCTCAACTGTGAAAATTTATATATATAAGAACACATAAGGAACACATACTAGAGCAGGCAAACGTATTTTCTAAAATTTAAATATTTCCTTTGCTGAGCGACCACTAGGAAATGAATTTTTCTTTGTGCCATCCATATATTGATTAACCATCTTGACGCTTATATTATCCATAGTCAGTGTCAGACAATCCGATGGTTGCCAAAATTCCAATTGTATTGTTTTGACTGGAGTCATCTGCATGAAACCATTGCTGGATAGAGTATATTTTTCAATTTTTGGATGGAGTATCTCAATGTAGACAAAGACAGCAGGTCGACTGACGTGAATGGTAAGACTATAGCTGTTTATTTTGCCAGAAGATTTGGACTCCTCATTGCAAAATTTCCAGGATATATCAAGCTGTAAAGAGCATAAAAAATCAAAAATGATTGCAAACAATATGGCTAGACATACTTTTAGCTCTGGATTTGTGATGCCAACTGCCAGTGTAAGATCGACAGGCAGAAAGAAATTGTGCGCCTTAATATTTCCATTAAAATATAGAATAAATTCCACAAAGGTCTTGTTGGCTGGAAGAGTTTCGTCAAAAATATCATCCACTGACATCACTTTCAGCTGAACATCGCTGTCACGCTGTAATGTAGAAAATTTACAAAAATCACATATAGAGAGTTCTACACGACATTACAACTGACCAGTATAGTTTGCCAGCTGATGGTTTTCTTTGCATACACCTCAGACCAGAGATATATATTGACGACCACATCGAAAACTTCCGGATTAACATTTATCTCATCACGCAAGAGAGTAATATTGAGAGCACGATTGGCCGCATCATAAAGAGCAATAATCGTTGTGGGCGCCATAAACTCTCTCGACCAATAGTACAGTAGCTATAAAGGAAAAGAAAGTATAATAAGAGAACTGAGAAAAAATCTTGCCGCATACCTTATAATTGCCAAAATAATCAATGCTGGACCAAGAGGGTGCCACCCAAACATCGTTTAGCTGCCAGTAAATGGCACCCATGGTTTTGGATTCTGTGTTACGCAGACTGCGAAATAGTTCGGTAGCCGTTTTGGTAGCCATGGCTTGAGATATTTGACTCAAATAGGCCAAAGCTTCGAAGTAGTCCTCATCGTGCTTAGCAGGTAGCGGTAAATGACGCCGAACAAGGCGAATCATGGTCTGCGCAGCTTTAGCATCATGCTGACGATGATTTATAAGATCACTCAAATTATCTTCCTCGTGCATGGTGCGTTGCCAGGCACCTATTGACGGTAGACTTTGGAAGCCATATTCAGTGGCAAAACGAGGTCTTGGATAGGTATCCGGATTCCAGCCATCTTTATTGTCCTCCCAAATGTGCACTAGACGTAGGACTGCATTACTAAGAATTCAGTCAAAGCAGAGATTTTTTTCCATACCATCACCAAAGTGTGGATCCTGCGGGTTGGCGGGCAGCTCTTTTCTATCAGCCTCTATGCCGTTCGAGGGTGTCGAACGCAGTGGTCCTGGACGTGGTCTATATGAGCTGCGCGATATTATATTCAGTTCATGGTTAATGGTGCCCACAAATAGCTGACGGTACTCCTCGTTAAACCGTTCATAATCCAAATCGGTGTTGTATTTATTCTGCACCAAGTTCAACTCTACCTCGTTGTTGGTAACAAACAGAGCAAGACTGGGATGATAGCTTAGACGTTTGGCATTCTGCACTGTTTCTTTGCGCACAGATCTGGGGAATGGAAAAAATTTAATATTTTGTCAATAGCAGATTTAAGCTCATATAACTTACTCGAGAAATTCATCGGTTGTGGGATATGTTACGGATGTGAATGCCATGTCTTGCCAGACAAGCAGGCCATACTCATCCGCCAATTTGTAGAAATAATTTGATTCATACAAACCGCCACCCCAGACACGTAACATGTTCAGATGAGCATTTCTGGCTGAGTTTAAAATGTGCTGAACTACTTATACAAATGGCGAGAAAAATTATTTTTTTCTGAATAACGACATGACTTTGCAACTCGCTATGTACAAACCTCTATCAGGATTATCGGATAGTTCGGGTAGAATATGCGCTGGCATATAGTTGGCACCCTTAACAAAAATTTCCTTATCATTGACCTTGAAGAGAAATGTGCGTCCATTTTCTGCGTGGCATAGAAATTTTATTAGTATTCTCATGTATTTGCTTAAGTTAGAGATCTCATACCAACAACATTTTCGACCAATTCGAGAGTACGAAAGCCAATCTTCAGAGATTTATGTGATTTACTCTTATAACGCAAGCTCAGACCATTCGATTTCAACCAACAATTCACTGTGAAATACAAAGGATAAAGCTTTTGCCTGCCATATCCGTTGGGCCACCAAAGTTCAACGTTGTTCTTGTAAAATCAAAAAATGTTTGGAAAAAATTTCAAATAAAACTGTGGGGGTACCTCGAGAAACTTACAACTGGTATTGCTTGCTTAAAGTATATGGCCGGTGAGATAAAGCGAATCGGGCGTTGTTTAATGTTAACTGGACTCTGCAGAAGATTTCTAAAGAAAGAGTGTAAATGGTTAAATATGAACAGAAATAAAACATTATTAAAACAACTAGTTCCCTTAACTATATCAGTTGTACCCTCTTCTCTTCGTCACTTACGGTGCAAAGAAGGTTAAATCCGCAAGAAAATTTTCCTGAACGCCCGCTTCTAGAAATACACGCATATCCAGTATCCAGTGAGTGTCATTTTTGCCCACAGCCACATCGATATCACCGATTATGGCCACATCGTAGTACTCCAAAGTCACCGGTTTCCTAACAAGTGGTTTAATTATTGTTTTATATAGTATGTTTTTTCTTCTTTTCTTGTTTATTTTAATATTTTCAACTCTATAGAAATATGTATTTTTACCAAATACCCATTGATAGTGCCGCCAGAGAGGACTCATCCCCAAAACTGGACTGCATCTTTCGCAATAAGTTGCGATGACATTCACCATGAAAACGCTGATGCGGACAATCTGGTGGTGCTGTTATATTTTTAGCTTTCAATATTTTGGCGTGCTGTTGTACTGCATACATCGGTGATATTATCATTATTTCCAAAATATTCTCAGTTTTCAAATATGGCAATACATCAAAGGAGAAACGCACAAACATGTTGTCCAAGTGGCCAATAATAACATTATTCAGACGCACTCTAGCCACTGTATCGACACCATGTAGCGTTAGATTAACGAAGCGCACATCTTTCAAAGCCTTTTCATCTACTGTGTAGACATTTAAACTTTAAAGATATATTATTTTTTTAAATATTAATTAAAACATACCTTTAAAACAATTTGTATAGGTCCAGTTATCGTAGCCAATCCAACGTAGATTAACATCATTGTATGAATCCAAGATATTACCAAATCGGCTGCTTGTTGCGCTATAGACGCCCGAAGGTATTTTGCCCACATTTACTTCGATCGCTTAAATTTAAATATTAAAAAAAAATGTCATTAAATTATTTCTTAAGCAATAAACTTATAAATTAAGAGAGTTAATTTCATTCGCAAAATAACATTTTAGATTGTAAAATATGCAAATAATTTTCATCACATATCACAAAGTTTAACACATTTTTGTGTATTTTGTTTTGATTCCCTTTTTGGATCTAGACCATTGCTTTTGTATTAGCTGTAGATAAGCTATCGATTTATCGCAAGAGCTTGTCAATTTGTAAATATTTTATATGTAAGGAAAATCAACAATGCCAGAATAATAGAGATTCCCTTTTTTAATCTGTGGTATATTGCCACCATTTCCATTGAGTTAGCTCACAACCAAACACTATAAATATTTATTTAATTACATCATGGAAGATACTATATATTTATGGGTCAAAATGTAAATCTTATGATATAAAATTTTGACTAAAACATAGTACTCTGTTCAGTTTCATGTGAAATGTCACTTGAATCTACATAAAAAAAACAACTAGCTGTGAAATATGCGTGTAATTTTTCACAACATGTTCACCAAAGTAGTACTCTATTCCGTTGTGAAAAATACTCGCAACATTTCTCTTGCAACATTTTTTTACGACAATTCAATTGAACTGCCTATTTATTTTGAAGTGAAAAGTGACTGTTGTTGTAAATTTTTGGTTTTTCTATATTTATTTTTCTCTATATTGAGAAGTAAAGCATGACTTTCTCAAATTTTTCAATTTCTTTGCAACAAAATATTTGTCAGAATTTTAACGCAACAAATAAATTAATGTTGCTAGCGAAATTTCACGCAAACGAACAGAGTACTGGACTTAAAAATGGAAAATTATATTTTTACTTCTAAATGATATTCTACTTATGACATTAACTAATGTCATATCTTCCGCACATTAATTATTATCTAATTTATTTAACTAAAAGCTGAAATAAACGGCTTTTTAAATAAATCAAAGCTATAGATAAGCTTTGTTGCTGTCGCATTTAAAAAATTCGAGCCGCCCAACATTTCTCTACAACGACTGAGTGCAGATCTGTCGTTCGTCGCCTGTTGAATCAGATACCATACATTGCAAACTTTTCTTAGAGTTAGCGTGCTGTTATTCTTAAATTAGTTGCCAAAAGTAGTAGTTATAGCTTTCCCGCTGTGTGTACGCTATTTTATAACTGATACGATAACTGCTAAAACCGAGACGAAATGAAGGTTTTAAGATTAGAAGTATAAAAAAGTTCAGAACACTTTTTCATCATAAACAATGAATTGACAACATTTGTATGCAAAATGCCGCCTCATTAGCGATTTTTTACATTTCCCACTTTACGCCAAAGAAAGTTAAGAAACTTTAACCCACTTGAACCTATTATAAATTCTGAAACTTGGTTTCAAATTTCTCCATATAACAAAGTTTTTTTTAATCAATTGTGTTTTTTAAATTTTCCTAATGCGAATTTTAATGTCTCTCGGCGGTAGACCCATCTTATTGTTTAGACCAGTGGTTCTTAAACTTTTATCGATGGCGGACCACTTAGCCTGTTTTTTTGTTAGTCGCGGACCACTGGAGTAATCATCAAAAATAAAGAAAATATAACCAAAACAATAATGGAAAAAAATTACATGTATTCGGAATTATTTTACAAATTATTAATGAGATTTTTGAGCTTGCATTTGTCTGACTAATTGCTGAATTCTTGGTTCGGTATTGCTCAAAGCTACCCGCATATCATTACTAGCATTCACTAGTCTGTTTGTTTTTTTTGTTAATAATAGCGCCGAGAAACCTTGCTCGCATAGGCATGTTGTTGAAAACATTGTAAGATTCCGCAAAGCGATATCTTGAATTTTGCTAATACAACCTGCTTTTTGGTTCCAGAAATCTTCAAGACTGATACCTGACTAATACATATGTATCTCTGCAGTCACTGTCGTTTTGCAATTCAATTACCTCTTCTTGCAAATCATCAGGAGTTTCTGTTAAACTGACTATAAAAGGGTTGCGCACCAGTTTCTGAACACCACTTATTTCATTTCCGTTGAATTCTTGAAAGTAGCGATTGAATTCATTTTTAACTGCTGTTAGTTTTTTATAATGTCATCTCTTTTAAATTCAGCACTTTGGTAATGAACTGCTAAATGTGTGTGTCGAATGCAAATAAATTAACTGCTTCTACTTTGCTAATCCATAAGTGAATTTTAGAGATAAACGCACTAAGCTTATCTGCAAACAAAAATATATTGTCCACGACTTGAGAATTTTTATTTTCTGAATCTTGTATTTGCAAGTTAAGTTTATTTAATATTGCAAAAATATCAACTAAATAAGCTAAATGAATTTCGAACTTTAGCTGACAAAACGTGTCCTTCAAGTCATTTTTGTCTTTTTCAGCCAAAACAATTTGACCTCCTCTTTCCGTTCATACCTTGCCCTTTTGAAAGCCAACCAACTTCTGTATGGAAGAGTAGCGTTTGGTGTTCGGAATCCATATCTGAACATAATTTGTTGAACATTATTGAATTAAGCGCACTACTTTTTATGAAATTTACAACTTTTATTGCTATTTTCACTGTTGTTGCAAAGCATTCTGGAAGAGTTTTCCAAAACAGCTGAACTGTTTTTAGATGACGTTCTAACTTTGCCGGCTTTAGGGCTTCGTTGACAAGGACAATTGCAAATAAAACACATTGAGGCCGACTCCCCGTTTCTTTCTGGTGAAGTAAAAGTTGGTTGGTTAAAAAATAACAAAGCCTGCTTTGAAGTAAAACCTAATTAACAAAGCAAACAAACTACAAACTTTTTCGTTATGACTTCGCGGACCACTGGCGGACTGCTCACGGACCACCTGTTAAGAACCACTGGTTTAGACCCATAGTTTCTTGGAAAGTTTTCTTAGAATTGTTTGTAGATTACGTTTTTGCTAAACGCCTTTAATGAAAAATAATTGACCCTACTGAGCCTTATGTAGATCCAACAATAGTTTCAATCAGTGACCGAAAATAACAGTTATTTTCGAAATTTCAATTCAAAAGTCAGACAGAAAGAATTTGTTTATTCGTTATTTGAATATAGCAGTGCGATGCTTGTTAGCTAAGGAAATATTATCTTAAAAATCTTTTATTTGTTTGACTTTTTTAAAAAAAGTCAAAAATAATAGTTATTTTTTTACCGATTTTTTTCGGTCAAAAATATAAGTCAAATTTGACTTTTATTTTTTCAGACAAAAATAAAAGTTAAAATATGACTTCTATACTTCCGGTTTGGAATGAAAGTTAAAATTTGACTTATATTTTTTCGGTCTAGAATAAAAGTCAAAAATAACAGTTAAAATTTTACTTTTATTTTTTGGTCAAAAATAAAAGTTAAAATTTGACTTTTATGTTGACTTCTCAAAAATGTTAAAAGAGCAAATTTTTAATAACATTTGGCATCTTATCTAAATCATTCACTGAAATGAATTCATTTTACCAGTAAATAAGTGATTTTACCATTACTACCATTACAATTATTATAACATATAACTGTAGCCAAGGTCGCCGAAAATAATTTTTTCCATCTAGTTTTCATCTTCCAGTGGTTTAGTTCCTGTTAAGAAAGTTGTGTTGCACAGTATAATAATTAAATATATATAAATAAAGGTCATTTTCAAACAAGCGAAACATCACGAAAATCCAACCATATTATTATGGAAATATTTTATTTTTTATTTTAAAATAAGCTCGGCCAATAAAATCAGGCTGCAAAACAACTGGCAAAAATTAACCCTTTCCCGCCGCTTGTACTTTATAAAGTACAGCAAAATATATAGTCTTTAACAATTGTTTATCCCAAGACCGTTGAGTATTTTGCGCTCATATTCGGATTTTCTTATAGCTAACGGTTATAGTAAACGTGGCAATTTCATGGTAATTTCTCAGTCGTCTCTTGAGTCTTTAAGTGTCATTTTGTTTAAGCGCAAAAACAGTGAAATTGCAAATCGCAAATTTTTTTAGCTTCTGCTCAAAAAACCTTAAAAAAATAGTTTTTCTGATTTGATTTTATTTACAATTTGTGTGTGATACGTTCTTATTAATAAGAAGTGAATGAATATATAAAAATATATAGTAATGATCTCATATCGCCAAATAAAAATTTATTTGTTCTTTTATTTTGGTGTACATTATAAAGTACAACCGGCAGAAAGGTACTAAAAATCGAAAAAGTGGCAATGTCGCAAAATCCACGTTTTTGAAGGCCGAAGGGAGTTCAGGGAGCTTTAGGAAGCTGTCACAACGCTCTTGGAAGAAGACGAAAGAGAGGAAAATGAATCGTCCGATTATAATATCATAATTATACCACCAGAATTAGACTGATTCGGAAGATTTCGACGATCAAGATTTGTGCAACGACTAATTACCAACTGATTTACCTGGAACTATTGAGGTAGAATTCGGTGCTGTCCGTGGCATGCAGGTTAAGTGTGTGGCTTAACATGCTCGGACCCCGAGTTCGATCACTAGTCGCGGCAAAAGTGTTTTTCAATAAAATTTTTTCTGATCGTTCACCATCTCTCTGCAGACAATGGCAACCTCAGGGAGTAAATAATGCCATGTAAAGATTCTTGAGAACATGAACTTTAGCCGAGAACTCCAGTTCTCGGTCAATTGTGTGCAAACATTTAATAACACACACAACACGATTGATCATAAGAAGCTCGGTCAAAGTCCTTTCAAGGGCTGAAATGGCCAATTTGTTTTGTTTTTTTTTTTTGAGGTAGAATTCATCAACGATGAAGATGCTTTGTTTTTTTTTTTTTTTTTGAGGTAGAATTCATCAACAATGAAGATGCTGATTGTACCACACAGTCATCGACGTCAACGTCAATGTGTATGCAACATACAATTCTCATATGGGAGGTGTCGATAATTTTGATCAAAACATGAATGCTTATCGTATAGCTCTGATGGGGGAAAAATGGTGGTGGGAGATTTTCGCATAGCTCATTGATGTGTCTATTACCAACGCTTGGAAATTATATATGCTGTGTAATCCTGACTCTGACGAATATAAACCACAGTTAAATTTCCGACGTGTTATCGTTTGTAAAATTTTAATTGAAGGGAAAGTTACAGCTTCCAGAAAAAGGCGCCATCCAGCATCAGCAGTAGAAGGAGAAGCAAGTGGTGACATTCCAGTAAAGAACGAATCACAGCTCCTTTATGTTGTCTGCCATCAACCAATCATGTGGTCGTGTGCCGTATGCAAAAAACACTTAGCAGCAAACGGGAATTCTTCGCCAAATATCATAATTAATTTTTCTTTTGTAAATTTGGTGTCTATAATTATAATTCATATGTACATATAAAAAAATAAAATAAATATGAACCTAATAAATAAAAGCAAATAGAAGATTGTCTTTATGTAAAATTTTTATATAGAACCATATTGTAAACCCTTCCGCCGGTTGTACTGTATAAAGTACAGGCTGGGAAATGACCTTGGATGGATCCACCTCAAAAAAAAAAATTTATTTGTTAATGTGCACCTCAAATTAGTACCTGGTTAAAATTTCATCAAGTTTTGTCCTCGGAAACTGGGTGCCGGCGTTAAAGGGTTAAAGTAAAACTTTAACTTCAGTATATTTCCGACCGGAAAAATAGAAATCATATTTTAACTCTTATTTTTGACTAAAAAAATTAAAGTCAAATTTTAACTTATATTTTTGACCGGAAAAATAAAAGTCAAATTTTAACTTATATTTTTGACCGGAAAAATAAAAGTTAACTTTTAACTTTTATTTTTGACCAAAAAAAAATCGGTCAAAAAATAACTATTATTTATTGACTTTTTGGAAAAAAGTCATAACAGTTACGGTACCTGGTTTCAATTCATAACAAATTCATAAATCTAGGTGGCATCCCTATGACTTAATAATATAATCAAAATAAATAAATTTGTTCTCAAAATGTTATCATTATCACTTTCGTTTGAAAATTGTTCAAACTGCTGATAACAAGCGTTCAGAATAATTTATTGTGAACGCATATTTCACTCGCATAAATCAAACGATACTAAAATAATTAATTTTCAAATTAAATTTCAATAAAATTTAAATTAATAGTTATTGCAAATACGTTTTCTCCCCCGCTCCCTCTCTCTCTCACACCCTGGTGATTTTTTTATAGATCATCTTTCGTCATTTTTGATTGAATTTCGTTGAAATTGAAATATTTTCTTACTATTATTTACTATCCATGCAAATTTTAGAGCAACTTACAGCCATTTTGATTTTTCAGCGTCCAACCATTTGTTAATTCTACTACACGCACTTCCGCAGCGGAAACATCATTTTGAAAATGACAAATCACAGTTACAGTGATAAAAAGCACATTTAAATTAAGTTTAAAGAGCATGATTTTAGCCAATGTTCATATTCTGATACAGTTTTGATATTTGTTTTTTTAATATTCTAAAAGTTTATAATTTTTATAAAGTTTGTTCACAAAACGAGCTCAATACTAAAGTTGTTGACCAAATCAAGTTCTTGGTATAACTGATTTTGTAATAAAAAAAAACCGGCCACAAGTGCTTAGATTTCTTTTAGGCTTATCGATTTAGCTCTTGACGATATGCCAGCTGATTATGTTGCTCTTATCACTTACGTACGTCAAAATAAATGCATTTAAATAGGGTGTTCACACAAAACCCTTATTAAATTTTTAATCTTATGTAGTCTTTTTATACCCCCACGCGTACTGCGTAAGGGGTATATTAATTTTGTCACGACGTGTGAAACACCCAAAAGGAGGCGTGGTAGGTATGGAAAAGTATATATATTCTTGCTCAGCATCACCACCTAAGTTGATTTAGCCATGTCCGTCTGTCTGTCCGTCTGTCCGTCTGTCTTACAGCCGCAATTTTGAAGCTATCGTAATGAAATTCACTATTTAAGCTTCTTTTAAAAAAACTAAGGTCAATTTCGAGAATGGGCTAAATCGGATGAAAACCACGCCTACCTCCCAAGCAACCCAAAAATTGAAAACTCTACAAAGAAGCTAATATTTAAGCTACAATACTGAAATTTGGTATATGTGTATTCTATGTCAAAACTGAGATGTTTCAGAAAAATGGGCGTCATCCACCCACTAACATGCCCACCTCCCATACAACCCCAAAATTTAACAATCTATAAAGAGGCTAATATTAAAGTTACAAGATGGAAACTCGGTATTTGTGTAATTAATGTCAAAACTGAGGTGTGTTATAAAATTGGGCGTCATCCACCCATTAACACGCCCACCTCCCATACAACCCCAAAATTGAAAAATCTATAAAGAGGCTACTATTAAAGCTATAAGACAGAAACTCGGTATTTGTGTAATTAATGTCAAAACTGAGATATGCTAGAAAAATGGGCGTCATACACAATCTAACACGCCCACCTCCCATACAACCCCAATATTTAAAACTTTATAAAAAGGCTTATATTTAAGCTGCAGGAAAACAATTTGATATGTATGTTTTTTAGATATAAAAATAATAATATCTCTCAAAATCTCCTACAAAAAGCTCTCCAATTTAATATTCTTCCACTCTTAAGAATCGGCCGTGGGGGTATTCTAACTTCGGCCAAGTCGAAGATATACCTTACTAGTTAATATATGTTATACATTTTACTTTTGCTCGAATTGTCTTCGGCTTGACCTAAATTAAAATACCCCACAATCGTTTTAAAATACGAGTATATTCAAAGTTTTAACGTTTCCATTATTTTATTTATAATTTTTTAAATCCTTTTTCTTTCGATGACGGCACTTTGTGTGAACTATAGCGTGGTTTTCATACCACAATTGTAAAATTATTCATTACGTTTCTTCTTTATAATAATTTTCTTGTCTGTATTTTTATTTTTCCCTATTTCAATACAGACTTTTAAACAAAAAATGCCATTTTTTTATATTTATAGTAGTGTCTCACAACACCCCATAATTTTTTAAAATCCAAAAATCCCCTCTTTTTTCAGGCTTCAAAAAATAATTAAAATTTTTAAATTTAAAAAAAAATGTGGTCGCAGGATGTTAGACAATTGAATAAGCTAAATAAAAAATGTTTCCAGAAAAAAAAAATTAACTTTTAAAGAAGTTATCGTCCAAAAACAAAACCTGTCTCACAACACCCCACTCTGCCCTACTTAACAGAATTTTAAAATAGACTCACATACCTAGGAATATCGACACGCATATGCTCAAACCAAACTCATCATTCATACTCAACAGCCAAAACCAAAATATGTGTTCATCCCCTCATTAAAGCTATAGTGATATAAAGCTTTTGTTTGTTTGTTATTTTCTTTATTACGCGTTTTATGTGTTAAACAAGAAAATGGAATTTTCTGATTACAAATCATGGGAGAAATTAAGAAAGTTAAACGGCTGGGAAACACCCGGGACTTGGCAGATGGCATCTTATAATTTATAGAATTCTCCGTCTTTTAAAGTACTGTAATAGTTTTTATTTATTAATAAGTAAAAATACCTTAAAAAAGTTAGAAACGCATCAATATTCAGTTGGTCCATCTTTCGACCTAATGATAGCACTAATATTTTGTGGCATACTGCGTACAAACTTTCTGCATTCCAGTTTTCTTATGGTGCTCCATTTGTGGATCAAAGCTTTTTTGAAGCTTTTGATGTAATATTGTGTATTTTTACGTAGTCTCTAAACCAATGCATCGTAATCGTGGATTTGTGGCAAGGAACATTATTATACTGTTGAAATTTGACACCAACTAAGTTAGTGTCGCCAAAAATATGGGTTAAAGCTTCAATATTTTTACCTATCAGCAGCCATACAGCCCCAGATCATTATGCTGCCTCCTCCATGCTTAATAGAAGGTACCACGCAATATGTATGGCACTCCTTACATACGCGTCTCCTCACAAACGTCACACCAGGTGTTCCAAATACCTGTAAGATATAAAAACCAACACATTTTATAAAATATTCATTATATCTTTAAAAAAATCTAAGTATGGTTATGTTAAAAAAACTGAATTCAAATCTTCATGAGTTCGAATTAATAGGTTCACAGAATATTCGACCAATCTTCTGCCGTGATGTTTCGTTGTTGGAGATCCCATTAAAAAACCACGGCTTCTTCTGAGCCTTGTGTCTATTCAAACCTGATTTAATGAATCTTCTTCTGACTGTTCGATCACTTAAATTTTTCCCAGTATCATCCGACAGGACAACGGCGAGGGTAGAAAAGAATTTCTAACGGTTCTTTAGACACTCACAGATAAGTTTTTGGTTTTCCCTCGTAAGTTAGGCGTTTTATTCCTGTTGTTGTTTTGCCAACTCCGCCTAGTGGTGATGATGGTAAGCCACTAGCCTGTCCCAAGCCAGTGAAAAGGAGGAGGGTTGTCGCATGCGTATTTGGATTACGGTTCAATTGTGTATGTCACTTAAAAACATAGGTTGCCATGAGAACTCGCTTTGAGATGTAAAATCATGGAAGTGGGTCATAAAATCCGGTTATTGTACCTGCGTATCCGTAGCAAATGATATAAAACATACTATTAGCACGGGGATAGTCAAGAAACCTGGTTTAGCAACTGATAATTACTGACATGAAAAAAATCTGATATATCTCTATAGGTATACGAGTATAAGTGATGATAAATAAATTTCCAACGATAGCGTCTTTATGCCGGAAAAATTGGTCAAGGAGTAGTATGGTCAAGGTATGGCTATCATTCTGGAAATGTTGTATGATGGCTGATCAAGTTTTCTTATTTGAATTAGATAAGCCGATCAGAATACCCAAGTGTTCAACAGTGCTGTCTTTACTGGTAATGCCTTTAGGTGTTCAACAGTGCGTTGCGTGCTGGTTATGTCTTTAGATATTCAACAGGACTAGCTATACAGGTAATGCTTTATGTCTTCGAATTGGTTTAATTTTGATTAGACATATATTCTTAGTCATAGCAAACACCCGACGAGTGTCTATCGGTATTTTATACCGGGATATTAAGATAAGCTTGCTTATAAAGTCATGTGTGCTTATAACTATCAATTGATGTCCGGTTTTGTTAGAAGCTCATTCCAAGGTGGAAACCCTTTTGCCGAGAGACTATCGTGGGCTGGTCCTTCGGGGAGATTCGTGCTGGTTGAGGTAAACTTAATGTCACAAGCAAGATAACGAATCGGCGTGTCGTTGCGTCTCAATACAACCAGGCTGGCATATCCTATATGCAAGAGATTTTAGGTCGGTCTCGCTCCATACCAATGCAGGTGAATTGACTCTAACCTCAAATTAAATGTTCTCAAATTGACACTGGGGAATATCGATGGATGAGTAAAGTATTTATAACCCAAGGGCAATTGTTATTTCCGGAAAATAATTAATTTTATGTGGCGACAACGACGATTGAATTCTGCATGAAATGATTGAAAAGAAGGGTTTCTTAGTAGAATTCTTGGGTGCTGAGTGCCTGGAAACTGGTCGATAAATTTAATCATGTTCCAAAAACCATTTGATTTAAGAAAACAACTCCCAAGAGAAGTATTGGTCCAAGATATTGCACTGCAAATTTATAAGTCTGTCGCTGAGAAATATATAAGGAGCTGAGTCCGAATAGGTCTCAGTGCGGTTATTTTGCGAGACTGAATTCTGAAAGCCAATCTGTTCAGAGTTTATTTCGAAAATCCATGACTCCTCGCCTAACCGTAAGGTAGGCGTCTTCTATAAACACTTGACTAATGTTGTTGTTTTGCCAGGCTGTCTTGTTGGCCTGGTTCTTTGGGGAGCTCCGTGGTGGTTGTGGTTTACAACCTATATAGCGGGCAGAGCTACCTAGCTTGGTGTGTGAGTTGCATTCACAACTCGGGCGCCGTACTTCGCAGTACGGAAGAGGTGCTTGATAGGCCTCCACCCAAACCAAGAGTTACGACATGTCATCACAACATTTTACCATTTTGGTACCTTTAAACTCTCAAAGGGGCGCCGGCCGACGCAATGTGTCGGTCCAGTGTTCAAAGCACTGTAGAATTAAGCCTTAATGGCAGGTGTCTACGTAAAAAACATTTGGATTTTCTGTTGTTGTTTTGTTATGGTGGTGACCGTGGCATGCAGGTTAAGTGTGTGGCTTAGCATGCTCGGAGCCCGGGTTCGATCCCCAGCCGCGGCGAAAAGTTTTTTCAATAAAAAATTTTTCTGATCGGTCACCACCTCTCTTTTTCTGATCGGGCAAAACTCAGAGAGTAAATAATGCCATGTAAAGCTTCTTGAGAACATGAGCCGTTCGGAGTCGGCATAAAACATGTAGGTCCAGTTCACGGTCAATTGTGAGCAAACATTTAGTAACACACACAACACAATTGATCATAAGAAGCTCGGTCAAAGTCCTTTCAAGGGCTGAAATGGCCAATTTGTTTGTTTGTGTTTGTTTGTTTTTTTATGGTGAGATTTTGTATCCGCAAATAGCCTGAGTACATATTGCATTGTCCACCGTGAGCAACCCACTAATTTGGCAATCTCTACCTATTTCTCTTCTACTTTCCAACGAAAGTCTATTTACACAAAATCTTCTTTATTCCTTTCAGAGTACACGGAATCACTCACATTTTACGGAATTATATTATAGTAATAATAATAATATGCTATGAAATTTTTTTTAAAAATAAAGTGTTCCCCACTCACATTTTACGGAATTATGTTATACTAGTTCTTTCCCGTCAAAAATGACGCGTCCGATTTTAATAAGGAAAAGACGAACATGAAATATTTTAGATTTTCTTTTAGCTGAATTAGAAATTAACGATGGTCACATATTCGATTTTAAATTATGCAAATAAGAATTTTTAGTTCAAAATATTTATAAAAAACTTTAAAATAAAAACGGAAACTATAGTAGGTAGGACAAAATAAGTTTAAAAATATTTTGTAAAAGCTGAAAATTTCAAAATAAAAAAAATATATAGAAATTTTTTGAAGTTTTAATAAGTCACAAAACAAAAAAATGCCTAAAAATATGCTATGAAGTTTTTCAGAAAAATCAAGCGTTCCGCACTCACACTTTACGGAATTATGTTATAGTAATAATACTAGTTCTTTCCCGTCAAAAAATGATGGGCCCGGTTTTTATAAAGGAACAACATGAAATATGAATTTTCTTTGTGTTGAATTATAAATCAGCGGTAGGCACATATTCGATTTTAAATTTAGTTTAAACCATTTTAAGTTCCAAATATTTATAAAATACCTTAAAGTAAAAACGGAGATCAAAGTAGGTACAACAAAATAAGTTTGAAAATGTTTTGTAAAACTGAAAATTTCAAATTAAAAAAATATAAAAACTTTTTAAAGTTTCAAAAAATCAGTAAACAAAACACGTAAAGAAAGTCTAAAGTCGGTCTAGGCCGACTTTGAAATACCCTAAACCCACTTTTCAAAAACAAAAACATTTTCATTGTAAATGGGCGTGTCCGTGGGCGCATGAAGCCTTTATTTTATATGCATTTAAATGTTGATGAAAAATTTACACATACCAAGTTTTATTCCTGTAGCTCACAGTTAATGCCTTTATTGTGCTTTCGCTATGGAAGGTGGGCGAGTTCATGGACGGATTACTCCCAATTTTTTAACACACCTTAGTTTTGGTATAAAATACATATATACCAAATTTAATTTCTCTATGACAAACATAACCTTATTTATTGAGTTTTAAACTTTTTGGGTTGTATCGGAGGTAGGCGTGTCCGTAGGCGGATGACGTCCATTTTTCAAAATCATTTTTGTCTTGTCATAAAAAACATATGTGCCAAATTTTAGCTCTTTAGGTTAAAAAGAGGCTTATTTATTGCTTTTTCAATTTTTGGGTTGTATGGGAGGTGGACGTGTCCGTGCGCGGATGACGTCCATTTTTTAAAAACGTCTTTGTGTTGACATAAAATACATACACACTAAATTTTATTGTTGTAGGCTAGTTATGAGCTGAGTTATGCAGTTTTCAAATTTTGCGTTGTATGGGAGGTAGGCGTGTCCGTGAGCGGATGATGTCCATTTTTCAAAACCATCTTTGTTTTGTTATAAAAAATATATGTGCCAAATTTTAGCTCTGTATGTTAAACAGAGGCTTATTTATTGCGTTTTCAATTTTTGGGTTGTATGGGAGGTGGGTGTGTCAGTGAGCGGATGACGATCATTTTTCAAAGGCATCTTTGTGTTGATACAAAACACATACGTACCATAGTTTATAGGTGTAGGTTAAATATGAGCTGAGTTATGCAGTTTTCAATTTTCGCGTTGTATGGGAGGTAGGCGTGTCCGTGGGCGGATTCCAAAAATGTTCAAATGTGCAGATCCTTGAGTGCATGTGACCATGTGTACCAAGTTTTATCCAATTATCTCTACTCCTTCTTCTTATCCTGTGTATACGGACAACACACAGACGGACAGACGGACGGACGGACAGACGGACATGAATAGCTCGACTCACGAGGTGACTGATCAAGAATATATATAATTTTCTATACCGGACTCGCTTCGTTCTATGCGTTACAAACGTTTGCACAAAGTTAATATACACTGACCTTTCAGGTTTAAGGTATAAAAATGCCTAAAAATATGCTATGCAATTGTTCAAATATCAAGCGTTCCGCACTCACATTTTACAGAATTATGTTATAGAATAATAATAATAATAATTATATTTTGTAAGTCTGCCATTACTTTTCCTCGAATGTATTTTTTTTGTATTGTAGTGAACATTAAAACACATAAGCGATGCAGTTTTAAAAAGCAATGGTAAATTCAATGGCTAATTTTTCAATAATTCATATCTTAGAAGGGTACCTCAATCTTTTGGACATGACTGTATATATTAACATATTACTAAGCATGTAAAAAAACACATTCTAGGTATTCTCCAAGTCTAGTAAATGCCGTTGTATGATGCAAAAATAGGAAATGTACAATGCATTTACCATTGAATACATTGTACGGACTCCTGCACCATAGAATACTAGATATAGAGAATAACCCTATTGTATCAGCAGTGCTGTTATCCCAAATGTATTGAAGTATTAGAAGTGCTTATTTCTTTCAAAATCTAACTCACATGAAGACATATTTATTACAATCTTATTCAAATTGCTCATCGTAATATTATCGATGGCTAACTTCGTTTGTACACGAAAAAATTTTTTTAATTATTTCTTATTGAAAAAAATAATTTAAATTTATTTCAATATAAAACGAAAGATCATCCTTAGATACTAGATATAATCCGCTGACATCAATGTAGCATTTGCATACAAAATATCAGAATCCGTTGGATCTACGTCCGTAAAGTAATCGGTTGGCGCTGTTGCATTATCAACAGTTTTCGAAGGAACCATAAATTGATTAGCAGCTATCACTTTTATATGCTCACGTCCTATTGTAATGCAATCAGATTTTTGTGCAAATTCCAAATGCACAATTTTAACTGGCTCTACTTGCATGAAACCATTATGCGACAGTTTGTAGTTCTTCACTTCAGGATTATTGACCTCAATGTAGACAAAAAGTGCTGGTTTTTTTATGGTAATAGTTAAACTGTAACTTATAATTTTTCTGTCAAACTTGTAGTCAACATTGCAATATTTCCAAGATATGTAAAACTGTAACGATGTAAAATTGAATTTAACATGAACACTATTTTTTTTAATTTCAACGTTTTTATCATCAAACTTACACTTAATTCCGGATCTGAGATGCCAGTGGCTTCAGATAGTGTACCTGGGAAGTGAAATGTACGTGAAATCAAGCGCGAAGAGGCGCTTAAAATGAATTCAAAAAAACAGTTATTGATATTAAAGCGTTTGGTAAAAAGTTGATTTAGTTCAAGTTGCTTAAGTTGGGTTTCATTTTGACGCTGTAAGAATTTCCAAATTAAAATATACATATGTATGTATGTGAAGCTTTAAATATGTATAAATGTTACCAGTATAGCTTGCCATGTAATATTTTTTTTCGGAAACAAATCCGACCACAAATACATGTTCATCGTAACATCATAAATTTCCGGATCAACATTGATCTCATCGCGCACTACTGTTACATTAATAGCCTGATTGAAATCATCATACAAAGCAATAATAGCGGTGGGTGCCAAAAAGTGTTTTAACCAATAGTAGAGTATCTGTAGGAATTACAAACAAAATAATTATCATTTTCTGTCTGACTTGCAAACTACCACATACCTTATAATTGCCATAAAAATCTAAAATCGATGAGGTGGGTGCCACCCAAACATCGTTAAGCTGCCAATAAAGAGCTCCCATTGTCTTGTGTTCCGTATTACGTTGACTACGAAACACTTCTGTAGCCACTTTAGCTGCCATTGCCTGAGCTATTTGACTGAAATATATCAATGTATCTATATAATTGTCTGCCTTTGGGTCCAAGAGTGGTGCATAGGAATCTATAAAATCTTTTATTGGTGTAAAATCATCGATTAGATGTTGACGATGTTTTATGACCTCAGTAATATCATCATTGACAGACACGGTTTGATTCCAAGCAGACATTGTTGGTAGACTGGGAAAACCGTAGGCAGACACAAAACGTGGTCTTGGATAGCTAGTGGGCAGCCAACTCAGATTAAAAACATCCCTTACATGAACTATAAGGCAAAAAGGTCAAAGCATTTTTGTTAAAAATTAATTGCAAAACCAAAATACAGACCATCGCCAAAATTGGGATCCTGAGGATTTGCTGTGATATTTTTTGCCATGCCTGTTCTACCATTTGATGGCGTTGAAATAAGTGGTTTTGGGCGTGATATAGCTGAAACATTCCTCGTTATTATGCTCAACTCTTGCTGCAGCACCGAAACAAACAGTTCTTTATACTCCAGCGTGTAGTTTTGATAATTCTTCAGGCTGTTATAATTTTTAGACAAAACAAGTTCTATCTCATCGTTGGTCACGAAAATTGCTAAGCTGGGATGATGAGCCAAGCGTTTGGCATTCTGGCGTGCCTCCACACGAACAGATCTAGAAAAATATGTAATATAAATTTGTAGAGATAGTATAGATAGAGACAGATAACACAAAATAAAGCTACTAGAAAGTATCGTTATCAAAGTATCGTTGTCCTTAAAATGCCTTTTTTTAAGGTATGAAAGGTAATGGTTATGAAAACTTGGATATAACCTGGATATTATTTGTAATTGTAAGATATTTCATCTCTTAAAAAATAAATCTATATAATTAATAGGCTAAGGTTTTTTTTGTGACTTCAACTCCTCCCAGACCAATGGTTTCTTCGATTCTTATGTCATTAAATTAGGTTTAGGCTGTAGATGTGCAAACCACTTTTAAAAATTGTGATTTCGCTTCAGGGGGTTCCCAACCTTTTAAAACAGAAATAATATTTTTGTACAATAATCAGTTATTTCATCGATTTCAAAAAAGTTCTGATCTGACGTCAGGTTTCTGAGGAATATGGTCACCCACACTTAAAAAGAAACACATATCTTACTCCGGTGAAAAATTTTTCTATTTTCGATAATAGCAATTTTCTCTTTTTCAAATAAAATTTTCTTCGATTAGAATAAATTTTCACATTTTCGAAGATATATTTCTTCACTTCTCGGAAATGGAAATATTTCAATGTCTCCTATTATGATAAATATTTTTCTCGCAGAAAAAAATTCTCATTTATAGAGAAAAATTTATTGAAAATGAAAACTTTTTCCTATATTTTTATAAAAAAATCACTTGAGAAGTATTTTCTTCAAGAAAAACAAATGTTTTCTCAAAAATAAAAAGTATTTTTTTGTAAAAACGATATATGTGTATATATTTCTCTTTTTCAAAGAAGCTTTTTATCATTTTAAGATAATTTTTAGGACCGCATTAAGAGAAAGGCATTCCCTGGAGCAAAGTCTAAGCCATTTCTCTCTTAATATGATGCCTTTTTTATCATATTCCGAGAAACTTTTTTCTGAGTGCAGTTTGAAAAGTCATTTCGAGAAAAATACGCTTTAAGTTTTTCTTAGCATGCATTTAATATGCAATTTTGTCTCAAAAAAATTCCAATTTTAAAAAATCCTATAAGCTTCGATTTGGTTTTTGGATTGTCTTCGTTCAACTTCGGTTTTGTTCGATACTGTTCGGTTGATGTTTTTCATCTTGATATAGCTACTGCTCGTGTTCGTTTAACTTTTTTTTTCGTTCGCCTTTTGTTCTTGACTTCGTTTGCCTACGGCTCGTTCCTTGATTTTTGTCGAAAGAACTTTTAAAAGCATCGGATCTATTTAAGTAACAGATACAAATGACTACCAAGTTTTATCAAAATCGGTTCATCCGTTTTGACGTGAATGAGCCAAACATAGTTGATTGAATAAAGTGCCCTTTCACGGAAGTTTTCTGAAATTTAAGTAGCCTCAATTCTGTTGCAGGGTCAAGTTATTTCACGTGCCAAATTTTAGTAAAATCGGTCAAGTCATTTAAGAGTTATTGAGTCTTAACAATGCACTACTTAAGCACTACTTAAAGCGCCCTCTTGCGGAAATCTTTGGAATTTTGTTTAGCCTATGTTATCTTGGGTGCAGTCGAATCTTCATTCCAAATTTAATTGAAATAGGTTCAGGTGCTTAGGAGTTATTATAGAGTGCCACGCCCACTTTTTTATCTATGCTTTATATTGGGTGCAGTTGAACCTTCATACCAAATTTCATTGAAATCGCCGGAGTTATTATGCCTTTAAAACGCACTACTTAAAGCGCCCTCTTGCGGAAGTCTTTGTAATTTTTTGGTTTTTTATCTTTTATCTTTAACCTTTCTTTTATTTTGGGAGTAGTTGAACCTCCATATCAAATTTCATTGAAATCTGTCCAGGCGTTTAGAAGTTATTATAGATTTCCACGCCCACATACTTCCGCACACTTTTTTACACCCCCTATGTTCTTTCTCACTATGAAAGGTACTCGGTGTTCAAATTTCAGCTTAATCGGATAAACGGTGCGCGAGCCTATACGGAAGAGACATACAAACATTTGTTTTTATATATTAGATTAAATTTTTGAGATTTTAATTTTGAATCCTGATAATACCGGAATTGTGAAACTCACAGTTTCATAAAAATGCTACATTTTATACGGGTTTGGTCGTGTTAGACTAAAATTTGATAATTTCGTAGCATGATTACTGTCGGCAACTGTTCTAAAAACGTACTGAACGTGGCCGAGCTATAGCTGCACCCACTTTTACAAACTCATTAAAATTTGGCGACTAGTTGAGTTTAAATCTTGGTAGTAGAATTTTTGAAATAAGAAATGATTTCAAAAAAATATTGCCTCACCCCCCATTATCACCCGAAAATCAATAAAAGTTCTATATTTGAAACGGTTTTGGTTATATCAGACCAAACTTTACTAAACATGGGAGCGGTCTCCCTTAAGCTACGCCCCTTTTCTTTTAGAAATCAGTAAAATGTATTTCATTAGTTGATTAGTTACTTTAGCATGAAAAAAATCGAGCTAAAATTCTATGTCTTGACTTTCGAAATATCTTTGATGTTTTTTTAAGTTATTTTTTAATATTTATACCATTTTTCACATTATTTAAAAAATAGTAAATAGTTAAGAAACAAATTATTTTAATGTCTTGCATTCGAAAATAAAACTAGATAGATAAGGTTTACGACAAGCTTTCTCTAACATCTCTGACTCTGCGATTTCTAATGATGGCTATTTTGTCATGCCTATTGCTTAAAAAAATTCAATTGCTTTAGATATTTTCAGAAAACATCAAATATTTTCGAGGTTAAGATAAGCAAGATATCTTAACCATCTAGTTTTTTTTACCACCATACTTCAGACGCGTTTGATAGTGTGGGTCTAACGATCAACATGTAGAGCTTGAGCATTATCTTAACGCTTATTCCCTATTTACTGATAATGCGGTCTATGTAAAAGACAGCAAACTGTCCAGGACCCCACTAAAATACTTGGCTGAGTTAGAAAAATCTACTTTATCCCCAAAAATTTCAGAGCAAGTAAGATTAAGATTACGTTGTTCTATAAAAAGCACATTAATTATAAGTTTCGGAAAGTATTTTGCTATCACTTTTCTCCAAGCTCCAGGTATACAGCCATAGGTCAAACTGCACCTGATTTGTTTTGATAATAAGGATTTTAGAAGCACCGAAGCTTGTTGTAGAAGAGCTGGAAAAATACCATTTTCACCAGCAAATTTAAAGGGTTTGAAGGAAGAACAAACGTCTTAGAAATATTCCTCTTAAAGCTGAAATCTTTTAAATGTGCTGAACTGAAAATTACATTCTTGTCAGACAAAATAAGATAGAAATAACCACAAAAATTGGACAATTGATTTCGACACATTTTTTCGACTTTTAACTTTAAGCGGTTTTAAACATTAGAAATGTACTTCTTTACATTCTCTTAAACAAAGTTTACTTATTTCAACTCACTCTACAAAATCCTTGTTTACTGGATATGTAGCCGCTGTAAATGCCATGTCCTGCCAAATAAGCAAGCCGTAATAATCTGCCATTTTGTAAAAATAGTCCGATTCATAGAGACCACCACCCCAAACGCGTAGCATATTCATATGAGCCTCTTTTGCCGATTTCATTATGTGATGTACTAAACGTTTTTAAATTAAATAAATTTAAAACGAACTCTTAACAGGAAAAACACACAAACCTTTATCCTCATCTGCAGATAATTCTGGTAGCAAATGTGCTGGCATATAAATGGCGCCCTTCATAAAGATTTCAACACCATTGATTTTGAAAAAAAAGGTACGACCAGTTTCTATAAAATGTATGCTCACAAAATTTTAAACTCTTTTTTTATTTATATGTTTCTCTCTCATACCAACTACTTCCTCCACCAACTCTATGGTGCGAAATCCAATGTTTAACGATTTACTTGATGTAGTTTTTGCGCGTAACTGTGGATGCTCATTTTCAAGCCAACAGTTCATTTTGAAATGTAAAGGATACAACTTTTGAACGCCATAACCATTTGGCCACCACTGTATGACTTGAGACTGCAGTAAAATATTTTTCAATTTCTATAGAAGCATGCATTTTTTTGATCACTTACAATAGGAACTGCATGCTTGAACTTCAACAGCGGTTGCTGAAAACTTATCAAGCTCCGGTTGATTTTGATTGGTTCTTCTAGAAGATCACTAGAATTTTAAAATATGAATTTGGCATATGTTTAGAACGCTATGCTTACATACGGTGCAATTAATGTCAGCTGCCCGTAGAAATCCTGCTGTAGATCAGTGCTAAGGTGAGCTCGTATATCCAATATCCAGTGGGTATCATTCTTATATGTAGCTACATCTATGTCACGCATGATGGCAACATCCAAGTATTCCAAAGTAATAGGTTTCCTAAATTATAATTCTTAACAGGTTGAAAAAAAAAATTCAAGAGACTTATTTTTAAGCATCTGCAAACCATATTCCCATCGATGGTATTATCGGAAATGATCTACCACCAAAGCTCAACTGCATTTTTCTCAATAAATTCCGATGGCATGCACCAAACTGACGCTCATTTGATATACATGTTGGATAAGGTTCAGTAGCATTCGTGCCGTTCAATAGTCTTGCTTGTTCCATAGCAGCATAAATGGGTGATTGTATCTCAATCTCCAAAACGTTCTGCTCCAGTAGATGTTGTTTAACCTCGTAAGAGTAACGCACAAACATATTGTTTGTTTGTCCAATGAGCACGTTATTTAGACGCACCTTTGCTACAGTATCTACGCAATGTAATGTCAGGTTTATGGAACGTACTTGCAGAAAATCGACTATTTGAACTAAGTATTTGTTTAAGGGTTTATTAGTGTGCCTTAGTGTGTACCTCAGAGACATACCATTGAACACATTAGTATAGGTCCAGTTGTCCAGAGATATCCAACGCAAGTGTTCATCGTTGAATGAATGCAGCACATCTCCATAGAGTTCACTCAGTGCACTAAACACACCTGAGGGTATTTTAGCGACAGGTAAATCAATGGCTGAAATTATGAATAAACATATCAATTAACATAAGGGGTATTCACGCTGACTTGGGTATGGGTAGATTGAGTACTTTTGACAACTGCGATCAACCTGAATTGCAGTTGAGTACTTTGAAGAATAATTTTGCATTCAAAAGTCTAAAATTTACAAAAACCAGGTATTTTTTAAGAGTTAAAATAGGTCCAGCTCAGTTGTTTTTGGATTAACTTCATGATTCTAGTACCGACAAGAATGACTGCTGTTAAAAGTATATGGTGCAAAATTTATTCAAATCGGGCAAGTTTTTCGATAACTTCTTATTTCGAGATAATCGCATTTAAAGTTATGGTAAGTATGCGTATTGTATGGTTTTGAACCTGACTTGCCTGCACAAAAAAACTCCCCAAAAGAAAGCTTCTCATTGGATTTGATTGAAATTTGCGTATAGGTTTTTGGTTCGCAATACCTACTATGTTAATTTATATAAGCAAAAAATAAAAATTTCGCTAAAAACATTTTTCAAAGGTAAAAGGGGGCCTGAAGACATTAGCCAGTGCTATCACGTGCCCTATTCGTGCTCACCATAAAAAGATAAAAAAATAATAACAAAAGATATCGAGAATAACAACAGCAATAGACTCTTTCACCATGTTTACTCAACTTATCGATTTGCAATATTCGAGTGACGTCGTTTATCAGTGAAAATAGTCAATAATTGTTATTTTTATTGATTACATAGTTGACATGTCTCACCGAATTATCATCAACTACTCGTATCACGTATCTCGGCAAGCGCTATGTCGATTATAAAATCACACCTCTTTTATGAAATTTCTGTATCTCCAGTGGACATGAGCAATGAAATGAACTATTTGTAATAAGAAACCCAGACAACATGAATTTACTTTGTTCCATACGCTTCAATACTAAGCGTATCTCTCAGCTAAAACCAATATTCCTAATAAGCCAGGCTCTTGTCAATATCTGAAGTGGACCTTTAAAAGTTTATTCATGTGCTTTGAATTAAAACTTATCATTAAAGGGCATTCCACTCATAGATAATTCCAAAAAAAAATTAATTTAGTTAATCAGGCATTTAACAGTTATTAACTCTCTGGTTACATATCAGGAAATCGCGAACATTTTACATACTAGGGCGGCTCGAAGTATATGAAAAAAAATTAAGTCAAAAAGCACACTCAATTTCTGAATCTTTGGAATGAAAAACTAAGATATCCTGAATTTCAGGAAAATCGGTTGAGTCTCTAGCCACCGGAAATGACGATGAATTTTTCTCTGAAATCGGTTTTTTTTAAATTTTTTATCGTAATTTTCTAAACACGAACAAACTAGCCCAAACGGTTTGTGGGAATTGAGTATCTAGTGGAGCCAAGTGATTCAGTAAGAAAATAATTTTGATTGGCTTGCGTAAGTAGTGCAAAAAAATTCAAAAATCGTAGTTTTTTTCCAATCTTTTTTATGTAAATCTTTCAGAATTGCGCAATTCTTATCAGATTTAGAATGAGGGCTGTTGTAAATTTTTCTTAATTAGTTTGTATTAATTCATTCATATAAAACATATTGAAATATCATATTTTTAAAAACACATTTTTATTCATGCAATTTCAACAAGCTTTTACCATTAAAATCGGACAATTTTGCGTTTGACCATATAATTAATGAATTCATATGTATTTATTGTTAAAATATCGTAAAATCGTGTGATTATATTTTTTTAAAAATTTTAAGCAAATTTTTTCGCGATGCAAGCCCTTATGTTCTGTTCCTTGCGAATGGCACGATAATCTGGAACGGTAATCATAATTTGCATTGATAAATTGAGTTCTGATACATAATTCGGAGCTTATAATATGTAACTGCATCTGAATCAACTAGCTCCTGCACAGTGGTGTACCGAGAGGTTAAGCCGCCCGGGGCGGATTCCCAATTGACCGCCCCTCTCATATACGATATACAAAAACATCTTTAATATTAATATAGGGTTTTGTAGGCATTGTTTTCAAACATACACAGAGAAAAATAGTGCCACATAAAATCTACAATATTTCTGCTTAAAACGTATTTAGAACAAGAGGCATTATAGACGAAAGAGAAGAGAAGAGGTATTTTTTAAGAAGAAATCTTAAAATATCTTCTTATCTTCATCTAAAATTCATATTTTCAAGACATTTAAAAAACAAGGGGCATGAAAGACGAAAGAGAAGAGGTTTTTTTTAAGAAGAAATCTTCTTGTTTTTCAGCATAAATCTTCTTAAATTTATTTATTTCTTATATATTGATTTCCTTTAATGTTCATATTTTCAAGACTTTTTTCATGTTCTAGACTTCGTGTTTCGTTTATTCGTAATTTCTTATTAATTTATTCAATATTGAGAAGAAAAGCATATCATTTAGAAAACTTTGTAGCTTCGTTACATTCTTTCCGAAAAAAATCAAGAAGAAAACCTAGTAGCTGTATGAGATTTCTTCTTAAATTAATTAATTTAAGAAGACATAGCCAATAACTTTAAGAACATCTTCTTGGGTAAAAACCATAGAGAAATCTGTTTAACTTTGTTCTTCATTATTAGGTTTTTATGTGGCGATTTTTCTGTGTGTATACATAGAAGCTTTATCGAAAATCTTTAGAAAATAATCTTTTATTGTTGTCAAGTACCTTTATAAAAAAATTATACTATACATATTATCAACCTAATTCTAATACTACGTAAGTCAAAATTATCTACTCCTCAAGAGGCGAAGAAAACTAATTCTTCTACCGCTTATTGAATCCTGTCCTGAAAGACTCTACTGAACTGTTTCTTTAAATAACCAAAAGCAGTAAAGAGCTTTTTTGAAGGAGAATCAGAGATCCAATATAACAGTTATTTATTTTTTTTTAGGTTGAAAAAGTTCTCGAGATTTTGAAAAATATTTTATACGTTGCTTCATAACAGTTATTTTCAATTTATATTTCTTACGTTGCCTCATAACAGTTATAGGCGAGAAAAAATTTTGTACGTTGCTCATAACTTTTATTTTGGAAAAAAATTTTTTTACGTTGCCTGGTAAGAGTTATTGTAGAGACAATTTCCATTACATTCACTCAAAGCCACTTTAAGACAATTTCCATTACATCCACCGCACACACAGCAAGAGCCACAATGGAAATTTTGAAGGAAGCGTTTCCTGGTCGTGTAATCTCGCGCTTTGGTGATTTGGCATCGTCAGAAAGATCAACCAATTTAATCATCCCAGACTTCTTTTTTTAAGGCTACTTGAAGTCGCGGGCATATGCCAACAATTTACTCAGACTAACGAAAACCTTAAGGAGAATATTCGACACGAATGCGAACAGTTATCACCGGAAATCTTTCGGAAAGTCATTGAAAATCGACAAAACGGGCACAAATGTGTATCCACACTTGCAACAGTCCCTTAAAGAATATCCCCTTTCCCACATAACACAAAATATTGTTATGATTCAAATAAAGACTTTCTTCACTCAATATCAATTTTTTTTATTTACTAGAACAGATATTCAAAAACAAAATTGGATGATTAATTTTGCACCACCTTGTTCTTCACACTCTTCATCGCTGACTGAAGACTCATCTGAATTTAACAGTGGTATGTTAGGGGAAACTTCTTCAGAAACACTTTTTGAACTAGGTTCTCGATTAAGGTATTTCAGTAAATAACCTTCAATAATTTTAATTTCTTCTTCCCTTGCTATTAAAAATGTTATTTTAGGCATATCTATTTTGTAAAAAGCTTAATTTAGCTAAAGTGCCGCCCCTAAAATAATGCCGCCCAGGGCGAAAATTTTTTTTTTAAAAATCGATAACTCGATAGCTAATAGAGTTATCGATTTTTTGTTCGGCGAATCATGTTTTTTTGTTGTTTTCTACCAGAAAACATCTTCAAATCGCGGCGCCCCAGAAATCGTAATCGTGCCCACGGACACACCCATTTTCAATAATATTATTTTTTTTTTGGAAGAGTAGGTTTAGGGTATTTCATAGTCGGCCTAGACCGACTTTAGACTTTCTTTACTTGTTTTCTTTAGTCTCTGGTTTAACAGATAATTTCCTCTTCTTTCCAAATTAGTTATAAATTCTCAACGAAATCTTTTATAGCCCGTTTCAAAAGAGAAGAACATTTTTTAGATTCATTTTTCAATGCGCAGTGAGAAATTATTTTAAAGCTAGAAAATTTTTTAAATCGTATTTTCTTGCTCTTTTTGTACTGTTCGCTGAACTTGATGCTTTTTTTGAGTGTTTTTTACTATTTTTCTATATATGTACTTAAATGCGCAAACATTCAGAACAAATGATCGCACAAGTACGATGTTGCACCGACAGCCTGCAGCAACCTGCATCTTGAGAGAGAAATCAAATACAAATTACATAAAGAATAATTTATTTTCTCAAGAAAAAATTGTGAAGTGAAATTTCGGCTAACAAATTATTTTTTGACGCCCCCTTTTTTTCAATTTTGATTGGTTGATTTCGAAAAATAAAATTCAGTAGGGGAGCGGGGGGCTAGTTGTAACACTTTTTGGAAAATATGATGGGAAAACGAAACTACACGATATATACTGGTTTTAAAAACATGAGTATTTGACTATCCTTGCGTTATAAAAAAGTTTTGGAATAGGAAGCATTTTGTTACTGAGGGACATAAAAAAAACTTGCAAAAACCCCGTGAATGGGGCTAGTTGTAACAGCCTTGGGGCATGCTTAACTCATTTATTTTCAATTGACACAACTAAAAATATTCAAGTATTTAAAGCCTAGTTTCACCAACTTCTAGTTTCATATTTTTTGAAAAATTCTTAATCGTTGAACCTGGCCCGGCTTAGAGAAATGTTTTCAGGTGTCCTTAGAGAAATTTGTGAGTTTTGTTTTTTTAATGAATTTTTTTAGCCAATCAGGTCCAGCCATATTATTTTAGTGCCATGAGGCTGGTATATTTGGTGAACAGCACATTGGTAGGTATGCCAACTCTTTCACCTCTATTAGAAGCAGTCCAAAAGGGATATTTGCACACGTTAGTAGGTACGAAGATATTTTATCTTCATCTTAATCTTTAAACACCACTCTGGGTTATTGTAGCCAACAAATGACAATTCAATGTTATTTTTTTATGTATCTATGTAAAGAAACTGGCACAAATTGAACAAGATTTTCTCACACTTATCTTCTGATCTTTAACTGCAATTGCAGCCAACTCGAAAATTTCTTTACTTTGAGTTGGCCGATTAGACTTTCGTTTATAATTTCTCATTCTGCAAAAAATTATTAAGACATAATAATAAAATAAACAAACACTGAATAGCCAGTTCAAATGTGTGGAGCAAGTTGTTACATGTTACAACTTACCCCACAAAATTGTTACAACTTGCCCCGCAGTATAATTTTTGACAAACATTATAATATATAAAAATCAACTTAATTTGAAGAAAAAAAAAGTGTATATCAGTAAACTGTAATAAAATATGCTCCGATTAAAATTAAATTAGTTTTAAAAATCCTTAAGACGCTTTCAAGAAGCAAAAAATAAAAAGATATATATTCTATAATAACTGCTAGAAATAAAGCCTATGTTTGCGCCCACTCGATGTAAAGTCCGATGAGACAATAACGGGTTTCGAAAGAGCGCGTAATATAGGATGAAAAAAAGAGAGACTTGTAAAAAAAAACTCGCTTGTAGCAACGTACACGTGGCAGAAGTGAAACTTCTTTAACAGTAAGGCTGCGATTATAGTGAGCGCCGAGTCAGACAGGCAGGAAGGCAGGCAGGCTGAAATCTGTGTGAAAAAAAAGAAACAGTTTCGATAGTATCGTAAGTGTAGACGCAGAATTCCGTTTAAGTTGTAACCTCTTCTACTTTGTCTCTTTGGTCCGATTGTTTTGTTCATTTTGCACGTATTTTTATTGATCTTCCAAAAATTAAAAATAAATGAATAACACTCAATTATGGACTACTTATCGATGCCAAAACAAAGAAAAAGTTAAATAGTAAGTATGATTAAATGAGCAAGCAAAAAGAAACAAGCAAAATTTCAAATTTTTTCGATCATTTTGTAAAGTTTGACAGGTTGAGTTCATTGACTTAGTTGAAAAGAAGGCGAAGAAAATGCACTTTCCATTGGTGCCACTTTCGTCTCTGCCCGATATATAGTTGGCGAGCTACAGTCAGTTTAACTACTAATTTCAAATTAAAATTAAGACCCCGATTTTTAAAAAATCGTATGGTTACTAAATTTCACGTTGAGCACATGTCCTTTCCTCTCGTCTCTGTCTGATATTTAGTTTGCTAGCTGCACTTTCTGTTCGATGTATAGTTTGCAAACTACACTCGCTAGTGCTAGTGGGATGTGGAATCCAAATTAATTTGCATTAAAAGCAAAAATTAAAATTTTACGCCATCTATTGGGTAAAAGCATAAAAAGAAATATGATTCAACTCGTTTTTTTCATAAGAGTTTTTTTCACCGGATCACAGACCCATTTCGTTAAATTTGACAGATTGAGTTCATTGACTGAGTTGCAAAGAGGTTCATGAACTCTGGTTTCAAAATAGTATACTAGAACAGTAGTGCCTACATAAACCCAATGCGAACTAATGCTTACAATGCTGCCAAAGCGAACCAATCAGTTTGTGCAAAACCAAAGCATACAAACATAAACAACGAAAGAAAAACAAAGAAAGCAGCAGGCACATAAGCAGCTGATGATTGATTTTCTTATATAAAAACATGCATTTTTGTTCTTTTATTTTACTATTTTGTGACTTTAATATAATAGTGACAAAATCCAAAGTTAGATATTCATTCAGCGCAGGATATATCTGTTATTTTAGTATATATATTATCTTTGAGCGAAAAGTATTAAAGGCTGTAGGAATACCCTAAAGTATTCGCCAAAAACGTTGCCTAATGACCTTGAAAAAATCTGTTAAAACGACCCCATACAAACCGCGCTGTAAGACGTAATTCTACGTCAAAAACGAGATGCAGATAGCTATCTATCTCGCTTGTTCACATTGCCTGCCTGCCTGCCTGTCTGACTCGGCGCTCACTACAACCGCAGCCTAAGAAATAGATAAAATAAGTTAATAAATAAGAGAGATCTTAGTGTGAAATAGAGAGAGAAAGTATCTGAAAAGAAACTCAATCAATACGAAATGGAATAATAATCTGTTAATTCAATAGTTGCTTCCAGGAACCGTACCGGCTATGGTTTTTGTCGAAAGTGTCACATATTAACTTTTATCTCTTAATATTTATTTTTCCGACAAAAAAAAAAAGTTATTTTGTGCATTATAGTTTTTTTGGACAAAAATAACAGTTACTTTTGACTTTTATTTTATTGGTCAAAAATAACAGTTACTTTCTGCCGTTTATTTTTTCGGTCAAAAATATCAGGTAATTTATATTTTTTCAAAAGTCATTTTACAGACTAAAAAACTTTTGATACCATTATTTTCATCTCATCGGTGAGACATTTTACACATGGTGTCAACAGTTCAATCTGTCAAGTGGCCTTTAAAAAAAACACAAATTGCTGATGAAATTGAACCGAAAAAATTAGAGATAAAATAAAAGTCAGAAGAACCTTTATTTTTCCTCGAAAAATACAAGGCAAAAAATAACACTTAATTTGTAACTTTTAAAGAATCAGTCTTAAATTTAAAAGGACCTTAATATTCATGGGGCTGAGGACATTTGTAACATAATGGTATATTCGGAAAAGTCTTTCAACAATTTTTTTCATTTGAAAATTGTAAAATAACAGTTATTTTTGTTCCTTGTTTTAGTTCAGTTGGTGTTTAAGTTGCTTTCGAATGTCTCTCAACATTGTCACTTTTTGAATGTTAGATTGCATTTGCATAGTACTCATTGAAGGAGTCTCCGAAAGCGGCTGCATTCTTAAGAGCTCTAATTCGTTCTCTATGTTCACGAACGCGTTCTGCTCCTGTTTTAGCCATTTTTCAATTTTTTTCCGTACATACTTGTAGGATGAAAATTAATGTAACGGTTATGTTAATAATGTAATGTTAATGTTAATGTAATGTTAATGTTAATTATGTTATTTTCAGTATGTTACGCGTTCACTTTTAATTACATTTGATCATTTACATGTGCCTACATGGCGTAATGGTATAGATTCCGACTCATAAGCAACGATGTTCTGGGTTCAATTCTTGGCAGCGGCAATAATTTTTTTAAATTTTCATATGAATTGAAAACGTTAGCCTAGCGTCACGAATAAGAGACCTTGAAATTTCACTCGCCGCCAAAGAAGTTTCACTTCAAAAACTTTCATATTCTAAGCGTGTTACAACTTACCCCTGTTACAACTAGCCCCCCGCTCTATTACTTCTGCAGCGCAGTTGCGATGAACAACAAAATTCAGGAATATACATTAATTTTTTTCATTTATTTTTCTGCTCAGAGAATATTTAATTTTTTTTAATGTGGACCAATCAGAATGAAGAACTTTTTCAAAATTATTTTCTTATTAATATGTGAATATGCGAATATGTTCTTCTCTTTTGAAACAGGTTATAGTAATATTTTTTTTTTTTTACAAAATTATCTGCACAAAATTAACATTCATTAGCTATATAAATGGCAATATTTGAAATATTCTCTCTGTTTCTTGGCAGTTCGCTTAAGTTAATAGGTCTGTTTCAAGTAAAGTTCGGGTAAAGTTCGAGTAATAGAGAGTATTTTATTATTTGTCAAAATGAGAAAATTTGTCAAAAAACACGGAAACGGTTTCAAGTAAGTTTCAAGCACAACAGTTCAAGAACACAGTTGTTCTTGTGTTTATAACAGTTTTTTTTTTACATTTTTTTCAAAACACAATGCAAAAATTCAATTTTATTACTTTGCTAGAAGAAATTTTAAGTTTCGTGCTAGAAGAAATTGTTCAAAAATGTTTTTATCTCCCGTGCTGGAAAAATTTGTAAAGAAACGCTTTCGAGTAACTTCGAGTTACTTAAAGTGAGTCCGAAACAGTCCTAATTAAAAGACCATTACGCTGACATAGTCCTTTTTTTCATGTTTAAATTTGGCGAAGCTCTTTTGTTTTTGCGGAATTCGATTATTTTTAAGTTTAAAATATTTGCATGCGTAGCAATTGTTAGTGACGTCAGCACTTACATCCGTTCTGATTTCTTAAATGCCAACCACTTGATAACTCCACGACTTTTACTTTTTCGCCACACACTAACGTATAATTCAGCCATATTGCCAATATTATTGTTAAAATATTTGTTTTTGTCCAACACATTTTATCGATATTACAACGACGATCTTCAACGATTCAAGTACAAACGTTGACTGAAGTTCATATTATCAATTTTGTCTGAATCAGAAACAGACAACTCGATATTATTTTTTCTTTTTTATCAATACAATAGAAATTTTGTCAATTTTAGCGTAAACATTATCGTAAACGTAAAATTTGAAGAAGCTTAGAAACTTGTAAAAATTCTTAAAAGGAAGCACAAAACAAACATGAAGATAAATACAAAATAACATGTTCTCGTTATATTGCCCAATTTTTTACTTCGATCACTTGTCTTAGCAAAAATCGTACAATATATAGAAGATTTAAAAAATATATTAACTGTTTAGAGAAAATAAATTAAACACTAATTATTATTATATCAAATGTATTTAATCATATACAATATTTCTTTAACCTGCATATGTTATTCAATGTTAACTTGATATATCCTTTGTAAAAACTTCTTATTTCCTCACTTACGATTTGTGGCATAGAAACGCGCATCGTATTTAAACCAGTAGGTATTTTTAGCAGTTATCAGTACCTCAATAAAATTCTGACCAATACCTCCGTTCATAATTTTGCAATCATGATCTACTGAGCTCTGATCGACGTTGATTTCAACATATGACAAAACTTTGTTTGGTTGAACAGGAAATCGAATTGTGAAGACAATATTTTGCGGCAATTTCCATTTGTCAGAATCGTACATGTGTCCCACTTCTGGATCATCTGAAAAAATTTCAATTATTTGCGAATATAATTACTAAGACTGTGTAACAAGTACTTGGTCTGCGCACGCCAAAATCATAGACATATTTGTTATGAGTATCTTTATCCTCCCATTTAACTAATTTAACATGCACCAAACCATCCTGTGGCCGGAATGGAGTAACGCTTATGTTGGCAGTTTCTTTACTCATTTTGATTAATTTTTCTTTTTTATTTTATTAATAAGCACTTCGCTGTACCTTGATTTATATCTGTTTATTAACTGTTTAACTTCAATGGATTTTGATTCTTTTTATATAAATTTTGCACATTTTTTTTTATCTGTTGATAATCTAAAAATTTCAAAATTTTTTCTAAAATTGTGCAATATATTGTTTATTGTCGTATTGAAATATTCAACTACGTCCTACTTTTGCTTGCATAATTATTTTGAAATGCTGATACACATAAAATAATATCAATTCAATATTTAAATTATGGTTGGAAATCATATCGTTCGTTTAGTGCAAAACTGTTAGACTATTGGTAATGATTTTCTTATATTTCGTAGATATAACACATATATGTATTTGTGTCATAAGTTATGATGATTGCCATTTATTCAATTCGACATATCTGTGTCGATAAGGAATAGCAGCTTAACTCATTTTCAAAATTTCAGGAGAGAATTTTTAAGATTAAAATTTCTACTTAATATCAGGGTACCCTGACTTTTGCTGTTTAGATTTGATGGCCTAGAAAATTTCATTTTCAAGGTACAACCATCAAAATTTGCATACTAGTGTATTTCGTTGCGAAAAAAGGCAATGAAAGTCATAACCTCACTTTGTCCTAACTCGACTTTAGCGGTTATTCCTTCTCGACCGCGAGCTTATAAACAATTTTTAATTGTCGAATTTTATTATGAATAAAGAGAGTAAAAAATCCAAAATCCAGAGTTTTGGTAGAAATGTTAAGCTTCCACAAGTAGTAAGTTGAAAGCTAGGAAGCTTATAGCTTACAATCTTTTGTGTTTTTAATAAATTTTCTCTCTCTTTGTTACTCTTTTTTTATAAAAGTTTTAATACTTCATATATCGTCACCTTAATATGGAAAAGACGTAGCTCGTAATATTTCGAAATCGTGTTTTTTGAATTTTCTGTTAGAATAACCTCCATGAAACCAAAAAAACTGAAATATAGTTCTTAATACTGAATTTTTGACGATTTTCATTAATATCTGCATTTCAATAATTTTTAATTACATAACATTTTAAGAAGTTATGAGAAGATTTTTTTATCTTGTTGTAAAATTATAAATTTATTAGTTATATTCTTTCTATATTATGGTGACGATATGTGTGTCTTCTTTTTATTCATACATATTTTTTTTTATTTGTCATTCTCTGCACTAAAACTTGATTTAGATGCTCGTAAGTTTTTGAAGCTATACATTTCTTCATAACGCTACCCTAATATAGAAAGGCCCCAACTAATTTTTTTTAACCTTCTTTTCAGATTTTGATAAATCATCCACTAATACACCTTTGAATAGAAAAATTGCTGTGCTCCGTTGGAAATAACAAAAATCAAGCAATTAAAAAAAAGCTCTAACTCATAATAATAATAATAATTAATTGTAATTGCATTTAAAATAAAACACATACATTTCTCCTACAAAAAATTTCTCTATTTTCGATCTATTTTCTCGATATCTTTCTCCGACAAAAAATTTCTCTATTTTCGATAATAGCAATTTTCTCTTTTTCAAATAAAATTTTCATCAATTAGAATAAATTTTCAACATTTTCGAAAAAAATTTTTCTTCACTTGTGGGAAATGGAAATATTTCAATGTCTCTACTTATTTTTCTCGCACAAAAAAAAAATCTCATTTATAGGGAAAAATTTATTGAAAATAAAAAATTTTTCCTATATTTTGATAAAAAATTCACTATGAGAAGTATTTTCTTCAATAAAAACAAATATTTTCTCAAAAATAAAAAGTATTTTTCTCTAAAAATGATATATTTTTATGTGTTTCTCTTTTTCATAGAAGCTTTTTATCATTTTTAGGGAATTTTTAGAATCACATTAAGAGAAAAGAATTCTCTGGAGCAAGGTCTATACCATTTTTCTCTAAATATGATGCCTTTTTTATCATATTCCGTGAAACTTTTTTCTGAGTGTAGAAGTGAAGATACAAGATCACAAGTTCACATCAAATTTTACTTAATATTTTTTACCATCCTCAGTTTCACCTATTCATTTAGTCCTACAATCAACTGCAATTCAAATATACAAATTTATAATATTAAGAAGATTCGAAAAAAATTCCAAGGTTCCATGGAAAAACTTAATACTTATACCATACTTCCATTTTTGAGGTCTAGTTTTAACTATTTTAACTAAATATTGATTTTTGAGATATTTGAGCATTTTTTTATAATTGAGCTATTAACGATCTGACATTCAGCCCAATCAGGGCTGGAGTTGTAAATGGGAGTTGTAAATGGGAGTTTCCGGTTGTAAGATAGCAGATAAAGATATCTAATTTTTTTTATTTTACACTCATGAATATTGGCGGCTGATGAACAGAATTGCATTAAAAATTTTCAAAAAGTATTTTAACTTTATCTTAAAAACGGAAACTCCCATTTACAACTCCCGGGAGAAAATACTTCATGATTGGGCTGATTATGTATTGACGATAGTTTTTCAATAAAACAATTTAATCGATCATGACACAATAACCTCCATTAGTTCCGTATAAAAGGGATATCGTTTAAAAGCGTTCTTTATCTTGCAACCAAATTTTAATACCTCACTAAAAATTAAATAACACAAAACTTCTTACGCGTTGGTATTCACAAATGCTAAATACATATGGTTTTTTATTGCATATATAATATATCAAATTTGTCGGTATTACAAGAGGGTCGTTCAAAAAATAACGGAACTAGAGCATTCAAATGTCAAAATTTCAAAACAATCTTATTTTTTTTTTACTTAAAATAGGTCCAGCTCTGGAGCTATCTACATGATTCTAGTAGTACCTACGAAAATGACAACTGTTTGAAATATGTGGTAACAAAATTATCGAAATCGGACTAACTTTTTGAAAATAACATCCAATCGCTTAAAGTGATTTCGAGATAAACGCATTTTAAGTTATGGTAAGTATTTTTGAAATAATAAAATTTAATAGCGATTGGTTTGAGAGGTTTTCCGATGTTTTTTACGATTAGGGAGTTGACTGTTACGGAACAAAAATTTCATCAATAGCGTACTATTGTTTTCCAAGTAATTAGGAGAAATGCGCCCGAAGACATGTTTTTCAAAAAAGCGCTTGTTCGATAGTTGGCAACAGTTGAATTCATTGAATATGGCTATTGTCAACTCTTGAATAGAACAAGCGAGCCTTAGCATTTTGCTTATTTACAGCAGTGTTTCCCAGCGATAAATTTTTTCTTGAAAACTGATGTCTACATCAAAATTCAAAATCAAATTCACTCAATTCAGGTTTTTTCAACATTCCATGATACTTCTCTTTTTGATAAGCAATTGGTACAATGCTTCGCATGACAGTCTCTGTTTCGTGTCAAAGGACACTTTTGAATGTTTTTAAGTTATTTCAAAGTTTTACTAAGCAAGCTGAAATTCCCAAAGAGTAAAAAAACACTAAATTTCTTGATGTATTTTAATACTTTTATATTTATTATGTATATATTTATATATATATATTTATATATTTTTAAATTAAAATTATATTTTTTACATATTTTATTTAATTTTTTTTTTTTTATTATTATTCTTTAATAATTTGTGATAATAAATTCTTCTGCAAATATTTGTTAATAAGTATAAAGAATCAGTTTACATTTTCAAAAATACAAGAATAGAAGATGTACATAAATGTTGTGTTAAACTAATGTCTTGTTATATTTGCAAAAACACAGAAAAACTAAATAAAATAATATGAGAGAGAGAGAGAGAGAGAGAAAGATAGATTATATAATGCAAAGCAGTAGAGCACTAATACAATAGTTTTCAATAAAAATTTAAATATAATGTATAAAAAGAAAAAAAAAATAACAATAAATCACGAGTTAAGAAGCACACAAGTATTTAAAAAACTAATTATTATGAAAATAATTAAATAGAATTTATATAAAACTATAAAACTGCGCTTAAGTTTTTCGTTATGAAATTAATGCCATCACAAGTCGTGGTTATGGGAGAAAACTCAAAGAGCCAATTAGCAACAACTGCTCAAAAACTTTATATAAGAGCTTAACTGATTTGTTTGCTTATAAAGTTTACATTTTTCTAGGCAATCATGCAGTTGCAAAATAATATAATACATATTTTAAAAGTGAATATGAGGCACCACCAACTAAAATAAAATTTCAAAATCAACAGCATCTTATCAACGTTACGATATTTGTATTCATTAACGTTATACATTTTCATAGGATTCATGCTTTTTCGTGTTTTTTTTTTTAAATTCAAAATATTACCAATTCATTCAAGGGTAAGACATTACAAAACGCTTTTCCGACGCATCAATAAGAGTCATATTTGAGGTTTTATTTTTTTGTTTTAACTATACCTCATAGTCTATTTTTAGGCGCAGTCTGCTAACAATTTGCAGCTTAGGCTTCTTTATCTCTCATTATTTTTTCAAGCTTTATTTCTTTTTTTCTGACATTCTTTTAACAAATATACTCCAATGTTTTCATAATATCGCAACTTAAATTTAAAATTATCAACACTTTTCTTCTGTGGAAATACGTGTGTGTTCTTTACAATCTTTTCTCTTTTTACTTTCATTAATATAACTAGGTATATGTATATAAATTATTATTTGTTGTTGTTGTTGTAAGCGACATATTAGTATCATTTAATACATTTTTAATTTTTTAAGGATTTTTGTTTTTGTATGTTTTTTTTTTTAAATCTTGTAAATAAAAATTACGTTTTAATACAGCGGTTGAGCAAATAAAAATTAATTCTAGGCTTTGTCGATAACTAGCAGGATTTACAAATGTTTCTTGTTGTTGTTGTTTTTATGGATACAATAGCAAAATAAGTTTGTTTTTAGTACTGTGTTTTTCTTTTGTGTACAACAGTATTTTTTTTTTTTGTTTTTGTTATTGTTTATATAATGTTTGGAGCGTAGTTTTTCATGCATATGCAAAAGTACAATAAAAGTTTATTGTTTTTGTTGGTATTTTTGTTTTGTTTTTAGATTTTCTTCTATGCAATTATGCGTTAATAAATATTTATATTTTTTATAGAAATATATGTATGTATGTAGATTTGTTATTTTCACTTTTGACTAATATCCATTTCGTTCCAATGGCATCGACGACATGCTTCATTCTACATACAAAATATTCAGTTCCAAGTCATCTTCAACGGGGGGTGGTCTGCCTCACAAGCTCTAACGGACACGTGGAATGGTTCTGTAAAATAATGGAAACAAATATTATTTGTGTTTTAATTGAAATAATATGTTAATAAATTTTATTTTAATACATAAAGTCTTGTTTAACACTCATATTCTAAAGCTGTTTTGCTATTTTGACCACACCCTCAATTGCCATCTTCAAAATAAGGTAAATTTTAATTAATACTTAAGCATTGGAATTGGAATATCTTTATTTTTTATGGTAATAAAAATGTATGTTTTTCGACTAAATTATTTTAATGGCTCTGTTTAAATATAGCCACAATTCGATGACAAACACCCCAAACAAAATTAAATAGGGCCCAAAATATTATAAATGAGTCATTTCAAAAACGAAATAAGAACCCAACTGACACAAAGGTTTTGTTTTATTTTGAAATTAGCGCCTTATTGCTTCATGAAATAAAATCCTAATTTAAAAAACGATATTAGCCACCAATAAAGGAAGTAATACCCCAAATATTTTGTTATTGTTGTTTTATATAGAAATATTTGGCCCTTATTTCCTGCGGTTTTTATTTTATAAAGCCTTTTTTCAAAAGCCATTCCGCATGTATCCCGTGCTTTTTTCACAGCAGAAGTTTGAAAAAAATTTGCTTTAAATATGTATAGAACTTTATATCTTGTAACATAGGTAACTTATTCGAATATATCAAGCGTAGATTTTAATAAAATAGCAACTCAAAAACCAAGATATTTTCCAGCAAAAGCCACATCAGCTTTTTTATATTTTTCCCCGGACAAAGACTTCCATAAGTTAGTAAGTAATAACATAAAAACATACTTATATTAAAAAATATATTGCAAGAAATTTAAAACTTTTCATTCCTATCCTAGGTACGTACGTAACTTTAATTAAATATGAAGTTTCCAAAAAACCTAACCTAATAAATATTTAAAATAACTTATACCTGATTTTTGTAAGAAAAAAATAGTGTCCCAAGTAATATCGGATTCGTCAACAAGTCGGTAAATAAATGAAGCTAACTTACCGTGGAGATTGCACCCTACGTTTTGGTGTATTTGGCGCCGTAGCTGCTACCGCCCGACTAGTAGGCGTGCGTGCACGTGTCGTCGGTGTCGTGGCCGTTGCAGTTCCAGGTGATGTTGCAGTGGTAGCCGCTGCTGGTGACGTCATGCTATAACGTTTCGGTGGCACAATACGACTAGGAGAACGTGTTGTTGTTGTCTTCGAGGCATCCTGACTCGTTACTCTAGCAATGTGAGGAGATATAACGGGTTTTATAATTCTAGCAAAACCTTTCTTTTCTACAGGTTTTAATGGCTCAAGGCTACGTCTGGCCGGCCAAATATGTACCAAAATCAAAATGAAGAACAAACATAAGACGCGGGTGCGACGGACACGAAAGGAAGAGTGCATGAAATAAAAATGTTTAAGAAAAGAAAGAAAAGAAAGAAAACCAAATAAATATTTATCGAACGGAACAAAAACAAAAACAATGAAATTCATCCACAAAGAAAAAAAAAATACAACAAATAGAATGAGTGAAGCATTGAAACACTCACTTGCCCGCCGGATAGCTCACAGGCCTGGGTATGCGTGAACGTTGCGCTGCCGCCGCTGCTGCTGCTGCTGCTACAGCTTGTGCTGAGGTGGGCGTTGAACCGCCACTCTTGGTCTCCTGCTCACAGGCGAGATCTTTAAGCATCATGCTGGAATCCTTGCTAAGCAACTCCCACTGAATTTGCAGGCGCTTAAAACGATTGCTGGTTATTTTCTGCTGCTCTTTACTGTCAACTGCTGCTGCCGATCTACGTGCTGCCTGCATATCTAAGGGCGAACAACGTCGTGTCACGGTACCACTGGGCGGCATGCGTAATCCTCCAGCTATGGAAATGTTTGGCGAATTCGGTGGCGTTGAAAACCGCTTGTGACGTGCTTCGGTTTGCAAGAATTGTTGCTGCTGCTGTTGCTGTTGCTGAGTTGCCTGATGCTGTTGCTCTTCTTCATTGAACGACACCTTCTTTTGTTGACTTAAGGCGCGACTGACTTCCTTCTTTAAAGCTGCTGCATCATACTGCACTGCCGCCGCTTGGTGTTCGACTTCGGAAGACTCCAGAATTGCTGCAATTTCTGCATAATACTTAAGTTCCGAACGTGGCAAAGACGAAAGGAAGTTTTCTGCACGTGCTCGAGCATCCAAATCTTTACGCGACAGCCGCTGATTTGTCTGCAGCATGCCGGCAAAGTAAGCCTCTACAAGCTGTTCCTCGAATACCTCCTCCTCGGGCAACACCGCGTACAACTCATCCATTGAACCACCAGCCAAGTGTTGATTGTATGCTGGCTCTTGCAAGCTGCGTCGCTTCTCTTGCTTAGTCAGCTTGGCATGTTTTTCTTCAAACATGGAATTGCGCTTGTTACGCTCGCCGCCACCTTGACTAGATGCCTTACGCAGTATGCCACGTGGATGTGGTATTGGCTTAGCCGCTGGGCTATCAACGCCGGAGTCATTGCGTTGCTGTTGCTCATACTGATAAACATACATTTGCTTCAGCGGATCTGTTACAGCAGGCGCTGCACCAGTAGCTGTATCGCCCAGCTCAGAGTCGGTGAGCAGTGTTGAAGAACCACGATAGCCCGAACTGGGCTGCTGACTAGAACCAGAGCTCGATGAGCCCTCCTGTTGTTGCGTCTGTGCAGTTTGTTGGAAAAATTGTGCACAATCGCAGAGATGAGCAGAGCGCTGTGGCCGCCGTATAGGCGGTGTCATGCAGAACAGCGGCTTTTGCGATGCTATATCGCCACCCTGCTCCAGACTGAGGTTTCCAACCTCTGGAATGTGTTGTAAGCGTTTACGATATTCCACTGGCAACAGAGTGGCCAGCGATCTCCAGTCTACGACATGCTTATGATCGATATTCTTGAGTATCTCATCTTCGCTGTAATGCGGCTGCTTTTGGACTGCACCACCAGCGCCACCACCAAGTGTCATTTGAAAGTTGAAGGGTGAAAATATGACATCAGGCGAGTTGTTAGTCTTTACAAAGCCCAAATCGGGCAGCGCATAGTTCGGATAGATCACATAGATGGGCGCCTGTTTTTCTTCGCCCAAATTGTTGAGCTTGGCCAGAAATGAGGGTGGCACAAATCGAAACCGATCACTTATATTGCTGCGCGTCGATAATGAACCGCAAGAAGTTTGCATGGAGCGTGTGATCATCTCTGAGCTGGCCGAAGCATGCTGATTGACATTGTTCAGTTCGCGGCGACGTAAGGATTTACTGCGTTCCACTGCACCGCCTGCGTCGTCCGACGATAAGTAGACCTGCGTCAATTGTTCCGAGTTGCTGCGACTAGCTTCAGATGAAAGCAAGCTACCTGCGGATGAACCGTTATTGTTGTTGTGCTGGTGCTGCAGTGCCAGTTGGCAGACTTGTGGATGACGCATGGGCAGGCTACGGCGACGTGGCTCTTTTGCTGCAGTTGGTGATGCCATCAAAGTGCGTTCCTCATCGTAGAATACTTCATTATGACGACGCGCATGTTGGCACAGGGCCGCTGCATGTTGCTCATCAACATTGTCCACCAAATAACTATCACCTACACCAATAGCACCTCGTCGCAAATCTTCCTCATCGTGTCGACTAAGCGCTGATCCTTTGCCAGAATCATTCATGCTCTTCTTACGCAAACGTTGCTCAAGCGAAGAGCTGCTGCCACTCGAACCGGCCGCATCGCTTGAAGGCCAACAACCCGAAGAGACATCCATACAGGTGTGTGCGCTGGCATGTTCTTCGCTAGAACTGCTGCAACTCTTTTGTTTGATGAAAAGTTTGACTAGATTGAATGCTGGTTGATTTGAGGAGGCGGCCGATGTGCCAGAAGATGTGTTGCCGTTGCCGCTTTGCTGTTTTTGCAATGTGGCTGAAGACGCTGAGCCAATGCTAGAGCAGGAAGCATTGCCATGCTGCTGCTGTTGCTGATGGTTGCTGTTGCTGTGGTGATGGTGATGGTGATTATGATGATGTTGATGCTGCCGTCCCTGCTGCTGTTGCTGCTGGTGATTGTGTTGCAATTGCAACTGAAGTTGTTGCTTCTGATATTGTTGCTGTTGACTGATGTTTGCCAAAGGTTCGGAAGTTGAGGCCGTTGTGGAACTGCACGAAATGGGCATCTGGCACATTGGAAGAAGATTGCGTGATCTACAGGATTCAAGCTGTGTGTAAGAGAGAGATAGAGAAAGAAAGGTATTTAAAAAGTTCTTCAAATAAAAACTTGAGCTGCTAACCGTTGTTGTGCTGACGTGCGAAACATTGAGCTGCTGACGACTGCACGAGGTCGAGTCCTTTTTCGAGCGCAGGTTCGGCAAACTGTTGCTCTTGCGTACTGTGCAGTGTGGGGCATGCAACATGGGGGCAGCATTTTCTGCGGTGTTGTTGTTGCCCGACGGATATCTGCACATATAAAAAATAAAATCAGTGAAAATTTGACTTTGTAAAAATAAACTGAGTGCAAAAAAGTAGTAATGTTGACCCCTCTAGCAAACTCTTTAATAGCTGAATTGCTAAAAGTCGGGCGATTCAATAACAAACAATTGAGTGAAAATAAAGCTGTTGTTTTTCTTCTTTTTTTTTTTGTTTTGTTGTTGTTCAATTACAAAACCTAATGAAGCTCAATTAATTCAATTGAAATGACCCCAACGTGCAACCCCATTCATGTGCGTTATTGTCAACTAGCTTTTCAGGGGCGCAACCAGCTATTTTTTTTGGGGGGGGGGTTTTATCATATGTAGAATTTATATATAAAAACGATTTTGCATTATTATAGCTGCTGTGTTGTAACGGTTAGTGCATTCATTTGTTCAGTTATGGTTCCTAGTTCAAACTTCAGGCATGTCAAGCACTATATTTTTTCCCCTATTGGAACCCGAGTATACCACACATTCATAAAAAATCTTTCTCCGATAAAAAATTTTTTATTTTCGATATTAGCAATTTTCTTTTTTCAAATAAAATTTTCTTAAATTAGAATAAATTTTCACTTTTTCGAAGAAATATTTATTCACTTTTGGGAAATGGAAATATTTCATATCTCTAATAATGATAAGTTTTTATATCGCACAAAAAAATTCTCATTTATAGAGAAAAATTTATGGAAAATAAAAATTGTTCCTATATTTTGATAAAAACATGCCTTAAACATAATCTTCCATTGGAGTTTCAAAATCAGTTTCATGGAAACCCCTCAAAATTGTGAAAATATTATTCGATTTTAATAAATGAGGGCTCCTTGGAAAAGTGTAGAAAAGACCTATCGTTAAAGGTGTAGTTAAGAGCTATCGTTTAATATATATTATTTCGACTTAAGTCAGCATTTGCTCATTGGATAAGTAAGACTGTATAACTCTAATATGTCATATGGGCTATCAGAAGAAAAATCAGACCAACATAATTTTATCTAATAAGTCATTATACCTTAATATCGGATAATATTTAACAATTTAGAGAAATTTTTATGAAACGAATTTTGGAAAATACGATGAAAAATTAGGAATTGTGAATTATTTTTGCAATGAATCACATGACTTTACTATAAACTTAATTCTGCAGAGTGTGTGTTATAGATGTTTAAAAAAATAACTATAAAAAAAGGACGAAAAATAACAATTTAATGGGAAATTTCTTTGATTTTTTCGGTGGCGAGTGACTCAACCAATTTTCCTCAAATTCAGACTTTCTTATTTTGTCTTACTTTTGAATAAATTTTTTACCAAATATATCAAGTCGCATTTGTGGGTTCCATGCTAAAAGTTGAAAAGAAAACTCAAATCGAAGTATTGCCAACTACCCCTCAAGAGGTCAGAATCAGAACATAACAAGAATTAAACATGTGAAGTAACATGTACGAATTAAACATCGAATTAAACATCGAAACGATCGAAATTTAAATTTCACTAGACACCGACTCAAAAGTTAGAGGGACTCTTAAAAACAATTTCTGTATAATTTTGTTTGCAGAAAACGATTTTTTTTTAATACATTTTTTTTTTCAAATTTTTTTCTTCAAATTTTTTTTCTTGTTCTTTTTTTTCGTTTTTTCCTTCATTTTTATGGTACACATATATTAACTACAAAAATGTTTGAAATTTTTTGTCTATTCAAACTTTTTTGAGATCCCAAAAAATCGAAATTTCATCATTTTCGAGAAGAGGTTGTTTTACAAATACCTGTACAATATGTATTTTTCACGATATTTACATGGATTTAAATTTATTGGAAAATTATTGAGCTCTTCTTTCCATTGTATGGTACGGTTTAACCAAAACTAAGTGCCACAATTATATAAAATGTGAGAAATCGATATTCAAAAGCTTCCTTCAGCTCAATTATTATTGAATTGCCATAATTACTGTTCGATTTTGGCAAATTTTGTTGGGTATATATATATTAGTGGGTACATATGGGTTTTTAGGTACGCAAAATCGATTTCTGGCAACCAGTTTTTAGTAAAATGTACGCCAGATAGCGTTCCAGTACAAAATTCATGATTTTCGAATATATATTTTTTTTAAACACAGTTTTGATTAAACCAGACCATTCAATACACCAAAAGAAAAAAGAGCTCAATACTTTTCCAATAAGCTTAAAGACATGTGAATACCAAGAAAAATACATTTTTTATAGATGTTTAAGAAAACATTTTATAGTTTTTAAGAGTATCTCTTACTTATGAGTCGGTGTCCGGCTAACTTTATTTTCTCTATACAAAATCGATCCGACTTAATGTAGACTGCACTGTAGGAATAAAATATGACTAATTTAGTAGATTATGCATCAACCAGAATCGATTTGAAATATACATTTGAGGTTTTCACTCATTTCATAAGTCGTGTGATTGCTTTTCATGTGACTCACTTTGATTGAATGCTATTTTGCTTGAAACTACAATAATTTTTAGGGGGGAGGGGGGTTTAAACCCGGAAATCCCCCCTTTGGTTGCGCTAATGTAGCTTTTACTCTAGCATAAAGCTGTCTCTTTCTCAATTTATGTACATTCCGCATGCATTGCAACTTATTTAGAAGCTTATCTCGCTTGCGAACGGAAACTTAAGCGTTTGCATAACAACGACGTCAACGAAAACAACAACTATGTTGAGTTGGACTCGAAATGAGTTCAATTGAACTGCAATTCCGAGAACGAAAAGTGAATAATTTTCATTTTTTTTTTTTACTCTCTTGACATTTTATTGCCCTTTAACCCGATTGCGAGAGCGTGAGCCAGAATATTTACTGAAAATTGTTTGAAAACCTTTGGAACAGAATATTCATGAGCTCGCTGGTTTTTTTTTTTTACCTTTGCAATGCGTTGCCTTTCTTCAATTTGCTCCATGTTGTCATCTGGTGTTCGGAGCGTGACATCGAGACTTCCAGAGATTTACGTTTAACGATGTCATCTAAATTACTGTGTAAATTGATGAAATTTTGTTTGTTCTTCAACGAGATTTCACTGGGTTCGGCTAAAATTAAGCAAAAATTTAATTAAAAAAATTTGAAGATTATTAAAGGAAATAAATATTAAAAGATTTATTAAACGTAAAGTTTAATATAACTATATTTGTCTTTAAGTAAGTAATAAACATATAAACAACATATGTAATTATAATAAATCATAAAAATAAATACATAGATGAAGCATTTTGAATTTAATCAGGTATCGTATTAAGTGCCTTTAGCAAGAACCAAAGAGACAGCATTAATTTTGAAAAACTGCACTTTTCCAACAATAATTTAATTATTATTTTGAAATCAAAGCAAATTTTGATTTTTAAACTTTTTTTCCTATTTTTTTTTTTTTATTGTTTTGATCTAGTAGCATTTTGGGTACAATTCTGAAACTCGTGTGCACTAAACTAAAATGACATTGCAATTTTTTTTCTCTTAATATGCTTTTCAAAGCATTTTTCATAGCAACCATCTTTAAACAAATAAATTACAATATTGATTGCAATAAACTTCCCGCAACTTACCATAAAAACTTTCATCCGAATACAGCACGCTGCCCTCGAAGGCGATTGTATAATTATCCTTGTTCGCCTTGCACGTCAAGATTATATCGCCATCATCCGGATAGGCATCCAAGTCCAAAGAATCCACCGATATGTGCGACTCCTTGACTGGCGAAAATAACAACTCAGATTTACAGATAGAGTTGTCGATTAGCTCATTGGTTGAGCTGTTAGATGTCTGTGACATATTGTGAGCGGGCAACATATGTTGCTGCATTAGCGATTGCTGCAATCTGCCATTGGCGCCGCCGCCTAAGCCTTTACAATATGACGGCAGCTGCGAAAGCAATGAATGTATATCTTCAGCGCGAAAACTTTCCATATCTACTTCAGCTAAATTGGCGTCAATATTTTTGGCCAAATCTTCGTAGTAGAGCAGCTCACCGATGCCATTGTATGAGGCGGAAAGGGAGGAGAGCACGCTGCGTTGCATGCTGCAGCCATCTCGATAGCCATAGTCCAAGAACCACTGGTAATCAGAATTATCGTGAGTGAAGTCATGCGAAGAGGCAAGCGAGCAATTTAAATTGTTGCTGGCGCCGCTGCCAACGCCAACAACATTCGAGCAAAAACCAACACCACCGGCGTCCCACCCAACACCACCACCAACACTAGTACCACCACCAACACCTGTTGTTGTTGTTGTATAACCTACCACATTGTCATGTTGCTGCTGTTGCAGCAAAAGATGTTGTTGCGTAGGAAACATGTTGCTGCCAACACGTGAACCTGGTGTGGTTGCATTACTGTTATAATCCGACTCTGGTGTTGCGGCCGTGGCCATCTTGCTGCTGCTGCTGTTGCTGTTGTTGCTAAGCAAAAAATTATTATTGCTATTGCTGTTGCTTATGCTGCTGAAGTCTAGCAAGCTGTCGTCGAACAAACTATTGCTCACTTGCTCATTCAGTATGATGCTGCGCAAAGCGTTGTTGTAGCGATCTAAATTGTTCAGGACAATGGCAACATTTTGTTTCAAGCACTCATCGCTCAGTTCATCACCGCCACCAACGCTGACGCCGTTTTCGTCCTTTTTGCCAGCTCCAGCTGCAGTGAGCAATTGTTGCTGTTGCTGTTGCAAGTGTTGCTGCTGCAGCAATAAATCATTCAAATGTTGCTGATAGTTTGTTTGCGACAATTTGTTATGTAGCAGACGCAATTGTTGCTGCTGCTGTTGCTGAGCCGTTGTTGTGGCCAAATAATGCTGCGCTGGCGACGATTGTTGCTGTTGCAACTGCTGCTTTTGCTGATTATGTTGTTGTTGTTGTTGTTGCTGATGATTGCCGCCGTAGTAAGCGTAAGCAAAGGGTGAGTTATTTGGACTGTTTAATGGTTTTTTATATTGTAATGGTGAATGTTGTGTTGTTGATGTAGGTGTTGTTGCTGTTGTTGTGCTTGTGTAATTTGTTATAGTGCTTGAGCAGTGATTAATATTTGCAGAAGAATTTAGAGGAAGCGTTTGTTGATTATTTTTATGATTATGTGTTTGTTTGTATGTTAAATGATTGTTAATGTTTGCAAGCTGATGAGAGGGATGAAGATGATTATGTTGTTGATTATGATAGTTTGGATTATGATGTAGCACTTGATGGGGATTATGTTGTGGTGAGTTATGATGTTGTTGTTGTTCTTGTTGTTGTTGATGTTGATAGGATTTTCGTTGGCTTTGTGGTTGATGATGAGGAGAATTATGCAGCGGTTGTGAATGATGCGAATTGTTGCTGATGTCGTTGTTTGTTGAGAATTCTGTCATGCCACGTCGGGATTTTTGTCCTGCAATAACGAGAGAGAAATAAATTAAATTTCAAGTAAAAATGAATGCATGATTTATAATAATAATTTCTAAAAGTATATAAGTTCTAAAGATTTATAAAAAATAATGTGTTTTTTTTTTTGCATTCAATATGATCTAAACTTTCAAAACATCAGAACAGTAGAGCATAAATGTCTCTAATAAATTATTTTTCTTTAACAAAACTACGCGTTGGAAGTGATCAAGTGATAAACTATCGTTATATTAAGAGATACATTCAAGTAACTTGCATAAAATTTTTTTTTAATGAAATTTAAAAATATAAATTTTGAAGAAATCTTTTATATGATTTCTATGACTAGAAATTTATTTTCATTTCTAAAAATCTTGTATTTTATTTACCATTTCATCTTTAATTTTATTTATTCGGAATTCAAACTAACTTAATTGCGATTTCAAGAAAGGAAGACATGCTCAGTGATTGCTCACCATTAGACCACAACATTCATTTATTATTTTAATTTCACACAAAAAAAAAAAAACAAAAAAAAAACAAAAATTGGCCATTTTAGCCCTTGAAAGGACTTAGACCGAACTTCTTATGATCAAATTTGTTTGTGTGTTCTTTGTGTGTGTGCTTTATAAAAAAACTTTGTTAAAAATTGTAATTTTTAGTTTCTATAATTTATACGTTCTGTTTTTGTATAAATTATCGAAGTTTTCATATTAAAACCATGTATAGTTCTCACAAAAGCTTTTGTAATTATACATAAGTTCTTCAGTTCATTAAATTTTTTTCAGAAAAGCCAATTAGTTTACATTAAGTGGGTCTTCTCATGGAGCAACTTTTTTTTCGACTTTTTTTTTCTTGCATTTATTTATAGCTTGGGTAGTTGTGAATATGCCCCTAAAAGGATTTTTAGAAATACTTTAGAAGATACAGCCTTTTTTGTGAAGCAAGGTCTTCGTCAAAATGATCTATTTTAAATTTTAAACGCGTTTATCTCGAAACCACGTTTTTCGAACTAGCGGCCATGATATCTCCAGTTCAACTGAACCGATTTTCATGAAACAAAGTGGAATCGACGCAGAATTGTCACCATTCTCGGGTGAACCTCGACCATAATTTTAAGCAATTTTTTACTATTTTTTTTTATACTAAACTACAAAAAAAAAGCCCGAAATTGAATTTTTTTTTCACAAAATTAAGCTTGAGGTTCACCCGAGAATTACATCTATACCCCCGTTTTTTTTACATTTCAGACGCTCCGGAGACCCGGAATCGTGGCCGCCGTGACGACACCTTTTTTCACCACCCACTTTGAAGTCTCATTACTTTTTGAACAGCCCACGTATCGAGGCAAAAAAAAAATTTTTTATTTACTTTGAAACTTTTGTAATACAATAAATAAAAAAAGTTTTCAATTATTCTTTGCGTTTTCAAATAAGAATTTTTTTAAAAAGGGTCCAAAAACCGGGTTTTGAATGAGAAGACCGCCTTAAGTACGATTTTTTATTTCGATGTAATGTCCACCATGTTTTCAGATGTAAGTATAAAGTTTTTGGAGCTCCTAAATTTGAATACGAGACTGTAATATTCTAAAAAGCGAATTCAGAGTACGATTGTGATGGTTACAGCAAAAGTGATGACTTTTATACCAGATCAATTTAGCATACATTGGTGACTACTCAAAGGTTCGTTGATGTAAGATGACGGAAAATAAAATAAAAAAATATATATTTTGCATGCTTTTATAAAATTGTTCATAAAAAAACAGTGGTAACAGTGGGAGCAAATAATATGGTGGTCAGGTTGGACCATATAAAGTATTGATGCCTGTATGGAGTTGTATATAAATAATGATGGGCAGCAACAAAAATGCTAAAGAAATTTTAAGGCGGGAATTACTATTAATCCATTTTATAATATTCTTCATAATAGTTGTCCAAATTTTACCCTAATCCTTATTTACACCCTTACTATTTTCTAAATTCATACCTTAATCTTTTCCTCACTTTTATTCTTAAACATTTTCAATATTCTTGCCTTTGCCTTAAACCTTTGTTTCAATTTTGTAATAATTCTTATTCTTATCATGGTCCAAGTGCTTGTATTCTTTGTATTGTCGTTATTTTTGTCTAATTTTGCATGATTATTTTTATCCTCAACTTTATCATAATCCTTTTCCAAATCCTTGATAAAATTTTTATTATAATTCTTGTCCTAACCCTTGTACGTCAATGCGTGTCAAAATTCGTGTACTTCTCTTTGCTTTAAAATTTGTACTCTAATCCTTCTTCTAAAACTTTACCTATCCTAAAACAAAACACATTGTCCCAACTCTTGTTCTTGCTAATGTTACTCTCCAAAAACAAAAAACAAACAACAAACAAAATTGGCCATTTCAGCCCTTGAAAGGACTTTGACCGAGCTTCTTATGATCAATTGTGTTGTGTGTGTTATTAAATGTTAAATGCACACAATTAACCGAGAACTGGACCTACATGTTTTATGCCGACTCCGAACGGCTAAAGTTCATGTTCTCAAGAAGCTTTACATGGCATTGTTTACTCTCTGACCGATCAGAAAAATTTTTTATTTAAAAAACTTTTCGCCGCGACTGGGAATCGAACTCGGGCTGCGAGCGTGCTAAGCCACACACTTAACCTGCACGCCACGATCACCACATTTACTCTCCACATTTTTTAAAAGTGCTTGTCTTATTTTATGAACAAATCCTTTCCCTACTCTTTGTCCTCATCCTTGTTTCCATCTTTATACAAATCCTTGTCATTTTTTTCATGCAGCACCGTTGCATTTCTTTTGCTTTTTCGATATTAAAAAAGCACAACTTAATTGATCTTTCATCTTTATCATTGATTCATCTGAAAGTATTACATTTCAAAAATACTCTCTCGGAACAAAACTAGCAAAAATATAGAGTTTTAATTCAGGCCTTTTAAAGGAGGTCGGGTTGGTTTGGAGCTTAAAACTTTAAAAGCGTTTTTCTCAAAACTTGTCTTTTCTTCTATACTCTAGAAATTATAATTACTCCAGAACTAATCGATCAGTCGATCTTTTTAAAATGTTGCTCATTTTTTTGTTACAACAAGTAACCCGCAATCTTGAGAACAAAAAAAAAAAAACAACAAAACAAATTGGCCATTTCAGCCCTTGAAAGGATTTTGACCGAGCTTCTTATGATCAATTGTGTTGTGTGTGTTATTAAATGTTTGCACACAATTGACCGAGAACTGGACCTACATGTTTTATGCCGACTCCGAACGGCTAAAGTTCATGTTCTCAAGAAGCTTTACATGGCATTATTTACTCTCTGAGGTTTGCCATTGTCTGCAGAGAGGTGGTGACCGCTCAGAAAATTTTTTTCTTTTCGCCGCGGCTGGGGATCGAACCCGGGCTCCGAGCATGCTAAGCCACACACTTAACCTGCATGCCACGGTCTTGAGAACACTTGAGAACACTTTTTGCTTTATTCTCAAGTTGGTGGGTTACATTTTTTTCTAAGTTTTGTTCATTTTGTTTGTTATATGAGTACTACGCCTCTTTGGGTGATTTTTTTTTAATTTTTTTTTTTTTTTTCTAAATTTACCATTAAAAAATTGCAGAACTTTTCGATAAAAATCTGTGCTTTTTCCATTTTCAGACTCAAAACCATAAATTAAATTATTTTAAAAGTGCTGCAAAGAGAGAGTGGGGAGGAAAAACTTATTCTTTAGATATTAAAAAAAATTTTACAAATTTTGGTATTTCAAATGAACTTGTGATGAGAAATCGTGTCAAATATAGACCACCACTTTTCGAAGATGTCTTCGAAGTTGTCCAATTATGAATATTTTGCGATAAGATGTTGACTAAATATTCTTAAAAATATACCTAGATATGAAAATAATTTCAGATAATAAATTTTTATCATTTTTAAAAAAAAAATTCACAAAAATATGGTTTCACCAGAATAATATAAAAATTTTGAAGAGAGCGACTTAAGGGCGCTCTCTTCACGTCATGATGACATCATTATTTTTAGGTATTATTTTTATCATGAGACCATAGAATTAACCTTAACTCTCGTATCATAACTTTTATTGATTAACTGTTCTGCGCTAGTGAAATTCAATGCAAATCTTGATGTTTTTTTTTTTTTTTAAATCCAAAAATCACTTAAAAAATAGGGAACAAAAATACGGAACAAAAATAATATATTTTAGAAATTTTAGGTGTGTTTCCGTACTTTCGTACTCCGTTCCGTACTTTAAAAATACGAAAAATTGAAACAAAAATAGTATATTTTAGAAATATTAGGTGTGTTTCCGTACTCAACACTGTGTAAGTTCTGTGTAAAGTTTGAGCTGCGAGAGTAAAATTAAATTTGAGAGTAGTGGCAAAAGTACGGAAACAGCTTCAAGTAAGTTTCGAGCACAAAACAGCTGATTCTAACGGCAGACATGTCAAACGTAAATAGCACCAATTGAAATTATAGTGCATTTGACATATGCTTGTTCTTCTTGATGCTTCTTCTTAACCTTAGGACTACTTATACCCACCCGGCTGACCATTCAGATTTTCACTTTTTAATTATTCAGCAACGAAAAGAAATATGAAGACCACTCTCACTTCATGTTTAGTGCTTAACAACTTTAAACTAGCTGTCAAAAGCAAGAGCTTTTTAAATTGTATGAAATACAAAATGTGTAGCACATCACGTGCAAAAGAAAAGCAAAATATTATTTATTACCCGGGTGGGTATTCGTAAACTTCGCACGAAAAAAATCTTTAGTAATCCTAAGGTTAATTTACTCGTAGTCTTGAGTTCAAGCACACACTGATCGAGAGAGCAATTTATGCTTGTTCTACTTCTCACATTTTAAGCATAGAAAGTACAGAAACAGAAAATAGTAACACACAACTGTGTAGGAGTACGGAAACAGACCTATTGTCTCGAAGATTTTTTGTGTCTTTTACTTATGTTTTTTTGTGACTTTTGTGTTTTATAAATTTGATCAAAAAATTTGTTTATTTGTAATATTGTGCTTTCGAGGTTTTTGAGAGAAATTGAAAAAAAACACGTCCACCATGATTATAACTATGCAATAAAAAACATTTAGCATTTAGGTTTAAAAATATTTAAAGTTGGTTATGAATCGCAATATTACACAAAAATAATTTTATTAAAAAAAATTTCTTGCAATATAATTTTGAAAACAGAGTAAATGTTTCAAATTTTTTTTTTATTGTCAATTCGGCAAATCTAGAAAAAGTAAACCGAAACCTTAAAAAACAAAAATGCTTTAAGTTCAATTAAAACACATGCATTGTTAAGGATATTGTTTGTGTTTTCCTATGGTAAAAGCATCCTATGATTTTATTGAATGTATTTTTAATCTGTAGAAAGTTTAAAAAATTTTAGCTCTTAATTTTTTATAATTTGGTATTTCGAGATTTAAGTTCATAAGCACAGTTCATAATATTCACAACTGAAACATTTTCTGTTGAAAAGTATATATTAAAATTTTTTCAAAAAATCATTTTCTGTCGAAAAATATAATTAAAAAAAGTGATTTAAGAGTGAAACGTGAGTGACAATTTTTATTGATAAGTTGGATTATTTTGGAAAATAATTGACTGGCACAATTTATGTCTTGGATTTAATTATTATATAAGATTAGTGAATTTAGTATTTTTTTAAATCAAGCAGACGCAATTATTTTTCCTTAAAAAAGCATTTGAAGAAGTGAAACGTGAGTGACATTTAATTTTTTATTTTTTTTATTTTTGTATTAGAAATGAAAGGAGATGACGAAAACATCAAGAAAAAGTGAAATCGGACAGTAAAAGTTCGTATGAAAAAATATAGAGAAAAATTATAGTTATATCCGAATTCATATAAGAAAACAAACTTAGCAAAGATTAAAAACATCTAATTAAATCATTATTTAAGTCTTTGGGCTCGACGGAATTGCTAATAGGTCAGTCATATCGTCAAATTTGGCGCGGTATTTAGTTTTTAACGAGCGTAAGGATCAACGACTTTGGGTTTCGTACAGTTCAGGGTTTACATACAGATTCGGAAGCAGGACCGGAATAAATTTTGTTAAAATGATATATATCTGAAATAGTTTTTGTTTTGTTTTGTTTTCATATTATGAATTATTTGTTTAACTTTATAATGCTGTACATTAGACCGGATCATTCTTATATGGATACAAAAAATTTCAACCGGTCGGGGTCTCAAAAGTTAGAGGAACTCATTAAAATGATTTCTGCATACTTTTTTTTCAAATCGGAGAAAAACCGCCGAAGCAATTTTGATTCTCCTGAAGGTCCTTTTTAGTAAAAAAAACATGTTTTTTGCTTATAACTTTTTATTTTGCACAGAACGCATACCCAAATCTTCTTAAATGTTAAATTTCTTACTCATACTAACATTTTGACATAAAAAAATTGTTAAAATTTTGTTTCATTATAACTCTTATTGACCATCAAAAATTTAATTTTTTGCTATTTTTAAAAAGGCAATTTTTTAAAACCGCTGTAAAAGTCACATTTTTTATGAGATTTACGTGGAATTGTTATTGTTGGAAAGGTATTAAGTTCTTCTTTCGTTATGTGTATCGTTTTCATCAAAGCTATGTGATTAAAAAAAAAAATTTATCGAAAACTGGACGATAAAGCAGTGAACAAATTAAATTTATTGTTTGTATGAATAAGAAATGCTTCATTTTATAAGATTTCTAAAGTCGATTTCTCACATTCTGTCAGTTTTCGCAAACAGCTTTGATTAAAGCGATACACAAAAAGAAAGAAGAACTTAATACCTTTCCAACAATAACAATTCCACGTAAATCCAATAAAAAATGTGTCTTTTACAGCGGTTTTAAAAAAATGCCTTTTTAAAAATAGCAAAAAGTTAAATTTTTGATGGTCAATAAGAGTTATAATGAAACAAAATTTTAACAAGTTTTTTATGTCAAAATGTTAGTATGAGTAAAAAGTTTAATATTTAAGAAGATTTGGGTATGCGTTCTGTAAAAAATAAAAAGTTACAAGCAAAAAACATGTTTTTTTTACCAAAAAGGACCTTCAGGAGAATCAAAATTGCTTCGGCGGTTTTTTTCCGATTTGAAAAAAAAGTATGAAGAAATCATTTTAATGAGTTCCTCTAACTTTTGAGACCCCGACCGGCGGAATCTAAATTTCGATCCGGTCTACTGTACATAATCCTTTACATAAAAACGTTTTTCTTTTTTGAATAAAAATTTCCTTAATATTAAGAAAAAAATTTTTTTACAAAATATGCTTAATAAAGTTCACCACATTAACCACGATGCAAAAAAAAAAACAGTTAAAATTGTTTTGAAACGTGAGTGACATCGACTTGAAACGTGAGTGACAAAATCAGTGTATGAAAAAATCTTCAAATTCTTAGAAAAATCAAAAATTTTTTCTGCTGTTAAAATTTCTACTCAATTTCGTTTCGGAAAATTACTTTATTCTTTATATTAACTCAAACAATTCGCAGATTTAAAGGAATTTGTAAGAAGAAGTCGAAAAATGCAAATCGTCCGAAAACGTGAGTGACACACCATTTAATGATAGTTTTTTCGAAATGTGTGTATATATATATAAAACTTTTTGCATGAACTTATAATAGTAAGCTTATGACTTATTATTCCCATATAATTTTGTGTTAAAAGCAATTATGTTTAATGGAGAAAAACTCATGCTTAGTGCTATGACTGAAACGTGAGTGACACTGGATTTGCCGGATTGTAGAATTTTTTATAATAAATTTCTTTAATTATTTGTTGTTCTCAACATCATTGTAGCCTGTTTCAAAAGAGAAGAACATTTTCGCGCATGTTTGAGAAAAAGAAAATAATTTTGAGAGCGTTCTTCATTCTGATTGGTCGACATTAAAAAAAATTGAATATTCTCTGAGCAGAAAAATAAATGAAAAAAAAATTAATGTATATTCCTGAATTTTGTTGTTCATCGCAACTGCGCTGCGGAAGTACTGAATATTATAGCCCGTTTCAAAAGAGAAGAACATTTTTTAGTTTCATTTTTCGATGCGCAGTGAGAAATTATTTTTAAAGCTAGAACATTTTTTAGAGCGTTATTTCTTGCTCTTTTTGTACTGTTCGCTGAACTTTATGCTTTTTTTAAGTGTTTTTTACTATTTTTCTATATATTTAAATGCGTAAACATTCAGAACAAATGATCGCACAAGTACGGTGTTGCACCGAAAACCTGCAGCAACCTGCATCTTGAGAGTGAAATCAAATACAAATTATATAAAAAATAAATTATTTTCTCAAGAAAAAATTGCGAAGTGAAATTTTGGCTAATACATTTTTTTTTGACGCCCCTTTTTTTCAATTTTGATTAGTTGATTTCAATTTTTGTCAAATAATGAGTTTTCAGTTTATTTTTCAGAATGATGCATTTTTACTCTTGTAAACATTTACAATGGAATCACCAGAATTAGGTTTTAAATCTCTACAATGTTTATCGCTAAATAAAAAGTTTTTCAATTTGAAATGTTCTCTCATAAATTAAAATAGAATTCATTAAGGAGCACTTTAAATTTAAAACGCTTTAAATTGCTGTACAATATAGATAATAAATTGTATTGAGTACCATTAAAGCAATTCACAACAAGTGTAATTTTTGCTATGCTCATGTAAAAGATAAGGCCAAGGAAAATAATGTGCATAACCATGACGAGCAAGTTTAGTGAAGAACATACCATACCAACCACACCCTGTAGTCTTTACTACAAAGAGCTCTTTAAAAATTGCCTATACAGTAAAATTTGAATAAGCAGACCGAATAACAATCAATAAAAATTATGATGGAAAATAATGCGGCAGAGGGAGGAAAAAACAACCAATACAATTGAAGTGATATCGTTGAATGCTCACAGAAGATGATGGCGCACTTGAAAACGAAACAAAATGAAAACTTGAGATGAGAAATGAATAAACGAACAAATGAACAAAGGAATACTAGAGCAAAAATAGAAAAAAAACAACAAAAAGAAAATAACTGACAAATACTTCAGATGCATATTTCGAAATGGTTGATTTAACAGGGAGAAGGGAGCAGAGCCAGGAAACTTATAAATGCAATGACATAAAGATTTCAAGTGAGGAGACTAGTTCGTAACAGTGAATTACAATATATTCTATTAGAAAAAAATTTACATATTTTATAGTCAGAATAGAAACAAAATTATTTAACATAGAATTTAATTTATTTGACAAGTATATTTTATTCGTATTGGACTTTGACCAACAACCAAATCGACAATCGTGATGAATCGACCACAAAACAAAGGTCTTAGTAAATGTCACCTACTAAAACAAAAGACGACGAAAACATTTGAACGAAGCCGTTTTTGTTCATTTGCGTTTCACTTTATTTTGTGTCTAGCCCTCTTTGCTTCAGGCTGTGAACTACATTTAGAATATGATGAAAGCTTAATTATATTTAAACAATTACACATACATAGCTGCATATATGTATGTATATATATTTGTACACATTTCAATTAATTTATTTCAATTAAAAGGAATTCAATTCGAAAGGGGGGAAAAAAACAAACAAAGCAGGCAGATAAGAAAAAAGACCACAAAGCTTATGAGTCGATTAGCTCAAAAGAAAGCATATGAAGAAATAAAGTGTTACATTTAAAAAATTAAACATGTAAAGTGTATGATTTTCCCCGTTTGAAGAGTTCTAAAACAACTACCGAATTCTTAATTTTTTTTTTAATACAGCTACAAAGAGGGTGACAAACAGTCAACCTATATATTTCAACAACAGCTGTGCAACATATTATTTCTAGGCTCCCTTCCAAAGTCTCAAAAAAATAAAAAAACAAACTTAAACACTTGCATTTAACAGCAAATTAAAAAAAAAAAACAGATCCACTCAACAAACACGAAGTGACAAAAACAAAATTAATTGAAGAAAATCAACACATAGGGCGACACTCAATACTAGACCAAAAAGAAGCTACACTTCTTTTCAACCCGAAAAAAACAAGCACAAAACTGTAAATATTAAAATCAAACTTAACAATAATTTTAAGCATCTTTAGAACAAAGTATAAGTTTAATTTGAAGCAAGTTTAAATTATTACAATTTTTAATAATTTAAAAATATTGGCAAATATTTTCAAATGCAATAACTATAATCTTAATAAATTATTTCCTGAGTCAAAACTTGAAAAAAATTTGACAAAATTCTCAAAAAATTTAGAGCATCAACTCAGTTTAAGACCAAAAACAGCAAATAAAGTGAACATTATAAAATAATCTGTCATACGAATACGTATACATGATATGACATTCGCAAGCAACACCACCACAACTAAGTAATATAAAACTTCTCCAGAATATAGAATACTATAAAACCGCTGCCAGAGTTCTTTTACTACTCTGATTATGTCGAGTCAATTAAAGTCATTTAAAGCAGAAATAACTCTAAAGAAATATACTGAATGTGGTTTACGAGGGCAACATTCTACAGACAGCCTATAAAAATTTATAAGGGGGAAAATTTGTTCACTACGTATGGCGTTTTATCTATGAGACAAAACTAATGTCTATATAATAAAAAATTGCATGTTCTAGTGAAATATTGTGAGGCAAATAAGAAGAAGGACTCAAAAATTTTTTATTATTTTAATGAGTTCACACCGTTAGAGCAGCAAGAAATGTCATAAAAAGTCACACGTGATGGCTTTTATGACATTATTATTGTGGTATGATCAGTAGTCGGCAATTATCATCATGTGTGCTGATAACGAAAAAAACAAATAAAAATACACATATATTAAAAAACTAGGAAAAAGTTTTGAATAACATTCGGCTTTAATTTTTGCTGACAAAAAAGGTAGTTTTATGTTGATTTTTTATAGGTAAATCATAAAGGCAAAGAATTCTCCAAGGACACATGAAAATTTTTTTAATTTATATTTATGTAGTATTTCTTAGTTTTTATTAATTTTTTTCCGTTTTTGTCCTCTTTATGTTTAACACTTTGTTTTTGTATTTTTTTTTTATCATTTTTTAGTGCAGTTGATATTTAATTTTAACAATAATTATTACTTCTTTTATTAAATTAAATTGAAAATTGAATTGTCTTGTAATTTTAAAATTATATTTACATTTTGACTTTATTATTATATAATCTTTTTATTCTTTTTTTAATATTCTTTTTTTAATATTCTTTTTTTAATATTTTATTTTGAATATTTTTACTTTGTTTTTCTGTATTTTTTTAATTTAACTTGTAGTTTTTTTGTTTGTTATTTTTTCGTTAGTGTTACGGGTTTTTGTTTTTAATATAATGGGTTCAGCACAAAATTTCACGACTACAAAATTTTTTTTTCAAAATTCAGCTTTTTTTAAAAATTTTCCTTTACAAAATTTCTCTTACGCAAAAATCGTCGTTTTTAAAATTCTCCTTCCCAATATTCCTCATTACAAAATTCTTCGCTAATACAATTGGATTTAACAAAATTTCTACAAAAAAAAAATTTGTAAAAAAAAATATGTTAAGGACGAATTTCGTAAAACAGAATTTTTTTAAAGTGGAATTTTTTAAAAGAGATTATTGTAAGGGTATATCGTTGAAGAGGAATTTTGTGAACATGAATTTTAAAAAGGATTAATTCGAACGGCTTAAGTTCATGTTCTCAAGAAACTTTGCATGGCATTATTTACTCTCTGAGATTTGCCATTGTTTGTAGAAAGGTGACCGATCAGAAAAATTTTTTTTATTGAAAAAAACTTTTGCCGCGATTGGGAATCGATCTCGGGCTCCGAGCATGCTTAACCATACACTTAACCTGCGTACCACGATTAATTTTGAGTGGGGTGAATTTTTCAAAGGGGACTTTTCCGAAGATGAATTTTAATGCGAAGATTTCGGTAAAGGGGAATTTCAAACCAATACCGTGGTTTTTACTTAGTTTTTTATTTCATTTAAATATCGTTTTTTAATTTTATTTTTTTAATATTATTTTTTAATTTTTTCTTTTATTTTAGTTTTTTCTTTATATGGTACTAGTGTAAAAGCCCGTCCTACGACGGGAAGGAACCATTTAGAGTACAAAATGCGACAACAAATTTATTGGATTTATATACAAAGGTTTTTATTTGAAAACATATTTATTAAATTATTTTGATAAAACTTCTTTATATACAACATTTCTAGTCAAAAAATTCTTAGATTTTTTAACCTTGTCTCTTGCCATCTATAATGCTTAGTTTTACATCATCAGCCCGCTCAAACTGCCCATGACTAAATACCAGTTCTTTTAGAAAAACTCCTAATTTTTGCAATAGTTAACCTTGCAATTTATTTATGGTCATTGAAAATGTCAGTTTAATTGGAAATTGTCGCCTCCGAAGAGTGAAAGGCAAATCTGTGTTTGTCGGGGCCAAATCAATTGTAGGTATGAAAACTATTTCATGTTCGCCAGTGCGCCTGTCAATACCTGTGCGATGATTAGTTAAGTTTTTAGGTTTTTCAAAACTAACCACCTTCCATTACAGATATCACTTTTGGTATTGAAATTTCGAAGAAGTATTATAATACTTCCAATTTTAAGGTTTAACTTATGCAGTGGCATTCCTGAAGGATAAAATTCATTCAAAAACTCGGCAGGGTAATTTGGTTTATCGTTATCATCACTGTCTTCAATTTAATCCGTGCTCAGATCTCTCACTGTGTCACCAACTAAAATATTTAGAACTTGCTCGTTGACTTCGTTCGCATCGGAATTTTTTGTGCACAGGATAGCAATTTTGAAATAACGGTTGATGTAATTCGGACTCAAAGTATCGCCAGAAATATATTTAATGGATTTGTCCATTACATTGGACACTTCAGAAAAAAATTTTTTTTTTATTTTCCAACGTCTTTTCTTAAATCAAATAGGTTGGTACTATGAAATGAAGTTGTGCTAACATGACAAAAATAATTTTAGCGAGATATATAACGTTTAACTTAGTTAGATTTTCGATTTTACGCCCAACAGAAGCCTTCAATTTTTTTATATTGCGTGTTAATAAATTTTGCAAAAAAGAAGTGATTATTGTGATTGGTGTGCAAAGTATAATTTTTTTTTTATAATAACAATTGCATAAATAACGCATTTGCATTTTTCTCCGATTGTTTTAGTTGAACTAAAATATTATAATACAACGTTATCATGGTTTTGTCCATTATATTAGACAGCTTGCCAAAAGCAAAGCAGCTCATGTAAAAATCAGAGGGATGTTTTTTAATCTTTTTATTGGTTAAATGATGGGAATATAAGCTCAAAAAAATTGTCCACGATTATTCTAGGCAAGCCAGTGAAAGGGTTAATAAGCGAACCTTTACAAACAAAATGATCGGGAATTTCTATAATGTCTTCATCTCTATTTCCTAACTTGAGTAGCCAATCGCTAAAACTTGGATCAGAAGACCGATCAAGACCATTGTGATTTAATTCTAGCAATTCCAATTGACACCAACGTCACTGAATGTAATAATTGCTGTTCAGTTTATGCAGACCGAATAGGTTCTGGTTCTGTTAATTAAGAAGTACTGTAATAGCAAGACATGATGTTTGATGTTTAGTAGTTGAGGAAAATGACGATAGTCTTCAAGTACAAAGATTTCCAATACATAATTTAAGAATAGGTGCTGGTCCAGACTGAACAGGTTCTAAAAAGTACAGTACGTACAAAGATTTCAAATAGATAATTTTACAACAGGTTATGGTCCAGGATGAACAGGTTTTAAAAAGTACAGTACGTACAAAGATTTCAAATAGATAATTTTACAACAGGTTCTGGTCCATGCTGAACAGGTTTTACGATATAAAGCAAAAGGTTTAGTAAGTACAAACATTTCAAATGAATTATTTATAACTGGTCATGGTCCAGGCTGAACATGTTTTACGATATAGAGCACGGAGCAGGACGCTTGCCTTTTATATTTTAAGATTATACTCCAATGTTGCTGTGTAAGGAATATATTCCCTTTGCCAAGAAATTTATAACGCCCATAAGGCAATGTCACATACAGAAAAGTGTATACTGTAAGCTTGAAATTGACTTTTTTTTATAATTTTGTATTTAAGTAAATATTTTTAAGATTCTAAGAAAATTTCATGGAAACATTTCAACGGGTTCAAAAGTTACAGCCGGATTAGTGAGAGCGCATTTTTATTTTTCTTTGCATTTTTCTTTGTTTACAAACTTTGAAAGCGTTTATCTCGAAACCATGTTTTTCGTACTGGTTGCGGCACTAGCGGGTTCATTTTTTGACGAATTTTTTTTTTTTTTTTGTATTTTTTTAAACTTGATTCGCTATCGTATGACACGAGCTTTTCACGAGAATTTTCAAAGTCAATATTTTTTTCGAAAAAACACACTTTCAAATTTGGAACATCACCAAAAATTGAAAAAATAAATTTTTCAAAAAAAGCACCTGTCATACGATAACTAATTTTGTTAAAAATTAAAAAAGTCATTTTTTTTCAGATCAATTGCATTGCGACTCCCAGCGCTGCAACCACGAGGCCCCATTTTTTTTTCTCTGCCGCCAGTTTGGAGTTCTATAAAACCGTGTTGGAGTTAAAAATATATTTTTTTTAAATTTTTTTCTTGTAATTTGTTCAATTCTCTACAATAATAAAAAAATTTTTTTTGGAAAAATGTTTGTTTTTGCCTGATAAGAAAAAGTCCCCAGGTGACAGTCAGCGATTTGAACGATTTGTGGATATGTGATAGAAGACAAAAATCTAAGGTCGATATATTTTTTATACGTGCTCAATCGATGGTTTCGTGTTTCAAACCCGCGTTCAAAAATCAGCGAAAATTTGGTTTTTTTGCTATATTTTCGCTATTTTTCATGGAAACATTTAGAAATTTGGTACCAAACAAAAGCTCTTACAAAGACACACATGATGGCATAAATTTTTTATAAGAAAATTTTGATGTAATTTTGTTGTTGTAATTTTTAGTCGATATCAAAGAAGTATGTTGACACAATTATTTCATATTAATTTATGTTGGATTTAAGTCAATTTTTAAATTTACCTTTTTTTTTGGTTTTTTTTAAATTTGTTACTGTTTATAATAAAATTTTTGTTTTATTGAAATGCATTTATTTTCCTTTAAGAAAAAATTTCTTTACATTACAAGTACCCAATATGGGTACCAAAAATTTATTTTATTTTTTTATGGTCTATTCTCTTGTTTAAATATTTTATCGGAAAAGTTTACTTTTCCAGGAGGCTTCCATATAAAATGTGTGCTTTTTTCTTGTAGGTCTCATCGCACCAGTAAACAATAGTTTAAATCATCCAAAATACCAAATATTGGCATTTTTAAGATATGCAAAAGAAATGGAATACATTTTCTCATATTTCTTTAAAAAAATTTTTTTGATTTTTAGCAAGAAAAATCATAAAAATCTTCTTCTAATTTTAATACCTCAACTTTGTGACTGAATAACTGAATCAGATATGAAAATAATTTTTTTTTATTTAAATTTTATAATAAAAAACATTAATTTTAAAATAAGTCTACGTGCTTCAAAGTGCATTTCGGCTTAAATTCGTTTTGATATGGTTTTTTAAAAAAAACATTATATTTTTGATAGATCTTTACCACGTAACGCAATGCAATAGAAAAGTACCACGCAATGCAATTTTTTATTAATTATTTTTTTATTTTAATTTTCAAACCAATATTTCAGCTTCTAATAATGATAAGTATTTTTCTCGCACAAAAAATTTCTCATTTATAGAAAAAAAATTTATTGAAAATTAAAACTTTTTCCTATATTTTGATAAAAAAATTTAATATGAGAAGTATTTTCTTCAATAAAAATAAATCTTTTCTCAAAAATAAAAAGTATTTTACTCTAAAAACGATATATTTTTATATCTTTCTTTTTTTCACAAAAGTTTTTATCATTTTTAGGATCACATTTAGAGAAAAGCATTCTCTGGAGCAAAGTATATAGCATTTTTCTCTAAATATTAGGCCATTTTTATCATATTCCGAGAAACTTTTTTCGGATTGTTATTTTTTATATATGTTGTCTTATTATTTATAATTATATTTCATTAAAATAAAGAACTCGTTATTAAATAAAGCCCATTAGTAAAAAATAACAGTTTAACCATCGCGAAGGAATTTCGTTAATCAAAAACGGCAACAGAAACAGACAATTTAAAACTTAATTAACACAAATAGTTTCTAATTTTTAATATTTCCTAAGAAATACAAATATTTTTTTTTTATAATTTTTAAATTCTTTATTTGTAAACCATAATTGATATATTATTATGACTAAAAGTCCGTTGGCTGATATATGTTTGTTGTAGGGGCGGTATTGCGCCAACAGCAGTCAAATTTAAACAAATTTCAAGTGCAAACAAAAGAAATGAAAGCAAAAAGCACCGAATTTAATTACTTTTTGGCAAAAGCAAAGCTAAAAAAAAAACAATTTGCCCGAATGCCAAAAAGAAATAAATAGAGAATTAAACAAGAAGAAAAAAACCAACAAATTAAACAAGATTAAAACATATGGCAAGTGTTGGTGGTGGCAATAATGGGTTAATCATGCCGCGCATTTACTTCACATTCACAGCCGATGGATACACAGAATGTGTGTTGGTGGAAATCTGGCAACATTGCAAAACAAAAAGCAAATTAATGCATATAATTTCAATAAAAACAGACAAACAAATACATAAAAAATAAAATCGAAAAAAAAAACAGCTAATAAAAATACAAATAAAGATGGCTTGAAAATGATTTGAAAAAATTTAAAGAGATATACATAAAAATAAATGAAAAAATTTTAAACATTCAAACAGAAAACTGAGCAAACCTTGTGCAAATCCGCCACGCAGTAAATGGCTACAATTGTTGTTGTTGTTGTTGTTGTTGTTGTTGTTGTTGTTGTTTTTGTTGTTGTTATTATTTGACTCATTTTGTAGATTAAATAAGTGTTGTTTGTTATAATTTTGTTGAATTTTGTTGTTGTTACCATTACGCGGCGGCAGATATCGTTGCTGTTGTAGCTCCTGTTGCTGTCGCTGTTGCAGCAAATATTGTTGATTACAAGTCAAGGTCGACGATTTTCTTTGAGCCCCACCCATCATCACGCCTTCAGCGCGTAACTGTTGCTGCAAACGACAACGCTGCAATAATTGTTGCTGCAACAATTGCAGCTGCTGCTGTTGCAGTCGCTGATAATGACGTATTTGTTGTAGCTGCTGCGGCGTTATTTCTTGATTATGTTCTCTAAAGTTGCAATTTTCTTTTGTCGATGAAGCATTGCTGTCGCAACCGCTGCTGGTGCTGCTGCTATTCGAATTGTCGGTTTTGCTGCGTAGCGCAACATGCTGCCAAGCAACATTGTTGCCACCGACAAGACCATGATCGTCAGCGCCTTGTGGGCGTTGCGTTGGCTGTTGCTGTTGTTGAAGTTTTGTTAAATCTACGAATTTCATGAGGAAGGCGAGTAGAATTAACAACATTTAGTAGAGAAAGAAATCAGTTGAAAACAACTAATATGATTGAAGCAACATTGTTGTTTCTGTTGTTCTCTATAAAATAATTTTTAATGTTTTGAGTTTTTAATTTTTATTTTTAGTCAGACCAAAATTATATTATTTTAGCTGTCTTGTTTTAGGACCAACGCGGTGTAGCCTCTGGCTGTTGTTGAATTATGCGCTGTTGTTGTTGCTGCTGCTGCTGCTATAAATTCACTTGCAGCGTTTTATGGGGTAAACAATTTATTTTAAGCCATCAAAAAATTTTATCTTTTTAGGCCTTTTGCTGCCTTACTTTGTTTGTTTCTTGATTTCTTTATTTTTGATTTTAAAGTTTTTTCACTTTTTTTTATATTGTTTTTGTTTGCTTTTATGTGAAGAGTTGTTTTATTTTTAAAACTTTATTTTTATTTTTTGTCTCTTTTACACATTCACGTTGCTTTTTATTTTAAAAATTACCAAATAAAATTTTGTTAAAAAACACACACACAACTACCAAAAATACATGCAAGAAATGCGCTATCAAATATTTTATGAGTTTTTCATGTTTTCGATTTCAAATATTTTTTTTTTTTTTTTTTTTGGTTTTTTGTTTAGTATTAAAATTTTTACTCGTTCGTGTTAACTTGTGCGTTCTAATTTTAGCTGTAGAAAACAGCTTTTTGATATATATATATATATATGTATTTTTTATTTCAACCATGGTGCATATATTTATATATATGTAGAGCGAAGCATACTTTTGTATGTGTTACCTATTCGCCTCTTTTGCTTCGGCAAAAAAAAAAAAAAAAAAAAATTTAGCAAAATTACTGCAAATAAAAAAAAAAAACAACTGCAGAGTGTGAAAATTGCTTTGACTACGGTTGTGGCAACTCTGCCAGTGCTGTACTTTATAAAGCTGACTGACTGCATTGATTTATATTTTGCTATAATAAATTTAAAATTTTGTATATTTAGCTACTGCCTGTTTATGGTGTCAGTACCACGGTACACAACCGACTTTAATTTATGTGCCTATTTCTCGCAAATGCTTGCAACTGCAATAAATTGTTGCTGCCACACAAAAGGGCGCCATTAATTTGCATTTTAAATAATAGCGAAAACAGTTTTGAGTTGCCTTTTGAAATGATTTAATTTATATCAAAGTTGTTTGAATTATAGAGTACTCCAGTGAAGTCGAAAAAAGCATGGGTTAAAGTCAAAACAGTCACTTACTTAAGGGTGGTGCATAATTTCGCTTATTTCTACTGAAAAAATTATGAATCATTATTTCACTACCAAACACGACATTTGTAACAAGTTCAGGCTCGTAGCCAAGGGGGTCTTTTTGGGATACGAAGAGTAGACAAAATATCAATTCAACTCAACAAACAAATGTTGATATTTTTACTAAAAATTTAAGAGGGAAATTAAAAATTTGATAAAAAGTTTTAATTTGTAAGAAAATTTTTAGTAAGAAAGGTTCTAATTCAATTATCGTTATAAAAAAAAATAGTAAGAAGTCACGAAAATTGATTTTTTCTTTTAATTATGAGCCAATTAAATAAACTTATAAAATGTGTCAAGTATTACCAAATGAAAGATCAAAGCCATGATATGCTGATCTTAAATTTTGGAAACATTACTTAAAGCTTATGACCACCGCAAATGGCGAACAGTTTCATTTCAAAATTGCTCGAATCCTTTGAACAGGAAAATAAATACGTATCTTTACCAATCAAAATATGAAAATACAGATATCAAAGATAGTTTTATTGGAACTAATTTATTTTACCAAAAACTACTTCAAACCGTTTTTGCTTAAAATTTTATAATATTGTGTTAAATTTGTTGAAACAAAGTACGTTATATTTAATCCATCATTTAGCATTCCTAAAATTTTAGTGTAGATTCGAAAGTAGTGGCCATTTGAATAGCTTTATAGAAGAACAGTACTTGCCCAAAAACAAAATTTATTTTTTCTATATGAGTTAAAAAAATATCTTATCTAGCTTAACTATCTTATTAACTTTTATCTTGAAATCATGAAATTTAAATTAATTAATTCTTCCAATTTTGTTTTTTTTGAATGGTCGAAATAATATTTTATAATGATAATCATTATTGTATTGTTTATAATATAAAGTCCAAATTTAAAGAAATTGAATAATAAGTACTATGATTCACACAAAATAATTTTTTTTTTAAAATCACTCCACATAACATTGTATTAATACACATGTACCAAAATTGGACTAAAAGTGATGATAAAAAAAAATCACTATGACAGTTTTTTTTTTTTTAACTTCAAAGACGTGCTTGAAGAGCATAGATTCACTTTATTTCGGTTATGGGGCATCGAACTGCATCATTAGTTTTTAGAAGCTTTTAGCTGACCTTCATAAAAACTGTTTAGTTGAATATGTTGCCGCCAAAGGAAGATTTTTCTGGTTATATACCCTATTTTAAGGAGGATCCCCTTTTCATTTGTATCTTGTTGGCTTTTTCGAAAATAGTTTCATTGGAAAAAGGATTTATCTTTTTTAAGCATATAGCCAAATACTAACAAATAGGTCGTCTTTGTTCAAAATTTTAAAATATTGTATCTTTTATCTGTCTTTTTCACAGTCTTGAAACTACAAGCAGCCAAAACTTGCCAAACCTGCACAAAACTAATAAAATCCATATGAAAAAAAAAGTTAGTTGGGCCCCATTAGGTGCAAAAACGGAGAATTTTTTAAAACGAAAACGCAGCTTTAAAATGGTCATATAGCAAAGGAATTCGCATTAAAAAATAATTTCGTGGCAACTACTTTAGTACATGTTTTTATGTACTTATATATTTTTTCTTTCAAAACCCATAACACCAAACTACCCCCTCCCCCCCTCCCCCTCGGGAAAATCCAGGCTACTTTAATAGCATATATTTTCGTTTGGAATATATTTGAAGCATAGTTCTTTGGAAGAGCTTTTTGATATCTGTGACCAAACAACCCTGCTCCTGTTTCTCTATTTTCTAGTTTGGACCCGCAGTATGAACCTATAATTGCTCCATATTTGCCTTAGGAATAAATTGAAGAACACAGAGAAACATAGTATCACATAAAATCTATACGATTTCTTTTTTAAAACTTATTTAGAAGAAGGGGCATGAAAGACTAAAGAGAAGAGGTATTTTTTAAGATGAAATCTTTTTGTTCTTCACCAGAAAACCTTCTTAAATTTATTTTAAAAGATATTTTCTTAATTTCTTCTAAAATCCATATTTGCAAGACTTTTCATAAACAAGGGACCTGAAAGACGAAAAAGAACAGGTATTTTATAAGAAGAAATCTTCTTGTTTTTCACCAGAAAATCTTCTTTAATTTATTTAAAATGATATCTTCTTAATTTCTTTTAAAATCCATATTTTCTAAACTTTTTCTCAAGTCCAAGACTTCGTGTATCGTTTATTCGTTATTTCTTATTTATTTATGCCATATTGAGAAGAAAAGCAAATCATGTAGAAAACTTTGTTGCTTCATGAGATTTTTTCTTAAAAAAATTAAGAAAAAAAAAACCTAGAAGCTGCATGAGAATTCTTCTTAAAAAAAAAACAAAAAGAAAACCTGGTAGCTGGTAGAGATTTCTTCTTAAATTAATTTAAGAAGACAACGTTAATAACTTTAAGAAGAATATCTTCTTGGGTAAAAACCATAGAGAAATCTTCTTAACTTTGTTTTACATTATAAGGTTTTTATGTAGCGATTTTTCTGTGTGTAATTCGAGAAGTAAAGCTTTGGTAAAATCCTTTCAGGAATTTTTAGAAAGAGGACATTTTCATTTATTTCAACTAAGTAATAGTCTACTTAATAGTAAGGCAGTCTAAGTAATACTCCAAGGTCTTCAATCGGGCACGGTCTTATAACTCCCCTGATTAGAATATGTACATTAGACCATATCACTTTGTATGGCATATTTTCGCGAAACTTGATAGTTGTGAGCGCTACATCCACCTTGAATCCCGAAGAACTTTTGAAAATAAAAAATAAAATTGTATTATGATCCAAATTGTTATTCTTTGCTTAAAATCGGTCGGAAGTGCTACTAAAATCAATTTTTTTCGATTTCACCATGGTTAAAATGATTTTTTATAAGCTTTAATTTTTTTGATTTTTTGGAGCAGGGTAATATGGTACGAACGAAGATTCATTGTGTAATCAGTCGAAAAAAACATTTGAGGTAAAAAAAATCAGAAAATATTTGCATAACATCAACAAGCACAGGGATATATAATTTTTCCGGATCGAACAAGAAACACCGAAGATATAACACAAAAACCAAAACAGCACCATAGGGACCACTTTAAAAAAAAAAATATGTTTTTGAAACATGTCTTTCTAATATCTAACGATTGAGGCGGGGTCAAAAAAAGGTTAATTTTGGTGATACGCTCTAATGTACATACTTGGCATTCTATGCTTTTTAAGAAATGTATTGGCTGTTGTTCGTTGTTGAACATTTGCTTACTATACAACCATACAAGTACCACATAAGTAACCATTAGGTCTTACAATATTTAAGAACGTCCTATGCACTATTTCTGACTTAAGACCCCGAGTTGTAGCATGAGGCTTTGCCTACAGTGTTTGTCAAGTGAGTGTTTCTTTCAAAGAAGTTTCTTGTCAAAAGTCACTCCCAAGTACTTGTCCTCATTTCAAAAATCAATCACTTACCCGTGAAAAGGTACTAGTTTGATTTTTTTCAGGGTTTATAATAAAGTCTTTGTCCTGACACCATCTATTTGTTATGCGTAGGGTACATTGCATTCTGTCTGATATCATGGGCTCATATCACTAGTATGGCATATCCTCTAGTACAGGGGCGCAACCAAGAATTTTTTTGGGGGGGGGTTTTATCAAATGTTGAACTTATATATAAAAAAGATATTATGTAATTATAGCGGCTCCAACTTCAGTTCCAAGTTCAGGCATGGCCAACAACATCTTTTTTTTAAAAAAAAATGTCAAATGGTCACTGTGAGGACATCTTGTCGTTTTCGTTTTCTTTTCTTCCCACAGTCAACATTTTTCATCCATACTTCACTTCGTTGTAAAAATAGCCAATTGGATGGCACAAGCCTTAAAATTCGTCCTTTGGTTAGTACTAATTATGCTTAATTCCGAAAGTCAAAATACTAACTTTTCCAAAAAGCTCTCATGCATTAAAATCGAATAATATTTGCGCAAATTTGAGGGATTTTCATGAAGCTTTTGAAAATCCAATGGAAGATTATGAATAAGTATATAAAAATCGATATAAGAGGAAATTTCATCGGCTATTTTGGTGGCGACACCTTGGGATGAAAAACGCCTCGCCACCAAAATAGCCGATGAAATTTCCTCTTATATCGATTTTTATATACTTATTCATAATCTTCCATTGGATTTTCAAAAGCTTCATGAAAATTTCTCAAATTTGCGCAAATATTATTCGATTTTAATGCATGAGAGCATTTTGGAAAAGTTAGTACACTTTCCTATTTTATATTTTTTATATTATTTATTTTTATTATTATTTATTTTTATATCTATTTTTTAAAAAGATATTATTTCGATTTAAGCCCGCATTTGTTCATTGGCATAAGTTATACCGTATATCTATAATATGTCACTGGACATAAACGGGTGAACAAAAAAAAATCAAGCCAACATCTTTTTACCTAGTTTGTTTTGACGTAAAGTGGCTGACATTTCATAAATAAACTGAAAACCTAACTTGAGCGGTCCAAAATTGGTTGCTAGGAAAAAAAGGCTGATCAAGAAACTGTGAGGATCATTTTGTGAAAGTACCAGTTTCATGGAAGGACTGCTACGAAGAAACAATTCATATGCAAAGAGAATACAAACACACATCGTATTTGTCGAAACATACCGTGACAGGGTCCAAAATTGGTTGCTAGGAAAAAAAGGCTGATCCAGAAACTGTGAGGATCATTTTGTGAAAGTACCAGTTTCATGGAAGGACTGCTACGAAGAAACAATTCATATGCAAAGAGAATACAAACACACATCGTATTTGTCAAAACATACCGTGACAGGGATGTTTCATATTGAAAGTAAATTCTCTTCTCAGATGATATCCAATTTAATGTTTACGGGCGGAGGATGATGCTACATGTGGAGAGAGGTTTATGCGGAACTAGATAAAAGACCTTTGCCCAACAAGAAATCTTCACATCACCGATGGTATTATGGACCAACACGTATAACTTAATATATTAAAGATTAATTTGAAGATATATTTGAGAAAGTTGGGTATAAAAAGTTAATTTTCATTTAACCAGAAGAGCGATCCCGAATACAAGGTCTTTCATGTGAGAAGCTGGCTTCGTAATAATTGAATACCTACTTTTCTTGGAAACTCCACCCCAATTTCCAGACCTCAATTCCATCCATTGAGTACGCATGACGTTACCTGGAGGAAAAGTTGAAAATTACACAAAATCTACTCATAATCAGCTAAAAACAGCCCATAACTAAGATTGCGAGAATATGAAGCCGTCCTTTAGCCGAAAATAGGTACAATCAATGCCAAATCGTTTAAAAAAAAACAAATTGGCCATTACAGCTCTTGAAAGGACTTTGACCCAGCTCCTTATGATCAATTGTGTTGTGTGTGTTATTAAATGTTTGCACACAATTGACCGAGAACTGGACCTACATGTTTTATGCCGACTCTGAACGGCTAAAGTTCATGTTCTCAAGAAGCTTTACATGGCATTATTTACTCTCTGAGGTTTGCCATTGTCTGCAGAGAGGTGGTGACCGATCAGAAAAAAATGTTTATTGAAAAAAACATTTCGCCGCGGCTGGGGATCGAACTCGAGCTCCGAGCATGCTAAGCCACACACTTAACCTGCAGGCCACGGTCACCACGGTCACGGCCACCAAATAGTTTGGAAATCGTTATTTAACAGAAGGGCTTGCCATTTAAATATTAACTCTGTTTTTTTTATATTATTTTGCTTATATTTTTATAAATAAGCATCGTGTTCCATTAAAGCTTTGATACATTTAATATTTTTGAGCAGACGTTAAATTCTGAAGTTTGCCCAGCTTAGTATCTAATAAGGATATGTATACCACAAACTACAAATATTATAAAGCTTCATGCATGTCATGCATATGCATTATTAATATTCTGATATTAACATACTTATATATTTATTGCAGTTATTTCAATGTTTGCCATATTTCTAAAATTATTTTTAATTACCAAAAAATTGTATAATATTTCACATTTATTTCAATTATTTGAATTTTCGTCATATTTTTGAAATTATTTTCAATTATCACAAAATATAAATATGCTATCCAAAAAGTAAGAGAAAATTAAGCACAAACAAGTCCACACATGCCACAAAATCAGATGTTCAAACAAAAATATAAGAAGCTGTAGAGCGAAGAAATATTTCATTAATGAAATCATAGAGATAGAAAACAAGTGAAGATAATCTTGAAATTTAGCCAGAGCGCAAAATTATTAAACAAAAAGCAAAACAATGTCTTTTTTTTATGTAAGTATTTTATATTGAGACAAGAGGCTGCCAATTTTTTGTATCATTTCGAAAACAAAAAGACAAAATAAATGAAAAATACTATGATTCACGCAATTCTTGTCTGCTAAGGCTTACAGCAAAATTTCAACAAGTCGAGCAGCTTATATTTAAAAACAAAGTATAAAATATAAAATAAATAAGTCAAACAAGAAATAAAAACAAGCATTAAAAAATTGTCTTAACAGAGGTTATGACTTTGGCCTAAAGAGGTATTGCACTGTTTTTAGCAAAAGTGCCTGCTTCAAATGAATAAACAATGGTTATCGAAGTCAAGAAAATGCTGAATTCAAACCAACGCATTGCAAGTTCTCTTAAGCTGTATCAACTACAACATTGCGTTAAAAAATTTTAACCAAAGAACCACTTGAAACTTTTGCATATAAATATTGTCTATCTAAAACGCTCCTGACTGCCTCTTTCACCTACAGCTCAGACCATACATCTTGTTTACGAGCGATAAAGACTAATGAGCAAATAAATTATTTACGAATATTTAGTGCGAATTTTAATGTGTTTACTTGTATTTTTCTCATAATAACAACAAGAATCAGCACTTATCAGCACTTTAGTTGGAATAGCTTAATAACAACAACACAAGCAATGCTCAAAACAAACTTATTTAAAGTTAAAACGAGTTGAAAAGATAGCAAAAAAATAACCCAATAAATATAGCTACAAAAAAGTTTTTTCAACTATTTCAAGTACCTTGAGTAGAAAGTGCAAAAAATAAATAAAAATTTGTTTAAATAAAATATTTATTCGGTTCAAAGTAATGAAGGTTTACTAATGGTTTAGTTTTTAATGACTGAGTTTTAAGTGGGGGGGGGGTTAAACTAAAACAAACTTTAAGGCAAAACAAAATATAAAACTACGCAGAAGTGGTTAACGTGGATAAAAAAAAAACCTTTTAACAGCTAAAAGCATGCAGTTGCACTAAAATTCGTCAGTGAAGGAGGGATGAGTAGATTTTATAGATATTGCTTTTCTGAGAGCTTTTTTGTGGTTTCTTATGATTCCACAAAAAAAACTTGAAAAGCCTTGAAAGTTGCCTACAAAACTTTTTTCATACGGTTTAAAAACCATACAAAAAACAGGCGCCATTAACGTCAAGTAACTTCAATATTTTCAGCACATTTCAAGCCTTTCATAGTGAAACTTTAAGTTTGATTTGGAGAATTTTTAAAAAATAAATCGAAATTATTTTTTGAAAAACTTGAGCTTTACCTTTTTAATTTTTTTTATATTTCAAATTAACTTCTTTTAGAAAAAAGTATCCATCAAATAAAAGATTTATTTGCAAGATTTTAGTGACTGCGACTTTATTAAATTTGCATGCTTTTAGTTGTTACAAAAGTTGCTTTAAAAGTTATAAGCAAGCAACCAAGTAGCTTCATAAATAATGCGTTCCTTGAACTTTATTTCCTGCACGCGCAGTAAAAACTTCCTGCATCAAACCTAACCGATATCCAGCCACAAATAATGGTCTGCGGCAGCGAGAATTGCTTAAAAAAGCTACGAGATCGACATGAAAACGAACCCTGACTACCACTGACAAAACCAAAAAAACCAACAACAACGACAACAGAAATGCAGCTAACCAAAAGTCTGGCATATCTGCAATATTTTTTATAGTATACGATAACGTAAACACCATTAAGTTGCAATTGCCACCGAAATTTGAATTAAAATGAAAGAAAAGGAAAATCAAAGAAAACAACAAAGTCAAGTCGAGTCGAGTCTCATTTCTTTGCATCCTGCTGCTAGCTACAGCTACCAGGATAAACGACGCCATTTTTGTTTGTCTGCTGTATTTGTTAAACATGTGCGATTGTACATGTGCACATGGGCGTGTGTTTGTGTTTATGTGTGTGTATTTGTATGTAAGTATGTGTCGGAAAAAAGTTAAAACGTGTTATGTAGTACTTGGGACTGTCTGCTATACAATCGAATGCCTTTCTTTTGCTATAAAATACTTAGAAAAAAATGACCAGCAGACACAGGTGGGTGGAGTTGGGCGTTGTTACAAAATTCATTATCTAGTTAAACATTGAAATTGTATTTTTTATTTTTGACAACACAAGTTGTCTGACTGTCAAATAACTATTAAGCTGTAAAGAAAAGGAAGTGAACTCATTCTTTTAGCTGATTCTGTTCAAGACAGAAGAAAATTCGATTTATAAATGGCACGAAGCCAAATATATTGAAGATAAAATGATTATGTTCAGAAATTGGCATTTATAATGAAATCAATTAAATTCGGAGAAAGTTTTGAGCTGTGAGTTATAAAATTGAATAACTTAATTGTTTTAACTCAGTTCAATGCAAGCGAAATAGATGTTAAATAAAACACTATCAAATACTGTTAAAAATAGGTAGATACTTATTTTTAAACTGATGCTGTTTTATAAATTTAATTAAATTAATTTTTTATTCTTTTGTCGAACCATTTCTAGAAGTTTTAATATCAAGATTTGTTCTTGCTAAAATTTGTCTATAGATTGATTAACAAGTTTTGAAAAAAAAAAAATTGAATAAAGCATACAATTTCTAAAATTTTACCATACATCAATCTATATTGAAATTTTCTTGTACCATTTCAAAATAACATTCTCGAAAAAATCATCAAATCAATTGGGTTTTTCACAACTTGAAATACAAAGTTGTATAGTTGAATTCGAATTCAAGTCGTATTCAAATTGTTTTTGTTTTCTATATGAAAGAAAAAACAAACGTTTGTTGAGCTCCTATGTTTGATTTATTTTTCAACTATAGAACAAAAACAATGTGATTACGACGAAAATATGAATAAACAATACAACTGCTTATTTCAAGTTGTGAAAAACCTAAATATGTTTTTAACAATACAAAATAAAATAGAAAATAAATTATGTCACAAAAAAAAAGAAAAAAACAGAAAAATTTTTTTTATATTGAAATGGAAAATCTTTCTAAAAACATAAATTCTAATACGATAGAATCAAATAACGAGACAACAAATTATTTCTTAGTAAAACAAAAAATCATTTGCGTTAAAAAAAAATTACAATTTTTATAACATCAAAAATGGACAGGTTATGTATAAAAAATTATATTTCATTAAAAAAATCCTTATCGATTAATAAAAAATAATCATTAATTCGACACTTTCACTTTTTTGCTCAGATATAAAAATCGTTTTATTTTCTAAATCAAAATAAAAATCATTTTTTGATTTTTATTTTTTGCTCAAACAAAAAACTTATTTTTAATTTTTATTTTCTTTTTCATTAAATCAAACAAATCATTTTTGGCTCATAAATAAAATTAATATTTATTTTTTGGTCAGAAATATTTTGAAATTTCGCTCGAAATTAAAATAATTTTTTATTTCAATTTTTTGTTAAGATATATAAATCATTTAACAATTTTTTTTTTCTTGCTTAGAAATAAATAACGAGTTCACGCGCTCAAGATATTTTTTCAAATTTTTTTTGAAAACAATTTATAAAAATGATTTTATATAAAAATAATATATATAAAAATCAGGAAATAAATTTTTATTTTTAACAAAATACAATAAAAATTATTTTGCATTTAATTATTTATTTATTTAATTACTTTAAGTAATTAATTTAATTTAACTAATTTAATTAATTTCATTATCTAAATTAATTAATTTAAATTAAAATTTAAAAATTTAAATTTAAATTAAACAATTAATAAATTTAATTAATCTTATTAATTTCATAAATTTCATTATCTAAATTAATTAATTTAAATTAAAATTTAAAATTTAAAATTTAAAATTTAAAATTTAAAATTTAAAATTTAAAATTTAAAATTTAAAATTTAAAATTTAAAATTTTACTTTAAATTTAAAATTTAAAATTTAAAATTTAAAATTTAAAATTTAAAATTTAAAATTTAAAATTTAAAATTTAAAATTTAAAATTTAAAATTTAAAATTTAAAATTTAAAATTTAAAATTTAAAATTTAAAATTTAAAATTTTACTTTAAATTTAAAATTTAAAATTTAAAATTTAAAATTTAAAATTTAAAATTTAAAATTTAAAATTTAAAATTTAAAATTTAAAATTTAAAATTTAAAATTTAAAATTTAAAATTTAAAATTTAAAATTTAAAATTTAAAATTTAAAATTTAAAATTTAAAATTTAAAATTTAAAATTTAAAATTTAAAATTTAAAATTTAAAATTTAAAATTTAAAATTAATTAATTTAATTAAATTTAATTAAATTAAATTAATTAATTTAAATAAATTAAATAATTCAATTTATTAATAAAAATAAACAATAAAATTAATTAAAATAGTTAATAAAATTAATTAAAATAATTAATAAAATTAATTAAATAATATAATTATATTTTTGTTAAAAAAAAATTGTTTTTAATTAAAAATTAAAAATATTTTCATTTTTTATTAAAAATAATTTAATTAAAGTAATTAAGTAATTAAATGAACTAAATTAAGTTATTAAATTATCTAAATTAATTAAATTAATTTTTTTTTAATTATTAATTATTATTTAATTTATTAATTAATTTAATGAATTTAATTACTTTAGTTAATTTAATTTCTCAATTTAAGTAATTTAATTAATTAATTTAATTTATTTATTAAATTTATTAATTCAATTAATTAAATTTATTAATTAAATTAATTAAATGAATTAATAAATTAAATAATAATTAATAATTTGAAAAAAAATAATTTAATTAATTTAATTTATTTATATAATTTAATAACTTAACTTAGTTAATTTATTTACTTAATTAATTTAATTTCTTAATGAATTTTAATTAATTAAAATATTTTTAATTTTTAATTAAAAATAATTTTTTTTAAGAAAAATAAAATTAAAAATGGTTTCTTTTTTTTATGAGCAAACAAAATAAGATGAAAAATACTTTTTATTTCTGAGCAAAATAATAAAAATATAATTTTTTTAATTTATAAGCAATAAAATAAAAATTTCAACTTATTTTAATTTCTGAACAAAACAAAAATTAAAATCAATTCATGTAAATTATTTTTCATTTTTATTTATTTTTTTCGATAGCCCGCTGATTTTTTCATTAAAATTTTAAAAATAATCATTATTTTCGGTTCCTGATTATCAAATTTTTATTTTTGAACGAAAAAATAAAAATTTTGAAATGATTTTTTTGTTTTTTTGTATGAGCAAAAAAATAAAGATGAAAATACTTTTTATTTCTGAGCAAAATAATTAAAATTAGAAAATTATTTTTATTTGTGATGAGCAATATAATTAAAATCAAAGCTAATTTTAATATCTTTATATCTTTATTTATAAAAATTATTTTTCATTATTATTTTTTTCCGATAGTTTACAAAAGCTTTTTCCGATAGTTAGAACAGGCTAATTGTTTTCATTAAAATTTGAAAAACAATAATTTTTTCGGTCCTGATTATAAAAATTACTTTTTTTTTAAAAACCTTTTTATTTTTAAATGTTAAAAATGAGCAAAAACTTTTTAGCAATTAACTAATGACAATTTTTCCAAACAAATACGCAAATAAGCAAAAATATAAAAACAATTCAATTAACCCACTTTCAACCGCGCTGCAAAAATTGTTAAAGGTTTTTTTAAAGGTTTTCAGTTTCACGTGTTCACGAGTTCAACAAAAAATAACACGAACTCGAAGAAAAAACTAACTACAAAAAATTCGAACTGCCGTGAACACGTATTGTTTGAAACATATATATGAGCTCAAGCTTTGATATAAAATGTTTTTTTAGAGAAGTTAAGAGCCTTTGATTCCAAATCAGACATCGACAAAATTTTATAAATTTTACAAAATTGTAAAATTTTTTTACTTTAAATCATTTAAATAATGATAAAGAGATCGAAAACAGATCGGAAATGGGTTAAATTAAGTAGTACAACAATTAAAAAACAAGGAACTTAAAAAAAAAAATTAAAGGAAAATATAATAAATGGCATAAAATCAAATGGCAAAAAAAAAAAAAACAAATTGGCCATTTCAGCCCTTGAAAGGACTTTGACCGAGCTTCTTAGGATCGATTGTGTTGTGTGTGTTATTAAATTGTTGCACACAATTGACCGAGAACTGGACTTATGCCGACTCCGAACGGCTAAAGTTCATGTTCTCAAGAAGCTTTACATGGCATTATTTACTCTCTGAGGTTTGCCATTGTCTGCATTTAGGTGGTGACCGATCAGAAGAATTTTTTATTGAAAAAACTTTTCGCCACGGCTGGGGATCGAACCCGGGCTCTGAGCATGCTAAGCCACACACTTTACCTGCATGCCACGGTCACCACTTTGCCATCAAATGGCAAATAACAGGAAAAAATCAACAATATTGAATTTATCAAATTCACAAACCATTATTGGCACTGCTTTAAATTCAAACCTTCAAACCTTCAAACCTTCAAACCTACTTTAAATTGAAAGTGTTCCTATTAGCTTTTATAACAGCTGAAACAAAATTTTGAAGAATAACAAAATTTTAAAAAGCATTTAACTCTAAAAAGTTTTTTAGGTATTGAACATTTAAAAGGTTTTTTAATATATGTTTATGAAAATTTAATACAAAAAAAATAATTAAAAAAAAAAAAAGAAAAAGTGCCACTTAATTGTTTATTCAAAAACTTGGCCAAAATGTTATTCAAATGAGAATTTTTAAAAACCATGAACATACTCAAATTTAAATTGATTTTGTTATCTTTTTAAGAAAATAAGTTATTATTTATAATGTATTTTAAAATTTGCATATTTAATATTGAAAGTATTAGCTTAAATCAATATTTTTTAATTTAAAATTTATTTAAGACTTTTTCAAAATTTATTTCCAAATTTAGAGTTTTTTCGTGTTGAAATTTCTATGATAACAATCAAATTCTGTATTTTTTTTTAAATTTTGTATTAAATTAAAAAAACCCAAAGAAAATTTCTGCTATGCTGCAAAATGCTATGATTTAGATGAACATTTTCTTAGAATTGCAAAAATCATTAACTTCATATTATCAATAAAGTGCTGAGAAACACAGAGCTTCGTTCTATCTTCGAATACGGTAAAGTTCAAAAGTGATTGAACTCTATAATTCAATTGCCACAATTTATCTGTTTGTGGCCGAACAGCAACCAATCGACCACACATTGGCACCGAGCACGTAGCTCATTGAATAATTAATGCACTGCAACAGAAAAGGTGCAATAAAATGCATACAATAATATAGTTCTTGAAAATCTTCAAGTAGTTTGAAAATGTTGCTCTTTTTCTTAACAAAGTTTTATCTGTGGAATACATCTAGGAAGTTTCTCAATCTTTTTTCTAAAAAGAAAAAATAAACACACTTCACTCCATTTAAAGGTATTTTAAAGTTGCACGTAAGCAAATAATACGCAATCGATTTATTTAGCATCCATCCGTTTGCCATTTCTACAAATGCAACGAATTTGTCATGTTTTTGTAGTTGGGTTTTTCTTTTTTATTAATTTTTTTTTTTAGTGCTGCGAACTTCTGTTTGGCATTAAGTGCGTTGAAGCAAAACGCACGAGTTAATGTTGCAGCAGCAGCTCATGTTTATGCCATGCGGTGAGATGCGTTGAGATGTGTTGCCTTCATGCGATACATTGCTGCCCTTTGTATGTGTTGCAATCTATTTTTTTATTTTTTTTTTTCGTTACTCTGGCATGCTTAAGAGCTGTGAGATAGATACTTGTGCGTTTCTCTGCAGTAATTATAAAATTTTTTCTGGTTGTTGTTGCAGAATTCTGAGTTTGTTTTAAGCACAAATAAGACTGACTACAAAATGATGTACAGTACGTTTCAAACGGTCTCTGTTTTGCTCTGTTAGTCACGAATGTCAACAAGAATCATTTTAGTTTGTTCTGTTCTGTTCTTATATGTGTGGCTTTGAAAGAGATACAATTTGTCTCTTATTAGCAGCAATTGTTGCAAGTTTACGATTTCAAAGACTTAAAAGTTGAAGATAATATTAGAGATAAAGAATAGATAAAAATTATAATATTTGTAAGAACTATTCAAAATTATCTACAACTGAATATTCAGAATTTAAAAATAGCATTCAAACAATGAAAATGAATTTGAACCTAAAAAAAATAAAATTGAGAATGAAATTGTAATTGAAATTGAAATTCAATATGAAATGAAAATAAAAATAAAAAGATTGAGATACAGATGGATTGGAATTAAAATTGAATTGGAACTTAAAATTGAAATTGTAATTTTAATCATAATTATAATTATAATTGTAGTTGAAATTGAAATTGAAATTGATATTGAAATTGAAATTGAAATTGAAATTGAAATTGAAATTGAAATTGAAATTGAAATTGAAATTGAAATTGAAATTGAAATTGAAATTGAAATTGAAATTGAAATTGAAATTGAAATTGAAATTGAAATTGAAATTGAAATTGAAATTGATATTGAAATTGAAATTGAAATTGAAATTGAAATTGAAATTGAAATTGAAATTGAAATTGAAATTGAAATTGAAATTGGAATTGAAATTGAAATTGAAATTGAAATTGAAATTGAAATTGAAATTGAAATTGAAATTGAAATTGAAATTGAAATTGAAATTGAAATTGAAATTGAAATTGAAATTGAAATTGAAATTGAAATTGAAATTGAAATTGAAATTGAAATTGAAATTGAAATTGAAATTGAAATTGAAATTGAAATTGAAATTGAAATTGAAATTGAAATTGAAATTGAAATTGAAATTGAAATTGAAATTGAAATTGAAATTGAAATTGAAATTGAAATTGAAATTGAAATTGAAATTGAAATTGAAATTGAAATTGAAATTGAAATTGAAATTGAAATTGAAATTGAAATTGAAATTGAAATTGAAATTGAAATTGAAATTGGAAATTGAATTGAAATTGAATTGAATTGAATTGAAATTGAAATTGAATTGAAATTGAAATTGTTGAAATTGTAATTGAAATTGAAATTGAAATTGTGAATTGAATTGAAATTGTTTTGTTTGGTTTGTTTTGTGAATTGTTGATTGTTTGGTTTTGATTGATTTGGTATTGTTTGGTTTGTTTTGTTTGTTTGGTTTGGGTTGAGTTTGTTTTGTTATTGGTTTGTTGTATTGGTTTTGGATTTAGTTAGTTGTTTTATGTTATGTTGTTTTTTGGTATTGTGGATGTTTTTTGTATTTGTTTTGTTGTATTGATTTTTATTTATTTTTAATTGGTTGTTGTTTGGTTGTGTTTTTTTGTAATTTATTTATTTTATTTTTGTTTATGTTTTTTTTTTAACTAGTTATTATAATTAATAATTAATTAAATTTAATTAATTAATAAATTATATTAAATTAATTTTAATTTAATAATATTAAATTAATTAAATAAATTAAATAATTAAATAAATTAATAATTCAAATTAATAATTAAATTAATTAAATAAATTAAATAAATTAAATAAATTAAATAAATTAAATAAAATTAAATAAATTAAATAAAATTAAATAAATTAATAAATTAAATAAATTAAATAATTAAATAAATTAAATAAATTAAATAATTAAATAAATTAAATAAATTAAATATATTAAATAATTTAAATAATTAAATAAATTAAATAATTAAATAAATTAAATAAATTAAATAAATAATAAAAATTAAATTAAATAAATTAAATATATTAAATAAATTAAATAAATTAAATAAATTAAATAAATTAAATAAATTAAATAAATAAATAAATTAAAATAATTAAATAAATTAATAAATTACATAAACTTAAATAAATTATATTAATTAAATAAATTAAATAAATTAATAAAAATTAAATAAATTAAATAATTAAATAAATTAAATTATAAAATTAAAATAAATTAAATAAATTAAATAAATTAAATTAAATTAAATAAATTAAATAAATTAATAAATTAAATAATTAAATAAATTAAATAAATTAAATAATTAAATAAATTAAATAAATTAACTAAATTAAATAAATTAAATAAATTAAATAATTAAAATAAATTAAATAAATATAAATAATTAAATTAAATTAAATAAATTAAAAAATTAAATAAATTAAATAAATTAAATAAATTAAATAAATTAAATAAATTAAATAAATTAATAAATTAAATTAAATTAAATAATATTAATAAATAAATTAAATAAATTAAATAAATTAAATAAATTAAATAATTAAATAAATTAAATAAAATTAAATAAATAAATAAATTAAATAAATTAAATAAATTAAATAAATTAAATAAATTAAATAAATTAAATAAATTAATAAATTAAATAAATTAAATAATTAAATAAATTAAATAAATTAAATAAATTAAATAAATTAAATAAATAAATAAATTAAAAAATAAAATAAATTAAATAAATTAAATAAATTAAATAAATAAAATAATTAAATAAATTAAATAAATTAAATAAATTAAATAAATTAAATAAATTAAATTAAATTAAATAAATTAAATAAATTAAATAAATTAAATAAATTAAATAAATTAAATAAATTAAATAAATTAATTAAATTAAATAAATTAATAAATTAAATAAATTAAATAAATTAAATAAATTAAATAAATTAAATAAATAAATAAATTAAATATAATTAAATAAATTAAATAAATTAAATAAATTAAATAAATTAAATAAATTAAATAAATTAAATAAAATTAAATAAATTAAATAAATTAAATAAATTAAATAAATTAAATAAATTAAATAAATTAAATAAATTAAATAAATTAAATAAATTAAATAAATTAAATAAATTAAATAAATTAAATAAATTAAATAAATTAAATAAATTAAATAAATTAAATAAAATTAAATAAATTAAATAAATTAAATAAATAAATATATTAAATAAATTAAATAAATTAAATAAATTAAATAAATTAAATAAATAAATAAATTAAATAAATTAAATAAATTAAATAAATTAAATAAATTAAATAAATTAAATAAATTAAATAAATTAAATAAATTAAATAAATTAAATAAATTAAATAAATTATATAAATTAAAAAATTAATTAAATAAATAAATAAATTAAATAAATTAAATAAATTAAATAAATTAAATAAATTAAATAAATTAAATAATTAAATAAATTAAATAAATTAAATAAATTAAATAAATAAATATTAAATAAATTAAATAAATTAAATAAATTAAATAAATTAAATAAATTAAAAAAATTAAATAAATTAAATAAATTAAATAAATTAAATAAATTAAATAAATTAAATAAATTAAATAAATTAAAATAAATTAATAAATTAAATAAATTAAATAAATTAAATAAATTAAATAAATTAAATAAATTAAAATAAAATTAAATAAATTAAATAAATTAAATAAATTATATAAATTAAATAATTAAATAAATTAAATAAATTAAATAAATTAAATAAATTAAATAAATTAATAAATTAAATAAAATTAAATATATTAAATAAATTAAATAAATTAAATAAATTAAATAAATTAAAATAAATTAAATAAATTAAATAAATTAAATAAATTAAATAAATTAAATAAATTAAATAAATTAAATAAAATTAAATAAATTAAATAAATTAAATAAATTAAATAAATTAAATAAATTAAATAAATTAAATAATTTAAATAAATTAAATAAATTAAATAAATTAAATAAATTAAATAAATTAAATAAATTAAATAAATTAAATAAATTAAATAAATTAAATAAATTTAAATAAATTAATAAATAAATTTAAATAAAATTAAATAAATTAAATAAATTAAATAAATTAAATAAATTAAATAAATTAAATAAATAAATAATTAAATAAATTAAATTAAATAAATTAAATATTAAATAAATTAAATAAATTAAATAAATTAAATAAATTAAATAAATTAAATAAATTAAATAAATTATATAAATAAATTAAATAAATTAAATTAATTAAATAAATTAAATAAATTAAATAAATTAAATAAATTAAATAAATTAAATACATTAAATAAAATTAAATAAATTAAATAAATTAAATAAATTAAATAAATTAAATAAATTAAATAAATTAATAAATTAAATAAATTAAATAAATTAAATAAATTAAATAAATTAAATAATTAAATAAATTAAATAAATTAAATAAATTAAATAAATTAAATAAATTAAATAAATTAAATAAATTAAATAAATTAAATAAATTAAATAAATTAAATAAATTAAATAAATTAATATAAAATTAAATAAATTAATTAAATAAATTAAATTAAATAAATTAAATAAATTAAATAAATTAAATAAATAAATAAATTAAATTAAATTAAATAAATTAAATAAATTAAATAAATTAAATAAATTAAATAATTAAATAAATTAAATAAATTAAATAAAATTAAATAAATTAAATAAATTAAATAATATTAAATAAATTAAATAAATTAAATAAATTAAATAAATTAAATAAATTAAATAAATTTAATAAATTAAAATAAATTAAATAAATTAAATAAATTAAATAAATTAAATAAATTAAATAAATTAAATAAATTAAATAAATTTAAATAAATTAAATAAATTAATAAATTAAATAATTAAATAAATTAAATAAATTAAATAAATTAAATAAATTAAATAAATTAAATAAATTAAATAAATTAAATAAATTAAATAAATTAAATAAATTAAATAAATTAAATAAATTAAATAAATTAAATAAATTAAATAAATTAAATAAATTAAATAAATTAAATAAATTAAATAAATTAAATAAATTAAATAAATTAAATAAATTAAATAAATTAAATAAATTAAATAAATTAAATAAATTAAATAAATTAAATAAATTAAATAAATTAAATAAATTAAATAAATTAAATAAATTAAATAAATTAAATAAATTAAATAAATTAAATAAATTAAATAAATTAAATAAATTAAATAAATTAAATAAATTAAATAAATTAAATAAATTAAATAAATTAAATAAATTAAATAAATTAAATAAATTAAATATATTAAATAAATTAAATAAATTAAATAAATTAAATAAATTAAATAAATTAAATAAATTAAATAAATTAAATAAATTAAATAAATTAAATAAATTAAATAAATTAAATAAATTAAATAAATTAAATAAATTAAATAAATTAAATAAATTAAATAAATTAAATAAATTAAATAAATTAAATAAATTAAATAAATTAAATAAATTAAATAAATTAAATAAATTAAATAAATTAAATAAATTAAATAAATTAAATAAATTAAATAAATTAAATAAATTAAATAAATTAAATAAATTAAATAAATTAAATAAATTAAATAAATTAAATAAATTAAATAAATTAAATAAATTAAATAAATTAAATAAATTAAATAAATTAAATAAATTAAATAAATTAAATAAATTAAATAAATTAAATAAATTAAATAAATTAAATAAATTAAATAAATTAAATAAATTAAATAAATTAAATAAATTAAATAAATTAAATAAATTAAATAAATTAAATAAATTAAATAAATTAAATAAATTAAATAAATTAAATATATTAAATAAATTAAATTAATTAAATTAATTAAAAATTTATAAATTAAAAATAATTTTTATTTTATTTTGCTAAAAATAAAAACTCATTTCCTTATTTTTATATATTTTATGTTTATATAAAATCATTTTTATACATTTTTTTCAAAAAAATTTTAAACTCGTGTGAACTCGATTTTTATTCCTGAGCAACAAAAAAAAAAATTCTTAAATGATTTATAGATCTTAACAAAAAATTAAGATAAAAAACTATTTTAATTTCTGAGCGAAATTCTAAATATTTCTGATCAAAAAATAAAAATTAAAAAATTAATTTTATTTATGAGCCCAAAATGATTTGTTTGATTGATTGAAAAAGAAAATCAAAATCAAAAATAAGTTTTTTGTTTGAGCAAAAAAATAAAAATCAAAAAATTATTTTTATTTTTATTTAGAAAATAAATTTTGATATCTGAGCAAAAAATTGAAAGTGTCGAATTAATTTTTATTAATCGATACGAATTTTTTTTTAATGAAATATAATTTATTATACATAACCTTTTGTTGTTATAAAAATTGTAATTTTTTTATAACGGAAATGATTTTTTGTTTTACTAAAAAATAATTTTTTTTATCGTAATTCGATTCTATCGTATAAGAATTTATATTTTTTTAAATATTTTCCATTTCAATATTAAAAAATTTTTAATTGAAATTGAAATTGAAAAATTTAAATTTAAATTAAAAATGAAAATGAAAAAATTAAAATGGAAATTAAAGTAAAATTAAATTGAGATGCAGGTGGATTGGAATTGAAATTTAAATTGAATTGGAACTTAAAATTGAAATTGTAATTGTAAGTTTAGTTTATTTGTTATTACAATTTTGGCTCAAAAATTTTGAAAAATTAAATAGATTTGAAAAAATTTCAAAATAGAGCACCGGGTCTTGAGTCAAAAGTTAAAAAACTTATCGGTTTTTACAAATAGAATTCAATATGTAGCCAGAATTATGGTTTTGAACTCAACTTTTATCAATTTGAAAACACTTTCTCTGTGATAAAGAACTAGTTATAAATCTATTTAATTTTGCCTCAATCTATGATCAAAATGGTTTCAGGATAACTATTTAACCAGGATAACCATTTTTTTCGGTATGTGAAAATGATAAGGGATGGCGATTTTAAAGTTTTAATGGTGACTATAACGAAGGTTGATACTTTCTATTCTTAATTTTAATACTTTAATAAGATTTAAGACCCGATGAAGTTTTAGTTATATTATATGAAATTATCTAATCCTATATTATGCATTCCAAAAATAATTTTTGTTTATCATTTTTTTATCTTATCTTAGTTCAGTCACTATCGCTAACAAGTTTTTTATAAGATGTGATATAATTAAATACACTAATTCGCTGACATCAAGATATAGATAATAATCAAAAGAATATTACGAAGTAATGTTTTAAGCGAAATGTTTTGACGATTGTTAAACTGTAATTTTTTCTGAGCCACAGTCATAACTACGCAAGACATAACTTATACATTGAAGAACTACCTGAAGTTCGGCAAAAAATACTGCTTTAGTGAAGTGATTAGCTAAGAACGCATTATGTAAGTCAGCATCTGATTTTGCTTATCGCAGGTATTTCAACTAAAATGCAAATTTTTGAATTAGTTTTGTTAGCAAAACAACCGCTGAATTTTTTTCTTAATGTGTGCCTTTTTAAGATTTGCAGACAAGCAAATTAGCTTATAAGTAGTTCTAAGAAAAACACTCTTGATAGTCAACAAAGTCTGGTAGATAAAACAAAAAACCCAAAAGCATAACATATTTGATGAAACAAAATCCCTACTGCGCTTAAGTAAATCGTTTGTCTTCTTTCAAATCTAAACCTCAAAGTCAATAAAATCAAAAACTATAAAGATTCAGTCACGACATGACAAAATATCAAGTCTTTTTTGTATCCAACAAGAATTGCAACAAGAATTGCAAAAAGTTTTATCATGTTACATTGATAAAAAAATATTTATCTCCCGCTAGCATGGTTTTGACAACCATTCGACTGAAGGAGCACCAAAAATAAAAATAAAAAATCCAAAATAGAAAAACCAAAAACTAAACAAAAATGTTTGCTCGACATTATCATGAAATCATATTGAAATCTAGATGTTTGCAGCCTGCCTGCATGATGTTAGAGGCAGTGCCTTGTGCCAAGTTGTGGTACTCTTTTTATGTTGGTTCAACGCACTGCTTGGCCTACATTGCGTGCAACTGTGTACAGTTTCAAGTGTTATAGTGCTGCCAACAAATACAAAAACTACAAAAAAACTACACAAAATATACAATGAAAATAACTAAAAAAAAACTTTGCTAAGATGCATTTTATATAGAGGGGGAGAGACCAAAAAAAAACTGCGCGCAAATCTACAAAATAACACAGTGGTTAGCCTATTTTGCATGATTCTCTGAGAAAGAAAAGAAAGTGCAAAAGTGCACAAATAAAAGTAGCAAAAGGTAAGAAGTTGCTTTATGCATTGCAATCGATTACAATCAAACAGAACTTTCATGCTTCTAAAAGCAACTGAAAACACTTAAATGTTAACGCCATTCAGAAGAATGCGTTGCGCATTTAATTGTAATCGTTTGAATTCTTTTAAGACGCTTTAATGTGTGCTACACAAAAATTAGTTCAAACAGACTAAATAAACTATTGCATCTGGCAATGCGGCAGTAGTTGCTGGCTGATAACAGGCTTCAAAGCATGTGTTGGCCCAATGCATAGATTAGCTTTTAATGCTTTTCTGTAACTTGTTTAAACAAACATTTTATTTTTACATTTCTTTCAACACCAAAAAAGCTAGAAATCTTGGAACAAAGTAAACAAAAATTTAGACAAAATCTTTCGGCTAAACTTGAAATTGTATAGAAAGTGACAGCATAACTACAAAAAAGATTTCGAATTTCGAGGAATACACCTTTGTTTAAGAAAATATGGGTTATTTTGATTTAAATGAGTCATTTCATACTCTGATGGAATAAAAAAATAAATAAAAAAAAACGTATTGGCCATTTCAGCCCTTGAAAGGACTTTGACAGAGCTTCTAATGATCAATTGTGTTGTGTGTGTTATTAAATGTTTGCATACAATTGACCGAGAACTGGACCTACTGGACCGATCAGAAAAATTTTTTATTGAAAAAACTTTTCGCCACGACTGGGGATCGAACTCGGGCTCCGAGCATGCTAAGCCACACACTTAACCTGCATGCCTCGGTTACCATGGAATAAAATACAAATTCTAAATCTCGCCCACGGGCACTCCTTTCTCCTATAAAATTTGCAAAAGTGAAAACTCTTTAATTAGGTTTTATTTTATTTTATTTGAGATTTCAAATGGTATGTGTGTTTGTTACATAAAATCAAAGACGTATACAAAAACGAGCTTCATCCTTTCACGGACACACCCACTTCCCGTCATACCATTAGTTTATATTGAAAAAGTAGGTTTAGGGTTCATAATCGGGCTAGACCGACTGTAGACTTTCTTTACTTGTTTTATATATTCTTGTGTATAACAGTTGCAGTGTACATAAGTGTGTCCCAAATGAACATTTTTTCAAAAAAACTTCATAGTTCAAAATTCATATTTGATCAATTTTTGTTTGAAAGCTTAAGAATTAATGTATTTCTGAGATTTTTAGAAAAGGTTTAAAGTTCGCGTAAGTCTAATTTTTACTAAAAATCAGGTTTTTCGGAGAATTTTCAAATTTCATGCTTAAGTTGGTCAATAACAGACATTATCTTAATCTTTGAGTATTTTTTTTCGACAAACAAATGTCCAAACACTACTTTAAAATTTCTATAAAAATTTTCTATTTGAGTTTATGTCGCAAAATTCGAATTCTTAACCAAAGTGCAAAGGCTCGGAAGGAGTTGGTGCACCTCAAATTTGACTTAAACTTGAATGAAGACTGACTTAACTCTGATAAGATCTTCAAAAGTTTTTTTTCGTGACCCCGCAAAAAAATGTAATGGCAGTACAATAGAATATAGGATAGGTCAAATTTGCATGGAAAATGCTTAAGTATTTGCAATTCTACGTGCCCCCCGAATTATAAACGATCGAACCCAGCTCGGTTCTACTCAAAAAACCGGGTTTTTTATGTCATTTAAAAACAAAATTTTTATAAAAAATTTTTAAAAAAAATTTTTTTGTTAGGAATTTGCGAAAAATCAAAAAACCTTATATTTTTGTGTAATGTTTGGTGACGAAACTGATGCGAATGTATTTTCAAACAAACTGATTGATTACGTGACTAGGTTTTTCTGATCAAACTGGCAATTCGACAGCGATCTCTACCAAGGGTTAAACAACATTTATACTATATTACTTTCAAAAATCACTTTCCAAAAATTATCAAAATTTCATGTTTTTCTAAGTCACTGTTGACACAAAATAATACTGCAAAAAAAAACTCGCGTGTAGCAACGTACACGTGGCAGAAGTGAAACTTCTTTAACAGTAAGAAATAAGAGAGATTTTAATGTAAAATAGAGAGAGAAAGTATCTGAAAAGAAATTCAATCAATACGGAATGGATAATAATCTGTTGATTCAATATTTGCATCCAGGGGCCGTATCGGCTATGGTTTTTATCGAAAGTGTCACATATTAACTTTTATCTCTTTGTTTTTTTTCCGACAAAAATAAAAGTTATTTTGAGCCTTATAGTTTTTTGGGCAAAAATAACAGTTACTTTTGACTTTTATTTTATCGGTCGAAAATAACAGTTATTTTCTGCCGTTTATCTTTTCGGTCAAAAATATCAGGTATCAAAAATATTTGTTCAAGTCATTTTAGCGACTAAAAAAATGTTGATACCATTATTTTCATCTCATCGGTTTTCATCTTTTCCGTGCATACTTGTAGGATGAAAATTAATGTTACGGTTATGTTAATAATGTAATGTTTATGTTAATGTAATGTTAATGTTAATTATGTTATTTTCAGTATGTTATGCGTTCAGTTTTAATTACATTTTGTTTGATCATTTACATGTGCCTACATGGCGTAATGGTATAGATTCCGACTCATAAGCAACGATGTTCGGGGTTCAATTCTTGGCAGCGGCAATAATATTTTTACATTTTCATATGAACTGAAAACGTTAGCCTAGCGTCACGAATAAGAGACCTTGAAATTTCACTCGCCGCCAAAGAAGTTTCACTTCAAAAACTTTTTTTAAAAAACTATCAGCATCACCCTAAAGGGTAAGCATAAAACAAAAATTTTATAAAAAATTTTTAAATTAATCTTCGGTAATTCTAAGTTCAGAATCAGATTGTTCACCAAACTTTTCATAAAAACATATGGTTTTTGTTTTTCTTTTCGCCAATTTCAAATGCATAAATTTTTAAAAAAATGTCATAAAAAAACTCAAATAAAAACCGATTTTCTTAATAGAACCTGTCCAGGCTGGGTTTCAATATTCCATAAACTTTTGATAGCTTAACTTATTTCATACGTAACCATCGTCTATAATTCCAGGGGCACGCAGAATCCAAAATACTTTAACATTTGACCCAGTCTACTGTACACGTTAGGGTTTGATCCTGACAGTTTGGACTTTGAAAGAAGCCGAACGACCGTCCTTTTCAGATCGAGAATTTAGTACTTTTTTTTTATTATTATGCTCATCTATGAATTCTGGTCTAAATTCATGGTATAATTCTGACCTAAAAAATATTCTAGAATTTTTGTTTAATTTCAGGTTTGAAATGATTTTGTTTTAAAATTCTGGTCTAAACTCATGGTATAATTCAGACCTAAAAAATATTCTCGAATTTTTGTCTAATTTCAGGTTTGAAATTAAGTGTGTGTAAAAAAACTCTGCAATATATTCAAATTTCATCTCTGAAATTCAAAATTCAAAAATTTTGACCAGATTTTTTTTTTAAATTTCGAGACTTCTCAACTTCCAGACTGAGAAAGTAAGTGAGATTTTTGTTCGCCGAAAAAATTTTCACAAACAATATACAAGCAAGTTTTGCCAAAACATGTACAGAAAATTTTTCCGAAGCTTTAAAACTTGATTATAGAAAATAAATTTTCGACGGATACGGTTTGCAAGTTTTGAACACGTGATTACTTTTATATTTTATTTAATTTTATCTTCAATCAACAAACTACATTCTACTGCAATTTTTTTTATAGAACTTGTACACAGAAAGTTTAATTCGAGTTTAGTTTGAGTTCAAACGAACTGTTCGCACAGAGAAGCATCGACAGAATTGAGATTATTGTGGATTGAAATGATCGTGAATTTTTGGATTTTGGACTAATATTTTTGAAAATATTAACTTTTCATTTCTCAGCACACAATGTTCTATGTTGTGAACGTACCTTGATATCTAAACAGTTGCATCTGAACGTACCGCTTTACTGACATTAACATACTTTTAGGCATTTCTTAAATTGAGTTTTATTAAACTCTCATTTTAATGCTATGTCTACACAGAGAGTTAAGTTTATTTTAACTAACATTTAACCAAAGTTGTTCACACAGAGATATACCGTATCAGAATTGAGTTTATTTTTCCAACAATGCTACTGGCCTCTTTGAGTACACATGAGTTTTTTCTTGCTATGCGAAAGTTCTAATTGTTTTTATTCCATACTAGCGGATGTAACCCGGTGTTACTCGGGGTTGTGCCTCGAACACAGAAAGAGGACGATTTTCAAAACTGCTCTCATTTTTACGTTTTTAAAATTATCAATTCAATTTTAAAATTTTTTAAATAATCGTTTTTTGGGGTTTTGCTCTTTCCCCTCCTTCCGTCGAAAGTGTTTAGTCAAATTTCCGTAAAACTATACCTGCCAGACATGATTAAAACAAAAAATGACATCTTCAGCGTCTAGATCTGACGTCTGGTTTCTGAGGAAAATGGACACCCACACTCAAAAAAAAACACGTATCTTCCTCCGATGAAAAATTTCTCTATTTTCGATAATAGCAATTTTCTCTTTTCAAATTAGAATAAATAATATAATAATAATAATTTCTTCAATTAGAATAAATTTTCACATTTTCGAAGAAATATTTCTTCACTTCTAGGAAATGGAAATATTTCAATGTCTCTTATAATGACAAATATTTTTCTAGCATAAAACAATTCTCATTTATACAGAAAAATTTTTTTAAAATGAAAATTTTTTCATATATTTTGATAAAAAATTCGCTATGAGAATTATTTTCTTCAATAAAAACAAATGTGTTCTCAAAAATAAAGAGTATTTTTCTCTAAAATCGAATTATTTTTATATATTTCTATTTTTCATTGAATTTTTTTATCATTTTAGAGAATTTTTAGGATCCCATTTAGAGAAAAGTATTCTCTGAAGCAAGGTCAATACCATTTTTCAGTATATATGATGCCATTTTTATCAAATTCCGAGAAACTTTTTTCTGAGTGCTGTTTGAAAAGTCATTTCGAGAAAAATGCGTTTAAAGTTTTTCTTAGCATGCATTTAATATGCAATTTTATATCAAATAAATTTCAATTTTAAATAATCCTATAAGCATCGATTTGATTTTTGGATTGTCTTCGTTCAACTTCGGTTTTGGTCGATACTGTTCGGTTAATTTTTTTCATCTTTATATAGCTTCTGCTGGTATTAGTTAAACTATTTTTTTTCGTTCGTCTTTGGTTCTTGACTTCGTTTCCCTTCGGCTCATTCCTTGATTTGTGTCGAAAGAACTTTTAAAAGCATAGGATATATTTCCGTAACAAACACAAATGCTTGCCAAGTTTCATCAAAATCGGTTCATCCGTTTTGACGTGAATGAGCCGAACATAGATTATTGAATAAAGCGCCCTCTCACGAAAGTTTTCTGAAATTTAAATAGCCTCAATTCTGTTGTAGAGTCAAGTAATTTCAACTACAAAATTTTAGTAAAATCGGTCAAGTCATTAAGGAGTTATTGAGTCTTTAAAACGCACTACTTAAAGCGCCCTCTTACGGAAGTCTTTGAAATTTTTATAGCCTATGTTTTCTTGGGCGCAGTCGAACCTTCATTCCAAATTTAATTTAAATCGATCCAGGTGTTTAGAAGTTATTATAGAGTGCAACGCTCACATACTTCCGCCTAATTTTTTCTATGCTTTATCTTGGAAGCAGTTGAACGTTCATACGAAATTTCATTGAAATCGGTCCAGGAGCTTAGGAGTTATTAAGTCTTAAAAACGCACTACTTAAAGCGCCTTCTTGCGTAAGTCTTTGGAATTTTTTATGGCTTATGTTTTATTTTGGGAGCAGTTGAACCTTCATACCAAATTTCATTGAAATCCGTCTAGGCGTTTAGAAGTTATTATAGAGTGCCACGCCCACATTCTTCCGACCACTTTTTTACACTCCCTATGTTCTTTCTCACTATGAAAGGTACTTGGTGTCAAAATTTCAGCTCAATCGGATAAACGGTGCGCGAGCCTATACGTAACAGACAGAAAGGCAAACATTTGATTTTATATATTAGAAGAAGATGGATGAATACTTCATAACCTTCTATTGCCCAATTCCTTTTCGCAGTTCTTTTGCTCATTATTAAAGAAAATATCAACACATAGTTAAAAGCATAAATTGTATAATTTAAGAATCAGCTGTTTTATTTTGATATTTCTTATAAAAAAACTTTTCTTTCGTCAAAAATTGCACTGAACATAAACTTTAATATTATTTTTTGCATACTTTTAGGCACTTTTTACATTGAGTTATAAAAAACTCAGAAAATATAATGAGTTAAGCTGAGTTAAAACGTACATTTTTATACTGGTAACGTAAGAGTTTATTTCTCGTTAAATGGGTTAACTCAGCTTTGTATTGGTAACTCAAATTTAACACTCTGTGTAGACATAGCATAATTGAGTTTTATACAGCGTAATTGTACTGGGAATTTAGGAGTTTATTTTGAGTTCAACGTCAAAACTAAACTTTGTGCTGGAAACTCAAAATAAACTCACCGTGTGTGACATGCTTTAAAATCCACTTAAAAAATTATGTTTTAATAATAAGACGGTACAACGACATCGACCTTTAAAAATAGGTAAAAAGGTTTGTTAGCTGATCTTACATAATTCAAGGGGGATAAACAAAATGGCGTTCTCAGATTTTTTTCCATAAGTTCTAAATTTTGTGAAAAATCCATTTTGAATTCCATTTTGAATTCCACTAATTGAATAAAAATTCCATTAATGTTGGTTGAAAGAATGTTTTTATATCTAATTAGAATATTGCAAATTTATTTTCATTTGTATATTTCAAAATATACAATTTTTAACTGGGTATTAGAAAAAATTTTGATATATTACTTATTAAAAAATAAATTAGTACATTTTTTATAAAGAAAATAAAAAGAACAATGCAAAACAAAAACAAATATTTTAGGATATAATTTTCAAAATCGCTTTCAATAAAATTTTGAACAATTAAAAAGGATCTGACTAAAATCTTTATTTATAATAAAATGTTAAAAGAAAATTAAAGATAACCTCCTAATTATGGTTTATGTATTATAAAAACAAAATATATAGAAAATATTTGGCAATTCCGAATTTTTATTACTGACAAGTTTTCTAAAGCATTGAAATTGAAAAAATTGAAATGAAATTTTGTATTTAAGACTACGTGAATAGTCTTTAAAAACATCCCGTAGCATCCTTTAAAATATAAAATTCATTTCTTTGAAAAACTCATAAAATATAACCGCACAAAACTTGATATTAAATTATTTAATATAAAAATTTATTTGATAAAAATGGATTTTTTACCAGTTGTACATGGATAGAAAGATATTTTATAAATTTATATTTTATTTTGTGTTAAACTATGCTCAGACATTTTTTGAAGTTCAACGTTATGCGACATTGTCGCCGACATCTTTATTGATGAATGTTTCTGTTGTTTTCTTTTTTATTAATGTTGTTGTTTGTTTTATAAAAAGTTTATTCAATATTATTATTATATAATTTATCAAAGTTACACATCAATACAAAGTTAACACTTTTTGTAAATTTTACACTGAATACAGGGTGCAGCTTTAATTGTTGTTTTTTTTTTTTAATTGTTGTTGTTGAAGTACTTTGTAATCTTATCAAGGTTATTTTGTTTCTATTTTTGTGTTTTTGTTTTTATTGTTCAAGTAGATAAGATAAAAATTTGCAAAATTTTTAAATTTCAAGACACTTTAGCATAGATGCACTCTATAGTAAGGATGCTTTATTTAACGCTCCATTAGGTGGGCGGAAAAGAAAAGTTTCAGTTCTTGTTGTTAAGCATCACATCAAGTGAATATAAAAAATTGTATTATTTTTAACATTCGAGTCAGTTGCGTCACATTGATATGTTTGTTGTTTTTATTTTCATACGAATCCAATCAGAACCGAATCACATGAACACAAATAATGCAAAGAATTTTATATTAAAAAAAAAAAAACAAAACGGTAAGAATAAAAAAACAAATCTTTGAGATAAAATATTGCACGGACGAGACAAACTTAGTTTTTCTACTACGCGTTAAAACATTTTCACAGTTGTACGAACTCAAGGAGACTGAATCGTCGCAAGAAAAGACCGATTGCTTGTTGGGCGGTATGCTCGCTCTCGGATTTATTTTTTCCGTTTAGTTACTCTCTCTCGGTCTGACTCGGTTTGATTAAACAACGAGCTAGAAAATTAACCCCAACGTGCGGATAAACAAAGTCAGGCACAGACACAGACAGATGATTGTTTAGCTACATGTATTGCAGTGTATTGCACGGATACACTTAGAACAACTAGCTGTGGCTGTGCTCGAGATACATTTTCATGAAAATGAAAAACGTGCGTGCAGAAGAAGAGCTGAATTTTTATAAATTTTATTTAACGTATGTGTGTATGTGTCGCTGCATTCACTTGCCGCATAGCCAGACTATAGTGTGCTCTGCTTATTAGCTTGTTTCAACTCTAATTGTATCTAATGGATGTCGGCTGGCAATATCTAATGGATGGATTGTATTGTATTGTTGGTTGTAGCTATGAAATATTTACGATGAAAATAATAATTTTATTACTTGCACTCTGAACTGATCAGCCAAATTTTAATGTTTCTCTTGTGATAGTGTACAGCTCTGCGGTCGGATGCATTGCTTTTGTGGTGGCTGTGTGTGTGTGTGAGTCAGAAAGTGTACAGACGACATTTTAGACTAGCTACTTCTTAAGCACGATATAAAGCGATAATGTTGAATGCAGGCGGGGTGATTTCATGGAAGTGATTACGTGCCAGTCCTTATCAATAGAATGAGGGTGATTTTTAAGCAAGTCAGCCTGGCCGGCAAGTTAACAAACAATCACACAGTGGGGTGCAGTAAGATTGGTTCAGTTTGAATTTCATAAGATTGGAATTAAGTCTTCAATGAAAAATCAATAATAAACTTGCTACGAATTAATTTTAAAATTATTTCTATGTGTGATTTCATTAAATATTCTTCTTTTTTTTTCAATACAATAAAACTATATTACTTTTAATTTGTTCACTAAAGCTGTGAAAGTGATAAGAATATCTTCAATTTACTATTATATTTTCATTTCATAAAATAATTATTATTATTATATATAATCTTTTTGCTTATAAAAAATTGTGGCATTTTAATTGTTAATTTATAGTTTATAATTCTTAAAAAAAAATTATTTTTTGAGAATTATTTTTAGAGCTTGATGCCAAATAATTTATATAGATAATTTATTTAATTTTTTTTTAATTTGTATTAGTGTTCAATCATATACTTTCAATTTTTTAATGTTTAATTATTGCTTTTGTTTTTATTTCCAATTTTGTTTCGTTTTTTAATTTATATTTTTTATTTTGTTTTTATAAAATATATTTGTATGTTTTGGGTTATGTTATCCTTTTATTTTTATATTAAATTTATTAACTTTAAGTTAACTTTTCATTTAATTTAATTTATATTATCATTTAAAATTTCATAATTAAGTTTTAAATACTTTTTTATTCCAATTTTCTATTTTAAGAACTTTTTATTATTATTATAGTTTTTAAATTTTTTTCAATATTTTTTACATTATTTGTTTTTAATTATTGTTTTCTCATAATTTATTTTTTTTAGTTTTTTATTATTCGCTTTTGTATTACTTTCTTATTTTTGTTTTTACTTTATATTTTTTTATGTAATTTTTATTTTTTTATAATTTTGTTTTTAAGTTTTTTCTTAATTATTTTTCTTTTTATTTGTTTTTTATTATTGTGTTTTTTGTTATTTTTTTTTCTTGTTTTTAATTTATATTTTTTAAATATTTTCGTTACTTAACATTTTTGTATTGTAATATGCAATTTATATTATTTCAGTTTATTTTTATTTCATTTCATTAACTTAATTTACTGTTTTTTATTATAATATAGTTTTAATTGTGTTTTTTTTAATTTAATTTTTTCAATGCCATATTTTAATTATGTTTTTTAATTTTTAATAACTTGATTTGTTCATTTTTATTTTATTACGTATCATTTATTATTTTCTTAAAATTGTGTTCTTTTCAAAATTTCTTCTTATTTATTTCTATTTTTTTAATTTAGTCAATATTGTTTTTCTTTTTTATAATTGTTTTGTTTTATTTTTTTTTTTTAATTTATATTTTTAAAATATATTGTTTTTATTTTGTAATTACTATTATAATATAGTTTTAATTGTGTTTTTTTTAATTTAATTTTTTCAATGCCATATTTTAATTATGTTTTTTAATTTTTAATAACTTGATTTGTTCATTTTTATTTTATTACGTATCATTTATTATTTTCTTAAAATTATGTGTTCTTTTAAAATTCTTCTTTTTTCTTTCATTTTTTTTAATTTAATCAATATTGTTTTTTTTATTATTGTTTTGTTTTATTTTTTTTTTCTTAATTTATATTTTTAAAATATATTGTTTTTGTTTTGTTATTTTTATATTGATTTATTTTGCATTTCATTTCATTGCATGCATTAACATTTGTTAAGATTTTATTATTATTTAATATAGATTTACATAATTCGTCATTATTTTATTTTAGATTTATAAAACAGAATTGTTTATGTTGTTTTAATATTTGAATTTTTTTTAATATTATTTTTTGTTATATTGATATATTTATGATATTATTAATTGTTTTATATATTTTGATACAATGACCTTCTATTTTATTTTGTACTGCTTTTGTTTAAAAAATTTATTTTTAATATATATAATTATTTAATATATAATTATTTATTATATATTATTTAATTTTAATTTTAATTTTTAAAAAATTATTTTTGTTGTTGTGATAACATGGTTCTTCATAAATAATTTAAAATAGTGCTAAAAAAATAATTATTTAAGAAATATATCTTTTTAAGAATTATAAAAATAAACAGAAGAATTAATGATTTTCACAAAATTTAAACTCATACCAAATAATGCTGATTATTTATTTTTATATTAATTTTTATCATAAACTGCAACACACAAAGATGGCGTTCCAGATATAGAAAAGCATCTTGATCAGTATCGCCACTCGAGTAGAGTTAGCAGTGTCTGTCTGTCTGTCGACACGATAGGCAGTAGATACAGGCAGTAATTTTGTAGCAATTGTAATGAAATTGATATTTAAGCATTAATCTTAGAAATAAAGGTCAAGTTAAAAAAGGGTCCAAATCGAATAAAAACCACGTCTATCGCCCATACAGAGAGACTTTATCAAAACGGTACAAGCGCTTTATATTCGAAAAAAATTCATCTAATAACTTCAAGTTTCACACAAAAGCTTTGATCTTAAATATGTAAACAGAGTTTTTATTTCAACCCTATCTGCCATACAAAAAGAGTTTATTATTAATAATTTCTGTCTAAAGTTTAATTTTTTTTTTATTATTATTATATTTATGTTTTCTAATTTGAATTTATTATTATTATTTGTATTTTTTATTAATAATTACTATGTTAAGTTTAATTTTTTTATTATTATTATATTATTGTTTTTTAATTTTAATTAATTAAAATAATTATTAATTTTTATTTATAATATCTATGTTAAGTTTATTTTTTTATAATAATATTTTGTTTTTTAATTTTGAATTTTTTTTTTAACATTTTATTTTTAATATTTGAAAATTTAATCTTAAAAAAATTTGTATGTACTAAAGATTAACTTATATAATATTTGTTGCCTTTTTGATGTTTAATTTGTAAAGTAATATTACTTATTGTTTAATTTTAATTCTTAATTTTTATTTTTTTTTAATTAATTATTATTATTTTTAATTTTTATTTATAATTTTTATGTAAAGTGTATTTTTTTATTATAATATTTTGTTTTTTAATTTTGAATTTTTTTTTTAACATTTTATTTTTAATATTAGAAAATTTAATTTTAAAAAAATTTGTATGTATTAAAGATTAACTTATATAATATTTGTTGCCTTTTTGATGTTTAATATATGAAGTTTTATTACTTATTGTTTAATTTTAATTCTTAATTTTTAATTTTTTGTAATTAATTATTATTATTATTAATTTTTATTTATAATTTCTATGTAAAGTGTATTTTTTTATTATAATATTTTGTTTTTAAATTTTGAATTTTTTTTAACATATTATTTTTAATATTAGAAAATTTAATCTTAAAAAAATTTGTATGTATTAAAGATTAACTTATATCATATTTGTTGTCATTTTGATGTTTCATTTGTAAAGTATTATTACTTATTGTTTAATTTTAATTCTTAATTTTTAATTTTTTTTAATTAATTATTATTATTATTAATTTTTATTTATAATTTCTATGTTAAGTTTATTTTTTATTATAATATTTTTTTTTTTAATTTTGAATTTTTTTTTTAACATTTTATTTTTAATATTAGAGAATTTAATCTTAAAAAAATTTGTATGTATTAAGATTAACTTATATAATATTTGTTGCCATTTTGATGTTTAATATGTGAAGTATTATTACTTATTGTTTAATTTTATTATTATTTTATATGCTTATTGCTATTATTCATTTAAATTAACACTTAAATTTTATGATAATTATGAAGACATTTTATAATGCTTATTATTTTTATTTTTTTTTTCTTATTAACCTAATATTTTATTACACTGTATTTAAGTTTATTAAAATAATTTCTTTTGTGAGTACCATTGATTTTATTTTTATAATATTTTATTATTTTTACAGTAATTATATTATTTTTTTGTAACTTTTATTTTATTATATTATTATCAAAATAATAACTTCATTTATTAATAATTTCGAACCGAGAGCTGACATTTTTTTTATACAATAGCATGTTTATAACCTAAACATGAAAGGTCAGGGTATATTAACTTTTTGCAAACGTTTGTAACACCTAGAAATAAGTATGTCCGGTATAGAAAATTATATATATTCTTGATCAGAGTCACGTCGTGATTCGATTTGGCTCTGTTCGTCCATTTGTTTGTATGTTGTCCGTTAACACAGGATAAGAAGAAGGAGTTTTTTTTAGCTTTAAACCAAGGATTTCAGGTGTCAAACCTATTCAGTCAAGTCTGCCTTAGTTCGGAAATTGGGAGATAGATAATTAAGAGGGAAAGTGAAATCAAGAGAAACAAGTGCAGAATTATGTATGTGTGGCGGAGCGCTATAATCTGAGGCAAGTGTTATGCCTTTACTTCAGTCAATTCGAGTTGTTAAGCAATTTCATTCCACAAACATCTCTACCACCAATTACAACTTCCAAAGCCGTATTTATTGATGAATTTTTAATTTCAGTTGATTAGAAAATGAGGAAAGAGTTAAAGAAAGGTAAAAGCGTAGGACCATGGCTACACTGGGATTCGAACCCGGAACCTCTGGGTTGGCAGTCAAGCACGCTAACCACTCGACTACCGAGGCCCCTAAAAACTAAGACATGTACAAAAAATGGGCGTGATCCGCTAACAAACACACCCACTTCCCATACAACCCACAATATTGAAAATATCATAAAAAGGTTTATATATGATATACAAGGATTAAACTTAGTAAGCGAGGATTTTATATCAAAACTAAGGTGTTCACACAAAATAGGCATCACCCGCCTATGAATACGCCCATCTTCCATACAACTCTCAATTTTAAAAATACCATAAAGAGGTTTATATATGATCTAGAGTGATTAAACTTGGTATGGCTGGATTTTCTATTAAAACTGAGCTGTGCACACAAAATGGGCGTCACCCGTCTACGAAAACGCCCACCTTCCATACAACTGACATTATTCAAAATACCATAAAAAGGTTTATATATAACCTACAGAAATAAAACTTGGTATGGGAAGATATTATATCAAAACTAAGGTGCGCACACAAAATGGGCGTCATCCGCCCACGAATACGTCCAACTCCCATACAATCTACATTAGTGAAACCTGTTTAAAACTTTAAGGGAATACACGAATTTTCAAAAAATAAGAAGTTATTTGTATATGTTTAAGTATATCAATATATATTTATGTATAATAGGAGGTTTAGGGCATACCATAGTCGGGCTGGACCGACTTTAGAGTTTTCTTACTTGTTTCATATAAAATTAAATTATTTTAAGATTTTAATTCAATTATTTAATTTATAAAAATATTATATTATAAAAAAATATTACAATAAGTTAAGAAATTTTTTATTTCGCTCAACTTTTAGTTAATATTATTTTTCCTTATTTTAATTTCGACAGTTTCAAACTTTATAAATAAAAATTAATGTTTATATAATTTTTGCAAGCTGTCACTTGGATTTATGTTTGATTCCAGTTTCTTTAACCTCTCTTTACTTAACTTCTTAATAAATATTAACTGATTTAACTTGAAATAATGTTATGTGTTTGAAAAATACATGCAATTAATAATTTTTATCAGCTGTGACTAATTGTTATGAGCTATAATAACCCATAGCAAAGTTCATTACGACCACGCTATGATCATTATTTTTGCCCACTTCTGTGCACTCCCGCTCTTTCTCACCCTCATCAATGTACATTGATTTATATGCGACCCTAATGATCCAAAACAATGTATTTCTTAGATAAACATTGACTACCAGCACAACGAAGATACTTTTTTTTTGTAATGATGAATATTTATTTATTTTCCAACAAAGTGCCTACTTACGATAATATGAACGTCTTAAAGGAATAAGAATCGTTCACATCTAGCAAGTAGGATCTGAAAACACAGCGGAATAACACTTGAGCTCTTAAAGAAAAAACAAAAATAAAACAACAACAAACAGCCTAACTATAAAATCACGTTTTAAATATCATATAACAATAACAAACCATAGTTGTAGTGGAAGAAGAGCTCTGAATTTAAGAAAGTCGTAAATATATCAGGGGTTGTTTCATTGCCACAGACGACGAAAACATACCAATGAATACTTAAGGACATGCGCCATAAAACTGCAGGCGGTACAGTATGTTTGTTATCAGTTCAAGTGGAGGATATGCGGCAGGATAGACAGACAACTTAATATGTTAATGACGCGACTGCGCAAGCGCACGTGTCGCATGTCAATTTAGTGTAAACGGCAAGAAGGAAGCAGAACAAAAATGATGAATGCATTTATTAATCGATATACATGAGTAGATTTAAAATAAGAGGCCTATTTCATCAAGAGGAGGGGAGAAATATGACTATACAGTGTCAGAGGCGGAAATCTTAGGGCAGCAAGGAAACCATAGATCAAGCCATAGAGACAAGCGCATTCTTAGCATAAAACTACAAGTGCTCATTAATAAATACATTCACGCTGCAGTTTTAAAATTTGTTGAAAGTTTTATGATTTATTAAAAATATTGAATGGGCTAACATAAATGCCAGCAGCTGGCATGGAAGGTTATTTTAATTAAAGGAAACTTGACACTTTATATGATCTTGTAAATAAAATTTAATGCCTACTATATAATAGAGATGTCAATATCAATGTTTTGACAAAACTACTTTTACACAATATTGTGAAAAAGATTTTAAATAATTCTTTCAACAAAAAGTTACAGAAACTGATGTGCACAAAACGGTAGTAGACCGAAAATGCAGTCGAGTTAATTAAAAAAGTTTGATAAAATGAGCAACACATCAATACAAAAAAAACACAAAAAAAAACAAACGTCACTGTAAATAATGCATAATTTAAAAGAGAAGACTCAGAGCCTTGTTGATACAATTATGACTTAACTTACAGTTTCATAGTAATTTCTTTAGAAATTCTTTTCAAAAGTTTTTCTAGAGCATAAAAAAATAAAAACGATCTTAAAAGCTTTAACTAATCAACAGCAGGAACTAAAAGCTAAACAAACAAACTTGCATTAAATTATCTTCAAGAATACCAACGCAATGTTTTTATTACAACCAACAAAACTGCACAGCCTCCCACAAAGCAGAGAGAGTAATTTTATGAGTTCGCAAAGAATAGAGTTAAGAAACCAACTCTAAATATATGGAATAAATTTTGAAAAAATTAATTCAATAGCAGAATGAAAAGCAAACAAGCACAACAACAGCAACAGCAGCAAAAAAAAAAATACACTCGAAAAGAAAACAAACAAGAAAAATAGAGTAAAATACGAGTACCAATAATCAAAAGAAGTGCAGTACAAGTACAGCTAGCTATGGTTCATTTGTGGTTGATATGTAGTTCAGCCCGGTTGAAGCTCAGAGGGAGTGACTGGACTGACTGTTCGATGGAACTGACTACTTAATGCATTCATTGGTCTTCATTTGGCACTTTGTACTGCGCTTGTGGGAGAGCAAACAGCATGGATGAGTGTGGAAACTGGAATTTTTTTATATCAATTCTTAGTTTATGTATGGATGGGTTAAAGCTAATGTTTGTTTTGTAGAATTTTATAAAATTTTGCACCATTTTGGTATATATTTTTTTTTTTATTTAACATTTTCAGATTGGCTGCTTGGTCACGTACCACATATTTAAATATATACACACATACACACAGCCATACAACCAAGTGGTTGGTAAGTGGCTTTCAATTATATTTAATGTCTAAAAGTATGCTCTAAAGAGAATATTGCAAATTTATGCTAATTGCATGTTTTCTACAAGGAAGTTGAAAAGTTTTTGCAAATTTTTTTATTTTTTTTTTTATTTTTGAAATAAGTACTGAGCAGCGCAAAGCAACGCAAAGCGAAGAGATAGAGTCTTGAGTATAAAAAAAGAAATCTTAAAAAAGCACAAAAGTATGCAAGCAAAGTGTGTTAAAATATAAATGCGGTTCTTTTTTTTTCATTTAATATTGCTTAAATATGATAGCCATAAAAGCAATACCACACAAAACATTTAATTGTACCAGAATATTAAAAAAAAAAAAAAAAAAAAAAAAAACTTAAGTAACAACCATAAAAAACGCTTTCGTAACGTAAGAGTCAAGCACAAAAAGTTTGATACCTTTAATCAGTGTTGGCCAAACTTTATACAAGCGCATTTTGTATTAAAGCTTATTTAAAGCTTTGGCTTTTAAAATAAACACATGTTGTTAGCACCTACAGAACAAAAGAAAAAATTTTACGAAAACAAAAGAATGCGATCAAAGAGCTTTTAAGCACTTAAGGCGTTAAGCCGCTGTAGACGCCTGAAAAATATGCATACTTTAAATTTTTAGTATGAAATATGCAGTTTTCAAAAATAAAGTATGCAGTTTGAAATATGCATACTTTGAATGCATACTATATTTTTGATTTTTCAGAAATACTACACAATAAATCAAGATTTCAAAAATAGGTGTTTATTAAACATATCAGTGACTGTAATTAATAATAATTAATAATTTTTTTAAAACGTTAAATTTCAAAATGGCGGCTGTGCAGAGTTTTTGGCATGACGTCTTCGTTTTTTAAGGGGTCCACGGAAGAACAACTAACTCCTTTAATTTTTGAGTTACAAAAATCCAATGAATTTTTTTAGTATATGGGCATTTCCATGATGTCGAACGTGACTGTTGTACACATTTCAAGTGAAAAAAATGTAATAATAAAACAAATTTAAAAAAAAAACAAAAGGCGAGCCTTAAAGCTCTCAATTAGCCCTTTAATTATTGATATTGTCAATTGTTGGGTCATTTTAAGTTCTCAAGATATTAGCAAAAAACCAAGGTGGTCGCACGTGATCAAAAACAGAAGTGGTTTTCGTGGCTTAAAGGATTTAAAACAAATATAAAGGATTTTTATTTGTTTTTTATTCAATAAAAGAGATGGTCGCATGTGACATGTCACACGTGACACTTTTTCGATCACCATAGTTGTATTGTTTTGCTCTATAATAAAATGCAAATAAAGAAACTATGCATAAGTCAGCAAAAATATTAATTCAAACCATGTTATAATAATTTTACCAGGTAGTATTGACAAGTGTTGATTTTCTCAGCTACAAGTAAACGAACTCTTTTCAAAAACAGAATTTCTCATTTACCATGTCGCTCGTGACCAACTTTATACAAGTTTAAAGAACACAAATTTTTTATTTTTTTACCGGTTCACTTTTTTTTTAAAGTCGCACGAATAAACTCAATTTAATATAATTATTTTGTCAGCTTACTGCATGTTCTTCCGACGCACTGAGTAAAAATGTTCTTTTTGCATGTCGTACGTGACAACAAACTAAACGAAAAAGCAAATCAAAAATTTACCGTTGTCTTTTATTGCGTGGTAACTTATGATTTTGTTTTTTCGTTCTTTATACTCCTAGAAAGATTTGAGCAAGCAAAAGTCAATGCATTATATTTCTGTTTAATAACTGTTATAAAGACAAGACATACCAAAGAAATATCAAAATAAGCAATATTTCACATTTGAGCTCATTGCATCCGAATATTTCACAATGAGAATAAGAGATCAAACATTGTTAACAAGAACTTTTAATTTTTTCGTCTCGGTTGACTTTTTGGTGGAAATGCCCATATATAAATCCTAAAAAAATCATCAGATTATTGTTAATAACAAATAAACTATTCAATTTTTAAACAAAAATTCCTACGTTCTTCCATACACAACATATACACAATCAAGATATATTCCAAGTTTCAGGTGAATCGGTTGAAAATTGTCTGAGTTATGTTTTCGGCAAGCTTAAAAAATGCAATTTTGAGATAAACGCGTTTGAAGTTTTGAGTAATTAAATTAAAAAATCAAGTACTTAGAAATTTTTCCCGGCCATCATCTTTTGAGACATAATTTTTGAGGTCATAAGGGACCATTTAAAAAAAAATTATTGATTTTACAAAAGCATTCGAACCGATTTTAAGGCAAACATTTTATACGGTGACATGGCAGGTATAGAAAAGTATATATATAAAGGTGCCTTGAAAAAAAAAGTTTCATTTGTACCCATCCTAAAATGAACCTTGATGTATTTTATGATGATTCCCAAAATATTTTGGCTATGCCGAAATCCGTCAGTGAGCTGAACCATTTTGCAAAAACCTCCAAAAATCATGTTTTCCTTATATATATTAACTCGTGTAATAGTTGTAAACAAATAAACTGTCTCAAATTATAGGCCTGAAAAAGTTCGTTCAATCTGCATCAAAAATTTGAAAATATTTGCAATTGGATTAAGTATTATGATGTTTTCATGCATTTTTTTTTTTTTTTAGATTATTTTCACAAAAATTAAAATAACTTTATTATTACTTATACCATCGCCGTTATCAAGATATCGTTGGAAAGGTATGCACTACAGTCATATATTTTGGACATTTTTCTTTGTTTAGTAAAGTGTGGCTCTTTTATTTTATTTCTCCATTTGTGTGCAGTTTACCTGAAATTAAAATTTTAAAAATCAAAAATACTGTATTTTTTTTTATTTCAAGCGTTTGTTTCAATGTAGAATTTTTGAAAATGATATAAAAAACTAAGAAAAAAATCATGAAAAACATCATTATCTTCAATCCAATTGCAAATTTATACAAATTTTTGATGCAGATTGAAAGAACTTTTTCAGGCCTACAATTTGAGACAGTTTATTTATTAACATCTATTACACTAGCCAGTATAAATGCGGAAAACATGATTTATGGAGGTATTTGCAAAATGGTTTAGCTCACTGACGGATTTTGGTCAAAAAATTTTGGGAATGATCATAGAATACATCAAGGTTTATTTTAAAATGGGTACAAATGAAACTTTTTTTTCTTCATACAAGTCGAGGCACCTTAATATATATTATTGATCAGTATCACCATCTGAGTCGATTAAGCTATGTCCGTCTGTCGACACGATTACAGACGTTATTTTGAAGCTATAAAAATAATTCAATTTGATATTCAAACCTTTACTATCAAATATATAGACCACTAAATAAACCCTATAACATATGTATAAAGACTAAGTTCGAAAATGGACCCAATCTGGTTCATTCAATGCAATAAATGAAAGTATTTACTTTGAAACATCAGAGTAAATTGAATGTATATTCAATTTCAAACGTACACTCTGAGTTTGAAATTTGATAAAATCGAATTAAAACTACGCCTAACTCCCATACAAAGTGACATTATCAAAACGAAAAATCTCTTAAAAATCCATAAAAAATCATTGAAAATATATCACATTTATAGCATAGCCTTAAATTTTTGCTAGGTATGCTGAGTTTAATATTCGACAAAATCGAATAAAAACTTTCCTCACATCCATACGTCAAAGTGACGTCATCAAAACCTTGTTAAAATTCACAAAAATTAAAGTTCTCTGCATTATAATTTGAACAATTTGGATGAAAAACACAGCTATCCCCAAAAAAAAATTACATCATCAAACCAATAACATCTAAATAACTTTATAGCATCTGTTCAAAATTTAACTCGACAGAACATTCCGAAATCAACCTAGCATATGATTTCAAGAAAAGAAAAAAGTTGGCTCAATTTTGAACAGAATATAGAAAGGTCTTGCCTTTTTTTTTAAGTATTAAAGCATTTTTTAGCATTTTAAAAAATCTTTTGAATTTTATATAACTGAATAATATTGATTTTATATTGCTTATTTCTTAAAAGAAAAAAGAGAAAATATAAGTTTTTCTTATTTTCGTTGCCATTCGATGCATTGTGAAACGTATATGAACATAAATGTAACAACCCGAAAAGGGACGAGTGAAGGCGGTAAGATTGACATTTTACTTTAGATGCAGAATCCTACGTGTAATTTAACCTCTTTCTCACAAGACTTCAAATGATTACCTAAATTTCTTTACGCTCGTCTCGTATTGAATTTTTTCATATTGTTCATGAAGTGAATACCCAAAAGTATTGTAAAAAATGCGCTGGTGAAATCATTCGGTTTTAGTTTATGATATTATGGAGGATAATATATAATAACGTTTTCGATCAGTGTTGCTTTCAGTGTTCTTAAAAAGTTTCAAATATAAGTTTTTGTGCTTTGATTTTGATTTAGGCACCATAGTAACGGAAATTGAATAACAAATAAATTTGATCAGAAATACAAAAAATTAAATAATTACACAAAATTCTTATAAAATAGGCCTACCATAAAGTCAAAATTTTAATTTTTGAAAAATAACTTTTAAACTTAAAACGGTTATACCTCGGTAAACGTGTTTCCTGGGACCACATGTACTGTAAGTGTGATTTTTTGAGGTCTACTAGTTAAGGGTTAAAGGTGGTAAAATATTAATTAAGGTTGTAATTCCCAGAGGGAAGAAAATAGACCCCCACCTCCTATAAAATGTTATGCTCAACTTGACCTCCCCTGTCATGTCCTAGAAGGAATGCATTCGTATCTTGGACACCCTGTATATAAAGGTAAAGTCAGCATTATGTATTCGCCATTTTGACAAAAAAAAAAAAGTATAACACCCAAGAGGCAATTAAACCAGCGCTCTTCAAACGAAGGTCTGCAAATACTGCTACTTTTGAAGACAAAACACATGCTTTCCTCGCTGCTCTTATGAGCACTTCTTGAAGGCCTTCTTTTTCTGCACAAAAGGCAGCACAACAAATCTTTTTTCCCTTCAAGAACTGACTTTTCTTATACTTCAAGACAACTTTTTCGATTAAAGTTAGAATATACACCCAGCGACAAAAAAACCCTTGCAGAGTAAAATTTTTTTTATTATTTAGAAATTAGAATTTTAAAGTTGTTAAATAAACTGATGTTGCTTTTTAATTAATTATTGGACATTTTTTTTGAACACAGAGTTCATTTTACATTTTATTTAAAAAGCAAAGTACTGCAGTTGAAAAAAATAGAAGAATATCCAAATTCGAAAAGTTTTGACACGAAAAGAAAATTATTTTTAAATTTCGTAAATATTTTAAATTTTGTTTTTTAGAGATACCATGAAACTATAATAAATATAGAAGTTAAAAAAAAATAATAAAAACTCAAAAAAAGCATGTTCTGGACTGTTTCCGGGCCAGGGCAGTGACGTAATACCAAGAAATTCCTTATGTTTTTGTACCTAAAATGGCAAAAATGCATTAAAGTTTATTAAAAACAATATTAAGTTTGTTGCTGACACTGCTTTCCTTACCAATTTTGCTCTATGGCATGGAGCCGAATCATCCTGAAAAATTACATTTTTCACATATTCAGATAATGTCTCAATTGTTGGAAGAACACCTTCGTCGATCATTGCAATATGTTTGGAGCCATTCACAGTTCCATTTAAAAGCAAAATATTGCCAACTCCAAACTTTGTGATGGCTCCCCATACCATTATGTAGGGAGAATGCTTCACTGTTAGCAAAACACATTTTTCGGAATAGCGTTCGCCTTTTCTGCGCCGTACCATGGCTCGACCATCAGGTCCAAATAAGTTAAATTTTGACTCGTCCGAAAATATAACTTGTCCCCAGTCATCCGATGTCCAATTTTTATGCGTTTTAGCCCATTGCAGTCTTTGAGACTTCATTTTCGGTGTTAATAATGGTTTTTTCGCCGGTCGCCGTGCATCGAAGCCCAATCTTTTCAGCTGGCGTTGCATTGTTCGGTCACTGATTTCTATTCCAGTTTGCGAATTAAAAGTTTTATTGATGCTACCGGCATGAAGAAAGCGATCACGTAAAGTTATTATTTTTATAAGGCGTTCCTCTCGAGGTTTTACTTTCTTAGGCCTTCCGCTACCACTTTTTCGAAAAATGGAACACCCCGCATTGTAATTTTTTATTACATTACGTACACTCCATTTGTTTGTATTTACACGGCGTGCTATTTCCCTGTTGGAGACGTTTTGCCTATGTAAAGCCACAATTTCACCCTTTAATTCCAATGATAAAACCATAGCTTTTAAATTTAATTTATTGAACTCTTCTTAAAATGATTTCTTCAATTTCCAACCAATTCAGCACAAAACAAATTACAATAACAAAAATGTTGACAGATGAGCTTAAAAGTTGATAAAAAATGCACAAAAATGCATTTCGGGGGACGCCAAAATTAGTTCAAATGAAAACAAAATAAACCACTCGACAGGATTTTTCATGTTGCATTTGATTTTGGTACCGGAATTAGGGGTCAGATTTTCGATACACTCTAATATGTATAGCTGTGGACAAATGTGTGAGAACACCTTTCTGTTCGAACTTTTGAATAACTGTTTTCTCAGACTATATTAGGTAACGGTACTTTTTTGGTGTTAATATGTTGACTATTAAACTGACTCAATATGAGAGAAGATTTGAGCTTCAATAGCATTATTTAAAGCAGCAGCGGTGTTAAAAAAGTTAAAATAATTAAAATTTTCTAGACAGAAATGTAAGAACGATATTATTTTATTTTGTGTATTTTAAAAACGATTTGATTTATTTTAGTTTTGTGTGTGTTCTTAAAGTGTATAACAAAGCTCTTGAAAAAAAAAATAAATTCAAATCGCTTTCGACATTACGTCGTGCTGTTGTTGAGCTATGGAAGGCAAAATTATCTTACGGTCAAATTGCTGCCCGCTTAAATCGTTCTCAAACCTTGGTGTCTAATGCTGTCAACCATTATAAAAAATGGCGACACTATGAAAACGCTACAAAATCTGGCGCGCCACGTAAAACTTTAGTGCAGACCGACAGAAGAATTGTCCTTATTTCAAAGGCAGATCCAAGAAAGAGCGCTACCGAAATAAAACAGAGATATGTATCATTCAGAATTGGCCGAAGACGTTTGGTGGAGACTGGATTATATGGTCGGATTTCACGGAAGAAACCATTAGTAACGGCAAAACAACGACAACGCCGTATAGAATTGGCTCTTTCACATGCTTCTTGGAGTGAAAATCAATGGCGCTATATACTTTGGAGTGATGAAACCAAAATTAATAGGTTGGTTCAAGATGGAAAAAGGTATATCCGCCATCCGATAGGAGCTGCATTCGACCCCAAGTAAACTACTTCAGTAATAAAGCACGGATGCGGATCCATCAACATATGGGGATGTTTTTCATGGTTCGGGGTTGGTCCGAATTTTGACAAAGGAGAAGTACGTGGAAATCCTGGAAAATGTGATGCTACCATGGGCCGAAGAGAACTTACCAGTAATTTGGAAGTTCCAACAGGACAATGATCCAAAACATACGGCTCGATACACAAAGCAGTTCTTTGACCAAAATTCAATTGATGTTCAGTTGATACCCTGCGCTCATTGAGAACAGTCGTGTTTTGATTTTTCTTTCCTTCATTCCAACTTCGCTAATAACTCAATTAGTACAAATATAGTGATTCGGTTCTGTTGAGAGTGAAATTAATAATTCTTATTATCTGATCGTCGTGATATTGGTAACTAGTTGAATAAGTGCTACGTCAGGATGGCCTCCTCCTCAGGAGGTAATTATTATTCAATTTTAGATCCGGATGGATCAAATCCAAGACCAAAACGAAAAAAATCAAATAACCTTAACCTGCAAAACCAACATGATTTTCCTAAGTTGGGAGTAAGCCAAACTTATAACAAACACGTGTGTCCTAAATATTTGTTATTAAAAAGTAAACATCCAGACAAACCAATCAGATCTTTTAACATTTTTTTGGTTACAAAAGCCTTGGAAGGCATAAGCTCCGAAAAACCCGAAAAAATCTCATATACTAGAGAAGGCGACTTACTTATTCTAGCAAAAAGCGAAACTCATGCGAGCAAATTTCTTAAAGCCACTCAACTGTCAAATATCTGTCCCATTTCTGTGACACTTCATCCAACACTCAACACAGTAAAGGGCGTTATTTTCGCTCCTCCCCTGATAAATTTGAGCGAAAAAGAAATAAAAGAAGGCCTTAAAGACCAGTATGTTGTTGATTGTCATAAAATCACAAAGTTTTCCGAAGGTAAAGTCACAAACACTTCTTTGCACATTATTTCCTTTGATCTTTTCGATTTGCCAGCAGAATTAAAAATAGGCTTTCTAAACTACAAGGTTGACCCTTACATTCCTTCACCTTTACAGTGCAAAAATTGCTTTAAACTGGGTCACACTAAAAAACATTGTAAGTCGGAGGCAAAATGCGATGTTTGCTCAACCTCTATTCACGATCCAACACCCTGTTTGAAAGTTGAATGCATTAACTGCAGCCAAGAACACAGATCAAGCAATAAAAACTGCCCAACTATGCAAAAACGCAAAGAAATTCTTAAAATCAAAATAATTAACAAATGTTCATATGCTGTAGCAACAAACATAGTTAACGAAAAAACTATAACAGTTACTACTCCCACAGAATCGCTTGAAGAAGCAATAAAATTAAGACAAAAAAGAATACAACAATCTAAAACAATTACATCGAACAACGACAACTCCACTCAACATTTAGTCTCTTCAAAGACCTCTACATCAATTCCTTCTCCGAACTCCAATTCAGACTCACTCTCAGAAAACTTAAAGCAAAAACCGGTTATTTCAACTCTCTCTACTTCAAAACCACTCGACACAAAATCACTCGATATAAAATCACTCCTCTCAAAAAACACAACACATGCTAGATCACCTGCAATCCCACCACGCAATGAAACTGACTCAGTCAAAGACTCAAAGTCAAACAACAAACCCAAACTCACCTCTATTATAAGCTCAGCTAAACTCACACAAATCCACTCATCAGTTACCAAAACGCCACAAGCATCCAACGCCCACACAAACTCATCTCAACTCTCAACCACTGATCCCATTCACTCTAACACTATACCAATATCAGACGAAGAAATGTAACAATATATTTTTAGTTCTACTCTCTCCAGTATTTACAAATACTTTTGAAGAGTAATCCTATTTTATTCGTTTTAATGGTCCTAAAAGTTCTTCAATGGAATTTAAACGGATTCTACAACAATTTACATGAACTACAACTTCTCATAAAAGATTTTTCTCCAGATGTAATCGCTCTCCAAGAGACGCACTTGAAATCCTCTCAAATAAGTCACAATTTACTAAGAAACTATAACTCTAACCTATCAAATTTGTGTAACACAACTCGTGGCAAAGGAGGTGCAGCAATCTTTGTCAAAAACTCAATTCAACACAAATTTCTCACAATGCCACCCAATACCCAAGCAACAGCGGTGGAAATATTTCACGACATTAAAATGACAATTTTTTCAATCTATTTTCCCCCATCCGATAATATCACGCTTACCAAATTAACCACCATCTACAATAATACCACAACTCCTTCACTCCTCTTAGGCGACTTCAATGCTCACAGCATACTGTGGGGTTCACCCAACACGAACCGCAGAGGTAAAATCATAGAAACCTTCTTTCTGCAAGAAAATCTTACACTTCTAAACGACTGTTCTCCTACGCACCTTTCGACTCATTCTACCTTGTCCCATGTGGACCTATCTTTTGCATCTGCTAATCTGCTGCCTTTTCTCGAATGGAACGTTGCTTCCCATCCACACGGAAGCGACCATTTCCCGATTTTCATTTCTTTTCAAAACCGCCATCAAAACCAAATCCCAACTTCTAGTAGAACAAATTTAGTACGATTCAAAGTAGACGAGGCTAACTGGAATCAATACCAAGAATTACTATGCGAAAAAATAAGCATGTCACGAATGACCTTTAATATAAACAAAGACGCCGCGGTTTTTCACAAACAAGTGATTTCTGCAGCTAACGAATCAATTCCACACACATCTCTTAATTACAGCCACTCCAAAACTGCTAGGTGGTGGAACAAAAACTTAGCTAAGCTCCGGTCAAATAAACAAAATCTTTGGCAAGCCTTCAAACGTAATTTCTCAATTGACACACTCATAGCTTATAAGAAGGCGAATTCTATTTTTAAACGTGAGGTTAAGATCGCCAAACGTAATTCTTTCTCCGCGTTTACTGCTACTATTAACCCTGATACGCCAATTAAACTATTATGGAACAATTTAAACAAACTTCACGGGAAAAAAACTAGATTCACAATTAAAAACTTAGTCACTAGTAACGGCTCACTAGTTTCTGATCAAAATGTTATCGCACATACCTTTGCCAAACATTGGTCGGCTGTTTCTCAAGACAGTAACTTTAGCCCTGAGTTTATAGCTAATAAAACTAACGTTAACACCATAATCACTTACAACCCCTGTGCGTCCGCAAAATCTATAGAAACCAATATAACATTAATAGAGCTAAACAACGCCTTAGCAACAACAAAAGGCAAAGCACCGGGCTTTGACAAAATAACCTATCCTTTGCTTATGCACTTACCCACAACAGCAAAGCTTCGCCTACTTGAAATATATAACGCAGTATTTACTTCAAGCATTATTCCACAGGAATGGAAAAATTCAACGGTCGTCCCTTTGCTAAAACCAAACAAGCCCACAAATAATTTAACCAGCTTTAGGCCAATCTCTCTTCTTTCATGTACTAGCAAATTACTCGAAAAAATTATTTCCAAAAGGCTCGCTTGGTTTCTTCATCGCAAAAATCTGATACTTGCTAATCAAGTAGCATTCAAAAACAGTAAAGGTACAACCGACGCGCTCCTTTTCCTCGACCATAAAATTTCTAATGCTCTGTCGACAAAAAATCACATCTCAGTAATTTCTATTGATTTTGAAAAAGCTTTTGACAGGATAGGCTGTCATACTATCCTTAATCAACTATTAGAATGGAAGGTTGGGAAAAATTTAATTAACTACATAAAAAGCTTTCTTCAAAATAGAAAAATCCGAGTTCGAATTGGCGCTTCACACTCACAATTATTTGCTTTAAATAATGGTATTCCGCAAGGGTCCCCCCTTTCAGTGGTACTATTTCAGATTGCTTATGAAGCAGTTAACAGAATTATAGTGAAATATAAATTGTTTAGCCACTGCATCTATGCAGACGACTTATTTCTTATCTCTAAATATAAAGATGAAACTTCATTGCAATCCGAATTTAGTGCACTTATCGGGGAGTTAATTTCATGGTGTCAAAATTCTGGTGCCAGAATTTCCATCTCAAAAAGCAAAGTACTACACATATGTAGAAAAAGAAATTGTACTAACTTAAATCTATCAATAAACAATAATGTTTTGGAATTTGTAAATAGTCTTAAGATATTAGGTATCATATTCAGTAGCAATTATAAATGGTCTTTGCACATCGATTATCTAAAAAAATCACTTGTAAAGAGATTAAACTTAGTTAAGTCCATTTCCAATTATCATAGTAATGCACATCCATCAGTGACAATACGATTGGTTAAAGCTATTATATGCTCGAAAATTGACTACGGACTAGCAGTGTATGGACATACCGCCAACTCCAATTTGCGCAAAATTCAAACCGTTTATAACGCTGCCGCTCGCTTCAGCATTGGGGCCTTCCGATCGACTCCCATTTTCAACATTCTAACCGAAACAGGACTACCTACAATTGGCCACCGAGTAAAAATAGTCTCAGCCTATTTAATCCACAAAATTCTAGTGCCTACCGAACACCTGTTTCCGAAAAAACTCATCACAGCGAAAACACCAAAGGGTACATCAGCAATTCATCACATCACGCAAAGTGCTCTAGACATTGGTTTTGATGCTAGGACTCATCTAAAATACAAAGCTCGACACCCTCCTTGGAAGCTATCCAAACAAAGCTTCGTAACCAATCTTATGCATCTACCTAAAAACTCTACGAATCCTGCCACTTTTAAAAGCTATTTCGAAGAAACAATAGATTCCTACAAAAACTGGAAACTTTACTTCACCGACGGATCGAAAACCGACACTGGTGTAGCCTATGCAGTTGTCGATAACAATCTAAATACAATAAGACTGTCTCAACTTAGCACTTACTGCTCAATTTTTACAGCGGAATGCGAAGCAATATTTCACGCCATTAATTTATGCAAGTCTTTGAGGGGTAAATACATAATATGTACGGACTCTCTTTCCACAATAAAAGCAGTCGAAAATATACTTAATATAAACGAAACTGTTGTAAAAATTCGAGACATTCTTATATCATATCCAAGAAAACTCAAACTAATGTGGATCCCGAGTCACGTTGGTATAATAGGCAACAGCATCGCAGACAAAAGTGCCAAATACGCAACTCAAGCTCCAATTACACTCCAACAAACTTACAACAAAGCTGACTTCAAACGATTTATTTACTGTTTTTACTCTGCCAAACAGGCACAGGAATGGGCAAACTATACACACCACTACAAAAGAACTAACAAAGACGGATTAGCACCTAGATTTCCACCAGACTGCCAGAAAAATCACATTCAAAAATATACCAGGCTGAGGATGGGACATACACGTTTAACACATCAACATATTATGGAAAATACACAGCCACCTATATGTCCCCTCTGCAACACACAAATTTTATCCATAAAACACCTCATGGACGATTGCAACATTTTTACAAGCAACAGAAGCAAAAAACCAATCGATTTATTGTCACATGTCACCAAAAATAATATTGAATCCATTATAAATATCCTTAAGCAATGTAATATTTACTCTTTAGTTTAATTAATTAGGCTGAAAACCTTTGTTGTTAGTGCCTAGCTCCTAAGTTTGTTTATGTAATTTATTCATAAATAAATATTTAATAATAATAATCAATTGATGTTTTAGATTGTGCATCATCAAGTGCGGACCCTTATTCCATTGAACATCTCTGGGGAGATGTTAAAAACGCAGTTGGAAAGCTTAACATCACAAATTTAAATGATTTGTATGCTAAGGTCGAGGAAGCGTGGGCAGCAATTCCGATTGAACGATGCAGAAGCTTAATTAATTCGATGAAGCGTCAATGTCAAGAGGTTTTGAACCAGAAAGGCTTTGCCACAAAATATTTATCTGTTTTTATTATATTTATAAACCCGACGCGTACTGCGTAAGGGGTATATTAATTTTGTCACGACGAGTGTAACGCCCAAAAGGAGGCGTGGTAGGTATAGAAAAGTATATATATTCTTGATCAGCATCACCACTTGAGTTGATTTAGCCATGTCCGTCTGTCCGTCTGTCTGTGGACACGATTACAGGCGTAATTTTCAAGCTACCGTAATGAAATTTGGTATTTGAGTTTTTTTTTTTAAACTAAGATCAAGTTCTAGAATGGGCTAAATCGGATGAAAACCACGCCTACCTCCCATACAACGTCAAAATTGAAAACTCTATTAAAAGGCTGATATTAAAGTTACAAAACTAAAACTCGGTATTTGTGTTTTCTATGTTAAAACTAAGATGTGTTAAAAAAATGGGCGTCATCCACCCACTAACACGCCCACCTCCCATACAACCACAAAATTGAAAACTCTATAAAGAGGCTAATATTAAAGTTACAAAACTGAAACTCGGAATTTGTGTATTCTATGTTAAAACTATGGCGTGTAAGAAAAATGGGCGTCATCCACTCACTAACACGCCTACCTCCCATACAACCGCAAAATTGAAAACTCGATAAAGAGGCTAATATTAAACTTACAAAACTAAAACTCGGTATTTGTGTTTTCTATGTTAAAACTAAGATGTGTTAGAAAAATGAGCGTCATCCACCTACTAACACGCCCACCTCCCATATAACCCCAAAATTGAAAAGTCTATAAAGAGGCTAATATTAAAGTTACAAAACTGAAACTCAGTATTTGAGTATTCTATATTAAAACTGAGGTGTGTTTGAAAAATGGGTGTCATCCACTCACTAACACGCCTACCTACCATACAACCCCAAAATTGAAAACTCCATAAAGAGGCTAATATTGAAGTTACAAAACTGAAACTCGGTATTTGTGTATTCTTTGTCAAAACTGAGGTGTGTTGGAAACATGGGAGTCATACACATACTAACTCGCCCACCTCCCATACAACCCCAAAATTTAAAACTTTATAAAAAGGCTTATATTCAAGCTGCAGGAAGACAATTTGTTTTGTATGTATTTTAGACACATAAAAATAACAAAATCTTTTAAAATCTCATACAAAAAGCTCTCAAAATTAAGATTCTTTTACCCTTAAGAATCGGCCGTGGGGGTATTTTAACTTCGGCCAAGTCGAAGATGGGACATTCCATTGTGACTACTGGGACATTTGACTCCAGAATTTGACCAACTATGAGGTATAACGATGTTATCATCATTTGTACATAAGTGAAAGATATTTTAAAATAAAGATAAATAACTATTGTATTATATTCTCCTAAAAAATAAGCTTAACAGTTTCAATTTTTTGTGTAACTGTTATGTGAATGATTGTGACTACTGGGACACTGAAAAATCCCACTCATCTACCTTTAAACAATCAAAGAAGAATTTTAGCCAACCTAATTATATATTATATATGTGGTGACCGTGGCATGCAGGTTAAGTGTGTGGCCTGGCATGCTCGGAGCCCGGGTTCGATCCCCAGCCGCGGCGAAAAGTTTTTTTCAATAAAAAATTTTTCTGATCGGTCACCACCTCTCTGCAGACAATGGCAAACCTCAGAGAGTAAACAATGCCATGTAAAGCTTCTTGAGAACATAAACTTTAGCCGTTCGGAGTCGGCATAAAACATGTAGGTCCAGTTCTCGGTTAATTGTGTGCAAACATTAAAAAACACACACAACACAATTGATCATAAGAAGCTCGGTCAAAGTCCTTTCAAGGGCTGAAATGGCCAATTTGTTTTTTTTTTTTTTTCAAATTGTGACTACTGGGACAGGTCTTTGTGACTTGCGGGACAAGTAAAAAATATATGGAAATAATAAATTATTTTTATTAGGTTGCTTTAATGCTTTAAATTTTAAGCTTTAAATTTTTAGTAAAGCTTGTTTTAAATCAATTAATAAAGTTATTCGTATATTTAAAATATAAAAAAAAACTTAAATCCAGAAAAAATTAACACTGACTACTTAAGGAAAATGTTGACTATTTAATTCTACAGTTTTACATTATAGAATTTATGAGATGTTACGTTTGGGGCGTGGCTAATGGTCTTGTTTCCTTGAGATTTAACATAGTGGTGTCTTTGTAAGTGTGGAATGAATTTAATACATTTACATCTTTTGTGAAGGTTTTCACGATGATCATCAATATCGGAAACTGCGACAAAGAAAATATTCAATCCATTGATATCTTTTGATACGAAAAGTTCGTAAGAGTCATAGTTATTTGAAATTAATGCTTTTCTGGTCACGATAGCAGACCAAAGAGTCCGTTTAGCTGTTGCTCCGATCCCATCGACAACACCCCCCCCCCCCACTCAATTTCAGAGTAGGACAGGGTCGACAATGTAAATCTATTTTTGAATTGTGCAACACACCCATCCGAAACAAATTATGACTTTCTTCAGGTCCACAAAGCGGGATAAACCCAATAATTTTCTTTATGAGCACCCATACGGAATATTTATCATGGGTTAATTCGTTGCTCACAATAACATATGCTTTTCTTACCCTGGTTTTGCCCACGCACATCCCGTAAACAGAGTCACTTGAGCATGGTTCCAATGAGCAGATTGTATTTCATCCTGATTTATAATAGAAAAATTTTCCGCGAAATCGATTTGAAGTACTACTTCTTCCTGCGCACTTACTTTAATTTTTATCTCAAAATATTTAGATTGTTCGTTTTTTGCAAAGACATGACGCACAGTGTAACGAGAGGGACAAAATGCAATATATCGACTTGTTTATTTGAGAAAAAAAAGCATCAAGATGTGTGTAAAACATTCCAATTAAGTAAATTCCAAAAAGGTTTTAAGCTAATAATTTTAGTTTAGCCGTGAGAAGCACCGAAACAAAGATTTTCCATAATTTGAACTTTTTGGTTGATTCATTAAAAAAATGGCCAAAATTGCGAAACAGACGTTACGATTAAAATTTTTAATATATTAGTAATAGATTGTTAAAACGAATAAAATTAAATGTAGCTCAAATATATGCCTCTTTATAGAGTTTTACTCTTGTGGGTTGTATTGGAGATGGACGTGGCTGTGGGCGGATCACGCCCATTTTTTGTGCATACTTAAGTTTTAATGTGACATATAAACATACCAAATTTTATCGCTGTAGCTCAAATATATGCCTCTTTATAAAGTTTCACCATTGTGGGTTGTATGGGAGGTGGGCGAAAGCCGTGGCCGATCTTGATAAAATTGATGGTGTGGTGTGTTATATTTATGAAATAATGATACATGCCAAATTTCATGTTCCTACGACAACTCCTTCTATTTTTGTCCCTCATCCCATAGACATCGTTACACTGTGTGACGCTTGAACTTTAGTGTTAAACTAAAGTTTAACCATTATACTCTCATATTAGACATAAAGAAGCTTGAACTATTTCATTTTGGGTCAGAAATGTATATTAGATCGGGCTTTAGATTGAAATAAGTTCGGGCTTTTCGTCGAGCGTGTCTAATCATCCTAACTACTGTGACTACTGGGACACAATTAAAAACACTCCTGAAAGCATTATATGAACGCTATAACTATCGAAATATATTTGAATAGTGTACCAAATGTTTATTTTTACTTCTAAGAAGTATTAAATTTAGAAAGTTATGTTTAAAGTTAGGTAAACAACTTTTATATATATTGTCGTGACTACTGGGACATGCGATTTGCACCTGTTCTAATAAAAAAGTACACAAAAAGTAACAAACGTTTTCGCTTTATTTCTATAAAATAAAATAGTTTATTCCAAGCTTTATATAAAACCTCAGTGTCTTGTTTCTACAGTTAACAGAATGACTGATAACAGTGCTGCAAACATAATCAACATTTTACTCTCTAGAAACTTCGTATGAAACAATAGTTGTCATACACAAAAAAATATATTTGGGAAAACTTTTTCAAATATATTGTCACAGATTATTAATATATAGACTTTCATCTATAGCTTTTTACCAAATCAAAGATAATTAAAGAAAAACCAAAATTTATTTCATTTTCCTCTTTATCGTGGAATGCCCCAGATATACCTTACTAGTTTTTATATGAAATTTAATTAAAATCATTTTTTTAATACAATTATATAATTCGTTCTCACACTTATGTCCAGCCATAAATTACACAATTTTTATAAAATTTCAAGTTTTTTAAAATCATTGATTTGAAGTTTAAAATTCTTTGTTATTTATTGTTTAATAAGAATTTGCTAAGAATAATTACAATTAATTTATATTTTTACGCTATTAAAATAAGTAAAATATTTAACATAATTTAAAAATAATGAATCGTTCTTAGACATTTGTCCACAGCGCATATGCTGATTATTTTTTTTAAAAACTAAAGAAAATTTTAAATGAAAAAATGTTATCATCTTAAGCATTTACTAAAGGTACGCGCGATTTGTATTCATTTGATATATTTTTAAAACAAATCAGTTAACAAAAAGGTATCAACAAGACTGTAACAACTTTGTTAACCAACTTAGTTTATGCTTAAAGCCTAGTACTATGCTCGATCGCGTGAAATTTCACTGGCAACAGCCCTTTATTTGTTGCGTGAAAATTTTGACAGATATTTTTTTGCGAACGAACAGCTGATGATTAGCTTACAAATTTCGACAAGATGTAAATAAACAGCCACAATTTATTAGAGGAAAAGCAGAAAATCATTTAAGTTCTTTTATTTTCATATTTGTGATTATATAAATAAAAAAATGAATATTTATACAAGTATGCATGTCCTTTGTTGTGGAGCACAACAACTCATTAGTTTATAGAAGTTTGCAAGCTGCGAAGTTTTGCGACCGCCAACACCAAGGTGCATTCGTATTTACAATTTCCAACAACTGCAATTATTAATTGCAAAACTTTAGAAATAGTACAAAAAATATAATTTTAATTACAAACTGTTCTTTTGCTTGCACTTTTTTCTTAAATTAAATGACAACTGCCACTTTTCACGGCAAAATAAATGGTCGGTTCAATTAAATTGCCGTGAAAATAATGTTGCTAGATGCATGTTGCGGAATATAGTAATAGATTTTCCGCAGCGAAGCTTTGACGAAAAAGTTGTGAAATGTTCGCGGTTGTTTCACAGCTGTCATTTTTTGTATGGAGATTTGAGTGGAATTTCACGTGAAGCCGAACAGAGTACTATGCTTAACTCAAAACTATAGGGTTAAGCGCTAATTCACCGCTAAGTTCTATACAAGTTAAATCATGTTAATCAATAAAAGAATTTGTGAAAGTGTTAATTAATATTATTAATCGACAAAAGAAAATGTTGGAACTAATACAAACCTACAACTAAAGAAAAAGAAAAATGCATTAGACAAACACATTAATGGACAAATCAAGTTAGCACATCAAGAGACTGAGCAGACATGTGTGCACATGTGTAGACAGTCGCAATAACAGAAACTCTACATAATACAAACTAAAGTGGAATACTTACTAGACCCAACAACAAGTTATGAGCAGCAAATAACAAAAACATTTTTTGTGTTTCTTCTCCACAAGATCAAAATGAAATATCAATCAAACTGAAGAGACTGTGAAATGCATATCAAACAGTAGCTAGCCGAAAGAGACATTTGATGATTAATAACAGTGACATGTTTTTCAACATCAAACAAAATAAAATACATACTACAATAGCATAAGTAAGGAGAAAACGAAAAAAAAAAAAAATAAATAAACATAGACAAAAACAGAACCGAAACAGTAGAAAACAAAAAAACAACCCATGACTTGACAGAAAACATTCTTAGCTGTCAGTCATGAGAAGCAGCAAAAAAGCAGGTCATTCTTTTTAGAACTTAAGACAGCTATTGAAGCCACAAAATGCAGCAACATGTTCTTCGTTCGCCTTGTTGCTCAACGTAGTTGTGCAATATGTCAAATGTCAACGAAGAAGATATGCTACTATGGATGATGATGACATCGAACGAAAGAGCCAGCCTCTTAACTTAACAACTAACAAATCCTTTTGACGCATTTCAAAATTACAAGCGAAACACACACACACTCTTTTCAAGCCAACTTTAGACAAGCTAAGCAAAATTGAGTGAAAGTCGCCTAATTTCAGTCCAACACATCTTAGATGATTACAGGCCTAAATGCGGAATTTGTTGCAACTACTTTTATTACTTTAATAAGCAATACGCACAGTTTAAGGAAGAGGAGGTATGGCGGTGGCAAATATCAATAGATGCAGTTAAGCCCAGTCACGAGGCGGCGCATGCGTCGACAAGAAATGCCAGCCGACTCATAAATATTGCATTGACGCAAACACGTTCGTCAGCAGTCACAACAACGTGCCGTTGTGGCACGCATTGTCCTCGTTCTCCTGCTCCGCCTGCATGTCAAAAAAAAAAACCCCCAGCACGGTGGGGGGGAACGGTGCATGCGTAAAAGGTGCACTGCGCGGCTGTAATACTTGTCTTGTAACATGCATTTGAAACGCATTTTTACTGTAATAACAACATTTCTAAGTTGCATTCAAGTTTCTCTTTTTTTTTCAATTTAATATTTTTTTTTGTTGCCGCCTGGCGGAAAATTCGTTAAACTTGTTTACCGATTCGATAAATAATTAAAGACTTGTAGTAATTGCAGCTTGATTTATGCGTGATAAGCTTGACAACATCTGGTATGCATGAAAAGTTGAGTGTTTTTTTTTTTTTTGTTTTCATTTTAAATTAACTGCTTGCCATTCGTGCAATTTTTTTAAGATACTCGATTAGTCTTTGTTGGAACTAATTTTTTATTACTTCCTTGGAATTTTTATTAAAATAATATTATTATTGAGTGTAAGACCGACTGTTTTTACTAATAAATTATTGAATGAACACATTTATTTGAACACTTGAAAAAATGTACATTCCGAATTGCCATTCTAACGAAGTTATAAATAAATAAAAAATGCATTCATGAGAACTTAAGACTGTGTGTCAATTATTGCGAACTCTAAAATACTATATTTGGCTAATTTTTATGAACTTTCATGAAACGTTATTCTACGTTAGATTGTTACAGATTGTATTTCTACTGATTAACAATCATGTAAAAGACCGTTAAGAAAAGTATACCGATGTCGATGATAAGTAATAAGGAAATTGTTGACAGCGCCATTATACAGGGTGTTCCGCAACTGAGTGCAACTATTTACACTCAGTTGCAGTTGAGGTAAAAGGCAATGTTGAGTTGAGCAAAAAATTAGTAATTAGTATTTCACGATTTTGATTCATATGATTGCTTCCAGCACAAAAACTTATTTTGAGAGCTCATTGTAAAGACAATAAAATCACCGTTCTAAAAGTATATCAACAAACCCACCGACTTAACCGTTCCCGAGCTGTGCTCGTCTGAAGATGAAATCAATCGCTGGAAATTACTAAATTTCCACTTTGAGGCCAAATTTCTCAGAATTTCACGTAATAAATTAAATTTTTTTTCGTAATAAATTTTGTTATTTATTCAATTTTCTTTTCAATCACACTTAAAACATAAATATATCTCTAAAAATAAAAAAGTTGACAGTACTAAAAAAATTATAGTTGCTCGACATTACCTTTCTCCTCCGTAAATAGTTGCACTCAGCTACGGGACACCCTGTATAATGACGCTGTCAACAATTTTCTTATTACTGTATATTACCCTGAATATATTAAAGCGCCTTACGAAAAAAAGTAGTTCGGCACAGTTGCTCAAAATAATGCTTGATTTATGTTATGATGATTCCCCAAATATTTCGACTCTAGCGATAGCCATCCGTGAGCTGGAATGGTTTGAAATAACCTCTAAAAACATGTTTTTTTTCAAAATAATGGTTTTTGAAGTAGTTTTAAATAAAAAAAAAACGGTCGGAAATAATAGATATAAAACAAGTTCTTCCAATCTGCACCAAAAAATATAAAATTTTTCGGTAGGTCCGAAGATAATGCGGATTTTCATGAATTTTTTGTGCTTTTTTTCACTGAAATTCAAATAAGTTAAGTATTTTTAATGCGGCTTTTGGTTATCAATTTTAGCAATTCTGCAATAGAAGCATCCAATACCTATCCAACGGTAACTTGAAAACCAGAACTATAAAAATAGTCATGAAAATACGCGTTATCTTTGGTCCCACCGAACTAATTTAATGTTTTTTGATGCAGATTGAAAGAACTTTTTTATGTCTATTATATATGACCGTTTTTTTATTTTTATGTACCATACCAGCCAATATTTTAAAAAAAAAAATCCATTGTTAGAGGTTATTTCAAATCATTCCAGCTTACGGAAGGCTATCGCTAGAGACAAAATATTTGGGGAACCATCAAATCATAAGCTAAGGATGATTTTGAGCAACTTATGCCTGCGTTCGTGATAGAGCAGACTCTCTATAGGTTTACTGCAACATTTTTTAATGAATACGGACAAGAAATAACGTCGGTAAAAACAATTTCAAACATACTCTGGGTTATTATGCCATGGTAACTCGCGTTACATTCCGAAAGTTTTATAGATTCAAATAAGTCTTTAAATTTGTTTTATTTAGATAAACAAATACAAATGCACTCTTTATGAAAAAAATGGGTTTTGTTTGTTAGAAATTGGTTAAAAAAATTCAGTGGTACCATAATATTTACCCAAAGAAATAATAATTAGTTAGTTAGTAACTCGCATTACCATTTTTGGACAACACATTCAGAGAGTGAATTTCTTTCAAATTTTTCTGCTTAATTGTGGGTAGATTTTTTTACATTTGACATGAATAGAAAATAGCAGGATTTTAATAAGTTTATCCTGGTAAAAAACAGCGATATTTAATCAAATTATTTAAGATAATCTAAAAATTTTCCGGTAACTCACGTTACAAAAAATTGGTAACTCTCATTACTTTCTGTTTTTATATTAAATTAAGCACTTTTTCCAAAACATTGCTCAAGAATTAAAATTTAATAACGAACGACAGTACTAAATCAAAATTTTGTTATAATAAGGAGCAACTTCAGACTATAATGAACAAAAGTTTAAATAATTATATAGCTAATAATTAATATAGCTCGATTCCAATAAGTTGACGTTTAATTAGAAATAATGGCATATTGCCATCAGAACTACAACTATCTTATCCAAAATCTTATATTTTTTCCCAATAGCAGGATTCTTCTTAAGCATGATTCTCATATATTAAAATTGTCGCCAAAAACTTATTGTAATGTCAAATCTTAAATTTGGCACTTGATGGCAATGTTGCATTTATTAAATATTAATTTGTACATAGTTGTAGGTTGAAAAGCAAGGACAAATTATTCTTATACCGTATCCACATTAACATGGAAATACCCCTCTTTGCTCAACTTTCTTTTCTATTATGAAATTCGCAGGTCAGGATCGAGGTGAACTTGTTTACAAAGCAATAACAAAGAAACTATGTGACATATCAAGCAAGCCTTCAAAAAGAATCATAAGATTTATTACAACTATTGCTGTTTCATTTACACAGTCCGGTTCAATTTTCAACAAGAGGTTTACCATAATTTGACGATTTAGTAGGCCCCACATGTCCTCTATTGGATTAAGATCCGAAGCTCGCTATCTCCTCATATATAAACCACACTTTACTTATATGAAACCGAATGGCCTTGCGGAAGGAATTTCGAGTGCACAACACCTTGAGAATCGAAAAAAACAGTCAGCATCACTAGAGAAGGGCGACCCAAGTTGTGAACCCACTGATTTTAGACCCACTTTAACAATTTTCGAGGAATTTTTTGTATCGTTATTTTGCTAACTTTCATCTTATACACTCAGAAAAAAGTGTCTCGGAATATGATAAAAAAGGCATCATATTTAGAGAAAAATGGTATAGACTTTGCTCCAGAGAATGCTATTCTCTAATTGCGATACTTAAAATTCTCTAAAAATGATAAAAAGGTTCCATGAAATAGAAAAATATATCGTTTTTAGAGAAAAATACTTTTTTTTTTGAGAAAATATTTGTTTTTATTGAAGAAAATACTTCTCATAGTGAATTTTTTATCAAAATATAAGAAAAGTTTTTCATTTTCAATAAAATTTTTCTATAAATGAGAAATTTTTTATGCGAGAAAAATACTTATCATTATAAGAGACATTGAAATATTTCCATTTCCTAGAAGTAAAGAAATATTTCTTCGAAAATGTGAAAATTTATTCTAATTGAAGAAAATTTTATTTGAAAAAGAGAAAATTGCTATTATCAAAAATAGAGAAATTTTTTACCGGAGCAAGGTTTTTTTTTTTCTCAGTGTAGGCATTTTCTGCAACATCATTCCGTTTCAAGTAGGAACGTAGCTTCGACTTCGGTTCCGAAAGGTCGGAACTTTCGATAGATTTTACAACTCCGAATCCGACTTCGGCTCCGACAATTTTGAATCGGAGTAATAACGAAGATCGAAATATACCGGCGTATACGATTTTAACTGTCTCACACACGAGCACAGTTCTTCGTTAAATTATTTTAATGGCTAATAAATCTCTTGTTGAAAGTAAATTCGAAATTTCAATTGCTCAATTGCTCGTATCGAATATTTATCGTGTCCTCCAGAACCAGTTGCAAGTGAGCAACTTTTTAGTAGTATCGGTCTCATATATGGTCTTCTAAGAAATCGGTTGGATGGACAGAAATCCGACAAGCTTTAGTTCATTAAGAACAATTTAGTAATTTAAGAGTCACTTCATTCGGCTTAAACAAAACTTTAACCTAGATGTTTTGCTATTGTTTTGAATAGACGTACATGTGTGAAATATTTACATAAAATTTTCAGTGCTGATAAAGATAGTAAATACTGTACAGTGTACTCTCTCTAAAGCAGACACCTACCGGACTGAAAAATTTCTCCGCTTAAGAGAGGTGTCCGCTTAGAGGGAACAAAATTTTATAAACGAAAAAAAAAAGATTATTTATTAGGCTGGGTCGATTTTTAAACCGATGTTGCCTGGGTGATTTTCGGTTCGGGCCAGAAAAGTTATTAAACAAAAACAAAAAAAAAGGAGGCTGGAGGTACACTTTACCCCATCGCACCCTCAATTTTGTGAATTTTTTCTATAGGGATTTTTTCAAATATTTATACCCTAAAGCCTAGTACTATGCTCGATTGCGTGAAATTTCACTGGCAACAGCCATTTATTTGTTGCGTGAAAATTTTGACAGATATTTTGTTGCGAACGAACAGCTGATGATTAGCTTACAAATTTCGACAAGATGTAAATAAACAGCCAAAATTTATTAGAGGAAAAGCAGAAAATCATTTAAGTTCTTTTATTTTCATATTTGTGATGATATAAATACAAAATAAATATTTATACAAGTATGCATGCCCTTTTTTGTGGAGCAGAACAAGTCATTAGTTTATGGCAATCTGCAAACTGCGAAGTTTTGCGACCGCCAACACCGCGGGAAGGTGCATTCGTATTAACAATTTCCAACTACTGCAATTATTAATTGCAAAACTTTAGAAATAGTACAAAAAATATAATTTCAATTACAAACTGTTCTTTTGCTTGCACTTTTTCTTAAATTAAATGACAACTGCCACTTTTCACGGCAAAATAAATGGTCGGTTCAATTAAATTGCCGTGAAAATAATGTTGCTAGATGCATGTTGCTGAACATTGTAATAGATTTTCCGCAGCGAAGCATAGTACAGCTTTGATGAAAAAGTTGTGAAATATTCACGCATGTTTCACAGCTGTCATTTTTTGTATGGAGATTTGAGTGGAGTTTCACGTGAAGCCGAACAGAGTACTATGCTTAAACCTGAAAGGTCAGGGTATATTAACTTTGTGCAAACGTTTGTAACGCATAGAACGAAGCGAGTCCGGTATAGAAAAGTATATATATTCTTGATCAGCGTCACCACGTGAGTCGAGCTATCTATGTCCGTCCGTCCGTCCGTCCGTCCGTCTGTGTGTTGTCCGTATACACAGGATAAGAAGAAGAAGTTGAGATAATTGGATGAAACTTGGTACACATAGTCACATGTACCCAAGGATCTGTACTATTGAATATCTGCACTATTGAAAACTGCATAACTCAGCTCATAATTAACCTACAACAATAAAATTTAGTGTGTATGTATTTTATGTCAACACAAAGACGTTTTCGACGTCAAAATGGACGTCATCTGCTCACGGACACGCCCACCTCCCATACAACCCAAAAATTTAAAACGCAATAAATAAGCCTCTGTTTAACCTAAAGAGCTAAAATTTGGCACGCATGTTTTTTATAACAAAAAAAAGATGGTTTTGAAAAATGGACATCGTCCGCTCACGGACACGCCTACTTCCCATACAACGCGAAAATTGAAAACTGCATAGCTCAGCTCATAATTAGCCTACAACAATAAAATTTGATATGTATGTGTTTCATACCAACACAAATATGTCTTCGGAAAATGGACGTCATCCGATCACGGACACGCCTACCTCCCATACAACCCAAAAATTGAAAACGCAATAAATAAGCATGTGTTTAACCTACAGAGCTAAAATTTGGCACGTATGTTTTTTATGACAAGACAAAGATGGTTTGGAAAAATGGACTTCATCCGCCCACGGACACGCCCATTTACAATAAATTTTTTTTTTTTTTTTTTTGAAAAGTGGGTTTAGGGTATTTCATAGTCGGCCTATCGGCCTAGACCGACTTTAGACTTTCTTTACTTGTTTTTTTCTAAAAACTTGCACAGCTAGGGCAAAACTAATGCCAGATATGAAAGCCTCATACCCGATTCATCAAAAAAACGGTCTAACATGTATAAGTTGTCATACAAAAATTTACCGTAACAAATTCCTAAAGAAAAAATTTCACTAAATTCATAGTATATTCTTATAGTTGGTGAGTATGTTATTGTGACCATCACGGCTGAACCTCTGCAGTTATAAAAAGTAATGACGGTTTTAAGACTCATATTTGATACTCTTTTAAGACTCATATTGCGTACTCTTTTAAGACTCATACTTAATACTCTTTTAAGACTCATATTGCGTACTCTTTTAAGACTCATACTTAATACTCTTTTAATACTCATATTTATTACTCTTTTAAGACTCATATCGGAAGTCTTTTGCAACATTTGTTGTAGTTAAATTTTAATGCATGTATATCGCCACAAACAAACATTTCTCCGAAAAGCGTAGCCAGGATATATCCATAACAGACAGTGACAAAGTTTAATAAAATTTTTAAAAAATATATTCGATTAAGTTCTTATTTATTCATTCGATATGGTGCTTTTGCAATTATCTGATTCTATTCTCCCATGAAACACTCATATATCAGACTCTTTTATGAGGCTTCTTGATGATTACGCATATATCAATCAAAATGTGATTCTTTTATGAGTCTTTTTTATGAACAATCATGTTACCGTCATATTTAGGACCCTTTAATGAGTGTCTTTTATGAGTACTCATAAAGCAGATGCAATAATGACTCTTTTATGAGTCTTATTTTTGAACAATCATGTAATAGTCATATTAAAGACTCTTTCATGAGTCCTTTTAATGAGTCATCATTAGGCTGGGTCGATTTTTAAACCGATGTTGCCTAGGTAATTTTCGGTTCGGGCATGAAAAGTTATTAAACAAAAAACAAAAAAAAGGGGGTTGGAGGTACACTTTACCCCATCGCACCCTCAATTTAGTGAATTTTTTCTATAGGAATTTTTTTCAAATTTTTTTTTTTTTAAAACGTGCAAAGCCAGGGCAAAAAACTAACGCCAGATATGAAATCCTCACACCCGATTCATCCAAAAAACGGTCTAACATGTATATACGTTGCCATACAAAAATTTACCGTAACAAATTCCTAAAAAAAAATTTCACTTAATTCAAAGTATATTCTTATCGTTGGTGCGTATGTAATTGTGATCATCCCGGCTGAACCACTGCAATTATGCAGTATTTGCGGTCAAATATTTGCGGTCATCAAAAGGTGTCCGTTTAATATATGTATCCGTTCAAGAGAGGTGCCCGTTAACAGAGAGTATTCTGTACTATCTTAATATATAAAAGACAAGCGTCCTGCTCCGTGCCCAATATCGTAAAAAATGTTTAGCCTGGACCAGAACCTATATCGTAAAACCTGTTCAGCCTTTACCAGAACCTGTTAGAAATTATCCATATGAAATGTTTGTACTTACTAAACCTTTTGCTCTATATCGTAAAACATGTTTAGCCTGGACCAGAACCTGTTGTAAAATTATCCATTTGAAATGTTTGTACTTACTAAACCTTTTAAGACCTGTTCACAATGGACCAGAACCTGTTATTAAATTATGTATTGGAAATCTTTGTACTTTAAGACTATCGTCATTTTCCTCAACTACTATACATCAAACATCATGTCTTGCTATTACAGTGCTTCTTAATTAACAGAACCGCAACCTATTCGGTCTGCATAAACTGAACAGCAATTATTACATTCAGTGACGTTGGTGTCAATTGGAATTGCTAGAATTAAATCACAATGTTTGGTCTTCTGATCCAAGTTTTAGCGATTGGCTACTCAAGTTAGGAAATGGAGATGAAGATATCATAGAAATTCCAGATTATTTTGTTTGTAAAAGTTCGCTTATTAACCCTTTCAATGGCTTGCCTAGAATAATCGTGGACAATTTTTTTGAGCTTATATTCCCATCATTTAAGCAATAAAAAGATTAAAAAACTTCCCTCTGATTTTTACATGAGCTGCTTTGCTTTTGGCAGGCTGTCTAATATAATGGAAAAAACCACGATAACGTTGTATTATAATATTTTAGTTCAACTAAAACAACCGGAGACAAATGCAAATGCGTTATTTATGCAAATGTTATTATAAAGAAAAAAAATTTATGGTGATCGTGGCGTGCAGGCTTAGTGTGTGGCTTAGTACGCTCGGAGCCCGAGTTCGATCCCCAGTCGCGGCGAAAAGTTTTTTCAATAAAAAATTTTTCAGATCGGTCACCACCTCTCTGCAGACAATGGCAAACCTCAGAGAATAAATAATGCCATGTAAAGCTTCTTGAGAACATGAACTTTAGCCGTTCGGAGTCGGCATAAAACGTGTAGGTCCAGTTCTCGGTTAATTGTGTGCAAACATTTAATAACACACATAACACAATTCATGATAAGAAGCTCGGTCAAAGTCCTTTCAAGGGCTGAAATGGCCAATTTGTTTTTTTTTTTTTTATTATAAAATTTATTAACACGCGATATAAAAAAATTGAAGGCTACTGTTGGGCATAAAATCGAAAATCTAACTAAGATATATAAAATCTAACGTTATATATCTCCCTAAAATTATTTTTGTCATGTTGGCACAACTTCACTTCATAGCACCAACCTATTTGATTTTAGAAAAAAACTTTGGAAAATAAAAAAAAAATTTTCCGAAGTGTCCAATATAATGGACAAGTGCATTGAAAGGGTTAAATAGATTTTTGGCGATGCTTTGAGTCCGAATATCATCAACCATTATTCCAAAATTGCTATCCTGTACCCAAAAAATTCCGAAGTGAACGAAGTCAACGAGCAAGTTCTAAATATTTTAGTTGGTGACACAGTGAGAGATTTGAGCACGGATTAAATTGAAGACAGTGATGATAGCGATAAACAAAATTGCCCTGCCGAGTTTTTGAATAAATTTTATCCTTCAGGAATGCCACTGCATAAGTTAAACCTCAAAATTGGAAGTATTATAATACTTCTTCTAAATTTCAATACCAAAAGAGATATCTGTAATGGAAGGTGGTTAGTTTTGCAAAACCTAAAAACTTAATTTATCATCGCACAACTATTGACAGGTGCACTGGCGAACATTAAATAGTTTTCATACCTAGAATTGATTTGGCCCCGACAAACACAGATTTGCCTTTCACTCTCCGAAGCCGTCAATTTCCAGTTAAACTGACATTTTCTATGACCATAAATAAATTGCAAGGTTAAATATTGCAAAAATTAGGAGTTGTTCTAAAAGAACTGGTATTTAGTCATGGGCAGTTTTAGCGGGCTGATGATGTAAAACTAAGCATTATAGATGGCAAGGTACAAGGTTAATTGGTTAAAATTCTAAAGCATGGTTTTCACTATGTCAATTTCAATGGTCAGTTGTTGTCAGTCACATGAAAAATGCCAACACGTTGTCATTTTTTTCTGTTTGACAATGGCGAAAAATAGGAAAAACTGATCCCTTCACATGTTTATAGCAAAAAGTGCAAAAAAAAAATGTTATTTATGTGATTTTTTAAACTTTTAAATTTCCTGTCAAAAAAAAATGACTAAGGGCCAGTTTTTCAGTGCGGGTTTAAACTCGAGTCAAATTAAACTGAGATTAATTCACCAAAAAGAGATATGAAACTCTGTTTAACTAGATATTGTAGCATTCGTTTAAGTTGAATTGACTTAAATTATCATATGATGTGTTGTTTTTTGCTCTAACCGAGCTTAAACGTCCAATTTTGGTGAGTTAACCTTGGTTTAATTTGACTAGAGTTTACACCCGCACTAAAAAACTGGCCCTAAGTGAAAACCAAGCATAAGAATTTTTTTACTAGAAATGTTGTATATACGGAAGTTTTATAAAAATAATTTAATAAACATGTTTTCAAATAAAAACCTTTGTATATAAATTCAATAAATTTTTTGTCGCATTTTGTACTCTAAATGGTTCCTTCCCGTCGTAGGACGGGCTTTTACACTAGTATTTTTTTATAATTAATAACCTAAACAGTTAACAGTTTCTTGTACTCCGACTCCGACTTTGGCTCCGATTCCGACTCCGAGTCCAATAAATCAAATTTAGAAACTCCACTTCCGTTAAACTCACCTCCGTAACATCCCTAATTGCAAGTATTTTGTTTACTTTGTATTTTGTATTTTGTTTACATACACGTTTAACGCTTTTTGTGCCGTATTTTTGGGTCTTATATTAAATTTTTTGTTCGTCTGACATACTTGGCCCCATTCGATCAGAAAATATTTACATTTGCTACACCTGAAAATAGCAATTTTCTATAAAGATATGTTTGTTCGCAAAATCCAGTCTCAGTTTGAAGTCCTTGAGGCTCAAATAGAGAACTTTTATCGGACTTCCACTCATTTATACTGTTTCATTCAAATGATACATAATTATGGGGTGCTTCTAAATAATTATGGAGTTATTCTGGGGTGAAAATTGGGTCTGTTCGGCTAATTCCTGCATAAATTTTTTTCGAAGGTTTTTTATTTATTCTTTTTTAAAAATCTAGACAAAAATTTCTTTTTTAAAATAAGTGACTTGTTATCTAATTGATCCATTTTCATTAGATAGCTGAAATATACGTGTCTGTGAACATAAATTCTCTATATTTATATATAATAAAGATATATATTTATATATATTTATATATTTATATAAATAAAGTTTTTCTATATTTTTTTCTATGCAATTTCTCAATATTTTCAATAAACTTTCAATTAACATAAAATAAATATTAAGTATGGTAAGTATGGCAAGCTTGGAATGCTTGGTTAGCAAAATTTGTTTTAATATTTATATTTGGGCAATTAAAATTGCAATAGAAATGGCTTCTATTATTTTTTTACCTCTACAGTATATAAAGCTTTTAGATTTTAAAAAAATCGACCAACAAAATACTACTTAATTAACTCATTAGTGGAGTTCGATATTGAATCAATATCTTTTATATTGTCAGTGGAGAGAAATAAAGTAAGCGCTTAGACATTTTTAACTGACATTTAACTCAAAGTGTTTTAAGCAAAATTATCTAAATTATGGGTTATTGGCCCCTCACACATTTAAATTTTGCCGATTATTTTTATCTCAGAATTACAATTGCGTCAACGGTATAGTAAGAATATATCAACAAATTGTTATCAATGTTAAAACTTTACGAATGGTGTTGGCATAATTATCATTATGCGTGTCTCATATTGACAAATAGTATTTTGTTGTAATATTATTATTGACTCATTGAGTCACTTCAACTCACCTTTTATCTAGTTAGCTCAATTGTATGCTCATAAAGATTCAAGCATTCCATGAAGTTTCTTATCTATTAACAAAGTGTGGCGCCATGGTAACATTTGTTAAAAATACTTGTCACAAACTTCATGGAAAAAATTTGTGTTCAACAAACCATTTGAGCATTAAAAAAAAATATAAGGAATTTAGTTGGATTTTACATTCACTCCATTGATTTGAGATCTGCTTAAGTAGCTAAGCTTTAAAATGTGAAATCTGTGCTTATTTCCATGACATTTTTTCCAAACAAACAGATGCTTCTTTCGAACTTAATTGCCATCATCATTAACACAACAAAAACACATGTTCACTTAAGCCTGCCTAAATTAAACACTAATTCGGCTTCTTTTATGCCCAAATTATTTTCATACTTCAAGGGGTTGAATATTTCCACAGAATTTTCTCAGAACTTCTGCAGTGGGGCACTCCAAACAAATATTATGCTTGAGTAGCTATAATAAACAACCAGCATGTTGTTTCTTAAGATACAAATACAGATACAGATAAAGCACAGTTGAACAAATGTACATATTGACGAATATTATTATTATAGCCATCATTAATATATTTTGTCAAACTATATGCTAAAGATGTGAAGAAATGTGGCGAGATGTGGGAAGATGTGGGAAGATGTGGGAAGCCATTGATTATGTTGTGTTGCCATGGGAGAATGTCAGGCAGTGTTATATAATTTAATATGCTGAGAACGTTGGTGACACATTCAATTGTATGAAAATGTTATCTAATGTCATCAGTCAAGATGTTGCAATACGATTACTTTATTTTATGATTTTTATAACTTTTACGCAAGAACTTATGCAATTGACAAACATGTGTCTGACATCGAACACATTGAGTGCCAAGAATATTTCATCGTTTATTATTATTATTATAATTATTATTATTACTTTAACACTAGTACTTAAGAGTATGAGAAATTAAGACTTTGCATTGTACTTTTTGAAGTGAAACTTCTTTGGCGGCGAGTGAAATTTCAAGGTCTCTTATTCGTGACGCTAGGCTAACGTTTTCAATTCATATGAAAATTTAAAAAAAATTATTGCCGATGCCGAGAATTGAACCCTGATTATCGTTGCTCAAGAGTCGCAATCTATACCTTCACGCCACGTAGGCACATGATAAACAGGCAAACAAAATGCAATTAAAACTGAACGCGTAACATACTGAAAATAACATCACTAACATTAACATTACATTATTAACATAACCTTAACATTAATTTTCATCCTACAAGTATGCACGGAAAAAAAAATAGAAAAATAGCTAAAACAGGAGCAGAACGCGTTTGTGCATAAAGAGAGCGAATTCGAAGAATACAGCCACAGCTGGGTCTGCAACTTATGATGAAGGTAAGGTGATTGCAACAACGGCTGAGTTTCAAAATTCATTTTTACGAAACATCAGTGTATTTTGGTGAATCTACAAAGAACCAATCCCCAAAAACACACTGATGCTTTGTAAAAATGTATTTTGGAACTCAGCCATCATCTCAACAAAATTTTAAAGCCAACCAAGTTGATACACTCAACAATGTATCAATGTAGCAACGTTCGCTGCTTTATGAGGCCCTCTATCAACATAGAAATTATTATGATCAGGAAGCAGGAGGTAATAATGAACAAGATTTGCCTCTGCTTTCGGAGGCTCCTTCAACGAGTACTACGCAAATTCAATCCAGCATTCAAAAAGTAACAATTTTGAGAAGACATTCGAAAGACATTCAACTAAAACACCAACTGAACTAAAACAAGTACCGAAAATAACTGTTATTTTACAATTTTCAAATGAAAAAAAAATTGTTGAGAGACTTTTTCAAATACACCATTAAGTTACAAATGTCCTCAGCCTCACGAATATTAAGTCGCTTTTAAATTTGAAACTGATTCTTTAAAAGTTAATTTCTTGCCTGGTATATTTCGAGGAAAAATAAAGGTTACTTTTGACTTTTATTTTATCGGTCAAAAATAGCAGTTATTTTGTGACTTTAATTTTTGTCGGTCAAAAATATCAAGCAATTTGTGTTTTCTTAAAGGCCGCTTGACAGATTGAACTGTTGACACCATGTGTAATATGTCTCACCGGTGAGATGAAAATAATAATATCAAAATTTTTTTATCGGTAAAATGACTTGAACAAATATAAATTACCTGATATTTTTGACCGCAAAATAAACGGCAGAAAATAGCTGTTATTTTTGCACAAAAAAACTATAAGGCACAAAAAACTGTTATTTTTGTCGGAAAAAATAAAAATTAAGAGATAAAAGTTAATATGTGACACTTTCAACAAAAACCATAGCCGGTACGGTCTCTGGATGCAAATATTGAATCAACAGATTATTATTCCATTTCGTATTGATTGAATTTCTTTTCAGATACTTTCTCTCTCTATTTCACACTAAAATCTCTCTTATTTCTTACTGTTAAAGAAGTTTCACTTCTGCCACGTGTACGTTGCTACACGCGAGTTTTTTTTTTTCTTATATATTTCTTATATATCTTATTGCATACTTTTAGGCAGCATGAGAAAAGAAAATTTTTCTCTACAAAAGTTGATAAATTATTTTTTACTGGTATTAGGGCCAATGACGGATTTCAACCAATGTCGTCACTGATAAGTATCAAATTAATTTCCTGTGCATACTTTTAGGCAGAACATTTTTCACTAAGATTTTAAAAGCACGGTAATAGCCTAATTACTGTTTAAGCGATATTAAATGCGACGCATGACTTAAAAAAGAAAATATATTTTGTGTGCATACTTTCAGGCTGAACATTTTTTTGTGTAACAAAAACACTGTTATGACAAGAATCAACAGTTTGAGCGATATTAGGTGCGAAGCGTGACACTTGCGTTTTATATATAAAGACATTTTAAATGAAACACAGCTGATGCTGTCTCAATTTATCAAAGTTCATTAACAACAGCCGATTCATGACCAACAACAATAACAACAGGTTGCTCTCTTGCCAGTTGCCAACAATTGTTTTCATTATTTCTTCTATTGCGTTTTTTTTTTTATTATTTATTTTTTATTCTTTATATTGGAACTTTTTATTTGATTGTTTTTCGTTTTATTTCAAAACCAGCACAACAAAGCAAAAATGAAAATCAATTGAATAGCAAATAAATAAAAGTATCGAATGTCAAAGAGTGACAGTTAGACGGGCGTACGAATTGTCGTTTGGCCTATCGCTTGTCGCCACTTCATTGTCCATAAATTGAAGCATTGCATGAATAGATGACGACGCCAGCAGTAACGAACGATGACGCGTCTTTTGTTGTGTGCAGCAGCAGGTTATGTACATATTAAGTGTTGCCACAGTATAGGGCAAGTTTATGTGTACACCAAACAATAATTGAAATGACTAAAGAATGGCATAGAAATAATAATATAAAAATTTAAAAAAAAATGGTGTTGTTTTAAAGTGCTCATTCGACGCCAGAGTTAAACAGTTAAGAGTGATTGAATGAATGCACATGCATGCGATACTCAATTGAAAAATTATGTAAGAATTTTTTAATAGTTGGGGGTTTTTTTTTATTTTGCTTTGAGCGGTCAGTTTAAGTCATTTAAAATGCTTTCTGTTTAATAAATGTTTTTGTAATTAATTTAAAAATAATTAACAGGAATATTATTTAAATTTATTGTTTAGAATAATTGTGAAGGCATGTTGTCGGCAATTGACTTTTATAATATTATATCGTGATGATAGAATTCGATCTAATCAATCAACAAACACACACCTTTCAATGTCGCGTGTATCTCTTCATTTTAAACGAATATTTTGATTTAATTACATCTAAAGCGATTTATAGATTTTTATGACATAGCATTATTTTTTAACCATATTCAAGGCTAACAACTTCAGCTTTAAAATTTTTTCAAGTTCAAAAAAATTTATATTAAGTGAGAAAAAAATATTTATTTATTGCAGTATTAATTCAATTTCGGCTAAGTACGGTATTTCAAAAACTTCACAAGAATATTATTTAGGATATTTCCAATCAAGCTAAAACAAGCTTGGAAAATGCTTTAGATTACTATTGGAAAATGCTTAGAAGTAATTGTAGAATAACCGAAAAGTATCCCTTGAAACAATATTCCTTACTTTAAGCTTTAACAAAGTGGTTCTTTACAGTTGGGAATAAATATTTCTATAAGCTTATTTCAAGTGTTTCGATCAAGGTTCTATCCTCAACTATACTGTGTTTTATTTTTATTTTTGGTTATTAAAATTTTATATTGGCTCATATTAAATGGAAAAATTATATACCGTCAACATTTAAAAATCTTCTTCACTCGTCCCGTGCTGGTATTGAACCCCGAACCATTCCAAGCATCGCATAAAAGTCAAAGCCACAAACGTCATGCTGTATTTTTGCTGGTTAAAAGGCGAACAAAATGCAAACAAAACACATATAAAAATGGATCATTCTTTTTCCAATAAGCCACCTCCTGTAAATTTTTGTTTTGAGAAAAAATTTGTTGGTAAAACAAAGAACTCGGAAAAAATTTTTAAACGAGAAATGGCTGCAAGCAAAGTTCATCATAATTACAAATCTTAATATATAAAACGCAATTGTCACGCTCTGCAACTTATATCACTCAAACTGATTTTTTGCTAATATAGCGCTTTTATGGTATTAAAAATTGGTCAGCCTGAAAGTATGCACTCAAAATCTTTTGATATTAATCAGTAACGACACATTGAGGACGACTGCAATATAACTGCACTCGAAGTGAATGTAAAAAGTTGTCATGTCTTCACCTAATTAATTATTTTGAGTTCGACGCGTCATATGAAGGTCTTTTATACTAACTACTAAGAAAGAAGCCCGTTATACGGGTCGTATTCACCTCAAATGTTGTTTCGTTCCAGTTGTCGTCAATGAGTGCGTACTGCTAAATATCAAATAGATTTTGTGTGCATACTTATAGGCTGACAATTTTTTCATATAAAAAGCAATGTAATAATAATATTGCATGAGCGATATTGGTTCTGGTCCAGGCTGAACATGTTTAAAGAAGCATAGCAATAACAACTATGAACAGGTTGAACGATATGGAGCACGGAGCAGGACGCTTGTCTATTATATATTAAGATTATCGTCTGGGGTCGAAATACGACCAATTTTGTATTTGGATATTTTTTGTTCAGTTAAGAACCATTTTCTTCCGTGGTTCTCAACCGATTTTGAACATTTTTTGTTTTAATGAATTAGAGTGCGAAGAAAGAGTGCACTGACTATTTGAAAAAGAATTTTTTGCCACATTTTGATAAAAAATTTTGTTTTTCACATTAATTTTGTATAGAATCAACAGAGAATTATGTGGAAATAAATTTTTTAAATTTTGTATCGAATCAACAGAGAATGTATGTGAAAAGTTCGAATTTCGGCCACAGTCGAACTCTTGTAATTGAAATTCGACCACTTTTTAGTTTACCTTTTGATAATTACTGGAGTTCGCCAGTGGCCGAAACTCGAACTTTTCACATACATTCTCTGTTGATACGATACAAAATTTAAAAAATTTACTTCATAAAAATTTTGAAAAAAAAAATATTTTAAGAATAGTCAGTTCACTGCTTCTCTGCACTCTGCTTCATTTAAAAATAAAAAACTTATCAATCTCGTTTGAAAAATATGGAAGCAAATGGTTTTTAACAGTTCGTGGCTATAACTTTTAATTGAGAAGAGATATAAAGCTATGTTCTTCAATGAACTTATTTTTAAGTTTTATTAATTTTTTAAAAAATATAAAAACAACATTTAAAAAAATTAATTTTTTCAAAAAATCATATGGGTTGGCCTTGATTTTTTTGCTGGCACGGACATTTTATTAATTTAGCGCCAAGACCAAATAAATTCACCCTAAATGTATTTTAGACGTTGAAAGGTAATCAAAAATTAAAATTTTACTTTTTCTATTTTTACAACAAAAATCAATTTTACCCCATATTTTGGGAAAATATCAAAATTTGTGGTCTCTTTTTAAAAGGAATAATTTAAATATAAACAAAAAAGTAACGTTAAAATTTTAATTAATTTTTTTAAGTTAACTGATAAGATTTAAATACAAAAAAGAAACAAATTAAATCTTTTCAAAGATAGCAGATATATTGGCTTCCCAATTCTGATTTTTCAATTTGAGACATTTTTTGTTTTGTCTTTTGGCATTTGGTTGAAATACACGCTAAAAACTAAACGACAATATTTAGAAAATTTATTAAAAATACTTTTGGTTAGAGCTTCACAGTGATTGTTATCACATTTTAAGGAAAATTTAACAAACTTTTAGAATTAATTAGAAAAATTTTAAAAATTCAACGAGATATTGACATTCAACGAAATATCAACGGTATATTGACGAACTTTTGAATTCAATACACGTTTTGTTACAAATTTCACAATTGATGAACGAACGCATAAATCTCAATTTTTTGAGGAAATTTTTGTTTTTGAGAAAAACAGTCTCTCAACCAAATTTCATATTGATCAAAGGATTTTCTAAAAAAATTAAATTTTTCTCTGAGAATGTTGGGAACCCCCTCCAACAGATATATAATTTATATATACAGTTGCGGTCAAAATAATAGAAGTGCCAAATATGAAAATTGATCAAGCACATTATTTTGTAAACAAGCCTTTTTTTTATTCGCAACGGCTGTTTTATACCGTTATATGGTGAGTTTACAATCTGGTGACCTGATCTTGTAAACAACAACTTTTTGTTGTTTTTCTAAATTCACTTTTATTGAGAATCGATGCAAATTTGTGCGGTCAAAAATATAGTAGCGTTTTATTAATAAATAAAAAGCATTGAAAAATTTCGCTAAATTATATTATAAATACAGGAAAAAGTAAGTATTGAAATATTTTTCCTCAATTTATGTAAAAACAAAATTTATGTTCGTATTTTTCCAGATATGGGACGAGAAAAACATTGTTCTGTTGAAGAGCGGGAATTGATAAAAAAATTAATTAAAGAGAGCAAAACAAACAAAGAGGTTGAAAATCTGCTCAAATGATCACAAACCACGATTTGCAAAGCCATAAATTAGAATAAAAAACTAGAGACACGTGGACGCAAGGCAGTTATGACGGCGAAATTGATTAAACGAGTACGGTACAGTACTATAAGGCCAATCCATTTCCCTCTGCAGTACAAATATAAGACGACCTTTATGTAGCGCAAGTATTCATACTTTACGTAGACTTCATTCATAAGGAACAATATTTGAGTACGCATGGTCCTCGTAAAGTGCCACTTTTAACCAAAAAGCATGTTCAAAAAAGGATTCAGTTCACAAGATATCATTCTTTACAGCCAAATGAAAATGAAGGAACATTTGATGGTGGGACGAGTTCAAAACTGTAATGAACGGTGGTAAAGGGTCTCGTCAATATGTTCGACGTCCCAAAAACTAATCAGTACAACCCAAAGTATACCACAAAAACCATTAAGCACGGTGATTTAAAAATTATGGATTGGGTATGCTTTTCTTTTCATGGTGTTGGTCTAATTTATTGTTAAATTTATTGTATAAAGAAGTTGCTGCTTATATGGGTTTATAAATAAGATAACAACACGAAACAAACGAAAAAAACTTGTAAAGAAGTAGTTCTGATACAATCGGATTGAGCTCTTGATGTGACCTGCTCTGTCGCCGGATTTGAGTCCGATTGAAAATCTGTGGTGTGATGTTAAAAAGGGCATTGCTGACTCTAAACCTTCAAACAAACATCATCTTTGGAAAGAGGTTAAGCGAATTTGGTACTCCATAACTATCAAGACATGTAAGGATCTTGTGAACTCAATGACTCGTCGTTGCAAACCAGTATTTGCTAAAAAAGGTTATACAACTAAGTACTAATCGCTAGAAAGAATTACAATTTATCTAAACTGTAAAGTTAATTACCAAATTTTTTGTTATTTTTCTATTTTTGTTGAACTTTTTAAAATCACTACTATTTTTTTGACCGCTTTAATATGATAACAAGTGGCAAATATTTTAAGTTATTTTGAGCTACTAGCTTGTTTTAGTTCAGAGTTTTTGTTAAATAAAATATAAGATGTAGAGAATACTTATTCTTAACAAAAATTATTAAATTCAAGAAGGTGCGAGTTTTATTTTAAATTTTTGTAGAAACGTTATGTGCACTATTATTATTTTGACCGCAGCTGTACATTCTGCACTTCTGCGTTACAGTACCTTTCGAATGATACGAGTATAAGTTTAATTTGTCTTGAGTTTTTAATTATACCAAAAAATCGTGCGACAAAGTTTAAAACCGATTACCGTTTTTAGTAAAATTTTTATGAAAGCTTTACGAATAAATAAGCATTTACTTAAACCTATGTTTCTGATAAGCCACATAAAGTTAGTAAATTGGAGATATTAGTCTGATATTATAAAATTGAAGGAACTGTCCAAATTGAAGGTTGGACATGTAGTCCAACGAAATGCTACGGTTTTGAAATATTTTGGCATAACATTTTTTTTTAGTTTATGATATAATAAAGAACCAAAAAAAAAGAAATATATTTAAATTTCTTCAAACATAAAATAACTTATGAAATGAAAATATAAATAATTTTCTCTGATCGTCTGCCTTAAGTTGATATACTTCACATTATTCTGCTACTCAAAACACACACTGAATTTTTTCTATTCCAAATTCATTTAAGTTTTGAAAATAACAGTTAATCTCCACACCTGTTTTAGTTCCGCAAGTTTTTTTTTTCGAAAATGAATATCAATTTTATTTATATCTTTTTAAATCAAACATTCTATAACTTTGATATCATGATATTTATTTTATTCAAATAGCTGCAAGAGATATAATAATTTGACAAAAATTTTATGTGTTATATAAAATAAATTATATATAAATGTATATTTAACATAATAATAAGGCAACAATAGTTTAAACATGATGGAGGAGAATTATTTAAAGTTGTAGAAACGGAAATGAGTAACTTTTGTATAACACAAAGAAACTAAAAATACTGACATTAAACAAAGTAAACAAAAAAAAACAACATTTAAAAATTTATAAATTGTTTGAACTTAACAAAGAAATGCGTAAATATATATAAAACTAATTTATTTAAGTTGAATTAAATTTTGAAAAACGCTATAAGAGAAGACATCTAAACAAAAATGATGAATTAAAGCTTGTTATCTTGAAATTTCGAATTTTTTTTTTTTTTTTTTTTTTGAGATTATTGAGCTAGATAGCGCCAAGTCATAAGATTCTCAGCTTTATAAAGTTTTGGGACTGTTTAAGGAACTATTAAAGCCCGCTTGCCAATTACGAAGCCTTTTTTTACACTCTTACGAGGCGCAGTCACGTGACTGATAGAATAGTATATATCCGGTCTCTGAAGATTTTTGTATATCCGAGGTCAAACCATAAAAATCTTCAATGGTAGAGGCTTCGATTTTGTCAACCATATCATCGTCAAAGAGCAGCCAAAGTCCATGACTCTTCACGATGCTTATGTAGTGCCCACGATTAGGTCCGGAACCGCAGTGTATGACGACCGCCATGAGGTCGTATAGACGATCCGGATTTACAGCATCATCTGAGGTGTTGAACAGACGCAGCTCTAATGGAAAGACGACTCGATGTGACACTTTGATGTGTCGATTAAACTGCTCCATATATTTGAAGCGCTTAAGATGCAACGCCAAAATCATGGGCAACTTTTTAACACGCATGCGTTTTTGCGCCTCCTGGTAACTGCAGCAATTGTCACACTTGAACTTGTTGTCCGAGCAGAGCGTCTCTGTGTTGCTGAAGCAGCGCAGACAGTGTGTAATGCTTGTATTCTGGTCAACATCAACCTGTAGATCGAAGAAATTCTCATCCTTGCTGCTGACTGTCTCGCAGTTCAGACAACGCGTCTCGCTTGTTAGAATACCTTGGAATATTTCATGCACCCAAGTAGGTTCGATGTTGGCAGAACCATTATGTGTGGCGGAACAGATAGAGGCTTCAATGCCATTCAGCATGATGGAGCTGCTGCTGCTGTTATTGTTGGTGGTGGTGGTACTCATGTTAGTGCTGCTGTTCATGCCAACGCCCAAGCCAACGCCATTGTTGGTGGAGTTGGAGGTCGAGGATGTTGTTGAAGATTTGCTGCTATTGCTGCCAATTTGACCTGTGCCACCGCTAATGGCCATGCTAGAGTTGCCACCGCTTTTGCTGACATTGCGTTCGGCCAAAATTATTTCGTTTATGTGGTTAATGAGAAAGTTTAGAAATTCGTGTGCATCTTGTTGCATGTAGTTGTCAAACTCTTCTTTTTCTTTGCGCAGACGCGCTATGAATTTTTTGGGTGCAATGGAACCAACTTTTTTCTTTTGCGTTGCTATGTTATAGAAAAGATCGGCCAGACAGGAGAGCAGCGTCTCTTTGGGACGCTTATTCTTGGCCTTGTACTCGAGCACCTTGTCGCGAAAGGGTTTGCAGAAATATAAAGCTTGCAATACAGAGTTGCTGTAACAGGTGTTGCCAAAATTCACCAGACCAAAGTAGTGCTCGTTAGGCGGAAAGAGGTCCGAGCCAATTTCACGTTCCAGTTGAGAGACATTCGCACCCATGCCGAGTATTTCTTGTGGCTAGCTCTTTTAATGTTCTTTATTTTTTTTTTCTCTGTTTAGTCTTTAGGTTTTAGTTGTTCAAAAACTGGCCTTTTTTAACCATGCATGTACCTTTTAGTTATTCACTTTTTGCACAAGTTGTTAGCATCTAACTTTTTAGTATATATTTTTTTAATATTATCTCTTCCACCACCAACATTAATATGTTTATTCTATTATAATCAATGCATATTTTTAGGCGCTCAAAGTAGGCATAAAAACACAAAATAGTCTGAAAATAAAATTTTGAAGAGGGGACAAACGTCAGTATTTCAAACGAACAAAAATTAAGCAATATTATTATTTTTTTTCATTATTTTTTTTTTTGCTAAAAATTATAAACTTAGCTTAAAGCAACACAACAAATGCAACAAATTTTTAAATTATCAAAACATTTCTTGGGCAAAAGACAAACGATTTGATATTTTAAAAACTAAAAACAACAACAAAAAAAAATGGCTCACGTTACAATCCCCTCTCCAAAAATTTTAAATACTTTTGAAAAAAAAAATTAAATGATTTTTTATAAAATACAGCATAAAATTTTATTGTGAAGTAAGACAAGGAGAAGGAAGAACACAAAACTACAAGATATACAATTTTTTAAAAAAAAATTAAAGTCAGTTTCAACATTTCAAAACAAAAAATAATTATTTGAAAATTCTTTTTTTAAATTTTACAACCGTTTCAGTTTTTTTAAGAGCAGTTTCTTACAATACTTAAGAAAATTTTTTAAAAATTTTGTTTTTCGCAGACAAGGACTTAAATTCATAACAGGGTATATGGGATGAAAGTGCATATATGTGCATTGGTGAAAGTGAAGGTCGAGTTGACTCTTATGGAGGTGTATTTACGCACCACTAGGAGCTACGGGTTTAATTACTATTTCATGACATTGATTAACATTATCGTTTCTAGCGAAAAGACTAACTCAAAGAGAACTATTTGAAGTGCTTATTTAAAAGGCAATAAATTACCTTTCTGTCGGAAACCACCCAGCTTATCCATTCCTGAGCTGTGCTCGGAAGAAAATTAAATTAAAAACGGCATGGATAATTAACGCCACACGCATTATTGCCACCAGCCAGTGAACATTATATAGTGGTGACCGTGGCATGCAAGTTAAGTGTGTGGCTTAACATGCTGGGAGCCCGGGTTCGATCCCCAGGCGCGGCGAAAAGTTTTTTTCAATAAAAAATTTTTCTGATCGGTCATCACCTCTCTGCAGACAATGGCAAACCTCAGAGAGTAAATAATGCCATGTAAAGCTTCTTGAGAACATGAACTTTAGCCGTTCGGAGTCGGCATAAAACATGTAGGTCCAGTTCTCGGTCAATTGTGTGCAAACATTTAATAACCCACACAACACAATTGATCATAAGAAGCTCGGTCAAAGTCCTTTCAAGGGCTGAAATGGCCAATTTGTTTTTTTTTTTTTCAGTGAACATTATTGCCACAGTTTAAAATACAAAATTCTCCGACCTCGAGCTCGAATATTTCATTTAACACAAAATAAATTTAATGCTAACAAGCATTTTCAATTACCAAGAAATATTCTGAAAAAATTGCGTTCAATGCAGGAATTTAATGTGGTGACCGTGGCATGCAGGTAAAGTGTGTAGCTTAGCATGCTCGGAGCCCGAGTTCGATCCCCAGTCGCGGCGAAAAGTTTTTTCAATAAAAAAAATGTTTCCGATTGGTCACCACCTCTCTGCAGACAATGGCAAACCTCAGAGAGTAAATAATGCCATGTCAAGCTTCTTGAGAACATGAACTTTAACTAAGAAAAATAGAAAACAAGAAAGCGCAAAGAGAGCATAAAAAAGTTGCACAGCTCTGCGCATCTCGTCACGAAATCATCCAACAGCTGTCTGTTTCATAGTTGTGTGATTGTGTGTTTGCTTGATTGTGAGAGAGCGAAATACAGCTGAATTGTACATCAGATCTGTTGTGACGTAGCAACTTTGCGCATTTTGCGATCTGTTATTTATCATTCTTAAACTTTAGCCGTTCGGAGTCGGCATAAAACATGTAGGTCCAGTTCTCGGTCAATTGTGTGCAAACATTTAATACAGTGTTTCTCATCAGTGCGCCCGCGGGCAACGTATCAGTGTTAGTGACCTTATGCATGTGCAGCCGAAGCTAAAAAACGAACATCAGTCTTATGCCAACTGTCCACACAGAAGGTTCACGTCACATGTTTGCTTGAATTTGATTTTTTTTTTCAGATAATTTGCTTGTTTATTTTAATTGATTGCATCAACTGCTATGCTTACACTCTAAGAAAAACACACAAGCCGTTTGTTGTTTATTTAACACTCATTGTTGTTTATGAGTAAATATCATTGAGTTTGTTGTTGTTTTGTTTTTTTTTTTAACAAACTTATAGTTTTCTAAATCATAATTATTATAAATTATTATCCTTGAAACATAAATAAACAAACAAATATTTTATTTTGATTTCTGTGCATAGCTGCTAACCCATATTTCCACAGAAAATAACTTTTTCCCATAAGCAAATTAAAAAATTACCACACAACTGCCTAACTTTCCCCAGTACTTTTTTTATTAAAAAATACCACAGCAATTAAAAAAATACCACAAAAATTCCCACAGCCATTAAAAACAACCTCCAAATTCCCACAAACATTAACAATTCCCACAATAATTAAAAAATACCACAAAAAGTCCCACAAAGAATAAACGGAATTTTTAATATATTAATTATTATTTTCTTTTTCATTAAAAAATACCCCAAAAACTCCCACAGCCATTAAAATATACTTCAAAATTCCCACAAATATTAAAAATTCCCACACGAATTAAAAAATAACCCCGCTGAATTAAAAAATACCACGGGAATTCCTTTTTCCCACAGCAATTAAAAATTACCACAAAAGAGATTTTTCCCAAAAGTTGGCAGCTATGTTTCTGTGTGCTTTTATGCGTTTGACGATTTGCCGAAACAGCTGATGTAAAATTGTTTGACCACGTGCTATGTTTAGGATTCAACGTAGTTTGAACGTTTCTTCAACGTTATGTTTTCAATGTTGAAATTGGCTCAGTGTATGCACATCGTTACATTAAGATACGAAGCATGATATCGTTGTGTGCGTTTGGCAATCACTGATTTAATAACACACACAACACAATTGATGATAAGAAGCTCGGTCAAAGTCATTTCAAGGGCTGAAATGGCCAATTTGTTTTTTTTTTCTTTTTTTTTTTATAGATAGATAGCTCGGGTGGGTTATTTTATACACCGTTAGAGAGGTAATTTCAATGCCTTTAAATAATAAATTAGTTATTTTTGAATTAATTTTTCCGCTAGAAACGATAATGTCAATCAGAGTCATGAATTAGTAATTAACCCTGTTACTACCAACAAGCAAATCAAAAAAGAAAAAACTTCAATAGAGCGTAGGTTAAGGTTGATGTTATGCTTTCTATCACAGAGGGTGAATTATACCCATAAGCTATATAACATAGAAAAAACTGAATTGGTCATTTCATCAAATGTAATTCTTTCTAAATATTTTAAAACAAAAATCAGTACGAATCAGAGTAAACGCTATAAGCGATGCGATGCTATAAAGCTACTCGAAACTATAAGCCTTTGCCTGTGTTTTTCTATGAAAAACTGCAAAAAGTGACAGAGGTAAAGTGATGCTTTAAGCTATATGAAGCTATTTTGAAAGCTATACGGAGAGAAATTTAAGCTGAAAACAATTCCAAATCAATTTATTCTGGGAGTGATTCTGAGCCTTTTGTGATTGTTTATAAAAAAAATGAACACTCTCATTTGTGCATTTGGATTTTTGGATTGTCCGTCAATAAACTGATATGCTCACTTGCGCTCAATTTATGACATTTTGGTATTGATTAAAACAAAAAATTTTCTCATTTGTGTCCAATGCATGTCACTTATGGATTGTGAATAAAACAAGATGACATGCTCTCACCTGTCTTATACAAGAAATTTTGGGAAGTGACATTTTAATAATACAAGGCAAAATATGACAAAATGTTAGAGGCTAAGGCATCAAAGGAACCTTATAAAAAAAAAGATGACCAGACACAAATTCAAAATAATATTTTCATTGTCCAAATAAGATATTTGATCCAATACGAACAGGAAAATATAATTTTTTGATTTATGTTCTGCACTTTTATACACTTGTTTAAGCCAAACACTAATAACGTAATTTTACTTGAATGCCTGAAATCCCTTTCTAGCTATTACATTATCGTCGAATGCACTATTACCAACATTTACAATACAATGTTATTGATAACATACAAAAACAGACTATGCTAACTTTTATGTTAACTAGCTTCCGGTTTATGTAAATTTCATTCTCTTTTTGGATCGACTTTGTACCGATACACAGCGTAAGAACTTTCCTCAATAAAAATTCTTCTTAATACATAAAATCTTGTATCTTTGTTTTATTTCATTTTATATTTCGAACTCTGGCAATTCTTTGGAGATCAATCGAGTGTTCCAATCTTGCATGAACATTTTTTGATCCAATCGAGCCGGATCAGATTCATATTGTCAAACTCATATTGTGATTTCCAACAGAATTCAACCTTATTGTGAGCGAGCAAATTTATAACCTCTTTGAAGTCACATTTTTCTGGTGCTCTATCTCTTCCATTGGAAATTTATTTGCATTCCACGTTGTCTCTATCATCAATAGAACCGTTGGAAGCACCACTGGTTAGCAGACGGACACGGAAAAGTTGCCAGCTCATCATAGGCAAAAGGTGCGTATAGTTTTATGTATTTTATGCGTTCTTCGTTGAGCTATATTCCCTTTCCAAACCTCTTAAAATTTTTTAATACATTTTGTACTACTTAAGAGAGGTAAATTAAACATTTCATATTTTCAAGTATATTTTGTACTGAAGATATTAAAAAGTCTTAATTCTTAAATTTAAATATTCTCCTCATTAAAACAATAAAAATAAAAAAAGGAGATATTTGGCAACTCTGGCGCCGCTCTCACACTTTCCAGTCTCCACTAAATTACTCCTGCCGCTTTAAGTTTGACAGCCACCTGCTTTTAAGTGTCAGCTAAAGTAAAGAAAACTTTCAATTGCACGCGGTTTCTTGTCTTCTTAAGAAAAACAAATTATTAGAAATTTAAAGGTAAAACAAGCTATCAAGTGTCGTTATATATAAATTAAGTGCCATTTTAAAGAAAAATTTGTGATTACAAAACAAAAAGAAGAAACATAAGTAAACATAAGAAACATTATTCTAGTTTTCTATCTCAACAAGCAGAGCATTCAATTACAGGGTAAGTCGGAAACTTTCGTAATTTTCGCTACCAAAATCTTTATGAAACTCTATCGTGATTTATAATATACTTATAATTACAAAATACAATATAGTTTTAATTTTTTTTCTAAAGTTTCATTCAGTTGTCAATTTAGCCTCAATTTGCTTTACATAAATATTGGTTTCAGCAAACTAAGCGACAATAACCTGAGTTTGGGTTTTGTAGCTTAGTGCAAAATTATTGAATCGGGTTTGTGCCAAAATCTTTAAGTTTTTTTAATTTAAAAAGAGTAAAACTCTGAGCTTTGACTAGGCCTTACCAAGTGATTACCTTAATTATTAGTTTCTGGAGACCCAAAGTGCTGACTTTAATCGAAAGCGATTCATGTTTTTTGAGACATGCTGTGAAGCATATATTTGTGATTTTCTTAAGCAGTGCTTAGTATTCAAATCTCTAACCAACTGTCTGTTGATGACTCAAATTCATTATGCTTACCTTGAGTACCACAATTTAGTTTTCTTAAAATATCAAATATTAAGTATCAAATTCTATACATATTTTTTTACATTACCAAGCGATTACCAAGTAATGACTCTGCAACAAAGCTGCTGAGCGCGAGCTAAGTGCGAATTTCCTGCAGCAATTACTCATTTTCAACCGTTTTAAAGTGATAATCTTTTATCAAAGTTAAGAACTTTTAAAAAGAACACATATTTTTGTCAAGTTCATATTTGCTGGATTTTTTATCTGCGCAAACTTAACTATTCATTCACAATACTAATTTTCTAAACATTCATCTTTGCGTATCAAGCCAGCATGTCTGCTTTAGACAAATTTATTAGAGCTGCAGACCATTTAGTTGAGTTTGAAGCTGCCTTATCGGAAAACACTCCTCGCGATGTATCGAAATTTAGTTTGGATGTTCAAAGCGATGAGCTCCTAACTATATGGACGAAAGTAAAAAGCTTGTATGAGGAATGTCTGCTCTCTTTGGAAACCAGCGATGATAATGACGGTAATAACGATATAAGCGTTGTTAAGGCCAAATATATGGCAACTTATCGAAGTAATGTATCGTGTCTTTCTAATCTCAGAGAGAAAATGTTTGAATGTCGCCCAAGTGTCTCCAATAGTCATTCCTCAACAGCTTCATCAAATGAAATACGATTCAATAACTTATCGCTTCCTCCATGTGACACAGATATCTTTCACGGAGATTATCTCACATGGCCAACATTTCGTGATCTTTTTACTGCCATTTACATTCAAAACTCTCGTTTAAGCAATGTTGAACGGTTATATCATCTCATTCAAAAAACCAGTGGAGAAGCTCGAGAAATAGTTCAGAAATGTCCTCTTACAAATCAAGGATTCGATTTAGCTTGGAAATCTTTGCAATTAGCTTATGATAATAAGCGGATTCTGGTCAATAATCAGATGAAACAACTTTTTGAGCTTCCCGCCTTCTCTTCAGAAACTGGTTCAGGTCTTAAAACGATTCAGCGCGGTGTAAATAACTGTTTGTCCAATCTACAACTTCTTGGAGTAAGTGTAAGTCAATGGGATCCTGTCATAATTTATCTGTGTGGACAACGATTGTCACAACAAACCATTGTCTTATGGGAACAAGGGATACAAGATAAGTCCGCTCTTCCTTCATGGAAAAATCTTGATTCATTTCTTACCGAAAGGATTCGAACTCTTGAATGCATAGAGGACATGAAAAGTCCCAGTTCGAACAAAAGTTCTTCTAAAAAACCTAGCATTCATACTTCTAACAGTTCAAATCCTAAAAAATTGAATGTTTATCATTCAAACTTGTCAAGTCATACTTGTGTTCTATGTCTAAAAGAACAACACACTTTACGTGTATGCAAACGGTTCATCAATATGAACGTAAACGATAGATTTTCCAACGTAAAGCGAATAAAATGCTGCACTAACTGCCTCTCACGATCGCATGAAAACAAAGATTGTAAAAGCATTCATAATTGCTCCATCTGTAATAAACGTCATCATACGCTCTTGCATAGAGACACATCAAACTTCCAGCAAAACAATTCTCCACGAGATAACCGTACGTCGGGGTCACGCCCCACTGGAGAGCAGCTACCAAACCCCTATCACCAACAAATACAGTCCACTCCTTCTTCTTCTATGCAGACTAGCGTTGATAAATTTCAAACTTGCTTTGCTTCTCGAAACTCAAATGTCTTCTTGGGTACGGCTATGGTTAACATCATTCATCTCGGAAATACTTATGCTGCGCGCGCATTGATTGACTCTGCGTCAGAAGCCTCGTTTATAACGGAACGACTTCGGAAGTTAGTAAATTTACCAACTTTACCAACTCAAGCAACAATATCAGGCTTAAATCAAACCACTTCAGCTAGCTCGAGCAAACTTTGCTCTGTTGTAATTGGATCTCCTCTCGATCCAACTATTCAAATTGAGGCTTTAACACTCGTTTTACCTCAAATAACTGGTAACCTACCATCCTGTTCAATTGATCCCAACCTTAAAAATCAGTTGCCCAAAGTTCCACTGGCTGATGCGTTCTTCTGGAGAAGCGCTCCAGTTGATATTCTCATTGGTGGTGATATGTTCCCCCATGTTATTCTTAATGGAATCAAACGCAAAGTGCTCGGCAGTCTTATAGCGCAAGAGACTATCTTTGGCTGGATCTTCACTGGTCCACTTGTACGAGACAACTTGTCGTGTTTTTCAACAAAAGTATCATACTGCAACGAAACAGAAGATTTCGATAAACAATTATCACGATTTTGGGAATTAGAAGAACCTCCTAAAAATAAATTTTTAACCACTGCAGACGCATTTTGTGAAGAAAATTATAAAAATACTACGAAGCGAACATGTGATGGACGCTACATGGTAACCTTACCTTTTAAAAATACCTTTCCCTCCTCTTTAAACCTTGGCTACTCTCGAAATATCGCCATGAAACAATTTCTTCGAAACGAATCTTCACTTGTACGCAAGCCAGACTTCAAAGTCTCATACGATAAAGTTATTACCGAATATCTCGAACTAAGTCATATGCGAGAAGTACCTTCTCCGGGCTACGAATCCAATCCAATGCACTGCTATCTGCCTCATCACCCAGTCATAAAACCAACTAGTACGACTACTGCTATTCGCGTTGTTTTCAACGCATCCAGCTCTTCGACAAATGGGAAAAGTCTCAACGATTTGTTACACGCTGGGCCTGTTCTTCAGGCCGACCTTGTTTTCTTAATTTTAAAATGGAGACTTTACAAATTTGTGTTCAATAGTGACATACAGAAAATGTATAGACAGATACTAGTCGACCCAAGTCATACTCCCTTTCAGAGAATCCTCTTCAGAACCTCACCTACTGACGATGTTTGTGATTACGAGTTACAAACCGTAACCTTTGGAGTGAATTGTGCTCCTTATCTTGCGATTCGGACTCTCCACCAACTTGCGGACGATTGTCAAGATTCTTATCCTTTAGCGTCTTCAATTTTACGTAACTCTATGTACGTTGATGATGTCTTAGCCGGAGCCCATGACTTAGCCACTGCCATTAAAGCCCGTAGTGAGCTTGTTGCGGCTCTAAGTTCTGCAGGTTTTTCTCTGCGTAAGTGGACGTCGAACTATAAAGAGATCCTGCATGATATCCCTAAGGAACATTTATTAGATATTGATTTTTTAGATTTTGAGGATTGTAGTCAAGCTAAGACCCTAGGAGTGCGCTGGAATGCACGCCTTGATGTTTTTTATTTTGTGGTTCCTCCTTTACAAAAACAACCTAGTCATACCAAGAGAGAAGTTCTTTCTATGATTGCGAAACTTTTTGATCCTGTTGGATGGCTAGGTCCAATCGTTATAGTTGCGAAAATGATAATGCAGCAAGTTTGGTTAGATAATCTCCAATGGGATGATTCCTTACCTAATGTAACTGAAAAAAGATGGCAAGAGTTCTTAGTTGGTTACTCGTATATAAATGATATACAAATACCGCGTTGGGTCGATTTTACTCGTGATAGTAATATACAAATCCATGCTTTTTGTGATGCCTCAGAAAAAGCATACGCGGCGGCAATATACATACGTATTCAAAGCTCTTCTAATAAAGTTTCGACTCATTTGCTCACGTCAAAAACTAAAGTCGCTCCATTAAAAACAATTTCACTTCCGAGGTTGGAGCTTTGCGGAGCAGTTCTTCTTTCGGATATGCTTGATTCTCTCTTACAAGAACTAGGCTGTCACATAAATAATGTTACGTGTTGGACAGATTCCACAATAGTTCTTGCCTGGTTACAAAAGCCACCATATACATGGACAACATTTGTCGCAAATCGTGTTTGTAAGATTCAAGGAGTGATAGGAAGTAAAAGCTGGCATCATGTTGATACCCAAGATAACCCTGCGGACTTAGGAAGCCGAGGCGTTTCGCCTCAAGATCTTGTTAACAATTCTTTATGGTGGAATGGTCCAAGCTGGCTGCAACTTGACATGACCAAATGGCCCAATTTTTCTATCATCAATGTAGATACTTCCCTTGAACTGAAACCTATAAAAGCACACATTTCTTCTATCTCTGTATGTGAAGATATTCTCGAAAGATTTTCATCGCTTCCACGGGCTCTGAGAGTAATTGCTTACATGCTTCGATTTCATAATCGAACTTTACGCAATCAGGATAAATTCGAGTCGTTGTTAGTTACCAACTTAGAAATAAACAAAGTAAAAGAACGTTTATATATTCTATGCCAAAGAGCACATTTTACAAACGAATACCAAAACCTTCTTGAAAGACGACCCTTGAGCTCTAAAAGTAGCATTTTAACACTCAATCCCTATTTAGACCGTAGCAATGTTATGCGAATAAACGGCCGTCTTGCGAATTCTCCTACTTTATCTTTTTCGGAACGACACCCCATACTTCTTCCGTATAATTGCAAACTTTCCGAACTCTTAGTTCAATTTCATCACCAGAACAGCCTTCATGGAGGCAACCAATTAATGTTAACATTAGTTAGACAAACCTATTGGATTCCAAAACTTAAAAACCTGATAAGAACAACTATCCATAATTGTAAAGTTTGTTTGCTGGACAAGAAACAAAAACTTACACAAATTATGGCTGCCTTACCGCCAGAGCGCACGATTCTTGAACGACCCTTTCAAAATACTGGAGTTGATTTTGCAGGACCGTTTGACGTTAAAAATTACACAGGCCGAGCGTGCCTTATAACCAAAGGATACGTTTGTATTTTTGTTTGCTTTTCAACCAAAGCCATACATTTAGAAGCAACCAGTGATTTGTCGACCGCTGCCTTTTTGGCTGCTTTTACTAGATTCGCATCTAGAAGAGGTTGCCCTCAAAAGTTGTTTTCCGACAACGGTACAACATTTGTTGGTGCGGCAAAAATATTAAAAAAAGATTTTTCTGATTTTGTTCGCAAATCTCGAGATACGATCTGTCAATCTTTTCACCACCAAAATCTATCATGGCATTTTATACCAGCTGGCGCTCCTCACATGGGAGGCCTTTGGGAAGCTGGTGTAAAAAGTTTTAAATTCCATTTTAAAAAATTAGCCATTCCTCATAAATATACTTTTGAAGAACTTTCTACTTTACTCGCGCGTATAGAAAGTTGCCTGAATTCACGACCTATTAGTCCTATATCCGAAAATTCTTCTGACGTATCCGCGTTAACACCAGGTCATTTTTTGATCGGATGCCCCATACTAGCTCCAGCTGAGCCAAGCTTTAATGAAAATCCCTTAAGTGTTATCAACAGATGGCAAAAATTAAAAGCGATCAGTCAGGAGTTTTGTTTAAGATGGAAAGAAGAATATTTGAAGGAGCTACACAAACGTTACAAATGGAAATTTCCGACAAGAAATTTGTGTTTAGACGATTTAGTTGTAGTACGTCAAGAAAATTTACCTTCCACCGAATGGCGCCTAGGAAGAATTGTTAAAATATATACTGGATGTGATAATCGCGTCAGAGTTGCCGATATTAAAACCGAACGTGGTATCATTACGCGCCCTTTAGTAAAACTAATCATTTTACCATAGTACTTCAAAAACAAAAACGTATTTACATTCTTTTCTTTCGAAACTTTACCATTTGCATTTATTTTCCCATTACATTCATACAGCTCATCATAAGCAAAAACTCATCATGGACCAAACCACCGGAATATCTAAGAACGATTTCACGAAATGCCATGTATGCAAGCGATCACATCCGCTCCGCTTTTGTAAGACCTTCTTAGCCATGAATTTGGAAAAGCGTTTGCGGGCTATATTACTTCATGGCTATTGTTCAAAGTGTCTTGCTCAGTCTCATACTGCTAAAAATTGCAAAAGTAAATTGAGTTGTCAACATTGCAAACAGGGTCACAACACACTCATACACAGTACTACCAAGCCCAACAACAAACGTGCCGGAATAAAGTTAATAAAGCCAAACAGAGCACCAATGAGTCCACCAAGAGGAGCTCTTTCGTCACTGCAGCGAGTCACCTCATTATCACCCACAGTGCATCTCAATATTCGTTTCCACCAAAATTTATATTTGGCTCGTGCGCTTATCGACCCCTGTTCGGATGTCAGCAGAGTTTCGGAGTCCTTGGTATTTCAACTGGGTATTCCCACAAGTAATGTAGACAGAAACCAAATCTGTCTCCTTTCTTTGCAATCGCTACACGATCGCTCTCAGCAATTACTTATACATGCAAAGCTGTGTCCAAATTTTTGTTTTAAAACACCCTCCGAAAATGTCGACGTAGGCCTCAAGACGCAATTTGAAAATATTCGTTTAGCTGACCCGAAGTTTTATACTTCTTCTGCTGTATCTCTTATCCTTGGCGCCGATGTATACCCGAAGCTGGTTCGTCCTGGTCTGATGATTAACCCGGGGGTTCCTCTCGCCCAAAACACTTTCTTTGGATGGGTTCTCTCTGGCCCGTGCTTTCATTGAATATACAATTAATTGCACGTTTTTGCTTTAAACATAATTAAAAATCTTTTGAAATTATATACTATTGAATTCTTAAATTTTGTATTATCAAACTTGAAGGGAATATTAAAGCTCAATGAATTATAAAACATATTATACATAATAACTATGCGTATTAATTTATCTTAAGTTTTTTTCCTTATTTATTTTTATGTAACCTTTAAATTGCAGTGCCTTATACTGCAAGGTGGGCGGCAATGTTTAAGCCAAACACTAATAACGTAATTTTACTTGAATGCCTGAAATCCCTTTCTAGCTATTACATTATCGTCGAATGCACTATTACCAACATTTACAATACAATGTTATTGATAACATACAAAAACAGACTATGCTAACTTTTATGTTAACTAGCTTCCGGTTTATGTAAATTTCATTCTCTTTTTGGATCGACTTTGTACCGATACACAGCGTAAGAACTTTCCTCAATAAAAATTCTTCTTAATACATAAAATCTTGTATCTTTGTTTTATTTCATTTTATATTTCGAACTCTGGCAATTCTTTGGAGATCAATCGAGTGTTCCAATCTTGCATGAACAACACTTTTATACTAACAGCAACAAAAACCAACTGAGAACTATATCGTTGGGTAGCTAATTTTTTTGATGAGCAAAAACAACAACCAAAATTTATTTTTATGATCAAGCCCAAGATGACACGTTTTAGGCATAAATTGACGCGTTTATCAAAAAAGTTTTCAAGCCCAATTTCTGGCATAAGCTGCGTACGTGAATTGCATGTTCGGAGATGGTTTCAACTCTATTGAGCTAATTTCTTTTTCGAACGCTTTGAGCTTGATTTTAGCCCATTTTTTTTTTCGACGAAATTTTAAATATAAAAAAATAATGATTCAGCATTTTTAGTAAGAAAAAAGCGCTTTCACTCTGACATAGCATAGCATTGCTTATAGCATCTAATAGCAAAACTTAAAATATTGCTTGGCTCGAAGCGCTCACTCTGACATCAGCCTAAATAATAAAAATCGCTCATTTTACAAAGTGTCTGGATATTTAACACCCACTTTAATAATAAGGAAACAAAAGTTTCAGGTAATTGAATAACGAATAATTGTTTGCCAAAAAATATGCAATAATATTTTTTGTTATTTTAACTTAAACACTAAAATAATTTGCTGTGCATAGGGGAGAGTGGTACTAGTTGTCACAAAATTTGAATGAACTGCTGTAACTCCCACAAATTAAGCAATAATGGCACTGCAAAACTTTTAAAGATAAATTCAATATTTTATTCTTCAATCCTGATATGAATAACGAATATTATTTTAAAATAAATCAAAAAATTTTCTAGTTAAAAAATTCAACTCGTCTGGGACAAGTAACCCCACCCGTGGGGTAAGTTGTCTCAACGCGTAGTCCCCGTTGTCACACCTCTTAATCGTGGTCGCTGCTGCACTTCGAAGAACAATTAAAGCAGCAATGTATCAAAAAATCACTTTCAATGCATTATGTAGACAACGTTTGCAGTTTATACATATATTGACGACAATTGTTATTGGATTTGACGCTTGACAACAAACTACACGTAGTGAATCCACGTTATCTTTATTGATACTAGCTGTAACCGGCTTGCATCATGATATCTGAAGATGTCCGACCTCGGTTTGTAAGTCGTTTGCGATTTCTTGGCATATTTCCTTAAATTCAAATAAAACATAGAATAATTTCAAAATGGTTATATGAAATTATATGTGACAACAAGCCCCACAAGCGCTGTGACAACCTGTACCATTTGGAAAAAAATGTAAACAATGTTCTGTAAATTTAAATATAAGGTTTTATCTAAAAATTCATAAGTATTTGCAAAATATAATATTAATTGTATTGGAAATTTATTTAAAGTTGATTATTGCACACTTCTATTTGTCTAAACACAAATTTTTAAAACATATAAAAATACACAAATCCAACTTAGTTTCTTAAATCTCTTTTAATTTTTGCAAAACAAAACTAACGGCTCTTTAACTTTCTTGGCATGCTAGAAATTGCAATAGAGTATAGATGACATTGATATTTAACTCGATAACGTGTTGAATCAAAAGATATCGGCGTTGTGACAACTAGTACTTGAGACAACGGGGACGAGTCTCCCCTACTCTCTGGCTGAACTTGTTTCTGGCTGTATATGTTGAACATTTTGAAAAGCACTGCAATAGCCTAATTACAGTTTGAGCGATACATGGTGCGAAACGAAACTCTTGATTTTTATATATTAAGATACACTTTTATGTTTATTCTTTATGAAGATTTTCAACATATTTTCAAAATATGTTGAAAATTTTGAAAAGCACTGCAATAGCCTAGTAACAGTTTGAGCGATACATGGTGCGAAACGAGACTCTTGATTTTTATATATTAAGATACACTTTTATGTTTATGCTTTATGAAGGTTCATTGTCCCTGTGGTGCACATGGTTCTAGAGTTTCGAGCACGTTATACCAGAGAAGAAAAAATACGATTATGATAGAATATATTTGCCACAGAAATATTTCACAGAAAATTTCGGTTTTGTTTCAGAAAATTTGGACTGGAATGTTCATTTTTAATGTGGTGACCGTGGCATGCAGGTTAAGTGTGTGGCTTAGCATGCTCGGAGCCCGGGTTCGATCCCCAGCCGCGGCGAAAAGTTTTTTCAACAAAAAATTTTTCTGATCGGACACCACCTCTCTGCAGACAATGGCAAACCTCAGAGAGTAAATAATGCCATGTTAAGCTTCTTGAGAACATGAGCCGTTCGGAGTCGACATTAAACATGTAGGTCCAGTTCTCGGTCAATTGTGTACAAACATTTCGTCGCCTTAATAAAACAATAGTGTATACGCATGTACACCATTATTTTTTTATTGCATAATAAGAATCTACATAACTGATTCTATATGTGGTCAAAATTTGGTGAAATTCTACTTCCACAAAGTGGGTCGATTATTTTCTCAAAAATTGACTGGTTTCCCAGATGTCTAATAGCACAAAAACTTTAAACTCTATTATCTCGAAACGGCAAAAAAATTATACACTATTGTTTTATTAAGGCGACGATTTAATAACTCACACAACACAATTGATCATAAGAAGCTCGGTCAAAGTCCTTTCAAGGGCTGAAATGGCCAATTTTTTTTTTTTGTTTTGTTTTATGTTCATTTTAATAATCTAGAAAATATAGGCTTGATTTGAGGCGATTTAATCTGGAGTTTTGATATTTTCTTAAATTTTGATAGCTCAGAAAATATCTACTTGACTTAAGTAGATTTTGACTGGAATATTTATTGTGATAGGTCAGAAAATAATTAACTTGATTTAGGCTTATATTAGCTGTGTGCTATCTGTGGATGCGATATTCTTAATCCCCACTGAATATGGGTATAATTTTTTATTCGTGTACAAGCTAATAAAAGTAGATTCGGATTCAATTTCTCTATAGGATACAAAAAGTTTTTCAAAAGAAGTGAATTTTCTGATTGGCTGTCACCGCTTTGCACACAATGGCAAGCCTCAGGGCGTGAACAATGTCATACAAAGCTTCTTGAGAACATAAACATTAGCCGTTTGATGTCGGCATAAAACATGTAGGTCTAGATTTTGATCAGATCAATTGTGTACTAACATATTATAACACGCAAAACGCAATTGTCCATTAGAAAGTCAGTCAAAATTTTTTTAACGATGAATGGCAAAATGCTTAAAAACACTTTAGAGAACAATACTCAGTTAAAGCAAAGATATTTTAAAGAACTTTAATGCAAAAAAGGGCATGATATAAAATAAGCATATTGAAACCTATAAAAACAAATCAACTTAAACTCAGTTCTATAGCTAGAAATTGTTTTTTAAAAGCTAATCCTTGATAATTCGAGGATAATTAGAATTTCTGACCAGAAATACCTCTAATTAAAATCCATTTGATATCTTTTTTTCAAAGCATAGCAAATTAAATACAAAATCGAAAGTTCATGAACTTTTAAATGTATTTGTTTTTTTTTAAATTTAAGTTGTTATTCCAGCCATGGAAGTGTTAGCTGCTTCTTTGGAATAATAAAATATCTAAAAATATTTTTAATAGTTTAAAATATGCAAATAAGACTATAAATAAAACTATAATCAAATTATGCTACTTTCAACAATACCAATCAACAAAGATTAGCCAATGAAGATCAGTTAAAAATGTAATTAACAACATTTTGCCAACTGCGACATAAGGTAGACAGAAATGTGATCAGAGCTATAATTAAGAAATGTATGTTCCAAAAAGCTTGACTAACAGAAGCATACGAATTGGTGCTAAACTATAATAAACTATAATAAATAATAGAATTTTACTGCATATTATTATGAATAACGATATGAAACATAGACCTGAATTAAAGAAACATGAATTTCTAGTTTAATTCTGCAGTTTTCAGCACTGAATAAAACAGAATACATTTCTTCAGATGAAGTTAAGGTTTAGTATAGATTTGGCAGCTGAATTAGCAGAATGGCATTAAGGATGACTGTAAGTAGCAACATTAAGACAAAAGAAAGATTTGATCTGATCATAGATGATATTTTTAGAGCATTATGGCGCTGTTGCTGCTGATTGGAATGACTTTTCTGTCAGCTAGTTGGGCACAGAACGAAGAGCTGATCTATGATAAAATGTTTGTTCATAAAGTTTTTTTTTTTCTAATTGTTGACACATAACGGCTAAAAAATCAAATTTCACAGATATCCAGGACCAAGGCATAGCTTTCGTTTGGAAACAGCAGAACATCCTAATGCCGATGCACCAAATACGGAAATGCTTATAAAAGGCAAAACAAGTGTCACATTTTTACAACCAGACAAAAGTTTTGCACAAAAATTAGTAACATATTATGTGGCTGACAAAAATGGGTTTAGAGCCAGATATAACTTCAGTCAAGTGGAGTATCCACCTGAAAGGGATAGACTTGGACTTGGTGCACTAAAAGCAGCTGCAGGATAGCAAGATATATGATAAACAAATTTATGCTTTTTAACTATTTTAACCTGTTCTAGAACAACAATAGCTATTAGAATAAAAACTCAAACACTGAAAATATTGACTTTGACTTCAAATTTAACTTCCGGTTATTAGATGAACTCAAAAAGATGGAATTCTTAAAGTTTTGCCTATGTTATGTGTCTGTGTATGTGATGAAGTAAAAACTTTATTCATGTGTGCGATTTCTCAAAACAAATGAGGTAGTCATAGTTGAAGCAATCAGCATGTTCACATAAGCAAAAACCATAGCAATTACAATCTCAGCCAAGATGAGCATAATTTAAGTCACGATAATGACGACAACAATTGTTTTTGCCAAAAAAAAAAAAAAACAAAATTCAACAATAAATAAATACACTTCAATGTTCGACAACAAGTTTTGCTAGTTTTATTTTTACCATGAAATTAAAATAACTGAGTTAAGTCAAAATTTATTATTTTAGTATTACCGTGACAACGCAGGGTAAAACATGAATTCTCAGAACTTGATTGTAAGTATCAGACTAATATTTTTAAGCATTTTTATTTTTAAGTACTCCTCAATTTCATAAAAATTAATGCTGAGCATTTCAATTGTAGAATTTTATTATTTTGCTGCTTGGAGTGATCTGTATTAGCAACAGTTTGGAACAACAACAGCCACAGCAACCACAACTATATAATACACAGTAAGCTGTTTAGCAATAAATTTTCAAATTCCAGTTTTCAAATGCTAATATTGTTATTGATGTTATTGTTGTTATAGATTCAAAAAACCATACACTTTGAATGAAACGATTGAAGTCATCAATCCTGGAACACCACAAGAGGAAGTTGTAGTTAAGGGTAGAAGAATCGTCGTCTATTTAACACGCGGTAAAAATGGAACACACTATTCGATCAAAGAAATCAGCAATTACACAGCAGACAAGAATGGTTACAGAGTAAAAACAAGTTTTGAAATGATTTTGATCGACGATGTGGAAGATAAATTAGGAGCAATGGCGCTAAAAGCAGCTGCAGGATAGACTAAGTGCGGACTATTGGAAGAACATATGAGAAATACACATAGTTAGATTATAATACAAATATTATATACGTACAGAACTAAGTACGATTGTTCTAAAACTTTTACATACAAACATACAAAAATATTTTTATAAATGAACGTATTCTAATAAAAAAAAACAACCCAACAATTGTGCGATTATCGACATTTAAAAATTTTACATCTGATTAATATTTAATATAGATATTAAGATAACAATAAATTTAGAAATTTACTAAAATAAATAATATACAAAGCTCTTAGTACATAAATGATAAATTTTTCTCTTTAACGTTACACTCGAAGGCATATTTCTGTCAATATATAGAAAATATTCTATTAAACCAACAAATTTTATGTGTACATGAAAGAAAAACTCAAAACCTGCATTTCATGTAAGCAAATTTTACTTCTCACTGCTGCTGTTTTGATCATATACACAGCTTTATGTGGTCTTTAACGTTACATTTTTTTAAATAAGTTTCGCTACATTTAAAAAAAAATTATCGAAATTGGCAACAAAAAACCTTAAATAAAATAACTAAACAAATTATCTCGTCAACAAATAATGCTTTTTCGTAGAATTCAACAATAAACATTTGGCTTAACGATTAGCTAAATATTTTTAAAAAATTATAATATTGAATTATAATATTGAACTTACATAATACACAATAAATATATCAAAGGAGAATACATACAAGTATGATTTTTTCAGTGAATTGCTAATTTACGCTGTAGCTTAAACAAAATATATTAAATATTTAATATAACTTTGATTTAATATAACGTAAATGAGGCCATTTTTGATTAACTTCTCCTGAGAATTGATTTTATAGGTAAATTTGAATACTCAGCAGATTGTGTTCAACATCTTTAACCCAAATTTTTAGGGGAAAAACAGTAGTTTTAAACTTAAAAAGTTCAAGACACAAGCAGCGCTGTAAAATAACTGCCTTAGTAAAATTAGAAAAAGGGTCAGGAAGCTGTTGAATAGAGCCAAATGCAATAATGACTGGCTTTCCTACTCTCGAGCTCTCATCAATAACAACGAAGAGATTAAAAAGGCTAAAAAGAACTCATTCATGAACTTCAATGGTTGCATCAAGGTTGCTCCTTCGAGTTGTCGCCACCATAAGATCTAAGCAACCGTCAGACCACAATACTTAAGTAGTCTAATACATGAGATTGTGACTTGACCAAAACCACGTTAGACCCCCAAGAACTCCATATTAACACTCACTTTCCGGGTTTCCGTATTCAGAACAACCCCTGTACAAACCATTCTTACCACTACGAACAGACAAAATCTGATTTTGACGACACTGAGTAGCAAAGTTGTGGTGACCGTGGCATGCAGATTAAGTGTGTGGCCTAGCATGCTCGGAGCACGGGTTTGATCCCCAGTCGCGGCGAAAAGTTTTTTTTTCAATAAAAATTTTTCTGATCGGTCACCACCTCTCTGCAGACAGACTCTCGGCAAACCTCAGAGAGTAAATAAGGCCATGTAAAGCTTCTTGAGAACATAAACTTTAGCCGTTCGGAGTCGGCATAAAACATGTAGGTCCAGTTCTCGGTCAATTGTGTGCAAACATTTAATAACACACACAACACAATTGATCATAAGAAGCTCGGTCAAAGTCCTTTCAAGGGCTGAAATGGCCAATTTGTTTTTGTTGTTTTTTTTTTTTTTTGCCTGATAATACTTCAAGTAGAGAATGTCCCTAAGGAGACGTCTTATAACCTATTTTTTAGTCGCTAGTTGGTCTTTGAACTGCAAACTGTCATGGAACCTACACATAGACCGCATTTTTAGCAAACCTACACACTCTTTGTGAACCTGTAGAAACATTAGCGGTAAGGACTAAGAAGGAACAAGCCGAAAGATAATGCACAATCTACACACATTGCCTCCATACGTCGTTAGACCCAAACTATCATATACGTGGTCGCAAACCCTAGAAGGACCAACTATCAAACGGTTGGAACGAGTTCAAAGTTCTGCAGGGATATGTACAATCAGGTCCACCACAACAGCGGCCCTAAATATAATGTCACATCAATTCACATAGCATACACGGTGAGTAATTTGAGCTGAAAACAAGCTCAAACCAATTAATTTTGGGAGTGATTCTGAGCTAAGCCATCATGTTCTTGATATCAAGCCATAACGTAAATGTTTATCAAAAACTCAACACGCCCATTCGAGCATAATATATGGGCATCTCCTAGTGCCACGGACGCGACATCCGCACGGTTTTAATTACTCGAAAAACAAGAAAGAAACAAAATGAGCCGATATGTATTTTAAGTGTTTTAACGCGATGAACGAGTGCTACATTTTATAAAAATATTGGCGAGATTTAGTACAAATTAGTACAAAGTAATAAGCAATCATTTAATGGAACGGACGTGACAAAAAGTTTTTTTTAAGCTCATATAGAAATTTACGATTTTTTATTTACTTTTTTTTATATATAATATATAGGGTTCCCAACTATCCCAGATTTCAAGGGACGTCCCGTATTTCAGCTAATTTTTTTGCGTCCTGCAACGACCCCTTGCGGGACACCGCTTGTCCCACATTTGAGAACTTGAGATTGTTTGTATTAAAATTTCCAATTCGATATGAAACACAGTTTTCTAAACCGTTTAATTTTATTATCAAAATAAATTTATAAAAGGGAAGAACATTTTTTTAGTTTAAATTTTTTGATGCAGAAAATTTTTTAGAGCGTAGTTTCTTGCTCTTTTTGTAATGTTCGCTGAAATTTATGCTGTTTTTTTTACCTTATATTTAAATGCGCAAACATTTAGAACAAATGATAGCACAAGTACGGTGTTGCACCGACGGCCTGCAGCAACCTGCATCTTGAAAGAGAAATATAATAAAAATTACATAAAAAATTAATTATTTTCTCAAGAAAAAAATTTTGAAGTGAAATAACGGATGACAAAATATTTTTTTACGCACATTTTTTTTTTAATTTTGGTTGGTTGATTTTGAAAAATAAAATTCAGTACTTCCGCAGCGCAGTTGCGATGATCAACAAAATTCAGGAATATACCTTAATTTTTTTCATTTATTTTTCTGCTCAGAGAATATTCAATTTTATTTTTAATGTCGATTAATCAGAATGAAGAACACTCTCCAAATTATTTTCTTATTCTCAAACATGCGCGAAAATGTTCTTCTCTTTTGAAACAGGCTATATTATTATTTTTCATACATTTTATTTATCAAAACGATTTGGATTTATTTTTTTGATTTTTTCATGAATTGGGCAAGAGTTGGAAATAGATCTAAACAATATCAAGGAACCAAGCGATGGTGTAAAGGCATCGTTGATACCCTTTATTTCTTAAAAAATACAAGGAAATATTTAATAAAATAAAAAATTCTAATGTTGTCCCGCATTTTTCAGCCAAGTCCCGCATTTTGTACTTTTCAGAGTTGGCAACCCTAATAATATACATGGTTATGGAGGTCAAAGGATAACTATTCTACGTAGACTTATTAAATATTAGAATTATCTCTTTCCTTTTTTTAAAAGATATAGCACGAATACGGACGCGAAAAATTTTTCCACAGTAGTAAAATACAGTATAGATGTTCATTATCAATTTTAATAAAAATACATCATAATTAGTTAAATTCAAAGGATAACTATTCTTCGTAGACTTATTAAATATTAGAATTATCTCTATCCTTTTTTTTAGCACGAATACGGACGCGACATCATGGACGCGACAAATTTTTCCACAGTAGTAAAATACAGTAAAGATGTTCATTATAAATTTTAATAAAAATACATCATAATAAGTTGAATTCAAGTTACATAGCAGTAATACTAATCAAAATAAAAAAAAAATAGATAATAATAATAATAAAAAAAGTTAAAAGCTGTTAGAGTGATTTATTTTAATGTTTTCTTCCGTTTTGGTGGACCTTTTTTGGGAGATGCCCATAAGTGATTTTTGGATCATTTATCGAATTAATATGTCCACATGCGTCTAATATAAGCAATTTTTGGATTATTTATTTAAAAATTAATTAATTAATTTAATTGTGCCTAATTTATGTGAAAATATGTCAAATGCCAACAAATAAATATTAATACAAAATTTAAGGCATTTTTATTTAATTATAAATTTTATAAATTCAATTATAATAAATTATATTTTCATTGTCCAAATAAGATATATCTGATCCAATTCGAGCAGGAAAATATAATTTTTGAATTTATTTTCTGCACTTTTATACACTTTTACATACTAACAGGAACAAAAACCAACTGAGAATTACGTCGTTGAGTTGATATTTTTTTTTTTTTTGATGCGCAAAAACAACAACAACAAAATTAATTTTTTTACAAACAAGCCCAAGATTACACTTTTTAAGCACAAATTGAGATGTTTATCAAAAAAAAATTTCAAGTCCAATTTTTGACATAAATTGCGAACGTAAATTTGTTTGAGATGAAAAGTTTGTTTTATGATAGTTTTGAGCTCTATTGAGCTGATTTCAGTAACGAACGCTTTAAGCTTGATTTAAGCCTATTTTTTTCTCTCAGTGTACACATCCAGATGGATGCGAAGCTCAGCCTGCTCAGAATTTTCCATCTGGGACGCATTGTCTAACGCTCCTTTAAATCACTCTCTGTTGAAAACTAACTCCATCTTAAACGACTTTGTGTGCTATACGTACGGTTCTAAAATGGAGGAAGGCACTGGAATCTATGGTGGACATTCCAATGAGAGTCCCTTCTATAGCGTCTGTCAGTATACCACAATCTTCAAAGCGGAAATTCCTGGTATTAACTGAACCGTCTGAGTTATGTTAGAAACAAAACGATTTTCGTCTTTTCTGATAGTCAAGCTGCTCTTAAAGCTCTGAAATCCCCGATTATTAAATCCAAGCCAGTGTTACCAAGTTACAATGGATTCATGTCCACTGTGGCTTTGACGGGAATGAGAACGCAAACTCTCTAGCCAAACGGGGAGCTGAAACACCATTCACAGAAGCGAAACCGTTTTGTGGTGTTGGCAAGAATCTCTTGAAGCACCTCGTCAAAAGAACTTCATTCCGCGAATCTAAGGATTCTTGGAAAAACTTTTTATTGGAATAGATTTGCGCTAGCCAACATTCCCAGAAATATCACTTAAAAAATCTAAGTTTCTCATTAACATAGGGAAGAGAGACCTAAGAGCAATGATGATTTTACTTGAACTTTGTAAACTTAATAATTGGGTGAAGGCATGTTTCATAAAGAATTAAAAGCATCATGCAACTCTATAAAACTGTGTGCATGTTGCGCGATATGGCATGAAATTTCCTACCAGTTTAATATATTATTTATTTACATTTTTTTTTAGCAATTAGAAAACTTTGTTTTTTAGTTTAAAAAACTTTAAAGTTTATTCAAAGAAAGCTTTTTATGTTATTAAAAACGTTTTGTAAGATTCCAAATGAGGTAGACAGGAATGTGATTAGAGTGATAATAAATAAATTAATGTTTTTAAACCGCTTGAGTGCCAGCAGTTTACGAATTGGCGCTAGACTGTAATAAAACATAAACAAATTTTACTGCATAACATTATGAACGAGCATTTTAAACCTAAACTTAAAACAAAGAAACAAGAATTTCTAGTTTTATCCAGTGAACAAAAGAATACTTTTCTTCAGATCAAGCCTATGTTCGAATTAAGTTGAAGTTTAGTTTGAATTTGACAGCTAAAGTAGCAGAATGACACCTAGGAAGACAGTAAGTAGAGCATTTGAGACAGAAAAATGATTTAAACTGATCATAGCTGATATTTTAGCAAATTATGGGTGTGTTGTTGATGATTGTAATGATTTTTCTGACAGCAAGTGGGGCAGAAGAGGCGCTGATCTACGATGACATGTAAGTTTATGAAGTTGTTTTTTGAAAATGTACAATAAATAGCTTAAAATTCATTCCACAGATATCTTGATCCAATTAATAGTGTTCGTTTGGAAACAGCAAAACATCCTAATGCCGATTCACCAAATGCGGAAGTGGTTATAAAAGGCAAAACAATTGTAAGATATATACAACCAGCCAAGAATATCTCACAAGAATTAGTGACATTCTATGTGGCTGACAAAAACGGTTTCAGAGCAAAGTATAGCTTGGTTCAAGAGAAGTATCCACCTAATAGGAATAGAGTCGGTCTTGGTGCTCTTAAGGCAGCTGCAGGATAGAAAAATATAAAAATAATTAATCTTTTTAAGCCATAAAAATAACCTGTTCTACAAAAATAACCATTAGAATAAAAAATCAAAAACTCAAAATACTGTTTATAGACTTCAAATTTAACTTCCGGTAATTAGAAAAACTCAAACAAACGAAATTCTTACAATTTTGCTTGTGTGCCAACTCACGAAACTAACGAGTTAGTCATCGTTGAAGCATTCAATATGTTCAAATTAGCAAAAATTATAGCAATAAGAATCTCAGCCGAGATGAGCATAATTTAAGCCACGATAATGACGACAACAATTGTTTTTTCCAAAAAAAAAAAAAAACAATTCAACAATAAATTAACCGACTTCAAAGTTCAGCAACAAGTTTTGCCTACTTTATTTTAACCATGCAAATTTAAGTAAAACCGTGACAACACAGGGTAAAGCATGAATACCCATAACTTGACTGTATATAGCAGTTCAACGTATAAATATTCAAAAAGACCACAACAATTAATGAGCCAATTTTATTCTTTCAATTTTAGCATTTCATACTTTTGCTGCTTGGTATCTTTCTGTATTTTGATCTCTCTGCATCAACAGCCGCGTGGGATAAAAAAAGCCGCAGCAACCTGAACTTTCTTGAAGTTCAATTTTGAAATTCTTAAAATTGGTTTTGATAGATTAAACACACGGGTTCGAAACCTGACAAAAAAAAAATAATTTTTTGAAAACAAAAACTGATTTTTTGATATTTTTTTTTAAGTTTTGAAATAATATAGTAAAAAGGGATGGAACTCACGACTTCACCTTCCTTTTGGCATTACTTTTTTTGCATATGATGCATATGAATACCACGAAAAAAAATACTTTAAAGGTGTTTAAAAAAAAACACCTTTTCGAAAATGACGAAATATTGATTTTTGATGTCTCAAAAGAGTTTGTAAGAACAACAAATTTCAAAATTTTTTAACCAATATTTGTGTAATATCACAATCATTACTTTTCTGCTTATCTTGGGTATGCATTCTGAAGAAAAAAGAAGTTATAGGCAAAAAACTTGATTTTTTGGGCAAAAAAAGGGTTCAGGAAAACCAAAACCACTCCATGGGGATTTCTCCGATCCAAAAAAAAAAATAATGCAGAAATAGTTTTTAAGAGTCCCCCTTACTTTTGAGTCGGTGTTCGGATGACTTTTTTTCTCCATACAAAATCAATCCGGCTTAACGCCCATTTTCAATAATATTATTTTTTTTGGAAAAGTGTGTTTAGGGTAAATTCATAGCCGGCCTAGACCGACTTAAGACTTTCTTTACTTGTTTTTTTTTTTTTTTTTTTGTATTGTTAAACTATTAATAAATATCTTATTAAAAAACTGGCTGGTAAAAATATTCTTAGTTTTTTTAAAAAATTTACTGCCTTATTAAATTAAAATCTTCTAATATCTCTAGCTAATAACATTGACTACAACGGTTCTTTATGTTGAGTCTCAAAAAACAATTAATAATCTCGGCATCTTTGACATTTTTTGACAATTGTGGTATTTTTAGTTATTTATTTTTTGTATTCTTTTTTTCCAACAATGATTATGGCTCTGTTTGTTTTTTTTTTATATTTAATAAGTTAGTTTAGTGGTTAGTCTTGGTTTGTTTTTGGGCAATACTATTAATACTTAAGAGTTTGATACATGTTTATCTTAAACTTAAAAAAATAGAATATAATTTAATGGTTGTTTTTGGCTTTTGATTAATTTTATCCTGATGCAGCCATTAGCGTCTTGGGTCCTAATTTCTCCTCAGGTTCTGTCAACCTAATGAGTCTGAACTTTAATTTTACTCTGTATCCATTCTCATCGGCTACATAGGTGTTCATTTCATTAACTGCATAGTCCACTCTATTTTTGGTAGGACCTATATAAATGAGACTTCTTTTGCCGTTCACCACAACTGTCTCTTCCGGCGTACCGGGCTTTATGATTTCACCAGTTTCCTCCACTGTATAAGGTTTTGAGAATCTGTAGATATTGTTCACATATTTTTTTTAAACTTATTCAATTTATAATTATTTTTTTTTTGCATTTTACTTTATGGTATATAGTGGATTTTGTTCCGCCCAGATGCTATTGAAACAGATCACTGCTATGGCTAGTATTTGGAAACTCTAAAACAGATTTTTTAATTAACGATGTTTGACAATTTTGTTTTTTTTTTCAATTTTTTACTTTACGTGCTAAAGTTGTCATTCTTTTAATTTTCTGTATTATTGCATTCACTAACAAATCGATACTAAAATGTTGAATCCGCAGTTAATTGTTTACAACAGCTTTTGGTGCAGTCGAAGTTGTGAGAAAAATTCCAAATTAACCCTCAGTCACTCGGGTATTTTTCTTTTCGTTGCTGTTTTCGAAAGAACTGCTAATTAAAATTGCATTAAATAAAATAATTTAATAGTTTAACATTAATTCTTTTAAAAACTACTAAAACAAGCGTCAGACAACAAATTTCAAGAAGTAGGTATTTTTGTTTCAATGGTAATAAAAATATCATTAGCTAATTTAAGAATTCAACTAAAACAAATCATTTATATTCTGAGTTTCAAGAAGTAGGTATTTTTGTTTCAATGGCAAGAAAAAAATATTATTATTATTATTAATAATAAAAATTAAATTAAAACAAAAATACAAAAAATATTGTGCTCAAATTTATAAGACTTTTTTACATCGACAATTTGTAAACTATGATTTTACAGAAAATGTTGTTTTATTGAAAAGTGCTTTATAGTGTTAAGACTTGAAATTCAGGTGGTTAGCATTGTCTACTTCTCATTAGCATTCTCGTGAATGCACTTATATTGAATTTTTTTTTTCTATAATTATACTTAATTATATTGCCATAAAATTATGTTATCACTTGCGATTTTTACTACACGAACAATGGTGCAAATCAGCAAAATATTGTTAATTATAAGTTATGCATTCCTTCATTCATTCATGCATTCATCCATACTGTCGTGCTTAACTATACATCTGCAATTTGATGCGAAAGGTGATGAACGATACTTCTTCTCCTTAATATTATGACATTTATGATGTGAGACAAAATTGTTTTGAAAAATTAAATATTTTCACGATTCTCTATAAAAAAAGATATCGACACAAAAAAATTATATTTTGAATAAAATTTAAAATTTTTATTTTTGGTTAGACCACTTTTCCGTTTCCATAATTTATTTTTTTTTTTTAATGCAAAGTGAAACTTTATGCTATAACAGTTGCAATAATGCCAAAATCTTAAGGAAGATATTTTTATCCCAACATATAATCTTAGTAAGCGTATCGTGGATACATAGATTCGAAAAAAATGTTTGTGGGTTGGACCATTTTGCGTCTGATCACCTAAATTATAAGAATATCTTAAACAAAAAATATTTTCCGCTTGGGATTGCAAATGAGAAGTTGAAAATATTTAATACGTCTCGTTATAGCTTGTACCAAAACTGTAGGTATTCTCAAGAGTTCTGAAAATTTCACAATGAAAAACATATAAAAAGTTTTTGAAGTTTCAATAAATCAAAAAAAAATGCCTCAAAATATGCTATGGAATTTTTCAAAAAAGTCAAGCGTTCGGCACTCACATTTCACGGAATTATGTTATAGTAATAATAATAATAATTGTATGTTCAAAAATATTAAGAGATGTCTTAAAAATGAATTTTTAACAAATTTTTTAATATATTTAGCATATTTTCCTATCTGTATTTAAGAAGTTCAGAAGAACGGTCCACATAATGCCCATATATACTGGGCGACAGCAAAATTGTTAGTCTAGACTTCTAGAGAAAAAATTTTATATATATTTATTTTAAAATAAAACTCATATGTATAAGCTTAAATAAGCGTCATCCACCCACAAGCATACCTACTTTTCATACAACCTCAATAGTGAAAACACTCGATTAGGTTGCCCGGGTATGTTTCATTAAAACTAATATGTTAACAAATGATGAGCTTTAACCACCCAAAGATACGCCCACCTCACATACAACCTACAAAAGGGAAAACTCTTTAAATAGGTTCGTATTTGAGCTATAGATTTCAAACTTGGTGTGTCTCTTTGTTACATCAAAATTATAACAATGCCAAATTTGTTAGACGTAATAAAACTACAATGGTGGTGACCGTAGCATGCAGGTTAAGTGTGACCTTAGCATTCTCGGAGTCCGTGTTCGATCTCGGCCAGTTCTCTTTTGACCCAGTCGCGGCAAAAGTTTTTCAATATATACATTTTTCTGATCGGTCACCACCTCTCTGCAAACAATGGCAAACCTCAGAGAGTAAATAAATGTCATGTTAAGCTTCTTGAGAACATGAACTTTAGCCGTTCGGAGTCGGCATAAAACATGTAGGTTCAGACCTAAAACATGTAGGTCCAGTCCTAAAACATGTAGGTCTTAATAACACACACAACGCAATTGATCATAAGAAGCTCGGTCAAAGTCCTTTCAAGGGCTGAAATGGCCAATTTGTTTTTGTTTTTTTTTTAATAAAACTACAATAAAACCATTTTCTCTATATATAAAAAAGCCTCTTAAAAAAGCGAGTTAAGTCCCCCATTTCTTAAAAATCACCTAATAGAGAACATTTCTTTCTGGTATTTAAAATTCAAAACAAACAAATCAGAGTTTGTGTCAATTTTTGTTAAAAATAATCCCATGGTTGCACTCCCTAATGATCGACCTGATCATTTAATGTCAACGCTTTGTAAAGATCAGCCGACACAAAGGCTCACATGAGTTGCTGAGTTTTTTTGTGTCACTGTAAAACTAATCAATGAAACAAGTAATTGATATCATAAAATAAAATTAATAACTCTGCGAATACTTAAAACTATATTTATGCATTACAAGAGAGCAAAAATTGAGAATTAAATGCTGCTAACTGGTGTTTCTTGTTTTTCTTTTTCTATTCTAAAGCAGTTTGTTTCCTTCCTTATGAGTTTCTAGTTTCATTGAAGAAAAGTTTCAGGTGTCGAGCATGTGGGAGCTTTAAAGATTTAGTGCAAGCTTGACGGCGAACATAGCAGCAGGCAAACAAAATGCAAACATTAACGGTAAGAAAACTTAAGAACATATCGTTAACTTTGTTCAAAACTGTCACAACTCATAAAGTCAGTCATTTTGAATAGACCTTGATTAGAATATATTTTTTTTTTCAGGTTTTTCTAGTCTTAGTTAGTGGATTGGCTTGCTTACAGAGCATCAAGGCAGAACAAACACCACTTTATAACTTTAGGTAAAGTTCATGTTACAATATAAATAATAAATAATAATAACTTTATTACTTTGATTTCAATAATCATATCTATAGAATAAGTAAACCATTTATCTTGGAAGAAACCGCAGAAATCAACAAACCTGGTACACCTGAAGAGGAAGTAGTGGTAAAGGGCGTCAAAGTTCTCTCATATTTAGGTCCCAGTTATGGAAGAGACTTTATTGTAAATGAAAACGCTGAGTACGTGGCGGATAAGAATGGAAACAGAGTTAAATCAAGATTTAAACTTCTTTTATTGCCTATCTCAACGGACAGATTGGGAATTACGGCTTTGATTTCAACCGTGGGATCAACTTCGGGTTAAGGCTTATTTATATCAACCAAGCAGAGCAAGAAACATTTTGTAGCGATGAGTAACTAATTTAAACACGATCAAAACTCGTGAAACCACAATTAACGTTTTTTTATGATTGATTGGGGGTATTCACGATGTTGTCTATTTGCTGTAACTGTGGTAAATTTTGAATGTTCACAAAAAAAGATGTATTTTTTGACTTGTCGTTTAAAAACTTTAACAAGATTACTTTATGAAATGTAAAACAAGAAATACTTCAAGTTTTCTTTTATAATTAAAATTAATTTTTGACAAACATGAAAACAAAACATGCTATAGGACACAGAACGAGTAACTACGCAGACTAAAAAAAAATTTTTTATTATTGTTTTTTTTTATAAAATTATTTAATTTTGATTTAATTTTATAACAGCTATTTAAAAAAAAAAAATGAATAAACTCAGAATGATCTTTCCAAACATAATCCCAATACAATGGACTTTAAAAGACAAAACTTTATCAAATATCAAAACGGATACTTTTCAGCAAGCCTATTTTTCAATATTGTAGAAAACTAACTAATTTTTTTTTTTTTTTTTATTTTTTTATTTATTTTTTTCTATGTTTTTAAGAAATACACTGAAAATAACTATAAAAAATGCCAAAACCTATCGTTTTTACTTCTGTTGAAACTACTGACCCCGTCCAGCGACGGGTAGCATTAAAAATAGTTATGTAGCAGACGAATGACAATATTTCTACATTAACCTTGAGTGTTGTTATGTTGCAGTTGTCGTCAATCTGTCGTTACTGATAAATATCAGTATTGATGGATTTTGTGTGCATACTTTTAGGCCGACAGTTTTTTCGTTTAGTAAAAGCACTGTAATAATTAACAGTTTGAGCGATATTAGGTGCGGAGCAGCACGCTTATATTTTATGTATTAATATTATATTTTCGAGACCGTTAGTTCTGCAAACAAATATTTCGGCGGATTTTTAATGACCTTGGATTGATTTTGCTTTAAATAACTTAATGAAAATTTATAGTTTTCTTGTCCTTTCAAATTTGCTCTATATTTTTAAGAGTCGACAAGAATATTTTTTTTATATAAAAAAATAGTGCTGCATTTAAAATTTATTTATTTATTTGATTTTTTTTTTAAATGAAAGAAAATTAATAATTTATTTCTTTGACAAAACAATTTATTTAAGTTCTTGAAACATTTGTATATTCTTTGATTTCTCGTGCAAAGCTTACGTATTCAATAGTCGATTTGCAAATATTACGACATAAACCACACTATCTGAGTGAGTCTCTTTTGTCTCACTGTAGAAATATGCAATGAAACGTGATAAAATAAAAGATTTTATTAACTGTTAAGAATAATTAAAATATTCTCTATGCATTGAAAACAGTGCAGAAATTGAGAACTCAATCATGCTAATAAGTATTTCTTGTTTTTTAAACTATGTTGTTTCTTTCTCCCATAAGAGTTTCAAGTTTCTTTAATGAAAAGTTTCATGTAAAAAGCATGTAGGTGCTTTAAAGATTTAGTATAAAACTAACAGCGAACAAAGCAACATGAAATGGGGAACTTCATTAACCGTAAGACAAGTCAATCAATCAATATAACAATATTTTTAATTTCTTTAATATCGTGTTTTTTAGATACTAATAATTTTAGTCAGTGGGCTGTCTGGCTTTAACAGCAGCATGGCGGACCAAAAACCACTTTATAACTTTAAGTAAGATTTAAAATCTGAAAAAAGAAATCTAAAAAAGAAATTGAATTTATCAATTGTATCTACAGAATTATAAGACCATTTTCATGGGTAGAAACTGCCGAAATCATCAATGCCGATACACCAGATGAGGTAACATTGGTAAAGGGCAACCGAAGTGTCATCTATATAAGTTCCAATAATGGTAGAGACTATGGTGTAAATGAATTTACCCAGTACGTAGCGGATCAAAATGGAAATAGAGTGAAATCAAGATTTAGGCTTCGTCTATTGGATCAATCATCGCCTAGACTGGGAATTACGTCTTTAATATCAACTGTTGGATTCGCGTTGGAAAATGATGAAAAAACAAAACAACCCATAGACATTAATGATATAATCTAGCAGTTGACGAAAAAATAATCCAGTGGCGGCCAATAACAAATATATATCATTGACTAAGATTAAAAATGTGATAAAGAAAATCAAAGAAATTATAATAATAATTGAATTGTAACTTCAAAATTATATAACCATTTTTATGGGAAGAACCTATGCAATATTAACCCCGATGAGTGATAATGATACCTTTTTTGTGAGATTTCTAGTTTTATTGTCAAGTGTACCGCCATAATTATTAGTGATCATAATTAAAAAAAAAAACCATGTTTAGTGTTAACATACGTTTGAATTATTGAAATTATGACTGAATAAAGCAATCTGGTTTTCAACACCTACAGATTACGCGATTCGTTGGAATCGACCTTGAAGGCTTCAAACTAGCAAGATAGGCAAACATTTATTAGATAACACATAGAAAAACCATAAATGGCCAGAATGGGTAGAGCTATACACACATAATATTTTCTGGTATTCCTTAAACGTAAGCAAACAGAAGACAAAAGGTACAATGCATATTTAAATTGAAAATCTTGTTAATTTTTACATTGAAATCTACACTCAGAAAAAAAAAACACATATCTTTCTCCGTTCAAAAATTTCTCTTTTTTTGATAATAGCAATATTCACTTTTTCAAATAATAATTTCTTCAATTATAATATTTCTTCACTTCTGGGAAATGGAAATATTTCTATGTCACTTATAATAATAAGTATTTTTCTCGCACAAAAAATTCTCATTTATAGAGAAAAATTTATTGAAAATGAAAAATTTTTCTTATATTTTGATAAAAAATTCACTATGAGAAGTATTTTCTTCAATAAAAACAAATCTTTTCTCAAAAATAAAAAAGTTTTTTCTCTAAAAACGATATATTTTTATATATTTCTCTTTTTCATAGAAGCTTTTTATCATTTTTAGAGAATTTCTAGGATCAAATTTAGAGAAAAGCATTCCCTGGAGCAAAGTCTAAACCATTTTTCGCTAAATATGATGCTTTTTTTAACCATATTCCGAGAATTTTTTTCTGAGTGTATCTATAAATGAACATTTTTTTAAAGATAGAGTGCCTTAGTAGTTTGGACTGACAATTTTTGTACACAATTTTAATTTTTAAATAGACTCTTTTTTCAAAAATTTTAGGTGACGAACGTGACCAAAAAGTAAGCATCAAATATATTCTAAAAAGTTCAAACAGTTTTTTTAGCTATAAAATTGTTCCGAACAACAAATAGGTTTCGAACTTTATACACTCAGAAAAAAAACACATACCTTGCTCTGGTAAAAATTTCTCTATTTTTGATAATAACAATTTTCTCTTCTTCAAAGAACTTTTCTTCAATAAGAATAAATTTTCACATTTTCGAAGAAATATTTCTTCACTTGTGAGAAATGGAAATATATCAATGCCTCTTATAATGATAAGTATTTTTCTCGCACAAAAAACTTCTCATTTATAGAGAAAAATTTATTGAAAATGATAACTTTTTCCTATATTTTGATAAAAAATTCACTATGAGAAGTATTTTCTTCAATAAAAACAAATCTTTTCTCAAAAATAAAAAGTATTTTTCCCTAAAAACGGTATATTTTTATATATATTCTTTTTCATGGAAGCTTTTTATCATTTTTAGAGAATTTTTAGTATAGCAATTAGAGAATAGCCCCCCAAGACGCGGCGATAAGTTTTTCAATAAAAAATTTTTCTGATCGGTCACCACCTCTCTGCAGATAATGGCAAACCTCAGAGATTAAATAATGCCATGTAAAGCTTCTTGAGAACATGAACTTTAGCCGTTCGGAGTAGGCATAAGACATGTAGGTCCATTTCTCGTTCAATTGTGTACAAACATTTAATAACACACACAACACAATTGATCATAAGAAGCTCGGCCAAAGTCCTTTCAAGGGCTGAAATGGCCAATTTGTTTTTTTTTTTTTGTTTTTTTAAGTATGTTTGGGTTCGCTATCTTTCTGAAATGTCCAACGCAAGGCAAATAAATATTTATATTTTTTAGGGTGCATAGCTTATAAAAACATAATGAAACCTCGGTAACAAGATTTTGCCTGGAGCACTTAATAGAAAATTGTACATTAGTTCATTTGCTTTGGCCACCACTGTATATAGAACATAAATATTATGACATCTAAGAAGTCTTAACTTGCTCGTTACAAATTCATTAAAAAAATATTAACTTACAACAAGTATGCACTAGTGTAGAAGTTAAAATTTTTGTATTTTTATCTAGTTTTTTCCAGGGACCGAAAATAACTGTTATTTTACAATTTTCAAATGAAAAAGACATAATGAAAAAATTGTCGAAAGACTTTTTCAAATATACCATTATGATAAAAATGGCCTCAGCTTTACGAATATTAAGTGCCTTTTAAATTTTCGACTGATTCCATAAAAGTTCATATTAAACTGTTATTGTTTGCCTTTTATTTTTTCCGGCAAAAATAACGGTTACTTTTGACTTTTATTTAATCGGTCAAAAATAACAGTTATTTTTTACTTTTATTTTTCGGTCAAAAATATCAGGCAATTTGTGTTTTTAACCGGTTAAAAATTTATTGATACCATGTGTAAAATGTGCGCACCGATGAGACGAAAATAATGATCTCAATAGTGTTTAAGTCGGTAAAACGGCCTTTGAAAAAATACAAATTGCTTGATATTTTTGACCGAAAAAATAAAAGGCAAAAAATAACTGTTATTTTTGACCGATAAAATAAAAGTCAAAAGAAACTGTTATATTTGCCCGAAAAAATATAAGGCACAAAATAACTTATATTTTTTTCGGAAAAAATAAAAGTTAAAAGATAACAGTTAATTTGTGACTTTTTCGATAAAAACCATAACCGGTACGGTCCCTGGTTTTTTCAAATCTGATTTAAAAACTATCACATATTTTTGAAAGTTTAGATCATATATTTTCTTATTGTTACATAGATAGCATTATATAAAAAGTTAGCAAACATTTATAGCATACCGTGTTTAAGAGTTCCTTATTTGAATTGCGTGTTTTTGGTTGAATTTTTTTTAAGGATATTTCGTTTGGTTTTTTTTTTTTCTTTCTTCTGCAAGCCTCCAGAGCACTAGTTATTTTCTATAACTTAATCTTATATTTCTACAGATGTCCTTTTGCAATGCTGACAAATACATAAGCAATGCCTACGTAAGCGACAAGCATACCAATCAAGATGTTGTTATAAATGTATCAAATATTTTTATGTATAGAAATTTAGTTTGAAGCTTTGTCTGAAAAGAGATGAAAGAGAAGAGAGAGAGAGAGAGAGATAAATAGTTTTCATTAAATTATAATATATTTAAATAGTTGAAAATTAGTTAAAATATATGCGTCTTATTGTGACTGTTGAACTCTGGGCAGCTATATTTTTTCCCACCGTATTCAAAGATTGACATAAATTTGTAATATTTATAAAAAATAAATACTTTTTTATAAATATCCGGTTTTTTTTTCGCAAATAGTTTGTATTTGTTTATGTTAAATTCTTATTATTTCCAATCTAGAGTTTTTATTTTACAGTACCATAAGAACCATGTTAACGAATGGCCACCCCGCGAAGATTTTTCGAAAATTTAACATTTTTTTAAAAGAAAAGAAAGAACATTTTTCTCAAAATTTTTAAAAATTTACCAAAATTCTTCGAGTTTTAAAATTTTCTAGTGTATCAAATATGATCTGTTATGCCACAAATAATATTAATAAACATTTCACCACACAGATTTTTGAATTTTTGAAAAATCTTATAAATATAATAATGTTAGAACATTACTCCGAATAAACAACTACCTACATATCTACAAAATATATTTTCAAATAGTTCGACTTAAAAAAAAAACTCAAATGCTATACAATTAGGTCATGCTTTGTGTTAATCAGCACAAATTCTTCCTCCTTCCATGAGCAATAGTAAGAGAGCGAGAACGCAGCGTGCGAATTAAAGTGAGAGCTAAATTATTAAATTTAATTAAAACATAAGCAATCATTTTCATATCAACTGAGAAGAAACCAGCGGTAAAGAGCATAAATTAATTAAAATAAACAACTTATTTAGTTGATGTCATGAAAGTAGAGGAATATGATAAGCACTGTTATTCTCCATCACCGACGACTACAGTCAATTAAAAAATTAAAAAATTCTTAAATTTGATGAATTAAAAGATGAGACAAGATTCAGTCATAATTTAAGCGACAACGGTAAAACAACACACCAGCGGATACAAATAAAAACAAGTACAACATCAAAATGTTTGAAAACTTGAAGTTGCTGCTAGTAGCGCTCATAGTGCTCCTGCAGGTCTGGGCAACGCTACAAAACCCAGTCAACCAAAACTACACCAACGAAGTGCTACGCATAGCAAAAGCAGCACACATCAAGGCGTACATCAACGAAGATGTTCCACCCTGCAGGAATTTCTATAAATTTGCATGCGGCAAGTGGAACAGACTACATCCGGCTAGTCAAAGCGCAAGCAAGACAACTGTACTGCAGGAGTTACAGGAGCTATATATCAGAAAAAGCGCTGAAATGCTGAAGGACTCTAGTCGAGTTGATACCAGCGTGGAAATAAAGTTAAAAGATTTCTATAGATCATGTCGCAATGAGGTGAAAATGGATAAACTAGATTTGGAGGCTATTCTTAAGGTAATGAATTTCAAAGGCGGCTGGCCAGCCATTGAGTCCGATGCGTGGTATGATGACGAATACGATTGGCTGAAGACTGTTGCCGATTTGCGCAGAAAACTGGGTGTCAACATATTGGTCGGCATGGAAGTTATACCGGATTTAGAGGACATCAATACACACCGTATAATGGTGGGTGCACCAAAACTACATTTGCAGACAAAAGACGTTTATCTAAAGCCGGACTTTGAGAACACACGCGAGGCATATAAACAGGAGATTGAGCACAAACTGCGACGATTTTTCCATGATATGCCCGAGAATTGGGCCAGCGAAGTGGCACAACAAGTACTCGAAGTGGAGCGACAATTAGCTAACGGCTTACCGGACAACAAAGAACTGACGCTTAAGCAAATTTCACGACTGCGTTCGGCAGCAGATCTGAAGGCAGCCTATGGCAATTATGTTGACCTGAGTCGCTACTTGAATCTCATATTTAATCAAACGATTTATGTGCAAGTCTACGAGTCACCAGTGGATTTCATGTCAACGCTAGTTGACGTCATCAAGTTAACGCCAAAACTAACCATTGCCAATTATACAATGTGGCGTGTACTTGAGCATCTGGACTTTGCGGGCGAGGTCAACAAGCCGCACAACGACATCTGGTGCATAGAAAAAACCATGGAATACTTTGATCATCCGCTGGAGAGTCTGTTTCATCGCAATTACAACAACATGCCGTTGATTAATGAGCTGCAATCGGTTTGGGCTGATGTCAAGAAAACCTATCGTGAACAGCTGCAATCTTCAGTGAAGCTCAACTGGATAACGCAGGAGACGCGTCAAAAGGCGGTACTCAAGCTAGATGCCATGGAACTTGAGTTTGTGGCGCATGACTATGAAAACTTTGCCGAACAAATGCAGAGCCTTAATTTCAAGAATAATTCTTACTATGAGAATCTAATACAAGCTCTTCAATGGCACACGCAACACAATCTAGCCAAACTCATAGAGCAGCCCAAGCCTTACGAACCTGAGCTTAAACTGCCCATGTATGAGTTGAGCAAGAATAAAATCTTAATTCCGGTTACCTTTTTGCAGTCACGTTTCTTCTGGGACACCAGCTATCCGCATGCGTTGAAATACAGCACTTTGGGTTTTCTTTTGGCTGAAGAAATGGTGCGTGGTTTTGATGCTGTTGGTCGCCGTTATGATAATCATGGCTATCAACGTACTTGGTGGGATAGCGTTTCGGAATATGCCTACACAGAACGCGCCCGATGCTTTGACAAACAGTACTCTAGCTATAAGTTTCAGGGTAAATCTTTTACCGAAATGCCAACGCAGATGGTAAGCATACCTGATGGCGGTGGTATCTCGATTGCTTATAAAACCTATCAAAAATGGTGGAAATATGTGGCTGATAATGAGCTCTCTGCCATGGAAAGTTTACCGCTACTTAACCTCACACAAAATCAGTTGTTCTTTGTTGGTTTCGCTCAGCTGTGGTGCGCAGATTATCATGAATCGGCTATGGAACATTTAGCCACAGTACCAGAACGTTTACGAGTTATCGGTGCTTTGGCCAATATGGTGGAGTTTGCCAAGGAGTTCAAATGCGATATGGGCGGCAAGATGAACCCAGAGACAAAGTGTGTTATTTATTAATGTTTCATTTCAATTATAATGTGTGGTTAATATTTGATTTACAATAAATTCTTGCAAAAAATGTTTGTTTCTTTGAAAACATGCTGAGCAGTTAATGATTTTCGACTTGAAGTTGATAAATATACAGCCTTATTATGAATAATTTTTTGCCCGGAATTGGAAAAGGGAGTTTCCATTTTAAAAACAAATGTCAATAAATATTTGAACATTTTTAATGCAAACTTGTTCATCAACCGTTGATATTCTTGAGTGTAACTAAAAATGTGATGTGATATCCTTATTTGCTTTCTTAAAAATGAAAATTCCCTTTTTCAATTCCGGGTGAAAAATTATTCATAATAAGGCTGATAGAGATCAACGACAATTCTCTGTTGTAAGACTTTTTGTTACTCAATTACGAAGACGTTATTTTCAGAACCAGGAGGACTACGTTAAGCAATACGAAGGTGACAAAATCTATCTAGAAAATCAATTAATTAACTCTATAAAGGTCCCATTTATGCACAACCGTCCCATTTACTAGCCTTGAATTCGAAAAATTTGTTTGGATCAAAGTTAAATTAGATTTTATGAAGTTAAGTCGGTAATTTTTTATGTATACTCTAAAAATAATATGTACTGTTGCTGTTTTTGTTCGGGCTATAATAATATGTACTGATGATGTATCCGATTTGTGCTATGAACTGACATATAGTAAATAAATGTATTTATAAGATGTAATATATTTTTTAGTGAATGCTAATGTCGTACTATTTATTTAGAAATAGGAACTTGTGCTGTGATGTGCTCAATTTGCGCTGAAATGTACCAAAGACAGATTTAAAATATTTTTCATTTTGGCGTTATAATTCAGAATTCACTTTTCTTAAGACATAGGAAGATACATCAAGTTGGTGCTCGTTTTTCAAAAAGAAGAGATATGAAGATATATTTCATTTACATCGTCCAATGATACTCAGTCCTATTATAAACTAGTAAGGTATATCTTCGACTTGGCCGAAGTTAAAATACCCCCACGACTGATTCTTAAGGGTAAAATAATCTTAAATTAGAGAGCTTTTTGTATAAGATTTTAGAAGATTTTGTTATTTTTATGTGTCTTAAATACAAACATATCAAATTGTTTTCCTGAAGCATAAATATAAGCCTTTTTATAAAATATTCAATTTTGGGGTTGTATAGGAGGTGGGCGTGTTAGTAAGTGGATGACGCCCATTTTTCTAACACGCCCAAGTTTTGACATAGAATATACAAATACCGAGTTTAAGTTTTGTAACTTTAAAATTAGTCTCTTTATAGAGTTTTCAATTTTGGGGTTGTATGGGAGGTGGGCGTGTTAGTGGGTGGATAACGCTCATTTTTCTCACACACCTAAGTTTTGACATAGAACACACAAATACCAAGTTTCAGTTTTGTAACTTTGATATTAGCCTCTTTATAGAGTTTTCATTATTTGGGTTGTATGGGAGGTAGGCGTGGTTTTCAACCTATTTAGCCCATTCTCCAACTTGTTCTTAGATTTTTAGAAAAAAGCTTAAATATCGAGTTCAGCACAATAGCTTCAAAATTACGGCTGTTATAATGTCCACAGATAGACAGACAGACAGACGGACATGGCTAAATCAACTCAGGTGGTGATGCTGATCAAGAATATATATACTTTTCTATACCTACCACGCCTCCTTATGGGCGTTACACACGTCGTGACAAAATTAATATACCCCTTACGCAGTACGCGTGGGGGGTATACAAATTTTCTCCCGGATTGGAAAAGTGAATTTACATTTTTAAGACAGCAAATTATTATATTATTAAAAAGACATTAAATTAATTTATTACACTCATGAATATTGACGGTTGATGAACAAATTTGCATTAAAAATTTTAAAAAGTTGTTGAGTTTATCTTAAAATCGAAAACTCCTTTTTCCAATTCCGGGCGAAAAATTAACCATAACACTTGTAAGAACTTTTTATTTGAACAAAATCAAGCAATTTATAATTAAATAGGAAATTTCCACGATAATCCTTAACAAGGTAAAAATTTTATTATTTTGAGATATACGTTTAAACTCTTATTATTTATGTCAAAGAATTGTCAATATTAATTTAACACCTTTGTAGGTAGACGTTATCAGTGCAGGCACCAATATACTAAGTATATAGTTAATAGATGAAAAACTTTTTAAATTCCATTCTATTGAATTTTCTAATATAGCAAAAACGCAATATTATTATTTTTGAAATTTTGACATTAAAAACACGATTCAGGAATACATTTTTGTTTTTAATAATGCAGCTGGACAACTTTAACTTAGAGACGATTCTTGTAACACCCGTCACAATATGTGTAACATCCGTCACAAATTTGCCAAAAGCTATGCAAAAAATATTTCTAATTTTTTTTTTATTAATTGAAGTTTGGCTGAAGTTTACAAAAATTCCGAGTGAAGTCAGATGTTTCAATGAGTACTCGTAACACCCGTCAAAGGTACTTTCATATTAATTACTAAAGTATTGACATGATTTTAATAGTTTTTTCCAGGCATGCACGTTAACGTTAATTTTAACGGTAACCGAAATATTTTTTTTGTTTCGTTGAAACGAAATAAAAAAATAACGTTAATTCAAAAAACGAAAAATATTTATTTCGTTTCGGAGAAAACGAAATAAAATTTTTTCGTTTTTTTTCCAATCAACCGTTGAAAATAACGTTAATTTCAACAAAAAAATTTCGTTTTTTTTGTATCAGAATAAATTTTGTTTAGCATAGGAAAAAATTATAGAAAATTTTTCGTTTTTCAACGAAACGAAATTTGATTTGATAAATTTTTAACGTTATTTAAAAAACGAAATAATTTTGATAATTTATTTTTCGGTTTCAACGAAACGAAAAAATTTTGTTGATTTCGTTGTGCATGTCTGGTTTTTTCCCATATATAGATAGACAACCATAAAAGTCATGTATGACGACTGCAAAAACTCTAAAAAATTTTAAGTGTGGTAGCATATTAATGTTTAAAAGCGTACACATGTAACACCCGCCACAGTGGAATGTTTCAGTTATATTTTTTTAAAAATAAAATTTTGTAAAAACTCTTCTTTACCCTCAAAGAAACACCAAAACCACAAAAATTTTAAATTTGTTTGTAAATTTAAAATGGAATTTTTGTGACAAACAAAAAATTATATTATTTTTTAATTTTCACAAAATATTGTTATAAATTTTGTTAAGTATTAATTCATAATTTCCAAATAATTTTTGCTCCTTTTCATAAACAAAAAAGTTATGAAGATTTCAAAGATTCAGAACCTTTGCGAAAAGTGGTAAGCTATGGTATGGAAAAGTATTGAAAATTAAACAAGTTCGTAAAGTAACAAAAGAAGAGATTCTTCAATTTTGATGAAACTTCTTTTGTTATTTTATTTTTTAACAAGAAAAAAAAAATACAAATTGGTCACTTCAGCCCTTGAAATGACTTAAATATTTGCACACAATTGACCGAGAAATGGACCTACATGTCTTATGCCGACTTCGAAGTTCGAACGGCTAAAGTTCATGTTCTCAAGAAGCTTTACATGGCAAAATTTACTCTCTGAGGTTTGCCATTGTCTGCAGAGAAGTGGTGACCGATCAGAAAAATTTTTTTATTGAAAAAACTATTCGCCGCGACTGGGGATCGAACTCGGGCTTCGAGCATGCTAAGCCACACACCACCAACAGTCACCACCAACGGTCACAACTAACATAAACAAGAAAGTTATATCAAATAAGAATAGAATAATTTAAAAAACTACCAATTTATTGCAAATGTGCCCAAAAAGGAATTCTTAATTAATAATATTGGGAATATTGATTGGAAAGCAAATGTACCTCCTATACGAAATTATGTAAAAATAAAATATAGGTTCTAAGGGAGATGATCTTGCCGATTCTTACCATTTTTTTTTTAGTACGCATCTTTCTGTCTGGCCTTTTGACCGAGTTTTGTTAAGATCGTCGAACTTTTGTTTGCATCTACCATACAACATCATGTACACAATTTTTATAGCTCCATGGGAGGTACCGGTAGGGTTAATTGAATCTCGACAATTTTTAATACGCAAATAGTACTTTATTCATATAGTCTTCTGGCCGCGTTAAAATCAGACTAATCTGTTAAAATCGGCCCACTTTTGTAGTTGTTTCCTCCCAAACAAATTCAAGTGCTTAGGAAGTAACGACCATTTCGACCATTTTCAAATCATATCTATTAATCTACTTGCTTAGCATTCTGATCAATTTTTGCTAAGATAGTCTAACTTTTGTATGTAGCTCCGATACAAAACCATGCACAAATTTAAAAGCGATCCAAGGATGGGCATCTAGGATCAAACCACTTTTAGTGCTCTTCTGATACTGTATTTTTAAAACCTTCTGATCGAGTTTCGTTAAGATACCAAATCAGGAACAAATTTTAAAGAGATTCAAGGAAGGTACCCCTAGTATCAAAACTTTATCAACAATTTCCAGCACACATTTATTACTTTATTTTATTATTATTTGTTAAGTCCTTTGACCGAGTTTGTTAAGATTGGACAACTTTTCTATGTACCTTTCATATAATCACGTTTAAACTTAAAAGATATCCAAGACATGTACCCCAAAGGACTGACCGTTTTCAATCATTATTCAAATTTTTCTTAGGTAGCTTAAACTAACCCAGGCTACAAAATTTCAATATCCTAGAGGCACTACTTCTATTTTTGTTCCAATTTTGTATGGGATTAGGGCCCTGTCTACTGGTAGTAATCAAAAGTGGTATTTACGATGTAGGGCAACGGGTCTGTAGAACAACTATATAAAAAATCGAGGAATTTTCATTCGAATTTGTATTTCTTTTGAATTTTTTTGACTTTCAAATTCATTCAAAAATGCTTTCTACCTTTGCCTTTGCCTTTGTCTCTTCTGAGAATGTTCTTCTCTTAACTCATTTTTTTTAACATGTTCTGTATTCTGTTTGTAGAAGAGTTTATATGGAGCGGGTTATAGCTTCAATAATTTTTTAAATTTAAAAATTTTTATCTTTACGAATTTCCTCAAATTTTAGGTTAGCTCTTTTCTTTCAAACAGAGTAAGAAGACTGTACATTGGAATGGACCAAATAAGATTGTACCTCAATAAACAGTCTCTGATAAAGATACGTAGGTCGGAGTTATTTGGTTAAAGTACTCCTTCTGACGATTTTTGTATGGGAAAGATTATTCTGGTGATACAAACATTTTTTAATGTAGACCTCATCTAAATTCTAATAAGATGTAATGCATAGATATTTCTGGAAATGAACTAGTCTTTTTGGCAAAATCTAACTAACCAATGAACGAATGCATTGTTCCATGAGTAAACATAATTGCCTCTTATATATTTAGTTACAAGAATAAAAAGTTTGAATTTTGAGAGTTGTTTTATTTTGAAAACTTTGATATATTTTTATATGACCGGTTTTATTATCATAACGCAATCTGTGGCTGTAAAACAATGTTAAAAGAATAGGCGATTCAAGAGTATCTTCAAAAACTCAACTAGCTACATTCTCGTAGTACCATATTTATCCAAAATTTTACTACAATACAAATTTTTTGAGGAAAGGATCTTTAATTTTCATGCACTATATTTACAAAATTTAAGCAAAGATGTTAACGATCTTTTGATTTTTTTCAAATCTCTATTCGTACACTGAGGGAAATATGTGTTAAAATTAAATGAAATTGTGTTCATTTTAAACGAATTTGTTTTTGAAATAGAGCTTGAAACAAATTCATTTAAATTAAACACAACTGTTCTTAAAGTTAAATTTATAACAAGGGTTTTTGTTTTTAAAACAATGTTTTTAAATAAGAAAACAAATTTAAAACAAAACTTTTTAAATTTAAAACAAATGTTTTAAAACATAATTTTTTCGATGCCATTTTTTAATTTTTTCTGAGTTTTTGATGACAGATTCGTAATCAGCGACCCTTGGGACCCTCCGAATACCGAATCTCAACTCCTTTCAATGAAGTTTGCATTTTAAATATTTCAATATTGAAAAACTGAATTAGTTTTTATTTTATTTTATGTTCGATATTTTTCAAACCAATGAAAATTCAAAATTCAAAAAATGTCAAAGAAAGTTTCAAAGAAGTAATGAATGAAAAAAAAATTGAAAGGAGTGTATAGTTGAAATTTAAACACAATTGTTTTAAATTTTGTTTTGTAGAAACGCAAAGGCGTTAAATTTATATTTTAAAAATTTTTGTTTAATTTTAAAGTATGTTTTTTTTCTCAGTGTATGTTCTTTGTCTGGTATATTATATTAACTTCACGAAAAAAATATAAGGTGGTATTTGATTTGATATTTCCCTCAAATCAGACAAATTCTTAATGAATTAACTAGCTTATAAAAAAGTAAACTTGTAAGTTGTCCAGCCAATTATTTCTCAAAACAAATTATTTTCACAGCTTAAATAATTTTCTAATGTTGGCACACACAGTGTCTGTGTTTGCTACAATGAGCGCCACTGTTAAATTCTACAGCTGCATTCGACATCGAACTTCTAATGATAACCTGCTGAACTTCTAAACGGATCGAACAACGTCATTGATGATCAAATGTTTTTTTTATTTTTTGTGTTATTTTTCAAACTCAAACATGTTGTTTTTTCATTTACCCAAAGTTATCATCTCGTCTACAAAACGAATACGAACAGTTCAAATTAGTTCATAGCATTCAAGTATAAACAGTTCCGAAAGCTACATCGTTTGGAGAGCAGAAGTTATGTTAGTCTCGGCAAGCATTTTTTCGCTATTTATTTCTCTTATATTCATCTTCAGCGACGGCATTCAAGCAGAAACAGCTGATTTTCAGCCCATCTACAATCAAGATGAGATCGTACGAAATGCCAAGAGCAAAGAAATGCTACGCTCTTTGAATGTCAGAGCTGATCCATGTGAGGATTTTTATGAATACGCTTGCGGCAATTTTGGCAAGCAACACATTGGAGAGCATGGCACAGAATTTGCTACGATTGAGAGCATTTTGGATACCAAAATAAGCCATGATCTTCAAAAACTACTCGATGAACAAGTTAAGGTTGAAGACGGTACCAGTGGACGCAAGATTAAAGAGTTTTACAAGTCTTGTCTTGACGCTGATCATAATGGGCAAGCTCAACAGGCGTACTTCAGTGAGTTCATTAAAGCTAATGGCGGTTTTCCGGCAGTACCCGGTTCGAACTGGAATGTACATCATCATAACTACAACTGGGTGCAGACAATTGGGCAACTAAGATTTCGCTATGGCATGGATATACTTATAGGTCTAGATGTGAACGTTAACTATCAGAGCAAGCATGAGAACAGCATTTATTTGGGTGAGCCAAAAAGTACGTTAATACCATCGCATCTCTGTAGTCAAGAGAGCACCAAGAGGATTGACATACGCGATCGTGAATATGAGCACGTAGAAAAGCAGGTATCTGATCAGCTGTTGAAGTGGCTGACATTAAAAACAGCGGATGCCAAGAAGCTGGCTGCAGAAATTATCACTTTCGAATTTGAGCTTTGCACGGGTATGCAAGGCAGCAGCTTGAATGACTCCGACAAGTTTCTCAACTTCAACTATCCGCGCAGAACTTTGATTGATTTCACGCACCAGTTTAACGATAGCATCGATTTTGATCTCTTTGTATCGAACAGTTTTAATCATCCTATCTACAATCCGGTTTTCATGCGCACCGAGCAGTATTTTGTACAACTCATAAAAACTGTGGAGAAACATGCCTTGACTACAGTAGTCAACTATATCATGTTTCGTGCGTTGTCAACACTTGCCTTTCACTCAGACGATCATGCTAGTAGACGTCCCAAGCATTGTGTTGAGTTGATCAAACGTTATTTTCCAAAGGTGCTCGGCGACATTTACTATCGTCAGCATGCTAGCAATCACGTTCAAACCGATGTCGAAGCCATTTACGAAAAGATACGGAAATCCTTTGAAATAAGTCTGCACAACAAATGGATTGAGGAGAGCACAAGTCGGTTGGGCAAACATAAATTGGACGAAATAAAGTTGATTTTTCCCACTTATGAAAAAATCAACTTAAACAACCTACAAATAGTGAGCTCAAACTATTGGCAGAATTTGAATGAGGTGTTGGCGCATGTGCAACGGCGTGAATTTGATCGCCTTTACGAGAATGGCTTGCCAAAGCCACGTCTTCAAGTTGAGTCCTACGAACAGCGATTGCAATATCAACCATTACAGCAGCATATTGTACTACCTTGGGGTATCCTGCAAGATCCACTTTATCAGAGCATATTTCCGAACTCCTTGAAATATGCTTTGATTGGCGTTCAGCTGGCGCGAGAACTAAGCATAACCTTTGATGATGTGAGCTGGAGTGCAGATAGTTTGGGCATCTCAAATTGGGATCAATATACAAAGGAACGGTATGCCAATCGTTCCGCATGCTTTCGCCAACAAATGAGCAACTATCTGTACAACAATCCCGAACAATTTCGCAATAGCAGTGAAGTGCGTAAGCTTATCGCTAGCAGTAGTGCTGTTAATGTCGCCTTTAATGCTTACCTCACCTGGTTGTCCTATATGAGCCCCAATAATGATCATTCCACACTGGTTAAGGAAACCTTGCCGGATCTGAATTTAAGTAATACTCAGCTATTTTTCGTTACTTTTGCTCAAACGCACTGCCGACCTACCGATGCAGCTAAACAGCGAACATGGGTTCCATTCTTGCCCATGGAACGTCATACTGTCGAACGTTATGCAGTTAATGGACCTCTAAGGAACTGTATAGAATTTGCTAGAGATTTTAACTGTTTGCCCGGCAGTGAAATGAATCCCACCGATAAGTGTATCATTTATTAGAATAACTTAGAAGGATGTAGTTAAGGGATGTAAATAAATATAATTGTGAAATATATTTTGAAAAACAAAAAAATTTAGAAATAATTTGAATCATTCTGTAAAAACTCTCACGAGTGTTTGTCAGTTGTGGGCCTTGTTCAAGATATACTGCTTTTGTGTTTTGATGTCAGTCAAAAATTCAAGCGACTTCAAGTTGTTTAATGTTTGGTCTCTTCAACGAAGTTGTTTCTTTTTGAACCGAGTTGAATATTTTCTTAGCATGATTTAGCACTCGTCATTGACGAAGACTGCTCCGTGCACTCAATGTACAGGTTTTTTGAGTATAAGAATAATTGCATGTACACGATGAGCTGCTTAAACCTTTTCGTTAAAATTGTCCATTGTAATGGACATGCATTTGACATGAGTGTAGCTGAATGCAAACCGTTATTTTCAATAAAGAATACATTGTAAACAGTGCATTGATCTATTCTTCACTATATTTTTGCCTTTCATTCCGAGAACAATAGCACGTGCTGTTTCTATAGGAGCATGTTGAGCCAAAGGAAAACAACCAAAGTGAGTTAACGTTTTGTTTTTCTTATAATCTTTATAAATTAACTTATTTGTCTTTTTTTGTTTGATGTTATAGAAAATAAATGCAAAATAGTAGTGAATGTCTTAAAAAAAACATATTTGTTTTACCTTGAAAAAAAAAGCTATTTAAGAGTCCAACTATACATTGTAAAGTACATGCTCAAAAACCTAGTTGCTTTGTAAATATTAATTTTTTTTTACTTTATTAAAAATGTATTCATCATAAATTGTTTTCATTAGTATATATATATCTTAAAATATACTGAAAGGATTAAAAACGTATATTCTTTGTTTTGAAATAGGGCTTTATTTTTCGAATTACTCTCAAAGAACATAGTGGCGGGAGTTAACATTGTCTTGTAATCGAGTTTGATGATATCGTTGGACGGGTTAGTTCAAGATTCAGAGTTGATGAAGTTTTAAACAAACTCGTTGAAAAAGTATTCAAGAGCGACGTGGTTTTCGAAGCACTAACACATAGTTTCTCTCCTAACAGCAGGTATTTTTTCCAATCCGGACTTTCTATTTGACCCATTCGAACTGACTTTTTCAAGAAGGGACTTCACTACGCACGTTCTATGACCAATTCACATAACCATATAGAATGCTACCCCGAGATACAATTTCATATTTTGTATTAACAAACTACCAGATATATGTCCGGTTCCTGTGTTAGTAAATGTCCGACCTCTGCACGGATCATCCTGGAACATCTTGGACAGGCACAGTGTACGAACGAAGACCTTATCAGGCAGTCCTTGGTTTATTGTGTCCGAATATATCACTCTTTTTTGACATGATACAGACTAACTCTGATACTATTTCAGGTGACTTTCGAGGACTTGTTGGATATGTCTCGGCTACATTATAGCTAAGAGCCGGCCAGTTACGATACAATTTTCGGTAAAATATATGAATTTTTGTCGTGACTTCTTCACTAGAATTTATTTCAATTCGGCCACATATCAATGTGCGATTTGTTTTTCATAAACTTCAGTTTTTCATAAACTTCAGTTTTTCGTTGCTATTCGTAGCCTTTCGAGTAGTCTGTTACTCGAAACTGCTGTGCCTAAGTACTTTGGTACGGACAAAAAATTGTTTTTTTGCATTTGATATCGAATTGGATGGGCCGCTAATTTCGACTTAAGAAGTCTTAAATGCGTTTTTGGTGTGGGTCTGTGTCAGAGTCGCTCATTATGCAGAGTCGAATTAAAGATACATGCAAAGTTTAGACACGTTGAAATGAAGTTGACTCCTCATTAGATCACCGAAGAACAGTTTGGAATTTATTTCGATATCCAGGAACTTCTAAAAGATTTGCCGTCGCTGAACAGTTAGGTTTATATCTGGTTGGGACAGGTTTTTCAGGCCTTAAGCCACACTGATAAAGTCCAATTAGCTGATTCACAATGGGTTTCAGTCATTCACATAATACACCCAAGAAGCGCTTATGTACCGTACTACTTATATTTATAGATCGTTGATATTCGTGGCTTAAGATTCATAACAACGGACACTTCAATCTTTCAGGGAACAAAGCCTAAATGCTGTCATCCACGGCCTTTTTTTTAGCTTTGAACCAAGGATTTCAGGTGTCAAGCCTATTCAGTCAAGTCTGCCTTAGTTCGGAAATGGGTAGAAAGATAAGTAGGAGAAAAAGTTAAATCAAAAGAAACAAGTGTAGAATGTTGTATGTGTGGCAGAGCGCCATATCAACATGCGAATTTGAATCTGAAGCAAGTGTTATGATTTTACCTCAGTCAATTCGTGTTATTAAGCAATCTCAATCCACAAACATATCTACCACCAACTGCAACTTCCAAAGTCGTAAATTTTGATGAATTTTTAATTTCAGTTGATTAGAAATGAGAGAGGAAAGAATTTAAAAAAGGTAAAGGCGTAGGACCATGACTAACCGGGATTTGAACCCAGAACCTCTGTGTTGGCAGTCAAGCACGCTAACCACTCGATTAACTAGGCCCCAAAGAGTTTTCGAGACATCAACTTTATGTATCGCATTGGAGGAACAAATTTAAACTTTTTTTCACCAAGCATCGATATCGATGCTTCAGATCTTAAGTTAGGAGTTCAGAAATTTTAAGAGTATTGATTAAGCTACTAGCGTAAGACGAAAATAGGTTTAAAGATGACTCGATTCCACAGCTTTTCTGTAGAAGTTTGAAAAACTCCATCCCACTTGCAAGCCAAAGTAAATCGGATAACAAAGAAGCAAATCTGGTAGTACTCAGTTCAACATATTTTGATAAAGACTTTAAGGAAAAGCTTTATTATTGAAGTTTAATTTTTCCAATTTCAAAATAAAGTTCTCACTTTGGTGATGATGGCTTTAATTGTCAACTCTCAACTCCAAGCTAATTCTACTTTTACGAATTAATATTGTTGTTTGTGTTCAAATTTACAAAAGAAAACAAGCACCGCTTCGCTGTTTACCGTCCCACTCTCTAGTGTAGTAGTTTTTGTGTTCCCATTCGACAGATTCTTGATAAGGTTTTCATCTATTGATAACCTCTTACATTGAACCTTGCGGCTCCAGCTATTTGAGCTGATTTTTCAAGTACAAATAAGAAAACAACACAAAATCAAACACACATTTCAATATAATCAACAGCAACAAAATATCGCAAATATATACGAGTGAAAATCTAAAATAATGCCAACTAATCTCAAAACCGCGATTTAGATTTAACAAATTCCATTTTTCGGTGTTACTCTCAGTACGTTTTCATGCGTCGTTGTGTGTAAATGTTAGACATCACAAGAAGAACACCGGTACTCGCGAAAAGATGGTGCTATTGTTGGCTAACAACAGCACTTTGCTTAGCCACTATCGTCTGTGGACAAATCAATAGCATCGGTGGAGCGATCTCACCCAGTGCTGGATCACATAGACGCGATGAACAAGCACTACGTCATGCCAAATCCAAAGAAATGCTCAAGTATATGAATCTCACCATAAATCCTTGCAGTGATTTTTATGAGTTTGCCTGCGGTAATTGGGACAAATTTAATCCACCCATCAAGTGTTCCGTCAAGACAACTCAAAGTCAACTAGAGCTACGTGTAAATAAAGATTTGCAGGTGTTGTTGGAAGAAGCATACACCTTGCAAGACAGTCTTACCCTACGTAAGGTAAAAGATTTCTACGCCTCATGCCTGTCGGCTGAAAGTCGCTCAGCCAAGCAAAAAACTTTCTTTTTGAATTTTGCAAAAAAACATGGAGGTATTCCGGCTGTGCCCGAAACAAATTGGCACCATCAATACAACTGGGTTAAAGTGCTGGCATCACTGCGTTCAAACTTTGGTCTGGACATATTAATTGGTCTCGATATCGATACGAATCTGCAAACAATGCGTGGACATAGCATATATTTCACCGAACCCACGAGCACCTTGTTGCCACAGGAATTGTGCAGCGCAGAGACCATGAGTCAGATGGATATTCGCGAAGAACCTTATGTGTTGATACAGAAACAGGTGGCGGAGAATTTGCTGAGTTGGTTTTCTATACGTAACAGCGAGGCTCATCGTATAGCAGGCGACGTAGTGAGTTTCGAATTTAATCTGTGCAAAAAGTTGCGTCAGGGTGAGTTGATAACAACAGGCCCGGAAACAACAGGCGATGCTGATTTGGCAAATCAATTAGGTGCTCAACTGCATGGTGTACCATATCGCATTGGTCAGGGCAGACTGAACAACAACAATAATCGTCCAGGCAACGTCGGTCAGTATGCACGACAGAGTTTGCAGCAATTTACTCAGCAGTTTGGTGGACTCATCGACTTCAAGCAATATGTCGATGATAGTTTCGAAACGTCCTTCAATGATCAGGTCTATATGCGGGATGAAGCATACTTTACACACCTGGCGCATCTCTTGAAGACGACAACTAAACCGACACTGGCCAACTATATAATGTATCGTGCTTTGAGCACCTTGAGTTTTCCACTGGATGATCGTGCCAATAAGCGACCCAAATATTGTGTTGAGCTGGTATTGCGTTTCTTTCCGAAAAACATTGGTGACCTCTACAGTCGCAAGAATCAACGCAGTGATTCTATAGCAGATGTTGAGTCAGTCTATCAGCAGATAAGTAAAGCCTTCGACGATAGCCTGACAGTAGAGTGGATGGAAGAAAAAATTAGACGCGCTGCAAAACAGAAAATTACTCAATTTAAGGTGCGCTTTCCGCAATACCAAAACCTTAACTTAAATGATTTGAAAATCGACCGTTTGGACTATTGGCATAAGTTGGAACACGTAATGAAATATAATGCCAAAGAGCAGTTGGGTCGTCTGTATAGCACCGATTACAATAGCAAACCTGCTGAAGCACTTGAGTCACCCGATGTGGACACACGTCTACAGTACTCGGACAATGAGTTGCTTATGGGTTGGGGTCTCTTGCAGCCGCCTTTCTTTCATCATCTTTATCCTAATTCGCTTAAGTATGCCATGCTAGGACAGCGTTTGGGGCGGGAACTTACATATGCCTTCGATGAGCAAGGCTGGAATAGAAATCCACTGAGTCCCATGCACTGGGATGAATATACAGCCGAGGGTTTTCGCAATCGTTCGCAATGTTTTCGTGCACAGTATAGCAATTATTTGCACAATAATCCGGAAGTTTTTCGCAATGGCACCAAATTAAGGCAACTGATTGCTGATAGCAGCGGCCTGAATGTGGCTTTTAGAGCATATCTAGGCTGGTTGAATTACATCGATCCAAGTAATCGTGCCACTTTATCGAAAGAGACATTACCTGATGTCAATTTCACTAACACCCAATTGTTCTTTATCAATTTTGCCCAGACTCGTTGTGCTGCCATCTTTAATAAACAGCCAACGCCGGAATTTTTACCCATGGATAAACATACACCGGAACGCTATGATGTCAATGGGCCACTTTCCAATTTTGATGAGTTTGCGCGTGAATTCAATTGTGCCGCCGGCACTCCAATGAACCCGGACGATAAATGTGTCATATATTGATGTGGATAGAGAATTTGTTAAGAGATATTTTTTAAGGTTGTATTGTTAATGATTGTTTTGTAAAATGTTTGTTTTGATTTCAATTCTATTTATAGCAAAATATAAAGCAATTTTTTAAAATTCTTGTCAGCATTTTTTAATCAAAATACCTACAGCTGGAGGATGTGAAATATCTATTGTGTGATTTAAAAATGATGGATGCAATCAATAAAAAATACTTCATGATTATAGTTAAATTCTTCGATTAAACTTGTGGCAATCAAGATTAAAGGTTTGTCGAAAGTGTCACATATTAACTTTTATCTCTTAATTTTTATTTTTTCCGACAAAAATAACAGTTTTTTGTGCCTTATAGTTTTTTTGGGCAAAAATAACAGTTATTTTCTAACGTTTATTTTTCGGTCAAAAATATCAGGTAATTTATATTTGTTCAAGTCATTTTACCGATAAAAAAATTTTGATATTATTATTTTTATCTCATCGGTGAGACATTTTCACATGGTGTCAACAGTTCAATCTATCAAGCGGCCTTTAAGAAAACACAAATTGCTTGATATTTTTGACCGAAAAAATTAAAGTCACAAAATAACTGCTATTTTTGACCGATAAAATAAAAGTCAAAAGTAACTTTTATTTTTCCTCGAAATATACTAGGCAAGAAATTTACTTTTAAAGAATCAGTTTAAAATTTAAAACCGACTTAATATTCGTGAGGCTGAGGACATTTGTAACATAATGGTATATTTGAAAAAGTCTTTCGACCATTTTTTTCATTTGAAAATTGTAAAATAACAGTTATTTTCGTTCCTTGTTTTAGTTCAGTTGGTGTTTTAGTTGCTTTCGAATGTCTTCTCAACACTGTTACTTTTTGAATGCTGGATTGCATTTGCATAGTACTCTTTGAAGGAGCCTCCGAAAGCAGAGGCAAATCTTGTTGATTATTACCTCCTGCTTCCTGATCATAATAATTGCTATGTTGATAGAGGGCCTCATAAAGCAGCGAACGTTGATTGTTGAGTACATCAACTTGGTTGGCTTTAAAATTTTGTTGAGATGCATCAGTGTGTTTTTTGGGGATTGGTTCTTTGTAGATTCACCAAAATACACTGATGTTTCGTAAAAATGCATTTTGAATGCCGTTGTTGCAATCACCTTACCTTCATCATTAGTTGCAGACCTAGCTGCGGCTGTATTCTTAAGAGCTCTAATTCGCTCTCTATATTCACGAACGCGTTCTGCTCCTGTTTTAGCTATTTTTCTATTTTTTTTCCGTGCATACTTGTAGGATGAAAATTAATGTTACGGTTATGTTAATAATGTAATGTTAATGTTAATCTAAAGTTAATGTTATTTTCATTATGTTACGTGTTCACTTTTAATAACATTTTGTTAGACTTGTTTCATGTGCCTACGTGGCGTAAGGGAATAGATTCCGTCTTATAAGCAACGATGTTCGGGGTTCAATTCTTGGCAGCGGCAATAATTTTTTTTTAATTTTCATATTAATTGAAAACGTTAGCCTAGCGTCACGAAAAATGACCTTGAAATTTCACTCGCCGCCAAAGAAGTTTCACTTCAATATATAGTGATACTTTAGGAGGGATAACCTGAATTATTCCAAGATCCATTAGTTGTCTGACGAGTACAGATTTATTTTCTGTTACTAGTATAAAAGCCCGTCATACGAAGATTTTTACAGTCACCTCAAATTTTATTCTGTTCAAGTCGTCTTCAATATGTTCTAACTGGTAAATATCAAATAAATTGTGTGTGCATACTTTTAGGCTGACAACTTTTTCATATAAAAAGCACTGTAACAGTAAGATTGTATGATATATACTGGTTATGGTTCAGGCTGAACATATTTTAAGAAGCTTAGCAATAACAACTATGAACAGTTTGAGCGATGTAGAGTACGGAGCAGGATGCTTACCTTTTATTTATTAAAGATGCTAATCTAATCTTTTGTACACTGAGAACAGAGTTTCAGTTAATTGTCTGCAAATATAATGAGTTTTCAGACAAAACATGATTTGGTTATAATGAACAAATCTCTGTTGCTTGTGTTTTATTTACATTTTGCTCAAGTAGAAGTACGTCACGTACCAAGTATGTTAGAGCTTCGACTCGTATGCAATGGGTCAGAGTTTCAATTCGCAGTGATGAAGATCAGTTTTTTGTTTTCTTTCATGCAATGAAATCTAATTTTCTCTGCATACAATGAGTGTTCAGTCGAAACATGATTTGATTATAATAACTAAATGTCAGTTGATGCAAGTGAAACTTGAAATAATCGTAAGCTTGCGTTTAGTTTGCGTTTTGTTTGTCTTTAAGGCAGTAGAAGTACGTTACGACGTTAAAGCATTCGGCTCTTATTCCATGGGTACGGGGTTCGATTCTAATAATGATCATTTTATTTTGAAGGTTATCAATTTTTTCATTAAATATCTTATTAAACGAATGATTGCACAATAAGAACTATGTTATTTTATAGTGCTCACATGATAATATTTGCTCACATGAAATTTTAAAAATCAAAAATAAAGAATAAATAAATAATAAAATATAATAAAAATTATGCTCTTTTCACAGTAGATTGTCCGCTTGATTTGTGTTTGATTTGACTGAGTGTAAATAAAGCGGGAAAGACTTGAAGTCTAGCTCTGTAGCGTGCGAAGTATGTTTTTCAATCCGAATGTGTTTTAATTTTTCTTGAATAAATACAAGAGGGTCAATAAGATCATGATCGTTACAGGAATTTGAACCCACAGCCAGCAAAAGTACTACCAACTCGTTAGCACGTTTATATTATTTTCTACTGTACACGAAAATTTAACACTAGAAAATAATGGTAGTATTTTTAACCTTTTTTTTAAATTTAAAGTTTTTCTCGCTTCTTTAAAATATAGTCGCATATGGGCATCTCCCAGCGGCACGGACGCGACATTCGCACGGTTTTAATTACTCGAAAAACAAGAAAGAAACAAAATGAGCCGATATGCATTTAAGTGTTCTAACGCGACGAAAGAGTGCTACATTTTATAAAAATATTGGCGAGATTTAGTACAAATTAGTACAAAGTAATAAGCAATCATTCAATGGAACGGACGCGACAAAAAATATAAGTTTTTTTAAGCTCGTATAGAAATATGCAAAATTTAGCTAATTTTGAGAACTTTTTTTTTATATAATATACATGTTAATGGAGGTCAAAGGATAACTATTCTTTGTAGACTTATGAAATATAAGAATTATCTTTTATCTTTTTTTAAATACATATAGCACGAATACGAACTAGACATCATGGACGCGACATCATAAGTTGAATTCAAGTTACATAGCAGTAATACTAATCAAAATAAAAAAAAAATAAAGGTTAATGCTGTTAGAGTGCTTTATCTTAACGTTTTTCTTCACTTTTGGTGGACCTTTTTTGGGAGATGCCCATATATAAAAATATATCTTGTATAGTACTTATCCAATTTTTATAATCAAGCCTATCAAATTAAGCCTAATAAAACTTTCTACGTCTTTCGAGTTCTCGAGTAGAGCAAGTCAAAACCTCTAAGACAGACCATAATTTGTAATCCAATGAGAAAGGTCAGGGCTAACTGCTCTCCACTGATCCGTGTAAATTAAATGCATTACATTGCTTTTTGAGCCACTCTTGAGTCAATTTAGCTTTATGGGCCGAACCAGAATTTTGTTGAAAAGTCCACGGTTGGTTCTTTTTTAGCTTTGAACACAGAATTTCAGATGTCAAGTCTATTCAGTCATGTCTGCATTGTTTCGAAAAATGGGAGATTGTTTTAGTAGGAGAGAAAAGGTTGTATGTGTGGCGGAGCGCTATATCAACATGCGAATTTGAATCTGAGCCAAGTGTTATGCTTTTACCTTAGCCAATTCTAGTTATTAAGTCTACCACCAACAACAACTTCCAAAGTCAAATATATTGTTGAATTTTTTATTTCAGTTGATTACTTATGAGGAAATAATTGAAGAAAGGTCAAAGCGTAGGACCTGGAAACTCTGGGTTGGCAATCAAGCACGCTTACCACTCGACTACCGAGGCCGCAAATGTAGTAATAATGTCGTGTATATAGCGAGAAAATTAATAATGAGTGGCTTTACAATCAATTCCAAAACATCGAAATCATACACTTCCACCGAAGAGTGACCCCATTAAAGGCGACACCCCACTAAACCATGACAGAGCGAGTTCTGCTACTTATAGTGATGACAGAGCATACGCTCTACCATTCTTTTTATTGAACGATTTCTCTACGGTGAAAATTTCTCAGTTCAGAATTATCATTATCCCACTGTTTGAGAAGTAACGCTTTCGATTTTTGCTTGAGTTATTCCTTTAATTCCACGTCTTATTAAAGAATGCGAGATATTGATTGCGTCAAGATATTAATCTTCCGGTTTTCCCTTGAATCGAGACTTTACCGCCATGATGGCTCGTGGTATTTTTACAACTCGTAGATAGCCGGATTTTGGACGGGAATTTTTTCGATTACACTCAAATTCTGTAAATTATTTTGTACATTTTTGTTTAGCCAATTCCTTCCCAGCGTTGCATTTACGCAACACAAAGTTTTACTTCACAAAGCGCAGTAAAAATTAACTTTTTTCAAAAATTCTTCATGCACGTATTTAAAAGCTTTCACAAAGTTTTGTCTATGAGCTTATTTAAATAATTTTTTCAACAATTCTTGAAAAAACAGGAATTTTTTGAAAAAAATTTTTTCATTTTTTTCAAACTTTTTTAGGTATTACTTTAAAGTGCATATTGCTGCATGTGAGATTCAATGTGAGATTCATTTGGATGAGTAGTAACCGATTTATTTATCCGTAGCGCTGACACAACATGGGTAGTTCCCCTGCTCAAGTTCGTTCAAATGGTGGCGCAAATGGCGAGACATACAAAAACTTCTTAGCAGTTTTTTATCTCAATTCAATTGTTTTCCACGATGAAAACATTGCATATTTTTTCACTACTTCTATGTTTGGGAAGAAATGGGTTTCACGCAAATTCAAACTTTGAAAATTAAGGTAGATTCATAAGACTTTTCTTTCTGGGGCATATTTGTCCTCAATTTATTTTGAAGGATTTTTTCAATAATTTAAGAGAAGAGACATAATATCGAAAATTAATTGTTACAAAATATTAAATCTGAATTTTTTTATATTTAGCAGTTATACAGCAAAAGCTAAGTAATAACTTAGTTAAAAAAATTGTTGCCAACATTTTAGGTCAGCAATTCAAAAAAAAAAAACATCTATCAATGACTTTGTAGCATTTTACAACATCTAAATAGTACGGAATAACACTTAGTTGCATAAGTATTGCTACGGTAATAAAACAAAATTTTTCAAGGATTTTCAGCTGCACGAATGTCGTGACGATTGCGAAAATCAGCGTTCATGCTGTTGAAGAAGCACTGAAGCAACTCAAGGTTATGCCTCTGTAGAGTTTATTAACCATTTGTGTTGCTAGTGCGGCTTTGTGATGGAGATGAAGAATTTATTTTTGTTTTCTTTATGTTTTGTTGTTCTTATATTTTGGATTTTTTTTTTAAATATCCAGTTGATTTTATGAAATGGCACGCGTGAGTGCTGTAGAATAGCGCCATAAAGTGGCATAAAAGTCACCACATATGGCAAGTGTAACAATATGAGCCATAAAATACGAGTTGAGTTAAAAATAGATACAAATATTTATTGGAATAAATGGCAATAGCATGAGCAGAGTTAAGTTATGACAAAGAAAGCACAGTTTGAGCGTAAATAATGGTAATTATTAAGAGAAAACAAATAGAAATCGAAATCTCATATCTTCAGATAAATACATTTTCAAGAAGTTTTAAATAATAACCAAAATGGAATTAATAACGTCATAAACTAAGCCGATTTTAAGATCTTTTGGTATAACCTTCAACATATTGAGCAATTATTAACAAAAGTATGCTGGCAAAAACAAAAACACAAAGAAAGATATCTGATTGAGCTTAAAGATCAACAAAAATTTGATATAAGAAACGATACAATAAATAAATTAAAAAAATATGATTGAAAATTTGAAACAACCACATAATTACTTCACTCACGCATTTCCGGCTCAAAACCAAAACCAAAAACTTGATGAATAATAACTGATGAATAGACATACCTGAAAAGAAGAAGAAAAAATATATTAGTCAAAATTAAAATAAAAAAGATTTGAAGTGAGATATTTTACGTTATATTAACATAATATTCTAACGTATTTTTATTTAAGCGAATAACAGTTACTTTTTATGAATTGTGAAGATATTTTTCTGCGTCAACCTAAAAGGCTGTAACTTTTCACAGTACCTTCTTTTATTAAAGCCATAAACTATTCACTCTCATTTGAATAGACAAAAAAAAAACAAAAACCACGTAAACGCCGAGTTATTTGTGCACTAGATTGTCTACACAATTTATTATGTGTCACATTCTTACGGTACAAATTCACATTTTTACACAAATAATAAGAATTATTTAATTAAATAAACAACGGAAGCACCCGTCGTGACTGCGTGAAGTTTTACGTCGTAGAGCATTAAATAAATTGTCACTTAAAGTGTCTCACTCTGAATAGTCATGGTCGCAATATGACAGACAACAAAGTATGAACGTTATTGTTTATGCGTCATAAACGCACAATTTAATATAATATGCAAAGACAAAAATAAATAAAACACGGAAGACGGAAGATGGAAAAAATTATTGTCGACTTGATTGACTTGAAAGGTATCTACAATTTGCGTTGCGTAAAGAGTGAAAAGTTAAAGAGAGTCTAATTTGAAAATTCATAGTTCAAAGTTCACAGTTCAAAATTCAAAATTCAAAATTCAAAATTCAAAATTCAAAATTCAAAATTCAAAATTCAAAATTCAAAATTCAAAATTCAAAATTCAAAATTCAAAATTCAAAATTCAAAATTCAAAATTCAAAATTCAAAATTCAAAATTCGAAATTCAAAATTCAAAATTCAAAATTCAAAATTCAAAATTCAAAATTCAAAATTCAAAATTCAAAATTCAAAATGCAAAATTCAAAATTCAAAATTCAAAATTCAAAATTCAAAATTCAAAATACTTTTTACTTTTTATTTTCTACTTTCTACTTTTTACTTTTTACTTTTTACTTTTTACTTTTTACTTTTTACTTTTTACTTTTTACTTTTTACTTTTTACTTTTTACTTTTTACTTTTTACTTTTTACTTTTTACTTTTTACTTTTTACTTTTTACTTTTTACTTTTTACTTTTTACTTTTTACTTTTTACTTTTTACTTTTTACTTTTTACTTTTTACTTTTTACTTTTTACTTTTTACTTTTTACTTTTTACTTTTTACTTTTTACTTTTTACTTTTTACTTTTTACTTTTTACTTTTTACTTTTTACTTTTTACTTTTTACTTTTTACTTTTTACTTTTTACTTTTTACTTTTTACTTTTTACTTTTTACTTTTTACTTTTTACTTTTTACTTTTTACTTTTTACTTTTTACTTTTTACTTTTTACTTTTTACTTTTTACTTTTTACTTTTTACTTTTTACTTTTTACTTTTTACTTTTTACTTTTTACTTTTTACTTTTTACTTTTTACTTTTTACTTTTTACTTTTTACTTTTTACTTTTTACTTTTTACTTTTTACTTTTTACTTTTTACTTTTTACTTTTTACTTTTTACTTTTTACTTTTTACTTTTTACTTTTTACTTTTTACTTTTTACTTTTTACTTTTTACTTTTTACTTTTTACTTTTTACTTTTTACTTTTTACTTTTTACTTTTTACTTTTTACTTTTTACTTTTTACTTTTTACTTTTTACTTTTTACTTTTTACTTTTTACTTTTTACTTTTTACTTTTTACTTTTTACTTTTTACTTTTTACTTTTTACTTTTTACTTTTTACTTTTTACTTTTTACTTTTTACTTTTTACTTTTTACTTTTTACTTTTTACTTTTTACTTTTTACTTTTTACTTTTTACTTTTTACTTTTTACTTTTTACTTTTTACTTTTTACTTTTTACTTTTTACTTTTTACTTTTTACTTTTTACTTTTTACTTTTTACTTTTTACTTTTTACTTTTTACTTTTTACTTTTTACTTTTTACTTTTTACTTTTTACTTTTTACTTTTTACTTTTTACTTTTTACTTTTTACTTTTTACTTTTTACTTTTTACTTTTTACTTTTTACTTTTTACTTTTTACTTTTTACTTTTTACTTTTTACTTTTTACTTTTTACTTTTTACTTTTTACTTTTTACTTTTTACTTTTTACTTTTTACTTTTTACTTTTTACTTTTTACTTTTTACTTTTTACTTTTTACTTTTTACTTTTTACTTTTTACTTTTTACTTTTTACTTTTTACTTTTTACTTTTTACTTTTTACTTTTTACTTTTTACTTTTTACTTTTTACTTTTTACTTTTTACTTTTTACTTTTTACTTTTTACTTTTTACTTTTTACTTTTTACTTTTTACTTTTTACTTTTTACTTTTTACTTTTTACTTTTTACTTTTTACTTTTTACTTTTTACTTTTTACTTTTTACTTTTTACTTTTTACTTTTTACTTTTTACTTTTTACTTTTTACTTTTTACTTTTTACTTTTTACTTTTTACTTTTTACTTTTTACTTTTTACTTTTTACTTTTTACTTTTTACTTTTTACTTTTTACTTTTTACTTTTTACTTTTTACTTTTTACTTTTTACTTTTTACTTTTTACTTTTTACTTTTTACTTTTTACTTTTTACTTTTTACTTTTTACTTTTTACTTTTTACTTTTTACTTTTTACTTTTTACTTTTTACTTTTTACTTTTTACTTTTTACTTTTTACTTTTTACTTTTTACTTTTTACTTTTTACTTTTTACTTTTTACTTTTTACTTTTTACTTTTTACTTTTTACTTTTTACTTTTTACTTTTTACTTTTTACTTTTTACTTTTTACTTTTTACTTTTTACTTTTTACTTTTTACTTTTTACTTTTTACTTTTTACTTTTTACTTTTTACTTTTTACTTTTTACTTTTTACTTTTTACTTTTTACTTTTTACTTTTTACTTTTTACTTTTTACTTTTTACTTTTTACTTTTTACTTTTTACTTTTTACTTTTTACTTTTTACTTTTTACTTTTTACTTTTTACTTTTTACTTTTTACTTTTTACTTTTTACTTTTTACTTTTTACTTTTTACTTTTTACTTTTTACTTTTTACTTTTTACTTTTTACTTTTTACTTTTTACTTTTTACTTTTTACTTTTTACTTTTTACTTTTTACTTTTTACTTTTTACTTTTTACTTTTTACTTTTTACTTTTTACTTTTTACTTTTTACTTTTTACTTTTTACTTTTTACTTTTTACTTTTTACTTTTTACTTTTTACTTTTTACTTTTTACTTTTTACTTTTTACTTTTTACTTTTTACTTTTTACTTTTTACTTTTTACTTTTTACTTTTTACTTTTTACTTTTTACTTTTTACTTTTTACTTTTTACTTTTTACTTTTTACTTTTTACTTTTTACTTTTTACTTTTTACTTTTTACTTTTTACTTTTTACTTTTTACTTTTTACTTTTTACTTTTTACTTTTTACTTTTTACTTTTTACTTTTTACTTTTTACTTTTTACTTTTTACTTTTTACTTTTTACTTTTTACTTTTTACTTTTTACTTTTTACTTTTTACTTTTTACTTTTTACTTTTTACTTTTTACTTTTTACTTTTTACTTTTTACTTTTTACTTTTTACTTTTTACTTTTTACTTTTTACTTTTTACTTTTTACTTTTTACTTTTTACTTTTTACTTTTTACTTTTTACTTTTTACTTTTTACTTTTTACTTTTTACTTTTTACTTTTTACTTTTTACTTTTTACTTTTTACTTTTTACTTTTTACTTTTTACTTTTTACTTTTTACTTTTTACTTTTTACTTTTTACTTTTTACTTTTTACTTTTTACTTTTTACTTTTTACTTTTTACTTTTTACTTTTTACTTTTTACTTTTTACTTTTTACTTTTTACTTTTTACTTTTTACTTTTTACTTTTTACTTTTTACTTTTTACTTTTTACTTTTTACTTTTTACTTTTTACTTTTTACTTTTTACTTTTTACTTTTTACTTTTTACTTTTTACTTTTTACTTTTTACTTTTTACTTTTTACTTTTTACTTTTTACTTTTTACTTTTTACTTTTTACTTTTTACTTTTTACTTTTTACTTTTTACTTTTTACTTTTTACTTTTTACTTTTTACTTTTTACTTTTTACTTTTTACTTTTTACTTTTTACTTTTTACTTTTTACTTTTTACTTTTTACTTTTTACTTTTTACTTTTTACTTTTTACTTTTTACTTTTTACTTTTTACTTTTTACTTTTTACTTTTTACTTTTTACTTTTTACTTTTTACTTTTTACTTTTTACTTTTTACTTTTTACTTTTTACTTTTTACTTTTTACTTTTACTTTTTACTTTTTACTTTTTACTTTTTACTTTTTACTTTTTACTTTTTACTTTTTACTTTTTACTTTTTACTTTTTACTTTTTACTTTTTACTTTTTACTTTTTACTTTTTACTTTTTACTTTTTACTTTTTACTTTTTACTTTTTACTTTTTACTTTTTACTTTTTACTTTTTACTTTTTACTTTTTACTTTTTACTTTTTACTTTTTACTTTTTACTTTTTACTTTTTACTTTTTACTTTTTACTTTTTACTTTTTACTTTTTACTTTTTACTTTTTACTTTTTACTTTTTACTTTTTACTTTTTACTTTTTACTTTTTACTTTTTACTTTTTACTTTTTACTTTTTACTTTTTACTTTTTACTTTTTACTTTTTACTTTTTACTTTTTACTTTTTACTTTTTACTTTTTACTTTTTACTTTTTACTTTTTACTTTTTACTTTTTACTTTTTACTTTTTACTTTTTACTTTTTACTTTTTACTTTTTACTTTTTACTTTTTACTTTTTACTTTTTACTTTTTACTTTTTACTTTTTACTTTTTACTTTTTACTTTTTACTTTTTACTTTTTACTTTTTACTTTTTACTTTTTACTTTTTGCCAATAGCAATACTGCCAATTTTAGAAAAAATTATTGAAGAAGTTGTGTCCCGTAGGCTCAAAATATTTATTGAAAAATACCAAATCATAGAAAACAACCAATATGGCTTTCAGAAAGGAAAAAACATTAATAAACTTCTTGGCAATTTCGCGAATGATATAAATGGAAACCTAAGCAAAAACCACCACAGCTTAGTGCTCTTCGTAGACTTTAGCAAAGCATTTGATACGCTTTCGCACAAAACACTGCTTAAATCATTGTATAATGCCGGACTTCGAGGAAACTGCTACAAATGGTTTGAAAACTACCTTTCATTACGCTCCTATCGAGTAAAAATAGAGGATAATTTAAGCGACGAAGTTGCCATAAAGCACGGCGTTCCTCAAGGCTCGAAACTGGGACCGCTTTTGTATATTTTATACGCAAATGGCATGCTGAGGGCACTCAAAAACAGCAAAGCATACGCCTACGCAGATGACACGGCCATAGTAGTTGCCCATGCGGATGTTGAAATCGCATCAAAAATTATGCAAGACGAACTTGACATCATAACAAGATGGTCACATGACAATGGACTGACAATTAATGCTGCAAAAACAAAATTAATGCATATACGCCCACCACACATCCAACGTGTTGAAATTAATATAAAATTCCACGAAACAGCATGTCTGCATAACCACCAAATCGTGAGTAACCCAGATGACAACTGCCAAACTATCATCGAAGCTGTCGACGAATATAAATACTTAGGCGTTGTAGTTGACTGTCATTTCAAATGGCATGCACATATAAAGCAACTGCGAGCTAAACTGCGCAGAACATCCTTCATGCTGCATCATCTTAGCTTTGCGTGTAGCTACGCCGTCCTAAGACAGGCATACTTCGCGCTCTGCGAATCATATATGCGACATGGCATCACAGCGTGGGGTACATCAACGCACTGTCGTGATCTACAAATCAGTCAAAATAGCATCCTAAAAATACTTGCAAAAAGAAACCACCTCATCCGACTCAACAGTACCTCTCCAATAAGTCACCAACTTCAAGTCCTAACGGTTGAAAATCTATTCAAGTGCGGCCTATTGAATGAATTTTTCAATGATTTTCGCTTCAGAAACCCTATTCGACATGAATACAACACGCGACGCCGACTGGAAGGAAGATTTGAAGTGCCAAAATTCCACAACAACTATGGAAAGCACAGACTTGATGTTATGATGCCAAAAATATTAAATGAACTCCCACCAAACATCGTTAATATGAACAACACGCAAAAACAACATAGAAATAAAGCCATACAACTTTTCTACAACAGCAGATAAGCCTCAAACAAGCGGCGAAAAGCAGCAACAATAACAACAAACAGCAACAACAAAGCTAAAAAACTATTCTGCAACAGCAGATAAACAAGCGGCGACAACAACAAACAAGAAGCAGCAACAACAACAACAAGCAGCAACAACAACAACAAGCAGCAACAACAAGCAGCAACAACAACAACAAGCATCAACACCAACAACAAGCATTAACAACAGCAACAACAACAACAAGCAGCAACAACAACAACAAGCAGCAACAACAAGCAGCAACAACAACAACAAGCATCAACACCAACAACAAGCATTAACACCAAAAACAAGCATTGAAAGAATCAATAAAAACAGCAACAACAAATTAAACAAATTAATCAAACAAATTAATTAAGAAAAAAAAAACAATAGCTGCAAAGAAATGTAAAACATTAATCAAGATTTAAACCAAAAATAAACAACAAACACACAATACCAAAGAGCTCGTGCCTAACAACAGCAGAATCTAAATCAAAATTTAAACAGAGACAAAGCGAACAAAATCAACACAAATTTCTCTCAAACGAAAATATGAAAACATAAACAACAGAAAACCGGTTTTAAAAATAGTCAAAACATAAACAAAATACGTAAAATCAAACAACAAACATCATCAACAAGATCAACGATAATTTTCCAGAGCTAATACAAAAACAACAGCAACAACAACAACAACAAGCAGCTGCAACGACAACAACAACAAAAACAACAGGCAACAACTAACAACTAAAACCAAAAGCTTAAAAAAATTAAGATTATAAGCAAAAATAATAACAAATCACAACATCAAATCTACAACAAAACTAGAAAAAAAAAAAAAAAAAAACTGATATACATACATATAACAAAATCATTTACAGCAACAAACAAAACGAACCAAAACAAACCGCCAAGAAGAGCTTGTGCATAACAAAAACAGCATCCAAATCAAAACAAAGCTAAAGCGAACACAAAAATCAAAACAAAAAATAGCTCGTGAACAACAAAAACAAAATCTGGAAACAAAATTAGAAAACAAAAACAGAGCGAAGAAGAACTCAAACTACTCTCAAGCAGAAACATAACTAAACAAATACAACAGAAAACCGGTTTTTGAGAACAAAATAGTCAAAACATAAATACATAAAACCAGTCTTGTTTGTTTAGTTAAGTAAAGCATGAAGTAAATTATAAAACATCGAAAACATTAAAAATAGCAAATAACTAAAAATAAAACAAAAACAACTAGCATCAACAACAAGATCAAAAACAAATTACCAGAGACAACACTATACTAAAGCAACAACAACAGCAAATACAAGCAGCAACAACAACAACAAGCAGCGACACCAACAACAAGCAGCAACAACAACAACACCAATAAACAACAACAACAACAACAACAACAACAACAAGCAGCTGCAACAACAACAAACACTACAATAAGCAGCAGCAACAACAACAACAACAACAACAACAACAAAAACATCAAGCAGCGACAGCAAAAACAAGCAGCAACAATAACAACACCAATAAACAACAACAACAACAACAACCAACCAACAAAAAGCAGCTGAAACAGAAACAAAAACTACAATAAGCAGCAACAACAACAACAACAAAAACATCAACAACAAACAAAACTAATCAATAAAAAGCAACCAAGAAGAGCTCGTGTGCACCAACAACAACATCCAAAACAGAATTGTATAACAGAGACAAACCGAACAAATAATCAAAACAAAATACTTTCAAATGAAAACATGAAAAACAATAGAAAACAGGTTTCTTAAACCCAATAGCCAAAAGCACTTTAAACCAAAACAAAAATATGCACAGAATCTAAAAAAGGAAAAAAACTATGCCAAAAATGAAGAAGAGCAAAAAATGAAAATTATATATATTATTTTATTTTATATTATTATTTTTAATGAATTTATTATATATTAATTTTTTTTTTTTAATGAATTATTTACTTATATATAACCTATAATTATGAATTATTTACTTAAGTTTTTTACTATTCCAATTTTTTCTCGCAGACAAGCCTTGAGGCTTCGCGAGATACAAGCTAATGTAAACATTAATTGTAAAATGAAATATGGAATAAAACTCAAACTCAAACTCAACTCAACTTTTTACTTTTTACTTTTTACTTTTTACTTTTTACTTTTTACTTTTTACTTTTTACTTTTTACTTTTTACTTTTTACTTTTTACTTTTTACTTTTTACTTTTTACTTTTTACTTTTTACTTTTTACTTTTTACTTTTTACTTTTTACTTTTTACTTTTTACTTTTTACTTTTTACTTTTTACTTTTTACTTTTTACTTTTTACTTTTTACTTTTTACTTTTTACTTTTTACTTTTTACTTTTTACTTTTTACTTTTTACTTTTTACTTTTTACTTTTTACTTTTTACTTTTTACTTTTTACTTTTTACTTTTTACTTTTTACTTTTTACTTTTTACTTTTTACTTTTTACTTTTTACTTTTTACTTTTTACTTTTTACTTTTTACTTTTTACTTTTTACTTTTTACTTTTTACTTTTTACTTTTTACTTTTTACTTTTTACTTTTTACTTTTTACTTTTTACTTTTTACTTTTTACTTTTTACTTTTTACTTTTTACTTTTTACTTTTTACTTTTTACTTTTTACTTTTTACTTTTTACTTTTTACTTTTTACTTTTTACTTTTTACTTTTTACTTTTTACTTTTTACTTTTTACTTTTTACTTTTTACTTTTTACTTTTTACTTTTTACTTTTTACTTTTTACTTTTTACTTTTTACTTTTTACTTTTTACTTTTTACTTTTTACTTTTTACTTTTTACTTTTTACTTTTTACTTTTTACTTTTTACTTTTTACTTTTTACTTTTTACTTTTTACTTTTTACTTTTTACTTTTTACTTTTTACTTTTTACTTTTTACTTTTTACTTTTTACTTTTTACTTTTTACTTTTTACTTTTTACTTTTTACTTTTTACTTTTTACTTTTTACTTTTTACTTTTTACTTTTATTGGAACGTTATTTATTCTTACGATTGTTATTTCATTCTAAACCATCGTATTTCATTATTTACAATAAATTACTTAATTTAGGCAGTATTTTTATATACAACACACTCAAGTTAATCAAAATTGATGTTTGATATTTCAAGGAAGTGAAGAGCAGAAAGTTTTTCTTGCAAAAGTTATTATTTCCCGTTGGAAATGATTTTAAGTTTCTCGCATTAGTTTTGCTCTTCTTTTGTGAAATTTCATGGTTTTTTGGAGTAAATTTTCTTAACTGCTTCCACCAACATCGTTTCTTGGCTTCACTTTCCGAACACTTTGATAAACTATAAATTTATCAAATCTCTTCGAAAGTTTCATTACGTTAAAACTTCGAAAAGAAAAACTTTTCAGCTTTTACTGCAGCGGAAAATTAATTGGAAACCAACTTTGAGCTGTCAATTGTCAGCATTTCTTTTTCTTCTTTTTACTCCAGACAACATTTTAATCCCAGCATAGCATAAGATATGGCAAGAATATCAACGACATCTGCAAAGCTGTGAACAATATCGCTATTGCAGGCACGTGCAGGAGCGACATAGAAAAAAATTCCAATCCATTTGTTACATTTAAATATCTGCTGCATATGAAAAAATAAAAAGAAGAAGAAAATTCAAAGTGTTTGTTTGCCGAAAGGAATTAATATGTCAAGAGTGGGCGTGCGTTTTGAAAGAACGACGACTGTAATGCACATGTTTAAAGTTTTGATGAAGAGAAAAAACTAAAGAACGTATTTTTAGCGGTACCAAACTTTAAATTCAGTTCTAATTTGAAAAATTTAGAAATATTTTAATTCAGTTTGAAAGAAGATGGTTCTTGTTTTTAGCAAATAAATCATAGATTTAGACAGAATGACTTTAATATGGTGTGATATAGGTTGTTTAAGATTATGGTATGACACTATTTAATACGGAATTTTGTGATACTTTTAATCATGTTGATAAAATAAATTAGTACATACAAAAAATTTTAAAATCTAAAAAATAGAAATGAAAAATTTAAAAAGAAATAAAAAATTTTAATAGTAGTAGCCAATAAGTTATTTCTCTGCATAGAATGCTTATCGATTAGAACGAAGAAAATGATGTGTGTCTGCAGTGCATGCAAGCAAAATATTGTATTTTACACTAGAGACAGTTATGCCGCCCCTTAAACTCTTCCATGCGTGTATTTTTCTTTTTTCACAAACGACGCCACGCAGCTTGAGTAATTTATTTATTTTTACTACTGTCGTGTTTTTCTTCTTTTTTTTTCTTCCTTTCTTAATACTACTATTCCAACCAATCAACCCTGGGTGTGGTCTCTAGTCTGTCTGGATTGTTGTCATTATTATGCGTCGCAGTTTTGATCCTTTTATTATGGTTTATGCTTTCAATTTTATGACAACAACAAAAGCTTATGACACAAATTCATATAAAAAATAAAAATAATGGAAATGTCACATGAAATTATGATTTCAACAACAATGCTAGGGAAAATAAGTTGAAAAATGACGATTTAATAATATGTATAGTATGTTGGGGCAGGATAACATTTTTTATGGTAGCTTATTACTCTTGGTAGCTCTTGGTAGTAATCAATATCTTGATACATTTAAATTCGATAATTTAGAGTTTCGTAAACACGGTTTTGTTTTAAACCAAGTTTGCTTTAAATGAAGGCGAAAATAAATAAATTGTTATAAGAATTAAGGCGGGTACTTTGGTACTTTGAAAATTGGTTCGTTTCAGAGCGAAATTTCGTTTTAAACTGATTCGTTATAACTTATGAGCGAAAAGTACTGTATGTATTTCTAATTAAAATAAAATAAGACATCATAGTACATAACTTTCAAAAGTTATACATTTACGAAAAAATTTAGTTTTTTTTTCTTATATAATTTTTTTTTGTATTTATTTTTAATTAATTAATTAATTAATTTTTTCGACAAGATAGTTATCAGACTGAATTAATAACAAAATAACACTATTGCACATTACGTGCCAAATACCATACATCAGTTTACAAAAATCAATTTTTAAAATTAGAAAATCGATGAAAAATTCATAAATTTGCTACCGATCTCTTAGCACCGAGTTCATGCGATAAAAAAATTACATCAAAAATTTTTTTTTTTTTGTAATCACATATAGGGGAGACTCGTCCCCGTTGTCTCAAGTACTAGTTGTCACAACGCCGATATCTTTTGATTCAACACGTTATCGAATGGAATATCAATGCCTTCTATACGCTATTGCAATGTCTAGCATCCCAAGAAAGTTTAAGTGCCGTTAGTTTTGTTTTGCAAAAATTAAAAGAAATTTAAGAAACTAAGTTGGATTTTTGCATTTTTATATTTTTTTTAAATTTTGTAATTAAACAAATAGAAGTGTGTTATATTTAACTTTAAATAAATTTCCAATACAATTAATATTATATTTTGCGAATACTTATGAATTTTAAGATAAAACTTTATATTTAAATTTACAGAACATTGTTAACATTTTTTCCCAAATGGTACAGGTTGTCACAGCACTTGTGGGGCTTGTTGTCACATATAATTTCATATAACCATTTTGAAAGTATTCTATGTTTTATTTGAATTTAAGGAAATATGCCGAGAAATCGCAAACGACTTACAAACCGAGGTCGGACATCTTCAGATATCATGATGCATGCCGAATACAGCTAGTATCAATGAAGATAATGTGGATTCACTATGTGTAGATCGTTGTCGAGCGTCAAATCCAATAATAATTGTCGTCAATGTATAAAATGCAAGCGTTGTGCACATAATGCATTGAAAGTGATAGTTTAATACATTGCTGGTTAAATTGTGTTTCGGAGTGTGGCAGCAATGACGATTAAGAAGTGTGACAACGGGGACTACGCATTGGGACAACTTACCCCACGAGTGGGGTAACTTGTCACAGACGAGTTAAATTTTTTATAAAGGAAATTTTTTAATTTATTTTAAAATAATATATGTTATTCACATCAGGATTGAAGAATAAAAGATTAAATTTATGTTTACAAGTTTTGCAGTGCAATTATTGCTTGATTTGTGGGAGTTACAGTGGTTCATTCAAATTTTGTGACAACTAGTACCACTCTCCCCTATGGCTAAAAAAAAATTTTATGAAGGTGTGACGTCCCTTTAATTTACTTGCGTTTTATTTTTGAATGCCTTATTTTGAAAAACTTTTCATAAGTTTTTTAAGTTATTTTTATATATCTACATTTTGTATACACGGAGAGAGAAAAAATGGGCTAAAATCAAGCTCAAAGCGTTCGTAACTTAAATCAGCTCAATATAGCTTCAAAACCATCTCAAATCAAGCTATACATGTTTGCAGTTTATGCCCGAAATTGGGCTTAACATTTTTTTTCATCTTGAGCTTGTTTGTAAAAAAAGTTTATTTTGTTGTTTTTTTTTATGCACACAAAAAACTGAGCAACCGAACGACATAATTCTTAGTTGGTTTTTGTTCCTGTAAGTATAAAAGTGCAGAGGATTAATTAAAAAATAATATTTCCCTGTCCGAAATTGATTAATTTATGAAAGTATCTTTATTTAGGTTCTTGTCAAAGTTTTTGATAGTTTTGCTTTTGTTGTATGAGCTTCTTGTTCATTTTGTACAAGTAATATGAAGGCTTGCGCTTCAGCGAACTCATATTTTTTGTATATTATTTTTTATTTATTTCAAAATTTTGTTGAAATTTGACACATTTTGACAAACAATTCAAAAATTGTATTGATTGGGCATATATATTTTTTTTTTATTATCAATCCATAAATGGCATGCATTCGGCACAAATGAGCATTTTTTTGCTTTTATAAACAATCCAAAATGACACAAATTGGGCACAACAAGGGAGCATATTCATTTTTTGATAAATGATACAAAACTCACATACATGATGCGCGAATGGGAGTGTTAATTTTTTGATAAACAATCACATTAGAGCTTGATATCGAGAATATTATGGCTTAGTTCAGAATCACTCCTAAAATTAATGAGTTTAGAATTATTTTCAGCTCAAATTTCTCTCCGTGTATTTTCTGCTTTTATAATACTTTTTTATTATTTCTTTTTATTGTTGTAATATTTTTTATTATTTCTACTGATTTTATATTTTATTCTTATTTCTTTAATTTGTATAGTTTTGTTTCATTATTTTTTTACTTTTTATGTTTTTAATAGTTTATTTTTAATTTTTTTTTTTTTTGTTTCTATTATATCTTGAAGTTTTTAATAGTTGTTTTTGTGTGGTTTTACATATTTAAAGATTATTTTTATTTATAATTTTATTTAAATTTCTTCTTCCAAATATTTGATGTTCTTGACATTTTTTATAAAATTTTATTTTATTTTTTATATTTTGTAATATTTTTATTATACTTTTAAATAATAAAAAACTAAAAACATATTATTTTTTACATTACTTTAAAATTATTTTTAATATATTTTTATAATTAATTAAAAAATTTTTTGTGAATAAATATTAAAAATTATATGCAGTAATTTTTTAAATTTTTTTAATTTAGTTTCATATTCTTTTATACTTCTTTTTATATTCTTAGTTTATTATATTGGTTCTAGTTTTTTATAATTTTGATTTTATTTTTATATTTTTTTTTTAATATTATTTTTATATATTTCATACATGATTTTTATAATATTATTATGTTATTTTTATATTATTTTTAAATTATTTTTAGATACATATCTTTATATTATTTTTATATTTTTATGTTATTTTTATGTTATTTTTTTATTATTTTTATATTATTTTTATTTTATTTTTACAATATTTTTGTTATTATTACATTATTTTGATATGATTTTTATGTGATTGTTATATGATTTTTATGTTATTTTTATAATATTTTTATGTTATTTTTATATAATTTTTATATTATTTTCATATTATTTTTATATTAATTTCTATTATTTTTCTATTATTTTTATATTATTTTTATATTATTTTTATATTATTTTAATATTATTTTTATATTATTTTTATATTATTTTTATATTATTTTTATATTATTTTTATATTATTTTTATATTATTTTTATACTATTTTTATATTATTTTTATATTTTTTTTATATTATTTTTATATTATTTTTATATTATTTTTATATTATTTTTATATTATTTTTATATTATTTTTATATTATTTTTATATTATTTTTATATTATTTTTATATTATTTTTATAATATTTTTTTATTATTTTTATATTATTTTTATATTATTTTAATATTTTTTTGAAATGATTTTACTATTTTTTTTTACTATTTTTATATGATTTTTATATGATTTTTATATGATTTTTATACTATTTTTATGTTGTTTTTATATTATTTGTATACTATTTTTTTACATAATTTTTATAGAACAAAACAAAACAAAAACAAATTGGGCATTTCAGTCCTTGAAAGGATCGATTATCTTAATGAAATTAATTTGTCTATTCGGCCATTTCAAGCATAATGTAAGTTTTCTTTTTCACTTAAAAGTTTTTTCTTCTTGTTCATCGCCATTTTTGGTAAATTTATGAAGTAAGCAATTTTTGATATAAGTAAAAATCTTAAAAATGGATTCATTTCCAATAAATCATATCTTTGCCAATTGTTACGCTGTTTTTGTAAATGAAGTATCGTTAGAAAGCTACTGAATAGCAATGTTTTAAAAAAATCGCTTGAGTTGCAACTTTTTGAAAAAAAATTTAATGTGCTAATATATCAAAAAGTTTAATTTTTGTTTTTGTTTGTAATTTTGAGAAACAAATAAACTTTTCACCAAAACAAAAACTTAATTCAAAGCATTTTTTTTTAATTCGGTCTTTAAACAAAAAATTAAATACATTTTTATTCTGTCTTAAAACATAGAATTTACACGATCTTAGCTTTGTGAATGTGTCCGTGGGCGAATTAAATGTATAAATTATTTGTACACATATTAGTATTGATGTTATAAACAGACCTGCCAAGTCTGAAATCTGTAGATTTAAAAAATTTTTAAAAAAACTGTGCCGGGTGTTACAAAATTCTGTCTATCTTAATTAGCGATCTGCAAAAAAAGTTAGGAAATATATCAGACATGCACAACGAAATCAACAAAATAATTTTTTTGTTTCGTTGAAGCAGAAAAATAAATTATCAAAATTATTTCGTTTTTTAAATAACGTTTAAAATTTATCAAATCAAATTTTCGTTCCGTTGAAAAACGAAAAATTTTTTATTATTTTCTCCTATGCTAAAAAAAATTTCTTCTGAAACAAAAAAAAACGAAATTTTTTTGTTGAAATTAACGTTATTTCAACGGTTGATTGGGAACAAAAACGAAAAAATTTTATATCGTTTTCTCTGAAACGAAGTAAATATTTTTCGTGTTTTGAATTAACGTTATTTTTTGATTTCGAAAAATTTTTTATTATTTTCTCCTATGCTAAAAAAAATTTCTTCTGAAACAAAAAAAAACGAAATTTTTTTGTTGAAATTAACGTTATTTTCAACGGTTGATTGGGAACAAAAACGAAAAAATTTTATATCGTTTTCTCTGAAACGAAGTAAATATTTTTCGTGTTTTGAATAAACGTTATTTTTTCAACGAAACAAAAAAAAATTTTTCGATTTAATATTAAAATTCAATTTAATATTTCAATTAATAACAAGTACAATCTTACTTTTGTAAAGTTACACTAAAATTTAATTAAAACTTTTGTTCTTAATCTACACTGAGAAAAAACACATACCTTGCTCCGGTAAAAAATTTCTCTATTTTTGATAATAGCAATTTTCTCTTTTTCAAATAAAATTTTCATCAATTAGAATAAATTTTCACATTTTCGAAGAAATATTTCTTTACTTCTAGGAAATGGAAATATTTCAATGTCTCTAATAATGATAAGTATTTTTCTCTCACAAAAAATTTCTCATTTATAGAGAAATTTTATTGAAAATTAAAAACTTTTCTTATATTTTGATAAAAAATTCACTATGACAAACCATTTTCTTCAATAAAAACAAATATTTTCTCAAAAAAAAAAGTGTTTTTCTCTAAAAATGATATATTTTTCTATTTCATGGAACCTTTTTATCATTTTAAGAGAATTTTAAGTATCGCAATTAGAGAATAGCATTCTCTGGAGCAAAGTCCATACCATTTTTCTCTAAATATGATGCCTTTTTTATCATATTCCGAGACACTTTTTTCTGAGTGTACTAGTTATTGTTTCTTTGTGACGGGTGTTACGCATAACGTAAAACGTTCAAGCAATCTAAAATACCGACGATTCCGTTTATGTTCTTAATTAAAAAAACTATAACTTCCTGAAATATTGATGCAGTACACGGTGTTGTTAGTGCTGCTCTGTGTAAAAATATATTCTTCGTAGTATACTTAACTTTAAATTGAAAATAATTTGAGATAACCATCTTTTTTTCGTTTTTAAGAATATGACATATAGGTAGGACTAAATCTGTGGCAAAAATAATTGAAATTTATCTTTTATATATATTATCTTAGATATCTTAAGGTATTAAATTTTTGTTTTTGTTGCATACTTGTTTTTTATATTTTTTTTTTACACTTTATTTTAGAGTTTTTACACTTTATTTAAAATGTACGTTTCTTTATTTTTAAAAATAGTTTCCACATATTTATTAATTATTTTTTATAATTATTTTTATATTTATGTTGTATCTTTATTTTTGCATTTATTTTAATATCTGTTATTTTATGTTTAATTACTTATTCATTTTTAAACGTTTTTCTTTTAATTATTTTTGTTACTGACTGACAAACATAACTTGAAATTTTGTATTCTGTTTTCTTTCTTTCTTTTTGTTATTTAATTTTTTGTTTTATCGATTCTTTTTTTATTTTATTTCTTCTTTACGATGTTATGTTCTAATATTTTTATTTTTTTTAATATTTTCATTTTTTTAATATAGTTTTATTTATTTATTTTTATATATATGTATATTTTTTTCAATTATTTCCTCCTTTTTCAATGATATCTTTTTTTCAAAAACTCTGACTGCAGGTACTGAACATTTTTCAGTTTATAAAAAGTATCATGCATGCCTGTGTTGATTTTGATGTTGACACATGTTCTACATAAGTTACATTGTTTGCTACTTTTGTTATCAACACTGTAAACAAGAACTAGATTTAAAAATGTAGATTTTTAATTCATTGAACTAAGTTTCGAAAAGCTGAAAGTTATTGTCGTGCTACAATATATCAACTACAAACAAAAGTCGTGCATTCCATATCAACTACTAACATATAAAATATTACATGTGAAGAGACATGCGAGTTTTTCTACTCCACATGACTTGTATTTTCATTTTCTTTCTTTTTTTTTTCTTTTTTTGACGCCGATAGTTTTTCATTTATTTGTTGTTGAATTATCGATTTAGATGTTTAAGTAGGTCAATGCTTAAGATATGTGATGATATAAATCATTTCCTGACAGTGCAGCAAAGTGTTTTTTATTGACTTAGTTATGTATTTGAGTGCATTGTGTTTTGTGGAGTTTTTTTTTTGTTTTGGACTCTGTGTTTATCAAATAAATGTTTTTATTTAAAACAGAATTTATAGCAAAAAGGGAAACAGATGTCATGCTGCACTGGAAGAAACTCAGTATTTACAAAATCAATTTCGAAAATTTTGAATATATAAAAATTCTTAGAATCAACATAGAATTATTAAATGTTTTAGCAAAATTAAAACTATATAAAAGTTTATTTAGAATAAAATTGATGATGAGTTCACTTTTACTTTCAAAGTAAAGTAACAGCAAAACTCCAGTGCAGATTATTTCATTCTCGACTCTGATCGACTAAATAAAGAATGCTCTTTTTACTACATGAGGGTATACATGAGAATGTGTTATACACACAGAGTTGCCATATAATTGCAACTGACATTGATTTAGTATCTTAAAGAATTAATTAGTCTGCAAGCGAGAGAAGTTTAACGAAACTGTGCGCAAAATGCATTAAAAAAAATAAACAGAAGCAAAATCAATTTTTGCAAGTGTAACTGTATGTGTGTGAGGGTATCCCACTCACTTGCTTGCTTAACCGCAGTTTACCATATGTGTAAACAATATGACAGACAACGTCATATTTCAATTTTTTTTTTTTGTGTGATTATTGAAGTAGGTTTTCATTTTGTTTAAATTAAAGATACAGATAGTATTTTTTTTCTTATTCTTCTTAATAAAGTTTGAAGCATCAGCATTTCGATGCAGTCATTTTATGAATTAATGAATGCAACAGCACACAATAAAAACATTCAAAAGATACAGAGTTGCCATATATGCTGGGATACTGAAACCTGTTTGGCATTTATTAAATATAAAAACAATAACAATAACGATTTTGGAGCTGAGAAAAGCACCTTTTTTGGCGACATTGCAAATAAATATTTATTTTTAAATTGTTGTGTGCAAAAGAAAAAAAGTTCCTAGCTTGTCGTCATTTTTATAAATAAATAAGAAAATTAATGCAAATTAGGTCACCCCTGCAAGGTTGTTAATAACATGACCTCCCTCAAAATCGGCGTGAATTTTTACCGCAAGGCTTTGTTTTATAGTTTTTGTTTTTCCCAACACTTAATTATTGCTTGCTTTTATTAATGAATAGTTATTTTTTTTTTTTAATTTCTACAAATAACAGCACAGCCAGCCCTGGGCACATTTTGACCTATTTTCTGCAGTTTTTGTAAAAATATATTTTCCAACATCTAATAAATATGTAAATATTAAAAATAAATTCAAAAATATAATGCTTATATGGCCCATTGTTTATATAAAAAAGAAGACAAAGACATGTTCACATAAATTATGGCAACAAAGACACAAATCAACAAAGACCGCGTTAATCTCAACAACCAAAGATAAAAACACAAGTTAAATAGATAAACGTGTTACGAGTAACAAGAAAATTTGTGCAGGAAAAGTGTGGCATATAAATAATTATGGGCTTGTGGAATGATGAAAGTGTTGACAATTAAAGCAAACAAGATTTTTCACAGAAAAAAAAAAAAAATTTAATTCATTTTGTTACGCGTTTGCTTAAGTTGGGACATGAAGTGCAACTCGCAGCAGCAAAATTATGTGTTACTCGTACTGTACACATTGGTTTTTGAGTTACAAACAGCCCAGTTTGTAATTCAAAATAACAGCAAAATTTAGCTATGTTAAGCTTGCGTATCATATTAAGTAGCAGTGTTTAATTTCATCAACATGTTGTTGTCTTACTTTTTGTTTATTTTTGTTACTTCCAAATAATTACTTTTTCCGGACACCCTCACGGTCTTGAGAAGTAATTATTTTTTTATATTTTTTGTTTTTGTTTTTTTTTTATTTGCCGTAGGTGTAAGATTACGCATACAAATTCAATTCTTGCCTACTCTGTAACGAGAGTGTTTTGAGCTATGAGCTTGTTATTGGTTTTTCGTTTCAGTTTCTCAGCGCCAACGAATATTCATGACTGCACCTTAAAAATTCTTCTACCTCACGTTAACAATTTGTCATGCTTTGAGCAGCTCTGAGTTGGAAAGCCTGATTGTGTTTTTGTGTGTTGATTCATGCATTTATTGGTTTAGAATTTGAACACCGCCATTATGATTTATTAATAATATTTTTGAAATTTGAGTATTTAACAATTTAAACATAGCTGACATGATGGGCTGAACAAAATTATTCAAACTACACATTCCTTTTATTTATCATCATTAATCAGACTACTCTACTCTTTGCCATTTTTTAAGATTTAAAGTGCTCGTCAAAACCCTTAAGAGAACCTTACTAATATGGCGACCAGATCAGCTAACTTTAACATTACGGTTGCATATATACCGAATAAATATCTATTAATCTTTATCCTGACATTGTCAAGACCAGTGTTTTCTAAGAAAACTTAATTTTGACATCTGTATTGCATACAATAATTCGTTTTCCCTACTGGACTACGAGAGATCCTTCTTAAAAATTTATAGCTTAAAATATTTTCACATTTCCAATTTTCTGAATATCCAAAAATTTTTAAAAATGACAAACACTCACAAAAATATTTGAAACATCCCATCCCAATGTGCACAAAAATATATCCGTATCGAACGAACAAAATCCGTCACAAATCCGTCAAAGCAAACATTCATAATCAGTAAACATAAATAGAAGTTTTTAACTTCACGGTTACATATCTTGGACTAAATTTTAATCCTGACCAGTATACTTAGAAAAAAACACATACCCTGCTCCGGTAAAAAATTTCTCTATTTTTGATAATAGCAATTTTCTCTTTTTCAAATAAAATTTTCTTCAATTAGAATAAATTTTCACATTTTCGAAAAAATATTTCTTTACTTCTAGGAAATGGAAATATTTCAATGTCTCTAATAATGATAAGTATTGTTCTCGCACAAAAAATTTCTCATTTATAGAGAAATTTTATTGAAAATGAAAAACTTTTCTTATATTTTGATTAAAAAATTCACTATGAGAAGTATTTTCTTCAATAAAAACAAATATTTTCTCAAAAAAAAAAGTATTTTTCTCTAAAAACGATATATTTTTCTATTTCTATTTTTATCATTTTTAGAGTATTTTAAGTATCGCAATTAGAGAATAGCATTCTCTGGAGCAAAGTCTATACCATTTTTCTCTAAATATGATGCCTTTTTTATCATATTCCGACTTTTTTTCTGAGTGTATATATGACGACGCCGATATATTATGTAAATTTAAACCACGTCAAATACTAAAACTAAGTTTAAGTCCCGCATAGGTTTAAAATTTAAACCACGTCAAATGCTAAAACTAAGTTTTAGTCCCACATGGGTTTAAAATTTAATCCATGTCAAGTACTAAAACTAAGTTTAAGCGTCAAATACTAAAACCAAATTTCAGTCTCACATGAGTATCAATTCTAATAAAAAAAGGATTAAAAAATGCATTAGTCCCACGATTGGTTTAAAAAGTACTCCAAGATTGTTTACTGTTTAGCTATTTTGTATTGAATTTAAAACCTGCGGTACTAAAATTAAAATTGTATTCTCAATTTATTAAATTTAAGTACAGCCTTTACTAAAAAAACGCTTAAGTATTTCGAAAAGTTTCAACTTTTAAAAAAAAGGGAGTAAAAAATGCATTAGTCCAACGATTGGTTTAAAAATTATTCCAAGATTTTTAACCGTGTTGTTATTGAATTTGTTTGTTTTATTTTCAATCATAAGTAAAAAATTCGTAATGTTGGCAACACAATTTCTTGATTCTAACCATAGTTTTGATTATCCACAGAGAAAAATAATTTTAATTGTCATCATGATAATTTAAGATTGAGGCTAGAAGACGCGATTATTTAAGACTTCAATTGTTTTTTGGAGCGTTGTGCTTTCATTACAAACTAATAGTAATGCATTTTTGGATTGGAAAATTGATTCATAATTATAAAATTATCAAAACTTTAAAATTGTCAAAAATATAAAATTGTCAATATTATAAAACTATAGAAATTATAAAATTGTCAAAATTTTAGTTTGATTAAATATAAATTGTAAAATTATAATTTAACAAAAAAGTCAATATTATAAAATTGTTAAAATTATAAAATTGACAAAATTAAAAAATTGTCAATATTATAAAAATGTCTAACTACAAAATTGTCAAAATTTTTCAATATTGTTTTAGTTATAAATTTGTCAAAATTATAAAACTGAAAAATTGTCAAAAGTATATCATTGTCAAAATCTTGATAAGGGAAAAATTATGAAATTTTAATGAAGACCAAATTGTAACACTATCATTACGAAATTGTCACAAACCAGGGTGATAACAAACACTGTATTAATTTATAATTATGTCCCTAAATTTTTATTATAATTTTTATTCTTAATTTAAGTACACAATAATGTATTTTAATAAACAAATGTAAGTTCTTTACACTCAGAAAAAAGTTTCTCGAAATATGATAAAAAAGGCATCATATTTAGAGAAAAATTCTCTAATTGCGATACTAAAAATTCTCTAAAAATGATAAAAAGCTACCATGAAATAGAAAAATATATCATTTTTAGAGAACAATACTTTTTTTTTGAGAAAATATTTGTTTTTATTGAAGAAAACATAGTGAATTTTTTATCAAAATATAAGAAAAGTTTTTCATTTTCAATAAAATGCCTCTATAAATGAGCAATTTTTTGTGCGAGAAAAATACTTATCATTATTAGAGACATTGAAATGTTTCCATTTCCTAGAAGTAAAGAAATATTTCTACGAAAATGTGAAAAGTTATTCTAATTGAAGAAAATTTTATTTGAAAAAGAGAAAATTGCTATTATCAAAAATAGAGAAATTTTTTACCGGAGCAAGGTATGTGTTTTTTTCTCAGTGTAGTTTCAAATAATTACTGAAATCTAAAGATTATAAAATTGTTAAAATTCTAAAATTATTAAAATTGGCAAAATTCAAAAATTGTCAATATTATAAAATGATGAAATTATACAAATTTCAATTCTGTAAAATTGTTATTAATTAATTTTTCAATATTGTAACATTGTTTAAATTATAAATTTGTCAAAATTATGAAATTTTAAAATTGTCAAATGTATATCATTGTCAAAATCTTGAATAGGGAAAAAATATTGATTTTTAATGAGGACCAAATTTTAAAATTGTCACAAATCACAAACAATTTGTTAAAAACAAACACTGTATTAATTTCTAAATTACATCTTTAAATATTTTATTATTCTTTTTTTCTGAATTTAAGTACAAAATTCTGTATTTTAATAAAACAATGTAAATTCATTAGTTTTAAATAATTAAAAAACAAACAAAAGCAAATTGAAATGGCCAGCCCTTGAAAGGACTTTGACCGAGCTTCTTATAATCAATTGTGTTTGTGTGTTATTTAATGCTTGCACACAATTGACCGAGAACTGGACCTCAAAAAGCTTTACATGGCATTATTTACTCTCTGAGGTTTGCCATCGTTTGCAGAGAGGTGGTGACCGATCAGAACAATTTTTTATTGAAAAAACTTTTGTCACGACTGGGAATCGAACTCGGACTGCGGGCATGCTAAGCCACACACTTAACCTGCATGCCACGGTCACCACTAATTAATGACTTAAACTTTAATATTATAAAATTTTTAAAATTATAAAATTTTTAAAATTATAAAATTTTTAAAATTATAAAATTTTTACAATTATAAAATTTTTAAAATTATAAAATTGATAAAATTCAAAAAATTGTCAACACATATATATAGTATAAAAATGTCAGAACTAACAATTTGTCATAACTATAAAATTTCCAATATTATAACATTGTTTATAAATGTTACAAATTATAAATTTGTCATACTAAAAAAATTGTAAAATTGTCAAATATATAATATTGTCAAAATCTTAAATAGGGAAATATATGAAATTTTAATGATATAAATTGGAAAAATATAATAAATACTCCTACAAAACTCATATGAATTGTAAAATTGTCACAAACCAAGGTGATAAATACGATAACAATTGTAGAAAAATATGAAATTTAAATGACAAAAAGTGGAAAATACAATATCTACTCGTACAAAACTTATATGAATACAAAATTGTAGAATTGTCATAATGAAAATTGTTTACAAGCTAGGGTGATGACAATTTGTTAAAAACAAAAATTATTGATTTCTAAATTTCATACCAACATTTTTGTTATTATAATTTTTTTTTAATTTAAGTACAAAATAACGCATTTTAATAAAAATAATTAAATACATTTCAAACGGCACAACCCTAAAGAACCAAATTCAAGCAGCTGTAGTGCTGGTTTTTATTTTGGTTTTTTACAATAAAAATGGTTTTTTTTTTTTGTAAATTTAAAGTGAAATATTACAATGTATTATGTATTTTATTTTAATTCAATAAATAATCACACATTCTTGTAACATAACATCTTGTAACATAACATCTTTAAAAAAGTGTTGTCCAAGCATTGTTTACAAATGATTTTGATTTGCATATCCTTGGTTCAATAAGTGAAAAACTTAGAAAAAATGTTCCCAAAATAATTTTTCTACTTTGTAAGAAAAAAGCAACATCATCTTTGTTATTAAAAACTTTGAACTTTGATTTGTTTTAAGAAACAACTGAAGGGAAAGCACGCAAGTATTTATAATTCATTTATAATAATATATTTATAAATATTCCGAACTGATTTTAGTAGATTGCAAGCTCAAAAGCGATTAATTTGACAAATTCCAAAAATATCCTCATCATTTTTGAAATCGTCAAGACTTCCGAACAAGTTGTTTTATATGAAAATTATTTTACTTATTAATAAATACATCATACATTAAGAAAACATGCTTATTCTTTTAGAATTTTAAACAAAGTAAAAAAAGAAATGTTCAAAACATTTGCAGTACATATAAAAAGCATGAAATAAATTATTTTTAAGGCAAAGTAAAAGAGCGGAGCATGTGTTACCAGTTAAGAAAACGCAAAAGCAATTTAAAAAGCAGAACACAAAAGGACATTCAATTGCTACAAAATTGCTTTTATATCAATAGTAAAATGACTGCACTAAATCAATGTTAAGTCTTTGAATCTGAAAATAAATACTTTTATATTTATTGGAATTTTTTTATTTTTGCCCAATATTTTTAGCTGCCAGCAACCCCACTGCTCTTTAATGAATGTTAATTTTTTATTTTAGAAATAAAGAAAATAAAAAGATTTGCTCCTTAAATACGCACTCATTTTCGGCTTAATGAGTCTTAAGACTGTAATTTGATTAAAATTAAGTTTTAATTGAGTGTCGTCATGTTGAAGTTATGTTCTTAGCTTTAAGTAGTGAACAAATTTTTGCTACTGCTTAGTGTGCACGCCCAACATGGCTGCCATTTCTATAAATCCACCCCCAAAGGAAAAGAAAATAATGTGCTTGTTTGCGCCCACAACATAATGAATGAACATAAAAATGCTGCTTTAGTATATAAGTGTGTATATATTTATACATAGACAAATACACACCATCATCTTGTTGCTTTTGGTTTTGTTGAAATCAGCAATAGCTGCGAGCTACCCACCCCCAACTGTTTGCCGACAAGCACGACTAGCATAACTACCCCCAAAAGGCAACCCAAACATATGGTCGAACATGCTGACGTTGCTGGCAGCAATGAGTTAACCGTTTTTGTTTTTTTTTGACATGGCAAGGATGTGCAAAATGTTGGTTTTAAAAACTGCAATTTTATTTTTATGTGAAAATTGTTTTATGAAGATGAGCTCTCGTTAACTACTTAAGCAAGATACTGCAAAAATTTTATTTTTTTTTAAACGAAATTCTGGTCCAACTCAAAGTCTGGCATTTGAGTTGCTTAATAAATTATATTTACCAAATATTATATACTTATTAAATTATTATATTATTTTAACATATAAAAACTCAAGTGGCACCTTATATCGCTTAAACTATTAATTTTTTCAGCCTGAAAGTATGCACACAAAATATTTTTTTCTGTTTAATTCATGCACCTCAGATCAAATATCTCTCAAACTGTAATTTGGCTCTTACCGTGATTTTTAAACTCTACGAAAAAAATGTTCAGCCTGAAAGTATGCACAGAAAATTTATTTGATATTTGATATCAGTGTTTTAGTATTTTATTTATTTATTTACCACACATCAAAGGACTGCTTTTTATACTAGTTTATAAATAAATAACCAATCCTTGATAAAAACGCTCTTGTTATTGTAATAGAAATTGCCATAAAACTGAAATCATTTTTCTTGCTTGAGAATAAAAGAGCAATGATCTTTGAAGTGTAGATGATCGATGAAATTTTAGTTTTTCACCTTCAAAAATTTGGGAATTTTCTGAAAATGTGATTTACTTCATAGAATTGATTTACAACCGTTTTGTTCGGTTTGCTCTTAGGGGCTTAGGTGGGATTGATTTTTTGAACCTTCCTCCTTACGAGGATCGTTTAAAACTTTTAAAAATGCAATCTTTAAGTGAACGAAGGAAGTCTGCGGATATCGTCTATTTACACCAACTCATAACCGGTGTATTCGATTGTCCGGAATTACTTTCTCTTATAAACTTCAACTCTAACCGTAGTAGTAGTAGAAATGCTAACAACTTAATTTATCTACCATTTAGTAGAACAAATTACATGGCTACTGCTCCCTTGAACCGCATGAGTGCCTCTGTTAACAACTGTACATTTTTTGATGTTAGTTTGTCAAAAGGTCAACTCAAAAGTAGATTGAAAGCTATTGTGTAATTAGATCTGTGTTTGTGTATGCATGGTTAGTTGTTATGTCCTGTGTTGTCCCTGAGCCCAATCCATTCTATGGTGGGTAAATTTTTCCCACATTAATTTGTTTGGAGCCACTGGAATTCATGACATTGAAATATTTCAATGAGATCTGGATTGTGGCTTCATATATATTAATGCTGAGAATGTGCGAAAAAGCTGTAGTAGCTGAACTCTATTGTTATTGCATGAAGAATAAAATATCTGCAATTCAGGGGCTGCTGAAATAGAAATACATATCAAAAATACTCCACCGAAATAACACGTCGATCAGAGAAAAAGTCACAAAGTTATAGAGTTTTAAGACGGTCGGTTTGAAGATCAAAATTTTAAAGCGTTTTTCTCAAAACTTGTCTTTTTTTCTGTGAAAAAGTCGATTATACAAATTTTCATCAAAAAATCAGTTTTGAAAAAATGACACACACGATTATTTCGCGCAAAGAAGTCGATATTATTTCTAGGATTAAGCTCTGGTGAGAACCTATGGATTTTATGCCGGCTACGTATAGTTAATGGTCATATTATCAAAAAGCTTAACATGACAGTTTTTACTCTCTTTAAGAGTATTTTCAATACTTCACTAATTTATAACTCTGTTGATCTCTGAGTCACCGAACAATAGCAAAATGTATTAAATGCTTATACAACTATAATAAAAATATTTAAAAAAATCAAGTCAATTTTAAGCAAAGTTAAGGTTAATTTTCTTAATCTTCAGCCGAGAGGAGTTTTAAATTATAATAAAAAAAAAACAAAACTAGCACATTTGTGGGAAAATTTTTATGTCTGAAGTTCCTTTAACAAATGAAATGATGATTTACATACAAATATTTTTATGTTATCTTTTTTTTAAATAAATTTTTTTTAAATAAATTATTAAATTTAAGAGGGCGGGTCAATAAGTTCATCATTGAATGAAACACAGGTTTTTTGACCAAATATTATTTTATCTTCAACAAAGTCTATCTTCAAGCTTCGTCTAACGATTCTTAATATTTTTTATTTTTTGCAAAAAATAAGTTTTGTCGAGGTCCTCAAAATCCAGAAGCAACCCACTGTGTTGACTGCTGCTTCGTCTCTGATGTTTTGTGGTGAACCCATGTTTCATCCAAGCTACCCAACGGCGCAAAAACTCGTCCATATTGCGGTTGAAAAACGCCCAACACTTCTTAATAGTGTCCGGGCGAAACTAAAATTTTAAAACCGAAATGCGGCCATTTTTGTAATATTCGGCCGAAACCGAAACCAAAACTGAATACTACATGAAAATTTTTTTAAAAAACATTAAATCTCTAAAAATAAGCTTATGTTTAGGCTGTATGTTTACCCTGTATTTTATATCAAAACTAAGATGTGTTCAAAGTTTGCTGGGAATCCATCCACGAACACGCCCACCACCCATACAACCCACTATAGCGAAAACACTATGAAGGCATTAACATGTGAGCTACAGGATTAAAATTTGGTATGTGTAAATTTTTCATTAAAATTTAAATGCATAAAAAATATGGGCTTCATCAGCCCACGGACACGCCCATTTTCAATATTTGTATTGCATTCTTTACTTGTTTACTATTGAAATTGATGTGGCAGAGTTTCAATAGTATTTATCAAGATTAGCTTTGGGTTGAGTGATGGTTTTTCTAATGCTTAATGAGCACACGAAATTCTCTTTTTTCCATTTTCTCCGCAATTCACCCGGTCATCTGATAAACACAAAACTAAATGACGTTGCTTGTTCAAAATTTGGCAGGTTTAGTATTCGAGTTGCAGAGGGGGGAGGCGATTCCAAAAGTCACGGACTTAATGTCTTCGTATGTATATCTTTCATCTAACAATAGTATCAATAGCCATCAATAACCGAAACGCAAAACTATATTTTATATTCTTTTTAATTTGATGAAGCGTTATACGAACATTATAGAACGTTCTTTTAAAATAAACTAAATTAGTTAACTTGAAGTTTCTTAATTTTCATATGAAAATTGAATTTAATTTGCTGATTGCAAGTTTATTTCCATTATCTGGAAATATGAAAGTATTCGAGTTGCAGAGGCGGGAGGCGATTCCAAAAGTCACGGACTTAATGTCTTCGTATGTATATCTTTCATCTAACAATAGTATCAATAGCCATCAATAACCGAAACGCAAAACTATATTTTATATTTTTTTTTTAATTTGATGAAGCGTTATACGAACATTATAGAACGTTCTTTTAAAATAAACTAAATTAGTTAACTTGAAGTTTCTTCATTTTCATATGAAAATTGAATTTAATTTGCTGATTGCAAGTTTATTTCCATTATATGGAATTTATATCTGAATTTTTATCAAGATTTTTTAAATTTTTGTTTGAAAATGCAACATATTTATGCCCCTTGCCAATGTGACATTTTCATTTGGACAGATTTGAAAAAAAAAATTCTCATTTATTTGAAATCAGTTGAACTTCCAAAGTATCGGTGAAAAAAAGCTTTAAATATATTTTGACAATTACATAAAATCTCCCTGCAAACATTTTCAATCGCCTGAGAATCCCCAGCGAATCGCTGGGAAGATAAAACAATCGCCGGCGAGCTCTTCTGAGAGTCTTCCGGGTATCGCCGAATGTAAGCAGCTGAGCCCATAAAGGCGATTCGCCAGGAAGATTCGCCGACGAATCGCCAAAAGGAGTCTTAAGCGATTCCTCTAGAAGATTCGCCGACGAATCGCCGAGATGAGGCTTAGGCGATTCGCTAGGAAGATTCGCGAACGATTCGCCGAGAGGAGTTATAAGCGATTCACCGGGAAGATTCGCCAACGAATCGCCGAGAAGAGTATTAAGCGATTCGAAAGAAATTCGCTCACGAATCGGCAGAAGGGGTCTCAAGGGATTTGCTAAAAAGACATGTCAAGTGGCCAAGACCTCGCTTTTAGAGATCGTCTGCGATTTACTGCAAAGTTGTTGAACGTATCAATTTGTTGCAAGTTTGAACAAGCAGTTCCATGAAGTTGCTTACAAGTTAAATCTTTTGATTTTTTTAAACGATTTTTCAGCGCCTGCTCCATATTCCATTGATAGATTTAGAAAGCTTTTTAAAAAGCCATCTTCCAACGATCGCCAGAATGAGCGAAGGAAGATTTTGAAAATTTTTTGAATCGCGCATTCATCCCTTTGGCGATCGAAAAGCGATCCATCTTCCAACGATCGCCGGAATGAGCGAAGGAAGATTTTTAAAATTTTTTGAATAGCGCATTCATCCCTTGGGCGATCGAAAAGCGATCCATCTTCCAACGATCGCCGGAATGAGCGAAGGAAGATTTTAAACATTTTTTGACAATCGCGCATTCATCGTTTAGGCGATCGAAAAGCGATCCATCTTCCAAAGATCCCTTAGGCGAATCGCTAGCGCGTTGCCAAATGACCTAATCTTCTAATTGTCTTCCAAATGTTTGCAGGGCTAATATATAAAAATCTCGTGTCACGGTGTTAGTTTTTGAACTCTTCCGAAACGGCTGGACCGATTTTAATGAACTTCTTATTGTATATTTGGTAGGTATGAGAATAGGTCTTAAAGTATTTTTCATCCTCTTACCCGCGAGGGGGGTGGCAAATTTTTCAAGAACACAAATTTTCTTCTTTACTTTCGTCTATAAATCACACATCAATGAAACTCAATACGAACTTACTATTGATTCTTGACCTTCGACTGTCAAATTTGAGCGATCTTTGGAAAAGTTGGCATGGTACCGCCCATACCTAGAACTCAATTTTTTGATTCGCATATTTTTTTAACTAAATGTCGTACAAAAATTAAACTCATAGTCTAGAACAACAAGGAAGGTAGTATTAATAAGACTGAAACAGCTGTTTAGCATAGGCATATAGTGTCAAAATGCTGTGATGACAATTGACGGTGTTGTTTTTATTAACAAAAAAGAGGATTTTTGTGAGAAGGGGAAAACAGAATTTTTAAAAATGGCAAAATTTTTAATGTTTGTTAATTAATATAAGTTCATTTTGCATTGCTTTAAAAAACACAAAATAAGGCGGAAGAGTTTGGTAAAGAAGAATTTGATTTACAAACACTTGTGTTGTAAATTTGGGACAGGAATGCGTACAATCTTTCAAAAGCGGTTGGGGTTTGATAAAGGCACGCGGAACTTATGAAGAATTGACAATAGAATAATATAATTTAGCACAATGATGGGAAGACAAATCTATACAAAATTTGATTTGCTTAAAGAAAAAATTCCCCTTATGTTTTATTTCGGTGTACATCACTTATTTTTGACACTCTATGCCCACAGCTCGGCAGCGCAGTCAGTAATAATACTACCTTCCTTGTTGTACTATGCTCATAGTGAAGTAACTGATTGGCCAGGTCTTTCAATTATAAAACAGACACAGAGGAATTTGAAAACGAGGCGTGGCTCCAGCCATGCAATTCAAATTTTCGATACAGAATAGCTATAGAAGTCACAGGGCATTTAAAATAAGAATGGAATAACTTTTTGGTGGTGTCATGCTACTGCAGCGGGCATTGTACAATGGGTGTGGATCCAACCATATAAAATACAATTTTTTTTTTAATTTGAATCCCTTTGGAAATAAGTAACATATTAAAGAAACTAGATTTACTATTTGGCGATATCCTTTTACTCAGAAGCACTCGCAAACTAAAACGGGTGTTGAACAACGGGTGTGCCTCCACCCATAAAAGACAATGTTTTATATTTAATAGCTTTGGAAATAATGCTCACGGAATATTGAATTGACTAATTGTTCATGGCCTTCTTGGCAAACTGGACAGACATTGGACAAAGACGGCAGCAACGCACCGGGTACCACCTAGTATTTGTATATATTTAAATATAAAAAAAACTGAAAGCTTTGCCACCACACCTGATTTCTTTGATTTTTTTAATTTCATAGCGATATATCTGTACTCTCTTGTTGGGGAATGTATCTTGAGCAAACTATTAATAGTATTAATAAGTGATATTTTACTATCATGTAAGACCAGTGAGTAACACTTGGTTGTAGTTTCTTCTGTTTTTTTACTACATGAATAAAAACTACTTAATGGGTCTTTCGATAAGGTTGGATTTTGAGTTAGTGAAGCAAGAGTACTTTGCTTGATCTAAGAAGTTTAATCTTACACTTTTTAGCTATGGAGAATTGCTCGAGAGTATTTTAACAGTTATACATTATGTCGCGAAGATATATTTTTACCAGAGGAAACTTTTCCATAATTTGCAAAAGCTGTCACCTTACAACTTTCTCGTTAACTACACTGAGAAAAAAACACATACCTTGCTCCGGTAAAAAATTCCTCTATTTTTGATAATAGCAATTTTCTCTTTTTCAAATAAAATTTTCTTCAATTAGAATAAATTTTCACATTTTCGAAGAATTATTTCTTTACTTCTAGGAAATGGAAATATTTCAATGTCTCTAATAATGATAAGTATTTTTCTCGCACAAAAAATTTCTTATTTATAGAGAAATTTTATTGAAAATGAAAAACTTTTCTTATATTTTGATAAAAAATTCACTATGAGAAGTATTTTCTTCAATAAAAACAAATATTTTCTCAAAAAACAAGTATTTTTCTTTAAAAACGATATATTTTTCTATTTCATGGAAGCTTTTAATCATTTTTAGAGAATTTTTAGTATCGCAATAAGAGAATAGCATTCTCTGGAGCAAAGTCTATACCATTTTTCTCTAAATATGATGCCTTTTTTATCATATTCCGAGACACTTTTTTCTGAGTGTAGCAATTCATTTACAGTTAGGTTCCAGAATATAAGGCACAAAATATCACCTTGAGGAGAGTTGACCTTTGAGACGGATCTTAACAAAACTGACTGCTTTGTAAAAACAATTGCTGTTTTAATTTGCAAATATGTAACGTATATTCTTTGGGAGTACCTTAAAAGCGTAAATAGTTGTTCTTCTTTTTCTTGATTAGTTATATGTATAGCTATAAAAGTAATCACAGTATTAGACGAAAGTTATAAAAATAACATTTGGCAAAGTTACACCACAGCACAAATCCATTGATTGGCCTACTTTTGTTCCAACACTACAAAAAGGTAAGCAATTCAGGGATACTTGAAAAAGAAAAGAACCAAATCTTTATTCATATTAAAATAAGGTAATAGATTGATTGCAAAGACTAAAATCCAATCTAAAGTTTTTGTGTTAAAATAATACGTGATTCAAGGATGCAAAAGTAAAACATATCCCTGCAAATAATGTCAAAAAGGTTTTATTACGACAACGGCAACGGCAACGACGACGACAACGACGACGTCGACGACAACAAAAGCCAAAATCGATTTTTCCCTAGCCAGAAAGGGAAGCAAACTAGAAAATATACAAGTAATAGGTATATATTTTGACAACAAAAGAGAAGCACATAAAAAACATAAAAACAAAAAATACAAAAAAAGAAAAGAAATTGGCACAAGGTATGGGTGTTTTGCGTCTTAAAAAAATGTTGGATTAAGACATACATAGATCTATTAATAAGGATGAAAAAAATTAACTTTTAAAAACCTTACAACTGTGCAGCGATGATATTAATCCTCAATGAAACTGCATCCTCTAGTGGTGGTGGATACTAAATAATAAATGCGTAAATGCAAGCAAGAGATACACAATCTATGCAATTTGTATCTATAAGATATCCTTGAACTATGCCTTTTTTTTCAATAAAATCTTAAAACTTTGTAAAAGAAGAATATTCAGTTAAACACTTTGAAAAAAAAATGCTTTTTAAGAAGACTTTTCTTTTTTATATATAACTTGAAGATACTTTTTAGAGATATCACTTCTTGTTTTATTTGTTTAAATTATATAATATTTTCACACACAATTTCACATAAAATTTTCACAAGAACATATAGAAAATTTAGCTTTATTGAGGAGCTATTATTTATTGATAAATTTCTTATATTTTTATTATATCTTACGAATACACGTTATGGTTACACGTTACACTAACTTTGCGCAAACGAACGAACGAACGAACGAACGTACAACAAAATATAAAAATATTGAACGCGTCGAAAGAGCACACAAAAAGGGTGCGTTTTCTGCAGCAGTTACGAAAAATATTTTTTTGCTTTCTTCTTATTGTATTTTCTTAAGATTTTCCTCCTCAGACTTTACACTTCCGCAAACCGTGACGTGCAAACGCATCGAAAAAAATTGCACTGACACTGCTGGAGCAGCGAACCACAGCGCAAAGCCACGGAAAGCAAGCAAGCAACATAGATGAAGTGTGGTTCAAGTGTGGTGAATTTCACTAAACAACTAATGGATGTTCAAATGAATTTTCCGTAACGAATTTTCCAAATAAACTTAAATCACGCCATTAACAAAAAAGCATTTCGAAACCCAAACAAACATATTTAACATGAAGTATTGAACTTTTCACAACACTTGTAGGTATATTTTTTTTGTTTTTTTTTTTTTGATAAATTTCAGATGATTGCACATCACTAACATTCATTTTATAGATTTTCACATTTAAGCTTACTCACAGATACATAAATTGTACACGCTGCTGCTGAACGAATGAGGCAAATATAATTATGGCCAGCGAGTGGTATGTATGAGCAAAAACTTATGCTATGTGGATAGCATGAAAATAAAATTGGAGCACGCTGGAATGGTGAGTTGTGTTGTATGTGTTTGAATGATGGTGAATTTATTCTAGTTAAAGCTTAAGTATTTTATGCTTTGTTGTTGTGGTGTCTTCAACTAGGGGGTGTTTGGGTGTTTCTTACTTCTCTCAGTTTCTGTTGGCAGATTACTTTATTGTGTTCACCAACAAAAGTGTGGTGAGTTTTTTTGTTTTTTATTATTTACCCATATAATCCCTTGTAGATACAAATTGTCACGAATCACACTGATAAAAAGTAATGTCAAGACACTGACTGACTGCATGACTGGAAAGAATTGAAGGCGTTCCAAGCTGCGTTCCAACTGAACTTCAACAAACACACAAACTTGTACATCAGCTCATCCAGCGTCACGCACGCGGCGAAAACAGCAACAACAACAACAACATCAAAAGAATGCAAATTCTACAAATACTTGCATATAAATGAAAATGAGTCTGATATAAGAATTAAGCACAAAAGCACTGCAGGAAATGTGGTCGCACGAGATCAGCGCGCCAGTGAAATAAATATTGCTGTCGACAGTTTTCGAATGTAAGATGACCGCCCTTAATTTGTGTGTACATAGTGGGCGTGTTCTGCAGGCTACCGGCTTGACCTATTATTTGAAATTTTAAATAGAAATCGAAATTATAGGATACACGTGTGTCTTTTGGTTATTGTTGTTAATGGAACATTCCCATGTGACGGGTGTTACATTTGCACACATTCTAAACATTTACAAGCTAGCAAACATAAAATAATTTAAAGTTTTTGCACTCGTCATAAATGACATTTATTGTTGTCTATCCATATGTGAAAAAACATTTAAAATCATGTTCAATGTTTGTTTAATTTTATTAAAGTATCTGTGACGGGTGTTACGAGTACTCATTGAAAAATCTGGCTTCACTCTGAATGTTTGTGAAATTCAGTCAAACTACAATTAATAAAAACAAAAATTAATGGCTGTCAAAACAAAAACATTTGAGGACTTAAAAGAAATAAAAAAGCTTTAAAAGAAAATTAGAAATAAGTTTCAGGAAAAAAAAAGTGACGGGTGTTAGAGAGAAAAATCTCAATGTTTAAGAAGTCAAGCTGCATTACTAATGCATTTCTATAAATTTGTTCATTAATCGTGTTTTTAATATTACTAGATCTTAAACGTTCGTTTGATTTTCCATACTTGAGAAAATAAGATTTTAAAACGATATTTTTATATAAAAATTTTAGAAGAATTTTTAAAATTTTCAATTTAAAATACCAAATGAAGGTTTTAAAAGCTCATTTTAAAATGTTTAATAAAGAAAATCAAACGAACGTTTTAGAAGCTCGTTTTAAAATGTTCGTTTTTAAAATGAAAATAAACACAAGAGGGCAAAATCTGGGTTAAACGTTTTCAAAAGTAGCACGTTTCTGTTAGTTTTGAAAATTAAGTTTTCTCAGTGTAATAGCATTTTAAAAATAAAATTACATTTTTTTCAGTTTTTATTTCAAGATAAAAAAAAATCCAACTTTCAATGGAATTTCGCGAAAAAAAACAAACTTTTGACAATTTCTTAAAATTTAAATTTTATTAATTTTCGTAAAAAAATTAATTTTACTCGAACTGTTTTACTAGTTATTGCAATCTAAATAAACAAAGTCACTGTGTTTGCAATTAGTAACACAGTGAGGAAAAAATGACAAGATCGAAAAACGAAAGATAATTTTTTACGAAAATAAGCTGCTCAGAGTAGCTACAATACAATGTGTGTCGGAAGTAAAGGAAAGTCCAAAGAAAAAAACTACGTCATAAAAAAAAATAAAAGATTTTGTTTTTTTTTTCGAGAAAATTGCATTGAAATGCTCTTAAGGGCCTATTAAAGTTTTTTGACGACCAAAAATAAATTTTATTTTTTCTACATTTGTTGAATACATAACATTGTAACAATATTCTCAGAAAGTCTTAAGCACAAACATCCAAAGTGAAGCCACTTAATGTACTACTTCTTAAACATTAAACTCGTTTTTCTCGAAAAGTGCTGTCTGAAACCGATGGACAGCATTACTCGAAAACTATTGTAAGGATCGCTACCAATAATCATATTTTTTATCAAAAAACTTCAAAAATTTTTCTTAAGATATAACATAATTATAATACTAAAACAAAAATTACCTAAAATAAACAGTAGGGTAGGGTTTTTTTCGTTGTAAAAACTTTAATGGGCCTTTAAGTCGAAAAAAATTAAAAATTAATCTTCTACTGTAATATTTTAGATATGATGGTGACATCTTTGTAATGGGTCGACATCAAAACATCAAAATTTTACTAACTTTGAAACATTTGGACAAGGGTTTTAAGGTTTTATTTAGAGATTGTGAATTCAATATCGTGGCATACATCTGATAAAGGACGAAAATGTTTTAATCTCAATTACTTTTGGCATCGGTTCATTTGAGCTTTTAGAGACTTGTTTGCAGATAGAGATACCCTGGTAAGTGTTCAATTTAAATACGCAAAGCTGCCCACACGACAATATTATTTCGATAATAAAATGTTGATATAATCACCCTGCAGACTTGTTCCACAACAGTTTTGAATTGTATAAATTTAAACCACAACAAACAACATTTTATTATGTTTTTTTCACCATTCACATTCGAGAAATGATTAATTTTTTCAGAAAGATAAAACTTTTGTTAACACAATTGATTTCAAAAAAGAATCATGGAAATCAACTATTCAAAAAAATTAGCTAAATTCACTTATATAGTGTACTGGCGATAAAGTGAACTAATTCAAACCAAGAGAGTTCACGTTTGCAAAATTTTTGCATTTCCGTTTGTCTTAATTTTGGGTAAAAAGTATTACTTTTATCATCATTTCGACCTTCACATGCAATATGTCTGGATTAAAACTAAATCTTCTGAAGAAACTAAATAAAAAGAAAAAAGTGTTCGCGTTAAGCAGAGTTCAAATTAAGAAAAAATTAAAAATTAAAAATTAATAATTAAGAATTAAAAATTAAGAAAATTTAAATATTTTTATAATATTTTATGCATCGAATTCGATGTTTTTGTTCAAAATTATGCATACTTTCATTTATACTTTAATTTATATTTAATTTAACACATGTAAGTAAGGTTAGTAAATATAGGATGAGGTTACAGGTTTAAGCCAAAACTTACTAATAAAATACACTAAATTTTGAGTGACTTCGCAAAAGGGTATATTTTTAAATTTTAAATATGCTCGCTCGTGGATTAAAAAAGGCTCAGAATTGTAAGCACAACAAAAATTAGAAGTCTTTTTCAATTTGCTTCAACTCGAAATAGGCTTTTCTGAACATATATGATTTCGATTTTTAAAAAAATTTAAAAAATTTTTTATTAAATAAATTATGTATCATTATAACCTTGTTGGTTGAAACGAGGTTGGTAATAAATTTTTCATCTTTGATAAGTTGATGATAAATGTAAGTGTCAGCAGCTTTTATGGCCGTGGCTTTTGAATCTTGAATGAAAAGTTGAAGCACTGCTTTTACAGATATGGCAGGCCAAACTTAGATTTTATGTTCAAATTTACCTTTAAAAGCAAATCTAATATTTTCAGGAGTATTTTGAACACTGCTCGTGTAAAAATCCTATATTCTGCTGTTCGTTATTCCATGCAAAGAAAAAATATTTTTCATCATCAAGAATTATTTCAACTTGGTTGGTCAAATATTTTCGACGAAAAATTCTGCAATGTTTTGGAATTTTCTAAATTTGCAGTTCACTGTATCGTGGAACTGTCTCTCTTTTGTTGTATTTAACGTCAAGAGTACGCAAGTTTTGACGAACTGTTACCTTGGAAATTCCAAATTTTCTGCCTTATTTGCGATTCGGTGCACCAATTTTGTTAACTGCGGCTTTTTTAATTTCTTGAGCTGGCTGTCATTTCAATTTTTGGATGACCTGCCTGCCTTCTATATACCAAGAGCTGGTTCACCAGTTTCGTATCGTTTAAATATGAAATAAAGTGTGGATCGAGCTACATTTTTCTAAGAAAGTGTTCGAAAACATTTTTTGTGAACATCGCCCAACCATTTAAAAAATATTTGTCTAAAATATAATCAATATTCCTTTTGAAATATATTTCTAATCAAGCACGCATATCACTCGGTTACCGTAGTAGGTCGGCATAATTGATATCTATGATTCGTTATGATGTCAGAGGCAAATCGGGTTTAAGTTCAACTTACTTTAAAAATTTTGCAAAAATTGCAAGCAGCCTTCTATCTCAAAAACAAGAGCTGTTCAAGACAAATTTGCTGAAAAAAAATCAAAGTTGAAATCACTGTAAAATTTAAATTTAGAAACTGTTTATATATTTATGATTTCTTAAGATTTTCTTTACAAGTTAATTGGCTGCTTTGAATGCCGCTTGTAGCTAACTAACATTCACCGATCTTGCATTTTACAAAGCTTACAACAAAATGCAAGCATATTAAAATGTTGTTTTTTTTCCAATTATTTACAGTTACTGAACGTTCGTTTTCCTTTTATTTGTTTATTTGTCGAAAGCATTGTTGATTACTTAATCATTCACAATTCTTACATTATTCATGGACATGCCAGTGAAAAATGCGATGCGATACGATGCAATGCTGCGATGTGATGTGATGCAGAGTTCCGTAAGATTAACTTGAATCGAAATGCATAGAAGAGTGAATAGAAAGAAAGAGATAGAGCGCAAATAGATATACTTTCTAAGAGGAACTACATTTACAAAAAAACAAAAAAAAAAACAATACAACAAAAAAAGAGAAAAAAAATCAATATAAACAGTTCTATGGAGTGCATTTAATGATCTTTAACCAGCAGCGGCCAGTATTTTGTAAAAGCTGTCTGTTTTCTCTATTATTTTCTATACAGGTCATTGGCGTGGCGTGGCGTGGCGTCTAAGCTTTGGGTTGGGAGAAGTACAGGAAAAAGTCAAACAACAACAACAAGCTAATTAAACAGAAAGTGTTGATAATGAGATAAACAATGAAATCTTAAAAGATTTTAAATAAAACGAACATGAATGATCATTTCAGAAAAAAGCTTTCAGAGAACAATTTTTCCTTCCTGTTTATTTTATAATTGAATAGAAATAAATTTAATACTTTTGCAAGCCGACTTTGCGTTTGCTTGATATCGAAACATTACAGTTTTGTTTTTTATTTGTTGTTGTTGTTTTAAAGTAGGTTAGCACACCATCATTTCAAAAGGTTACCTTTTTACGGCTCTTGTTTCATGAGCATTATACTTAAACACGCAACTGTTTTATTATTAGTTTCATTCTTAAGCAATAAAAAGTACCACAACAGTTTATTGTGAATATTTAATCAATATTTACGGAAGTGGTACGAAATGAAATAAGAAACAACACAAGGGTTGAACTAAACAAATGAGAGCCATTATTGCGGCCATGTCTAAGCATTGATTGCCTCAACTCTCGCAAAGAGACTTTTAAATTAATTCACCAAACATTTTCAACATGCAGCCAACACAAAGTAAGCCCGCAGCAACAACAACCCCCCTCCCCCCAAGAGAACGTCATTAAAACTTTATTAACGGTAAAATAACCTTGGCAGCAAGAAACTTTTATTCAATAATAGTAATTTTAATTTTGTAAAAATAATAATTTTGTTTATGGCAGAGCAGAGAATTTTAGAAAAATTCACCACACTTATTTAAATCAACTTATAAATTCACCACATCAGAGTTATTGCATTGCTAAGGAACAGCCATGCGCCAATTCTTTATTTAATTGGAGTAAAACTTTGAGAATGAGTTCAAAAAAAGGGGCTGGGACAGGCGGTGAAGGCATATTTCAAAACGTTACATATATTAAAGTCTGCTATTAGTTTAGATGGCATGATGAATCACGATTTAGTGGAGATGAGGTAGAACAATAATGCACATGCACACAACTATGTATGTATGTACCATTATATGAGTGCAATTAAGGCCATGTGTTCTGCCACCACAAATCTTGAGGTGAGTCATTAAAATAAAAACCACCTCCTCAGCAGAAAGTGGAAATATGTATTCTTTTGATGAATGCATACAACAACAACAAAAAAAAAACGCAAGTTTTACCATCATTAGCCTTAGCTAACGTGCATTAATTTTCTCAGTGTACACCACTACATATGCACAAGTTATTCAAGGCAGACAGCTTGGCGATGCTTTGCCTTCAGCATGTGGTAGCTTATCTTAGGGGACAACATAACAACACCGTTGGGCATAAGTTCGCTGCCCCTAAACAAACCATCGATAACCCTGAGTTGCCTAATTCGCAACTATAATAAAACAGTCGTTAAAGTCATGGTGACCTCGATTTTTCAACAGCTAGGTTTGCATAAAATAATATGTAATGTTGTAGAAATCTAACTGGTTCAGTGTTTTCGTCATACACAAATTAAATTTTAATTAAATTAAATTTATAAAAAGAAAGCACATTTTTTAAAACAGTATAATTATATTAAATAAATTCAAATCAATCAACTTACATGTTTTAATGGAATAAATTGATTTGTTTAAACATTTCCCACATAGCTATCAAAGAAAACTATATCCGATTGGCTAAAGAAAAAGTGTCACTCATCATCAACTATTAACCTGATTATTGTCACTTCCTGAATATAAATAGCAACGGATCGAAATAAAAGCTAACATTCGTTTTACTGTAGATTGTTTGTGGCGAACACAGATTTACACAAACAACCTGTTGTAAAAGCAGACATTTTTAAAAGCTTGGCTATTTTAAGAATGGGTCAACTAGTGGATATGCCACCAATAAAACTTTTATTCGTTTTTATACCATTAAACTTTCGTCAGGTCAATGTAAATTTTCAAAAAAATTAAGCTCAAATAATATTTATTGATAAAACACAACTTTCAAATTATTTTTTTGTAGTTTTTAGCTTGTTTGAGTCGAAAAAAACATTTCTATTTTATTGCTAGTTAAGTAGATTGTTTAAAATAAATAGAGTATGTATCTTCTACCTACATTTTGAGAAAAATCATATGAAACCCATCTGCCCTGTTCTGAATGCCAATATTGATCGAAATCGGAATTGATTGAATGCCGAACAAAATTCCGCAATTGTTTTGTTTATGGAAGAGTAACCAGATATGACAAGAAGACACACCAAAGACGACCGTGCGGAAGTTGAAGCGAAGTGAATGTAGCTGGCTGATTTCCTCAAATCTAAGTCCACCACTGAAGGATGCCAAGGGATGGGAAAGGTAACGAAAACTTTTTTTGTTTTCATTATTAATTCCCTTGGTTATAAACTTGGACCGACTGGAAGTGCCAGGAACGCAAAAAAAATAAGCACACAATGAAAGAGAAGGAACAGCAACTGGCATTGTCCGAAATAAATCTAAAAGAAGCATATCAAATAGGTTGAAATTAAATGAACAACTATACTTAAATAAATCCAAACGGTTACTGTGGTCCCGCAGAATCCTGTGTTTAACTTTTTCGTCTGCATGTTTTTCACGCTGCAATAACATATTAAACTCAGTTTATAATTTACATAAAATTCAACAACAGTAAAGAACCCGCTAATTTGGCAAAAATCACAAAATAAGCTTTCTTTTGACATTCAAAAACAGCTGATTATGACACGTTTGAATCCGATTTAATTTAAATTCAAACTTTGCAATTCCTTACAGCATACTAATTAAAATTCGATCGGAATTAAATTTCCATTATTAAGCAATTCCGAGTCGGAACTCAGAAAAGAGCAAAATACTACACTCAGAAAAAAGCTGCCATGTAAAATTAACGTTTTGTAATGTTATTTCCAATGAAAATCAGAAAATGTGGATTTTACGTAAGAAAATGTTATAATAATTTCTTAAATAAAAATATTTAATTTTACGTAATTTTCTTAAACCTCTGGTTTAATAATTAATATTTAAAATTAAAGTTTTCAAAATGTTCATAATTTTGCAAATGTTTGAAAAAACTGAGTACTGCATATTTTCTTCTTCAATGGTTCAAGCTTTTCCTTGCTCTTTTTTCTTTGTTCTTTCTAATAAATAGCAGATGGTTAATTGTACAATCGATCCTAAGAAGCTCGGTCAAAGTCCTTTCAAGGGCTGAAATGGCCAATTTGTTTTTTTTTTTTTGTTTTTTTTAATTGTGCATTTTGAATACTTATAGTGTTATTAAAAATAATTATTTGATACAAAAAAGATTTAACTACGTTTTCCATTTTTTGTAAACATTTCACAATATTTTTAATTAAAACCACTACTTGTCTTTTTTGATCGCTTGTAATTCTTTTTAAATTTTGTACCTATTAAGTAAGATATATTTCAATGCCAAAATTTAACGAAAATAAATTTACAAAATTATCATAACCTTACGTAACGTAACAACGGTTACTATTAATTTCCTGGACACCAAATTTTAAGCTCGATTCACCTTAATAGGTAGGTTTGCAAGTACATGCAAGAATTTCTTTCCTTAAGTCTCTGCAGCCAATCGCTGCTATTTTGATTACTTTAAGTGTTCCTGACTTTAACCCTAAACTAAGAAAAAGCATGTAGAAAGAACAAACAACAATTAAGCACAAACAACTATATGAATATTTTTAAAAAAAGTGCGTCGCTTCGTTGAATAGATGTTTTAAGGCAGAGCTGCTTGATCAACCAAGTATTAAAACGACGATTTTCATGTTAAGAAGTTAAAGTCCAAAGCTTTAAGTTAAAGTTATGCCAAAAGGCGACACAAAATAAAAGCCATAAACAATTGAAATTATTTGCTGGAAGTAAAGTACAGCAGAGTACATGCGCAAAGTTTTGTGCTTCAATGATTTTCGAACTTCGAAATTGCACTAGCTTTTAATATTTGTTTTAAAACACATCAAGTGTTTATTTGATGCAAGTAATAAACATGTTAAAAACTTGTATATTCGATTATTTTTCTGTTAGGTAGGTATCATTATATGTCGCTACATTAAAAGTTTTGTGCTCCATATAACATGAATTTGGAATTTATATATTTTATGTGCATTGGTTTTGATTATATGCAAACAACGAAAAACATAATGAATTAAAAATATATACAATATTAATGCAGAGACAAAAACAAATATTTAAAATAAAAAAACAGAGTTGGCAACAGAGTTAACAAAACTATCATTAAAAAATGTGAAGATTTGCTTTGATTCCAAAAGCATGGTATTGTTTTTTCGTTAATTTTATTCATGTCGCATGCACTCCATATAGTATATCAGAATTTTTTAAGTTTAAGCTCAGCAACAATAACATTCAACATTTGACGATTTTTCAAAAGATCTACAAATTTACGATATTTCTTGAAAACAGTGTAATAGAAAAACTTTTTGAATTGATTAATGAGCTTAGTTTTATTGGAAAATGTAAAATACTAAAAAAACACGGCAGCAAACAGAAAATTAAATGGTTGTTCAGGGTGGAATTCAGCCATAATAGTCATTATCGAGATCCAATAGTTCCTGATAAACAGGTCTGAATTTTTGAAACAAATATACGCCTCTTTACGAAATTCGGAATTACTATTTAAGTCTTCACGTATGATTTCTGATCTATATTACGAAATCTGATCTAAATAATATAGGACTGATTTTTTCATGATCTATTTTCAGCCTTGAAATAAATAGCTTTTCTTTACATTGAAGTTTTTCATTCTTATTATTTATAGTCTTTAACAAACAAATTTGTTTGATATTTTTTTATATGTTAAATATTTATGCAGAAATCTTATGATACCATAAAAATTTGGTTTTAGTCAGTTAATAGACAACAAAACCAATTTCTAGAAAAATAAAACCCTTCCTTTTTCGACATAAGATCAACATTAGTTAAGTTCCGACAAGACACAATATATGATTGAACGTCCTTAATTGTATAGAAGCGTATTTTTTCGAACACATTCTAACAGGGACAGAAATTTTTTGACATGGTAATTTTTCAAGTTTTGTTTTTTGTACATGGAATTGATAAGTCAAAAGTTTTTTTCAACAGGATTGTATAATGTTTATCAAAAACATACTTTTTTTTAGTACTTATTTCAACTGATAAATGTAAAGAAGAACGTTATGGCTTATTATATCTAAAATTAATAAAAATTAAAAAATTATTTTTGTGATTAAAAACAACGTGGACAGAATCCAAACCGCAAAAATAAATAGCATGAACAAAAGAAAACAGGAATTTAAAAAAAAAATCAACAACAAAATGAAAATAACAATAGTGGTATTCACACGTAGTATTGTAACAGTGTTAGATTGCTAAAGTGTTAATAATTTTAGCAACACAACAACAAAATATATGCTCTGTCACTACCTAGCAACTTAACACTTTAGCAAAAGCTCGACCCTATTGTTAAAAACGTTGCTAAAGTGTTGAATACTTTTCTGTCAGTTTGTATTGAATTTTTCTCTGAATTTTTTCTCAGAACTTTTCAATTTGATGTGAAAATTTTATTTAAATAAATTATAATGCAATCTATCGGAAAGAAAGTCAAAAGAAATGAAAGAAAAATTCAATTTGACTTTTACAAATTAAATTTGACAAGAGAGTAGGTGCATTAAAAAATATTTCAAAAGTATGTTCACCCGTTGTTAAAAATTCCAGCAATTTAACACTTTAACAAGGCAACGTGTGAATACCACTAATATTTAATAATGAGTTTTTTATCTTTTTTAAGCTTATGTACAATCAAATAAAATAAAAAAACTATATATTTAAACTTCAATAAAGATGTGCGAATGCGATGGAATGCTTTATATTGGTTAACATCAATAAATTAAACTGGATTTTAACTTTAACAACAGTTTTTTTCAGGTAACATGATTTGTCAGTGTACGCAAGCTATTATAACATTTTGCAGGTAAATAAAAGAAATACGTTTTCAGATCTGAATGGATGGAATGATGGAATGAAAGAAAAATGCAAACAAAACAAAAGTCGAGATTCAAAGTTTATTTGTTTATGACTAATACACGAAATGAAGATATTTATTACTTTAAGTATTGACTTTCATATTTGATGGAAATGACTCTTGGAAAGTATAATTGAGAGAAAAAAAGATGCTATTAGATACGATGAGAAAATATTTGTAGAAATTTCGACCGTATACATTTTGATATATTCTATATAATATCAGGTTATAACTGGTTATAAGTTAATGTTATTGAGAGTTATTTCAATGATGTAAGATTCATGATTGGAAGAATGTTAGTAAACAATTTTACTTAGAAAAAATGATATAAGATATATTGCAACCCCGTTATATCCACACTTCATTTCTTTGATCAGCAATGTTAGGAATTTTTGCTAACGACTAAATATTTTATTGAAAAGTGATGGGCACTTCACGTTTGTGAGTCTAGCAATTTTACTATTCAGATATTTTTCATATTTCATACAATCTTAAGCAATGTGTGCGATTCATTTAAAAAAAAATCATTGTCATTCATTTGTTGGCTCGGTATGCAATTCCGTCAGTTTCCGACCATCGAACAAAGCAGTTAAGAGCTACACAAAAGAAGAGTTGTGCAAATCCACTGAACTATAAAAAACCAGCCAAAACCTAGTCATAGTTACTAAAAAGGCGAATAAAGTTACAAATAATAGCAAATAAAGTTGTCGACAAAATGAAAGCTGAAATTGAAGACAGTTGCTTGTATTTAAATGAACTCTGGAGTGTTTTTGGCAATGAATACGACAGCTCGCGGAACTAAGTGGAATGCGACAGCAACAAAAAAAAAAACCACTTGGAGCCTACACAGTCATACGCACACACACACGCATACATAACCAAGTTAACAGTCATGCAGCCCAAGGTAAAGCAGAACAATTTAATAAACTGTTTTTTCAACTATATTAATGTTGAAAAAAACATCTCATACAATCCATAAAACCAAATGGGCAACTAACTGTAAATTTGTGTTAAACAACCAGAAATACTGGAGCCTCGCAATCTACCTAGAACACTAATTCAATTAAAAACTGCTGTTTTTATAAATAACAAAATAAAAACTTACCTTTTCTTTCAACAATTAAAGACATTCAATTCTCAACAAACGTTTGTTTTCTTAAAAAATCTTGTTGTATGGCGCAGTCGTAATCGCAGAAGCCTCCTCGCCACTTCCTGCTGTTACTGCTTTGGGGGAATTTTTGGCCAAATTACTGAATGCTTGATTACTGAATTGCATCCACTCCTTGCCACATTCCAAAATGTTGTTTATAATATTTTATTAACTTTTAACTTCTGGCTTCGTGGGCGCAAAATAAGGCTTTGTTTTGTCAAAGGGACGCATTTGATTTCACTGCTTGCGTTAATTCCTTTATTTTGTGGGTTTTTTTCGATTTTCAAAGTTTGGTCCTTTATTCGTTTTTTCGTTATATTGCATTTTTTATAGTAATTTGGTAAATTTCTTTAACTTTTTATAAATTTTACACGGACAGTTAATTTGACGACATCGTTGATTTTTTCGATGATGGCAGACGACGTTCACAAGAAAAAACACGAACCGTGTCGTCGTTTTCGTTGTGGTTCGTTTTCGTATCGGATAATCAAATAAAAAATTTTGCTCATGCAAGTGGCGAATGTCGTACAGTTAAAGAATGTGTGATAAAGTTGTCCACTTAAGCAAAATGGAAGTTAGTTTTGACATGATGCAAATGTCGTAGGAGTAGCAATAATCAACAATGCTACCAGACTATTTTGGTGTATTATTACATACGAGAATTTCTTTTTAGCTCGATTTTAGATAAGGCAATATTTTTCATGTAATATTATTATATTTGGGTTATTCACGGTTCATTTAACGGGGAGATTACGATTTCCGGGGCGCCGCGATTTGACGATGGATTCGAAGAGTACTCTTAATAAAAATAAGAATAGCCAAAGGAAATGTTTTGTTATCGATTTGTTTTCGAGTTATCGATTTTTTAAATTTTATTTTTTGCTATAAAGTCTATGAAGTAAATCGGCTATATTATTCTTAATATATAACTGATATTAATGATTAAGGTAAAATTTAAAAGGTTATATATAAGGCTTTTAGAAAAATTTTAAATTAATGAAATCTGTTGAGTACTTTGTATTTTATAGGTATTTTTATGCAATAAAAGAATATTTTCTTACATAAAACCGTTATTTTCTCAAAAATTACCGTTATTACTATGAATTATAAAGAGTTAATTATTAAAGCTTGAAAATTTATCTTTCATTTGGTATATAGTATATATAATTTATTTGACTTTTTGTCGTGTTTTTTATGATACAATGATTTGCCCTTGTACGGAAAATTGCTTATTTCACTCATATTTACCTTAGATGTTTTGCTTTCTTACTCCATATTTACGAATATCGTCAATTCAATACAATATTTATATGAATTAACGGGATTTTCGAATCAGTTAAAAAAATTTGTATTTTTTGGTCGACCAGTTAATAAAAAAATATAAATTTTTTTATCTATCGAAAAAAAGGTAAAACTTTCAGCTTATCAAAAAGTATATATTTTTAGTACCTTAAAAACGAAAATACTGCAGAAAAAAACGGTTTTTTTAATTAAAAAATTCAAATCTGATATATATTCGCTTATAAATTAAAAAACATTTTTGAAATTTTATTTGTATTATATATTGTTGAAAAGGCATTTAATTACCTTTCGAATAGCATGTCAATCTTTAAGATCCATTGGATATTGGCAAAGATATAGAAAATTATGTGAACAGATTTTTTAACAAAGAAAACACTTGGAAAATTTTAATTTTATGTAATATAGTGTGAAATTAAATAAAAAATGTATATTTTTTATATGTCAAACAAAAGGTTGAACTGTTAGCTTTTCAAAAAAAATATATTTTTAGTAACTTAATAACGTAAATTTTTTAGAAAATAACGGTTATTTTTATTAAAAAATTCAACTTTGGAATAAATTCGCTTATAAAATTAAAAATATTGTAGCAATGATATTTATAAGATATATATTTGCAAGGTCATTTAATGACCTTTAAAATGACATATCAATCTTAAGGATCCATTGAGTAACGGCAAAGATATAGATGTTTTTTTGAACAGATCTTTTAACAAAATTTTTTTTTTAAGAAATCGATAACTCGATAACTAATAGAGTTATCGATTTTTTGTTCGGCGAATCATGTTTTTTTGTTGTTCTCTACCAGAAAACATCTTCAAATCGCGGCGCCCCGGAAATCGTAATCGTGCCCATTTAACTAACGATTGTGCAGTTAAATATTAAGTTAAGTCTCATTAGAACACACACAAATTGTAAGTAGAAATTTTTTGAAGTATGTGTTCGGCTGGCAGTATACTATCGGCTGTATTCATAGCAAGTTATGAGCAACTTATAAAGCCTTTATAAGAAAATTATCAAAATTATGACTCACAAACGTCCAATATCAATAAATACTATTTTAAAAAGCTTCATAAATATAATATTTTTTAAAAATGCTGAAAACTTTAATAAACCCTTCATTAAAAATTCGCCGCTGCGCCTAAAAAATTGGGTTTTGGGTTTGTAGACAATTTTTAAGGAGTGAAATAAAACTGATTTATGCCGCATTTCCATGTGATCTTCCAGTATCTTATCTTATCACATATCACTAGTGTCCGACCGAAATCAAAATTTTGGCCGAAACCGAAACCGAAACCGAATTTCGGCCATTTTTGTAATATTCGCCCGAAACCGAAACCGAAACCGAAACTGAAAGTCTACATACAAATTTGTTTTTAAAAAAATTTTATTTTTTTTTTTAAATTTTATTAAAAGCTTTCAAAAAAAAAAACAATTCAAACAGATAATAATAACGTATACATACGATAAATATTCTTTGAATATTAAAGTTCAACTTTAAAATAATAAATAAAGAGATCATTTTTAATACCACTTTAAGGAACTTTTTAGTGTTTAGAGTTATTCGGTTTCGGTTTCGGTTTCGGCCATATTGATGCCGAATAGCCGAAACTGACTAAAAGGGCCGAAACTGGCCGAAACCGAAACCGAAACCGAATATTCGGTCGGACACTACATATCACCAATCATGAGTCAGTTGGCATGACAGCAAATAGTTGAGCGTTTTTTGCTTTGATATTTCCTGTTCCTTAGAGCGATGACGACCTGGGGGGGAAAAGGTATAGTTTAGCTTTCGACGTGGAAAGGAACAGTTAAAAACTTACTCTCTGCAATTTCATGCTGCCGTTTGTCTGTCGAATTTATAATATTGTTTATATTATTTTAAGAAATGTCATTCAAAATTAAAAACGCCATGTAGCTATAAAAACGGTTGTAAAATATTATAGCATGTGATACACTTTTATGGAAAAAGTTCAAAATTTTAAACTTTTTTATCTTCTAGTATCTCATGAAATCACAGAGGATATCACATGCTATAAAAATAGAAAATGTATGCCTGATTCACACTTACATTAGCCAATCCCACAAGAAAGGGCTTGTATGCGCATTCTTTCTTACAAAAAATGTGATTGTGGGAGATCGTAGAAGAAAGCATGGAAACGCGGCATTATCCTCTGCGCTTGCAGAATTTATTTCAATGCCATACTTTCTTATTTTTTGCTTTAAAATTCTAGAGATAAATATTAAAAAAAATAACTAAAAATTCTTACACCGGCACGAAGTGAGAAAGAATTATTTAATTTTTAGACACATTACTGAATTTTGTGTTGGCACTTCATTTTTACTATGAACAACAATTTTCTTGAGAAACTTTAAAAAGAATTAATTACAAAACTAATATAAAAATTCTCAAATGTTTACACAAAACGAGATAACGAAAAATCGTACTGCGCATAAAAATTGACAGTAATAAACGACACAGATGAAATATTTTGAAAATATCTCGTTATTTTGGTTTTTTAATTTGTTGGAAATTGGTCTTAGAAGCTTTTTTTAGATGACAATAAAAAAGGATTTGATTTTGAGTTTCCGTTGCTGTTCAAACATGCCAAATCAAGACTAATTTGTTTTTCACCAAGTCATGTTTGCATGACATGAAAATTTAAAGTGTCAAATATCACATAAATAACAACTTTTATGCAATTTTTGCTTTACATATGTAAACAAGAGATCAGTTTTTCCTATTTTTCACCACTATCAAACGAAAAAAAAGTGACAGCATGTTGCCATTTTTTATTAGACAACATTTTACCATTAATAATGATATAGTGAAAACCAAGCGTTAGTCGTATATTCCTCATATTTTCAAACTTTAACTTAAAAATCTGAATTATTTACAAGTTTCTACACGATACAATAGTGGTATTCACGATTTAGGTCGACTGGTCTGGTAGATGAGCTGAATAGCAGATTAGCTCTTAGCAACAACAAAATACATTTGATGTAAATAAGCTACACATTTGGGCCTATTCGCCACAATCTGTTAAGAAAAATTCTGTTACTCTGTTATGATTTCCCATACAAATTTTGAGCTGTTCCCAAACAAATCTGTTATGAATCATAGCAGATTTTTCGAAGTGTCAAAAAATCTGTTACAAAATGTTAAATTGATATTCGGCATGATAAAATCTGTCATGAAATCTATTATGAATGACAACAGAATAACAGATACATTTTTCTGACTTTTATCGTAACAAATTTTAGAAAGTGAACATTTTGGTCTGAAAAATTAATGTTAATTACAGAATTTCACAGAGAATGGCTCAAGAAAGGAGGCAAATGTAAGATTATATAGTTAATAAATATGTTTGTGCGTTTCAAAAGCAAGTTTTAAACTGAACAAACAATCGCGCAACATTGCTGGAGTTACTTTCTTTTCAAGTATTCTTATACGGTAAATTCGATTTATTTAATACAATTAATTGTTTTAATTATATATTGTAATAATTATTTTTTGCACTGATTAATATTATGACATCAATCAGCTGTTTCATAACAGAATTTAAAGGAATTGTAATAGATTTTTGTTTTAGAAGATTGATAACAGGATGCGATAAAAGATTGAAGTGCGAAGATCGAATACCAATTATATAATTTATAATTGTAACAGAAAATTCGTAACAGAATAACAGATTGCGCGGAATAGGTCCAATTAGCTCATTTGCTACACACAAACCCTTGAGTAGATTTGAGTAGCTAATCTTTCACAGTAAATGCAACTCTGTGTTTGACGTTTCCTTATATTTTACTTTGATTTTGGAAACTACAAAGGCTGTGCTCACACGTTAATCAAATGATTGAACGAACTCAAATTTGTTTTTGTTTGTCCAGCTAAAAAAAATGAACTCTCTGTGGGAGAGAAAATGAACTTTGAATACGTCATCGCTTCATTTAGTGTTTTGCCCACTCTCTAGACCTGAATCAATCAGTCAAAGCGTTGCAAACTTTTACTTAGCTGCTGCTTAGTTGTAACTTATTGATAAGAAGGTAGTAGATTGAAAAAAAAGTACTTTTATGATTTAAAAAGAGCAGTAAATTTCTGTGCATATAGTGTATTATGCCTTGTTTTTAAAATATTAAAAATGAAAAACTACCATTTCCTGGACTAGACAACTAACCGAATAGTTTATAAATGCATTCCAAAGAAAAAAATAATATCGGGAATATTGATTTGCTAACGAAATCAATTTCAATCCTTAGAGATCAACATTTTCACTGTCGGTCTCCATTTTTGTAAACTTTTATGCAGACAGCACGACAAAACATAACGTAATAAAATAGTAGGCATAACGAAACTTATCGCAAATAGTAGGTAGCAGAAAAGCCTGCGTAGGCAGTTCAGTCAAACAACCACGTGTGAGCAGACTTCAGTCAAATCAACTCAGAGAGAGTAAAATCAACAAAAAAATCCCGTTATTCTTGAATCATTTGATGAACGTGTGAGCACAGCCAAACAGCTGTTTTGGTAGATCTTTGGCATTGATGCCACAGTATTAAAAATTGTGTTCACAATTTGTTCTGCTATTCTGCTTATCTACCAGTTGCCCTACGTGGTGAATACCACTAATTTCTGTGCATTCGCAAAATAGCAACCAATTATCACACTTCGAACACAATTATCAAATACCAACCAATATTGCCACAGTCGTGTATCACGTAGAACGCCTTTTACGCCATTGAATATAGATGGCAACTCCAATCGAATAACAGGTGTCAAAACGAAGTTCGAATGTCAGAATAGATATTAACAAAATGTTTCGAAAATAAACAAATACTTTATTTACAAGTTTAATTATGTTATTTTATTACGGCTTTTTCTCATTTCTTCTAACTGTGAATTCAATTAATATTGTGAGTTCAAATGATGTAGAAAATACTGGAGAATGCTCGTTGAACACGGGGACAGAGTGTAGTGTTTGTGGAGTAGTAAATAACTTGGATAAAAAGTTGATTGTGGAACCCAATGAATTCTATACAAAAGGTGTAAAGCTTTTACTAATCTTGTAGAAAAACCCAACTAAATTAAATGTTTTAGCATCTAATGATATTCTGCGAAGCATTAAAGATGCGCTCAGAAGCTATGAACCCTGTGCCGATAAGGAGGACGAGACATGCTCATGCCATGCAAACGTAATCGCTCAAGATCTTGAACCGTTCCGCACTGAGGGAATATCTAAGGAACTCATAACCTTGAGTGCAAAATACGGCACAAGATACAAAATTCTTAATAACAAATTGTATCGCGAAGAACGTTGCATGTTTCCAGCACGATGTAGCGGTATTGAACACTTTATCCAGCCACTATTGCCACGCCTGAGAGACATGGATTTAGTCGTCAATACACGGGACTGGCCACAGAAACGCAGTGGTTTCGGACAACAGCTGCCAGTGTTTTCATTTTCTAAAACTCAAGATTACTGCGATATAATGTATCCAGCATGGTCGTTCTGGGCTGGTGGGCCAGCTATTGCATTACATCCGACTGGCATCGGGCGATGGGATCTACAACGTGATAAAATATCAAGTGCTGCAGAAGCATTGCCTTGGGACAAAAAACTAGCCAAGGGTTTCTTTCGCGGTTCACGTACCTCTGACGAACGCGACTCTTTGGTGTTGCTCTCGCGTCGACAGCCTGACTTAGTCGATGCAGAGTACACAAAAAATCAAGCATGGAAGTCATCTAAAGATACATTGCATGCCGAACCAGCCCAAGAAGTTTCTTTCGAAGCTCACTGCAACTATAAATACTTGTTCAATTTTCGTGGAGTTGCAGCAAGCTTTCGCTTGAAGCATCTATTTCTTTGCAAATCTCTGGCATTTCATGTAGGGAATGAATGGAATGAGTTTTATTACTTTGCCATGAAGCCTTGGGTGCATTATGTACCACTATCGAGTTATCCCAGTGAACAGGAGATAGAGACGCTACTGCATTTCTTTCAGAAAAACGATGATTTGGCTAAACAAATTGCAGAACGTGGCTATCAATTTATATGGGAACATTTGCGAATGAAGGATGTAGAATGTTACTGGGAACGCCTGCTCAGTGAATATCAAAAATTGATAACATATAAAGTAGAGCCGGAAAACGATTTGTTGCCCAAGTCGTAAAAGAACAATGCAATTATGCATTAAATTTCGAATCATTCCATTTATATAAATTATGAAGACTTATTTTTAAGGATCAGGTAATTAGTTTACGTATTCTTAATAGCGTCCTTATTTTATTTCATTGCAAGAAGTTTTAAGAGAAGAAATAATTTTGTATATTACTTATAGTATACTATTGATGTATGCTGCAGAAATTACATCAAAAATAGAGGTTTTTATTATACTCGAGAAATATATGGCATCCTTGCATTAGATCTTAAAATCTTCAGTGAAAAAAGATTCAATATATTTTTCCTCACAAATTTTTATTGAAACACCTCAATTTGTAGCTAATAACAACAATCTCGTGCGGTAAGTTTTTATTTGTATGGGCCCATTGGCTAATGCTACGCCTCTGACTTTATTTTTAAATTTCTGTTCCAGGCACTGTACTCATCTTAAAAATACATCATTTCGAAAATACGCATTTGAATTTAAGTTATTTCCAAACAAATTTGAGTAAATAAATAATAATAGATGACGCTTGGAAAGATTACAAATTTAAATTTATATAAATTTTAAACCATTTCGAATTTGCAAGTTTTTTTTTTGGTGATATTTTCGAACTCCAATACAAAACAAATCAACGTCAAAAACATATGTTTGCGCAGTAATTTCAAGTGAAGGCAGTGTTTTGTTTTTAATTGATTCTGTGTCGCTGAATAAATTTTTTAATTTTATAAACAAAATTAACAGATTGCAATGAGTTTCCGAACAAGCTATAAGCTTGTCAGTAAACAAGCCATTCACTGGTTTCCTGGTCACATGGGAAAGGGAATGAAGCAGATTGAACAGAAACTAAGACTCGTCGACTGCATCATTGAGGTTCATGATGCGCGAATACCCTTCTCCGGTCGCAATCCAGAGTTCAAAAGGTCGATCGGCGACATAAAGCCACATATATTGGTGCTCAATAAAAAGGACTTGACGGAAGTACGCCAACAGCGTGATCTAGTGAAAAAACTGCAAGAGGCTGAAGGAATCGAACATGTTGTCTTCACCAATAGTAAGGATCAGCAATGCAGAGGCATACGACAAATTATGCCGCTAGCCAGCAACTTGATTTCCAGCTCAGATCGTTACAATAGAATGGGTGAGAAAGATTACTGCGCTATGATAATTGGAGTTCCAAACGTAGGCAAGAGTTCGCTATTAAATGTACTAAGAAATATTCATTTCAAAAAGAAGTCTGCTTCAAAAGTAGGGGGCATTGCAGGTGTGACACGTTCAGTCATGGAAAAAATAAAAATATCCGAAAATCCGCTGATGTACATAATTGACACACCGGGTATTTTGGAGCCACGTGTTTCTGACGATGAGATGGGCATGAAACTGGCGCTAGTTGGTTGTCTGCAAGATCATTTGGTAGGAGAGGAGCTAATAGCAGACTATTTACTCTATTGGTTGAATTCGCATCATTTGTTCGATTATGTGGAAATGTTCGGCTTAAAGAAACCAACTGATGACATTACAGAGGTGCTAATAGCAAATGCCTACAGATTGGGTGTTAAACGTAAAGTCAGAAAAATCGACGGACAGGTCGTTTCAATTCCAGATTTGTTAGTGGCTGCATCACAATTTATAAGGGAATTTCGAAGAGGTGGATTTGGGCTGATAAATTTAGACCAAACATTCAATTCGTGAAATTCATTGATTGCAGAGAGGTTGTAAATTGTTTGGTATTGCTTTTTGCTGAGTCATATTGGAAGCTGAGAGTTTCCTTATAAGAACCGCTCATCTAAGTAGATTACCCTCAAGTTATTGGTGGGCAACCTATCCTCATATATAAACTAAAATGGGTTGCGCCCCAAAAAGCTTATGTTTAAATTATTAATTAAGTTAATTCTTGTGCCTCAAACATGTATCGCTCTTTTATTTTTTTATATAAATTTAAAAAAATATAAAATTATGATTTTAATTAACTTGTTTCTATGACGGTAGGTTTCTATGACATTGCTATATCAACAACATCCTGCAAGCTTCCGTCCAAAATTGGCACATCGATTGCAATATTACCAACACCTGGTACTGGAATCGAGTACGAGACCGCTGTATTTTCAATACTGCTAACACTATCATTCAATCCATGTTGCTCTTCACCCTCTGGGGATTCGTTGACATCGGTCACAAGATGTTGTGAATCAGCGGTATCTATATTCATGGCACTAGCACCACCAGCAGCGGCACCGTTGACAATGCGCAACTCATCTGGAACGCCCAATAGACGCTCATTTATAACACGCTGATAGGGAGAACGTCGTTCATAGAAGTCCAGCACAAACTCTGGATTTTTTTCACGCACCTCACTTCCTGGCACTAAGTCAAACTCTTCGCAGAACTGCCATTTTATTAGATATAGTACATCGCCGGTGACATCTGTAGCACCTACAATTTGTTCAATTGCAAGGCCTCGCTCGTAACCACGCAATTTTGGCACCTCTTCTAACTTTGGTTTCTTCTCGCCACGTTTCTTAGACTTTGCCCGTGATTCTTCGAACTTCTGTATGATTGCCGGGCAGTCACAATTTTCCTCCGGTTCCCAAGTATTGTCCGAGCTACAAATTAGAATTGAGTTGAGAAAAGTATCGACATAAGGTGAATCGCTAACCTAGAATATCCACGCCATTTAATGTAGTATTCGACTTTACCCTGTGACGTTATGCGTTTGTCTATAATTTTTTCAACCACAAAGCCAGTTTCTTTAACATTTTTAACCATTTTGATAAATGTGTAAAAATTGGAATTTAATAAACTGCAAAATATTGTATTTACAGTGATGTTGCCACCTGCATTATTTTTAAAGCAACAAGGAGTTTTTAAAATGTGGTTGTGTTCAAAAAGCCACCATGATGCAAATAAAATTTAATATAAAGGGCTATGTGCCAAAAAGAAACTTCTTTTTACACCCAAACATTAGCTGCGTTTTTTCCAACATCCAAATCCGATTTCCATACAAACAAAATCTTGCCTTCGATTTAGATTTTGTTTACTTATAGTTCTATGAACACGACCAGGGAACGTAAAAACGAACCAAAAAAAAAAAAACAAGACGTAAAATGTTTCACTTTGACAGCGCAATAAAATTGGAAGTTGCAGTCTTGTCATAGAAGTAAAATAAAAAATATATTTATATCTATATTTCTTACTTCTATAGGTCTTGTGCAATTAAAAGCACGAAAATGCTTTCATCTATTGAAGATACTGACTAACAAATAACATTCCATGAGCTGCAAAAAAGCTGGGCGGCGTCACTATACTGGATCAAGGCTTCAGCAGAAGGCATAACAGCACTTGCTGAAACATGCCCTTAAGATAAATAAATTTCTCAAAATGGTTAATGGTTCTGGTTAAGGAACATCACAGCACAGCCAACGAAGTGAACAGCATTGTGCAACTTTATCGTCACTTTACACTGCAGCTGAATGGTTTGACCAATCGTTTTGCTGCAATATTAAGTGCTAAAATAAACGATGCTGCTGAGGAACAAATAAACACATTGTTGGCTGAGATGCGCGACGCTTGAAAAGCATTTAATTTGGTTTTTGCAATAAATTTATAAATAAAATATATAAAATTTGTTTCTCGTTCTCTTTGCTCGTACTCTTCTTGACCGTCTGGTGTCTCTACGCCATCTAAAGAGCCTGTAATCAAGTGCACCTCATTGTCGATATGTTGCTGCATGCTTTCGATGTTGGCTGGAACAATATTTCCATTAATTTTGGGATCAAACAGCCAACTATCTAAGGTGCACAAAATGAAGCGTCCATCAATCTTCCCCAAAGCATTGCCTTCGTAGTAGGAATTAAGCGTTGTCGATAACCAGTTCCATTGCACCTGATGACTTTTTCTTTGTTTTGTAAACAATTTCTGACAATGTTGTTGACATTTCTTACGTTATTTTACAATGTATTAGCTTACAGAGTTGCAAACCAAATCTAAATCTAGATTAGGATGTTGGAAAAAACGCAGCTATTGTGTATTAATTTGACTGTGTTGTCACACATAAAAATAGAAAAAGTGGCAGTTAGGTCGGTCGTCCGTTGACAGCTAGACTAGAACCAACGTTTTTTTATGAAGTAACACAAAATTTGACATCATGAGTTGCGTCAACCTCATCCCGTAAAATAGCAAAGAAGGAATAACGTACGATCTGACGCTTAAAAAAATCAAGTTAAAACTAGTTATTTTAAGGGGGGACATTGGCCGTTTTCTGAAATTGATTTTTTTCATGGAAAAATTCCAACGGGTTCAAAAGTTACAGCTGGATTAGAGAGAGCGCATTTTTATTTTTCTTTGTTTTCAAACTTTGAACGCGTTTATCTCGAAACCATTTTTTCGAACTGGTTGCGGAAGTAGCAGGTTCATTTTTCAACGATTTTTTTTTTTTTATTTCTTTAAACTTGATTCGCTATCGTATGACACGAGCTTTTTTTACATTTTTTTCGATTTTTTATGAAATTTTAAAGTTAATATTTTTTTCGAAAAACACATTTTCAAATTTGGAACATCACCAAAAATTGAAAAAAAAAATAAAAAAAAGCTCCTGTCATGCGATAGCCAATTTTGTCAAGATTTAAAAAAGTCATTTTTTTCCAACCACGAGCCCCTGTTTTTTTTCTCTGCCGCCAGTTTGGAGCTCTATAAAACCATGTTTGAGTGAAAAATATATTTTTTTGAATTTTTTTCATGTAATTTGTTCAATTCTCAACAATAATAAAGAAAACAATTTTTGGGAAAATGTTTGTTTTTGACTGAGTTATGAATTTTTAAAAAAGGTCTCTGCCGCGAATGTTATGTCCCACCTTAAGTACATACTAGTATTTATTCACATTTATTTCCAGCAAACGCTGGAAAAACTAGTTTGTACTAGACTGCAAAAGCTGAAATTTTCATTCATCATAAAACTAGTTTAAACTTAAAATTTGCTAGTTATAACTTGAACTATATTTTTATTCACTCGGCCCAATGAGTAGAACAATGTTCTACTAGCTCGAGCGTCTTACATTTCATGGCCATGCAGGGTTGCAGGCATGATAGAATAATAAGGTAGACTCATATTTAAGCCCTAACCAAAATAGACAATTTGCTCCGTAACGAGCGAAGACGAAAAAGTTCGCTTAAATGCAATTTGGACAATGTTGTTGCCCAAAATAAGCAAACGTAAACACATCGAAACTGAACGAACGGTTTGATGAGACGTTTTGTTCCGTAAGAACCGAACTTTTAGCGTCTCAACTCGTCAGCAACAATAGTGCAGAGTATTTTTACATCAAGTTTTGTTGCATTTTTTCAATTAGTGGAAAAAACAATATTTTAATGAATTAATAGCCATTGTAAGGGATGAACAAGGCATTTATATGCATTTAAAAAAGTTGGCAGCTGACCAGCCTAGACGAGTTCAAAAAAGTTTCATTTTGGGTTAAATGTCAAAACAGACTTAACGAGGATACACGCTCGTCGAGTTGCAATCGTCTCGTTTCGTCTATTTTGGTTAGGGCTTTATACGTCTGCTCGAATGTCTAATTTTTTACTTACAATTTAAGGATGTTGGAAAAAATCGATGCATCGAAAATGTCGATGTTTTGTTTCGATGCATCGAAAAATGTTCACTCGATGTTTGATTAGCTGATGCATCGATTTTTTTTAAATATCAAAAACTGACATTCCTAGTACAGCGAACCACCATTTCTATTTTTCAATTGTGTAAAAAATAAAGCGAATCACAGGTTTCTTATTATCACTCTCTCTGTAAGTCAAATGAAGATAGATTTTTAAAATATAGATTTATAAAAACCCTAAAAATTTAGGGAGAGTTTTGGAGGACTTCAAAATTTAAATTTTTATGATTTTTGTGGTTTATCGAAAACGTTTTTGACCTGATTCGATAGTCCATTAAAAAAATAAATAGTTCAGGTCTAGTAATTAATTTGAAATTATGTTCAATTTGGACAATAACAAATTTTGTTGTATAATAAAATCTTAAAAAGCGTCTGCAAATCGATGCATCGATGTATGCCCTCCAATGCACCGGAATATACACTCTCCCAAAATTATTGTTAAAATTCAACAATTTCAATTGTTAATAAATTTAACAATTTCCATGATCAAATTTTCCTTTGATTTTGAGTTTTAATTTTTTCTTTTCAAAGATTGACAATTCTTATTGTAATATTGTTAAATTTATTGTTGTTTTTTTTTATTGTTGAATTCAACAATTCAATTGTTTGTTGAAAAAATTTAAACTTCAATTAAAAAAAAAAAAAATTGAAATTTTTTGTTTTTTTTTTCAACTTCAATTCAGCAGAACATAAAAATTGTATGCTGGTGCTTGCAAAAGGAACATATAATTAACAAAATAAAGGTAAATATAATGATTACATTTTATACCATTAAGCTATATTTGATGGTGTCTATTCATATTTCATGTTCGGTGCTTTGATGTTAAACCATGATTCTTAATCTAAACGATTCTTTGGAGATTTATTTCCGTGCAGATATTTTCTTAAGAAATGGATGAAGAGAAATTGGATGAAGATCTTGATTTTGAATACTAAGCGTGCGTCTTATTTTTATAAGAAAATTTAATTTATTAAAGCAGATTGTCCAACAGGTTTTTCCACAGAAGAGGTAGACGAAAGCAACGAAAGACTGAAGCGAAAACTGCTTTCAACCAGCCAAGTTTAATTAAAAATTCTGAATAAAACAAAAATGCCTGCTAAAAATAATTGTGAAATATAATCAAATAAAATTCGTTTTTTAAATGCAAGACTTTTTTACAGAAAAATTTAAATTTTTTGACGTTTAAATTTTGACGTTTAATTTTTGACATAAAATTTTTGACGTTTAATTTTTTGACGTTTGATTTTTGACATTTGATTTTTGACACTTCATTTTTGACGTTTAAACATTTTTGACAATATGTTTTGACATTTTTACATTCATAAATGACAAGTCTGCCATCAAAAGTATTTACAAAAATTGTACAATTTCGAATGTTACTTCTAACCAGAATTCAACAATTGCTATTGTTAATGCTATTTTAACCAATATTATTGTCGTTTTCTTGTTAAAATTAACAATTTTTTTTTGAGAGTGTATCGATGTACATTTCAATGCATCGAGTCACAGAAATACAATGATGTATTTTTCCCACTAACATTCCTATTGCAATGCTGCGAGTGCTATAAACGTCAAAAAATAGTTAGCAACAACAATAAGAAAAACTTAAATTCGAAGACCTGACTGACATCTAGTTCACTTCCTTGTCAAAGCATTGAATATGCTGATATGCAGGGTTGATTTTTGTTGAGAGATACTTATAAGTGGGTGGTTTTGTAATCCGATGGTTAACCAAGATTTTCATGGGATTTGTTATAAATACTGAAGACATTTTTATATATTTTTTAGTATAATAAAATGATGATTTTCATGAATATAATATGATATAATAATTATTTCAGTAATTACTTGACCTATTCAAATTAAGGGCCTGCGGAAGTTTTTCGAAGAAAAAAAAAATTTATTTTTTAAAATTAATTTTTGAAGCTACATTTTATTTTAGACCAACCTTCTTTTTACATTATTGAAGTATAACTATTCAAGATTTATTCCTGACATATTGGTCCAAAAATATGCATCGATAAGGTAGAAAAGTGCAATGCGGGGAAAGACCTTAAATTTGCGTGAAATTTGAGACGAAAGTGGCAACAATGGAAAGGCCATTCGCCCAGCTTGGGATATAGTCACCTTGCGATATTGAAAATAAATTTAAAAATTCTAAAAATTTATTAATTTGAGTGTAGCTCGCAAACTACAGATTGGACAGAGGCGAAAGTGGCACCAATGGAAAGGCCATTTTCTCGGCTTGGGATATAGCCACTTTGTAAAAATCGGGGTCTTTACTGTTTTTGGAAATTTGTAGTAAAATTTATTCATTTGAGTGTAGCTCGCGAACTATAGATCGGACAGAGACGAAAGTGGCACCAATGGAAAGGACAATTTTGAAGTAATCTATTCAAATAACATCAATACTCGTTTTGTCATTTAAAAATTATGGCAAGCCAATCTTTTCGTGCGACTGCAGATCAGGCTGTAGCCAGACAATTTTAATTTTTCAATTTGTCATTCATGTACATAAAAACATTTGTAACCAAGCTCATTATTGCTCCGTACTTACAAACTCTGAAAACGAATTTCAATACCTGATTGGCATATAAAAGAAAAATGTGATGAGGTGTAGCATTTGTGTTGATCTTAGAATATCACATATTTTTTTTTTAATATTTTACTTCACAGAAACTGACAATACTTATTGCGAACATAAACAATTTTGAAATATAAGAAATTTTTCATGTACAGATCATATCCAAAAGTTGGTGGATATTTTCTTGTCAATTACTTCCCTTGAAAGAATCTGTAGCTTAGAGTTTAGTTTAGAGATTGAATTAAAATGAATCCATAAAGCGTTGTCAGTTTTATCCGAAAAAAATGATTTTTGTCTTACATTTGGAGGTATATTTATCCCTTAAAGTATTGCTCATATCATGAAATAGCTCATCTCATGAAATTTATCTCTTGAAATATTTCATAAATATATCATGAGATAAACTGTCATTTTTTTACTCTTTTTCGTATAATATGTTAATGCGTGTATTGTTTACAATAATTTTAATGAAGAAAACTACAAAAACAGTGAACAAGTTAAAAAATTGAGAATGGAGTATCAAATTGATAAATATGAATTTGTTTCAGTTAATTTTCAAAAGGGAATATCATGAGATGAAATGCCTACCTTAAAAAATTGGTATGAAATCTACATATCATGAAATTCAATTCAATTCAGTCAAATATTGTTAGTGTAGATGGCCTGTAAACAAAACCGTAAACAAAATAGTGGGAGCCGTTGTCACCATAGTGGTATATCATAATTACATTGCAAATAAACTACGCAGTTAGCTCCAAAAAGTAGATTTCTTCGAAACTGGACACTTAACTACATGGTTTTGCATACTAAATTTTAACTATTTTGCAAAGCAGTAAAGTTGAAATTGTGACCTTTACCATCTCATATTGTTGTGCAACACTGTTTTACAAACATCAAACATTAAAAAATTAGGAAATATTAGATAATAAAAACAAAAAATATTTGACAAACTCATCATTTTTGAAAATTAGTTTTTTAACAAATCGATAAAAAATAGGTTAAAATAAATAGGTTTTTGCTTATCAATTTAACACTTTAATTAAATTAATTTAATTTAATTAACACCAATTTTAACACTTTAATGAAAACTAGGTTATTTGATAATTTGTTTGCTTTTGGCACTGAGAATATACCATGGAACACAGCCAATATTGTTTTATATACCAGTATTCATGTACACCAATACCTCGCTTTGCGTCGTTTCGTTTTGCGTTTTTTCGAAGTTGCGTTGCTGCTGAATAAGAACTAATTTTCACTGCGCGTTCGAGTCTTCAACTTTTTTTTTATTTTTTAAAATATGGCACGACGGGTTATTTTTACGGGTTGTTTCTGGTTACAAAATAGGTAAATATTTTTATTTTTTTTATTTTTATTTACTACAAAAGCCGCTTTGGACTCATCAGGCAGTGATTAATTTTTAATTTTTTTTTATAAATTAATTGAATATTTGATTTTGCTTGAATTGAATTTTTTTGGTTTTTTATATATTCCGTAAAATTTTATATAATTTTTGTTTTTTAAATGTATACTTTGCTCAATTTTCTTTTTAAAAAGTAGTATTTTCGTAACCTTGGAACCTATCTTCGATCTTTATATGGTTTGCTATAGAAAATCATAATTCACTTTGCGTCGTTTCAATTTGCAACGTGATTTTTTGGAACGTTACCACGACGCAAAGTGAGGTATTGGTGTATTTAGATTTCAACTATTTCAAAACATGTGGCAAATATCGTGGAATCCGTGGAATTTCCTATGATTTTTTCCTATGAAAACGAGTAATATTACGTAAAATATGAGTTTTAACGGTCTTCGGTGCTACCCCGTTCTTATAATTTAAATAACTGCTTTCAGTGTCACTATCTGGAGAATCTGAATCTTGTTTTTCTTCAGGACTCGTAACCGCGACTCTAAACCTTTAACCCTAAAATTTTATTAATTTATTAAGTATTACAATGGTACAATCTTTAAAAATTTTCTTATCCATTAGATCAAGAACAATAATTTTGATGAAAGTAATACCCATCAGACCATTCTTTAAGTTTTTTGGGAATTTTTTATAAAAATGATATTGGTTTTTACTATAAATTTTATCAAAATGAAACTTACTGCCATTGTAAATTTCGATAGTTTTGAGGTGCATTTCATGTTTCAAAATTTTTACCAGCCCCTAGGGCTACTTTAAATGTTGACAAATGTAAAATTTGAAAGCATTCGAAAAATAATCAAAAAATTTTAGTCGGAATTTTTCAGTTGACAAAAACATAAATATTTAGGGTATTCACAAGGTCTTATTATCTTATTGTCGTAAGATTTTACTATGATTTTAAATTGCTGACGTTTATTGTGTTGTCCTATTTTTTATTTACTTGAGCCAGCCATTATTACGTCCAATATATGCTTTTCGCTCTCTTTTGGTATTGTGATGACAAAAATTTATTTTTACTTGTTTTGCATCAGCTGATTGAGAATTGAAATATCACACTGAACTTAAAAAGGTGTTGTTCACATCAATCATATATTTTCATGTTAACAATTTATGACATATGCCTTTAAGAGACCTTGTGAATACCCTTATTATAAATAAACAACGCAATTTTCGATCAACTTAGGATGACTGCCCTTTACTTAATTATGGGATTCTTAACAATACAACCATCACGGAATATATAATTTGCTGAATGTTCCAAGCCTCCAGCATAAGATGGTGGCCAGATGCAGACAGGCAGGCGGGCAAGCCATTCGTGCAAACGAGATAGAAATAGCTATCTATATCGCTTGTTCCCACACATTTCTGCCCGCATGTCTGTATCTGGATTCACTCTGGCCGCAGCCTAATGTATATTTGCCTGAAAATAGAGCAACCTTAATAATTTACAAAATATTAGAGCATGAGACGGTAGAGCAATTTCTCGCTATGGTGCTGGGTGTCTCCGTTAGTGATTTTCATTCCGAATAAACGACCTTCATTACATACATAATTCATAGTTTGCGATTATCCAAGTTTGTAATGTTTTACAAAATAAATAGGACAGAACATACAAGTCTAGATCAATTTTCAATTTGTCAAAATTTTATCTTTCGAATTTCGAAGGCACAGTAAAAATGTAATATTTTTCCTCCACGGAAAAATATTTTTTTCCTTTTGTAAAAGTGAGTATTTTGGAATGAAATAGTGTGACGACAGAAAAAGTGAAGAGCAAAAGTTACAGAAACGAGCTACAGTTTTGCTAAATTTTTCACGTTCTGGCAATGCTGATCTTGATATATTTGACATACATATTTACGAACGTATCAAATAGCGTGACGTTTTGATTGTCATTCAATTTCTCTAATTTCTTCTGACTGCCAACATTGCAACGCGCACGAAATGGTTTTGCTGGACAATTCATCGGTAAATTAAACATTTAACTTATATTTAATAAATAACTAACAATCTGACACCGTAATAGTTTATCCTACGTTTGGAAAAAATAGCCAATGCGGCGAAAACTGACTCCTCTTTTACGGTTACATTCAAACGCTGTAAGTGCAAAACGAAAACTCATTTTTAGTGTTGCTTTAAAATATGTGTTCCTTCCACTATTCAGTTAATGGCCACAACAAACCTGTACCCAGAGAAGGTAAACCTCCGCTGCCTGAACCCGAAGAATACCTCTGCCTGATGCGTGCTCAATGCAAGGCTAAGAAGGTAAAGTTTTAAGCAATAGCTGATGAGAGGAAATGTGTCATGTTGAGGATTATTTACAATTACAGATTTCAACTGTTGTCCGCCAAGAAGATGTTCCGCTTATGATGAACATGTATGCGCAGTTCATGAAGAGCAAGATGGACGGTTTGAAGCGTGTCAAAAAGGTTAAGAGCAAAGTTAAAGCAGCTAAGGGATAATCACGTCGAAGAAATGCAATAACGTTGTGGTATCTGATGGATCATGTTGTAGTTTTTAATGAGTAACTTTTTCTAACACAATAGAGTGCGCATTTTTCATAGTAAAAATTAAAACGTAGACTTTTTTCTTAGAGAAATAACTATATATTATGGTGAAAGGAATAGAAAGTGCGGCAGTTAAGGGTAAGTTATGAGACTGGAAGCAATTCAATTGTATCTACCAGCGACTGTAGGCTTTATTGATTGATATTAAGCAGCTAGAGGTGAAAAATGCCAAAAGTTTCTCCAATAAAGCAGTTTCGCACTTTATTGAAATCCAATCTTGAGTTTGTTTTATTACTGTAACATTCATGACATTAATCACGACACATTTTGAACGAACAAATTTTTTTTCTTGGTGTTTCTTTGCAATTTCGATTTATTTTCTTACAAATTTTCATTTCTTTACATTAAGAACGAATATTTTTAAAACATTAATTTAAGTTTATTCCAACAAAAATTATTTCACTCAATACGCTTAAACTATTCACTAATTTTTTTTTTTTCTAACTACAAAAGTTTATTGAGAATAAACAATAAAAATGGAATATTTTATGCTAAATACGAACTTACTAATCAAAAACACACATACGAGTTTTAAATAAGAAATTTTTATAAAAACCTTAACTTAAATTTGTTATAAAAATTATAGCGTTTGAATAGGATACATTTTTAGAATATCGAATACAAAAATATAATAAGAGAAGACCTCCAAAATGCGTGATCGAATGTGATGAAATACCGAGAATTTAAATATGCTTTGTTCTTTATCGCTGAACAAAACATATTTGGCTCCTCGCTGATTTTACACATTCACTGCTGAAATTTTGTTAAATTAACATTTAGTGTTTTTCTCTTTTTATAATTTTGGTCGCATTTTTATATTATGTACGTATGTTGCTCAGTTTGCAGTCACAGTCTATTGTTGCTTGATTCGTCTCAAGTTTCCTTCTTTGTTATTAAGCCTTGTTTCTTCAATTGACGCAGTGCACACTTGGCCGCCGTGCATTTGGCAATGCGATAATTGCGTCCAATACCACGGAATGTTCCCTTGCAAAATACTTCAACAGTGACACGAACACGACGCCCATCAGCCAGTTTTTCAGGTTTTCTACAATGACAAAGAAAACATTTATATTTATAAGATTTAAAATGTTGAGCGGAAAAATACCCAAATTTAGCCGTTTCCGGCTCTAGTTCTAACAACTCGCGTATAGGTGATTTTGGAACCGAATTGCTAAACTGTTCTATTTCAGGCTTCATCATATTACTGTAGACCTGCCATACTACGTCTAAAGACATTTTGGAATCCAGAAATATTGCACCAGCAATAGATTCAAAAACATCACCCAATGCTTTTGGCACCTCCACATCTACAGCATCGTCGCATTCCTCCTCAGATAGCAGGTAATACTGAAAAGAAAACGTATGTGTTATGTCATAAAAAAAACAAAAATTAATCTCAGTAACGCGTACCTCCTCGCTTATACAGTGTCCATTCTCATTTTGTATGCGCACAAAACGATCTATAACTTCATTCAAGCCGGGAGACAAATGTCGAAAATACTTGTGGAAACCATGTCGCACAGCGAGTGAAGCAAATATGGTGTTGTTAACCAAGGCAGAGCGTAAATCTGTTAACGCTCCAGGAGAGTGCTGACGGGGATCTTCATACAAGTGGCGTGTTATGAGATAGTCCAGAACAGCATCACCTAAGAACTCCAAACGCTGATAGCAGTCAGTTAACCGATTTGGTGAATAGCTGGCATGTGTCATAGCTTGCAGCAAATAGGAACGATCACGAAATTTATAACCAAGTGTTGCTTCAAATTCATGAAAACCATCCAGCAGTGATTCAAGCTCTTGTCTTGCATTTGGTGAATAGTGTAGCAGTGGACTTTTTGGTGGCGTCCACTCTCCGTAAACTGTAATGATATTTTCTGCATCAGGATTTGTGCTGCCAGGTTCACGCGTCATTTTTGGATTATACAACTTCTGCACAAAAGGAAGCACACGAATGCCTAGCCAAGCCATGAACAGCAGGGCACCACGTGAGCCGCATTCAATTAGATAGGCGCCAATGAGTGCCTCGACGCAATCAGCAACGGATTTATCTGCGAAAAGAGGTTTGGTTAAAGAATTGATAGACTTTGAGAATTAATAAAGATTAAACCTGGTATACTATGCTGTGTGACCAAATTGTATGGAATGAAGCAAGTGAAGTCGTTACCGATCTCTGTTTCGTCCGGTGTGCTAACAACGTCCGTATACATTGGTTCCTAAAACAAAAGTTTTTAATGAAAAAGTGAATTCGATGTGTAAGTTTAAATTGCTAAACTGACATCATCAAACAGTCCCAAGGAGTCGGCTTTTTGGCGCACTAGCTCGCAAATTTCTGTACTCGTTAGTTTCTTGATATTAGGCAAATCCACCAGCTTCCAATGATGTGGCGGTATCTATACACAACATGCATTTTTTAACTTTGTCTTATGGGTAGCACTCACAAATTAACCTACCTTCGCTTCAATTAACGCCTTCTCCAGTTCTTTGGGCACATAGTAACATGGGGGCAACCAATTGTCATGCGGTTCAAATTTCGTAGCTATCATATATTCACCCAGAATTTTTCTGCGTCCCAAGCGGTAAAGATTTAAATTGGCAACTTGTTTGGAACGCAAATGACTCAGCTTGCCTTCATGCACATTGTCATAGGTTATATATAAGTATGTCGTAATGGCATATTTCAAAAATGAATCACCAATTGTCTCCAAACGTTCCAAATTAATGCCATCGTTTGCGTTCGACATGGTCAAACCCTGCAGTATAATGCTTGGACTTGGTCCAGGGTGACCCAATAAGTCTGGCTGATAATCAAAGCTGAACAGTTTGGAGGTTTCATTTACTGGCAATATGACGCCATGTTCTTCCGGGCAATTTAGTTGTGGTGGATGTTTTGTCAGTCGTTTACTCTGGAAGTTAAGCTTTATAAGCTTGGCACGTTGCTGTTGCTTTTCTGTAATTATTTCTAGATTTGATTTATCATTGAAACGATCAAAGATATCGCCACAGCCGACGATTGTGAATTGCTCATGTGGATGCTCCTGAACATATTTTGCATTTAACGCCTCAAAATCCTCAATGGTCAGCGTATCGGAACGAATGTTTAAATCTTCCATTATTCCCGCATAGGGTCTTAACATAAAAAATGTTTCCAGTAATGGATTTTCAAAAAGACGTTCTTCACGTGAGCTCCCCTTCTTCGGCAGTTGCAATGCCGTGTCATATTTAACCAACATTCCAGAATTCTGTATATCTTTTTTGAGAAGCTCTGTTGATAATTTGAAATCTTCTACGGATGTTATCAGCTGAGTCGCATTGCTTTTGGTCAAATCCACAAAATTGTAACCGACTTGTAGATTTTTTGTCTCTTGATAGTTACGTTCATTGGCTGTTGTATCCTGAATAATGGACAATTGCTTGTTGCGCTTCTCTATTTCTTGTTCAGTTTCAATTGTTTCCGCTTCATTTTTTGATGTAAAGGCTATACGTAAAGTTCCACTGTCTTCATCATCATCCTCCTCACTACTGTATGCACCGTTGCCAAATCCACCGTCGTAACTCGAAGCATACGAGTCATCGGAATCATAATAGGTAAAAGCGGTCGCCGCTTGTTTCTTATAATTTCGATTTTTGCCTGTTGCATTGAAAGTTTCTGCACCACCGTCGGAATCGAAGACTTTCTTGTCCTTGACATCCCAATATGTTGGCGAACCATAACGCATGGGTTGATTGTCTGCAAGTTTGGACATGTGATGAATTGTTTCATACATAATTATAACTGTTTAAAACTAACGTACCGAATGAACCATCGCAGAAACTCACATTTGGAGGTAGAAACTTCATAAACTCCTCATCATCATCATCATCATCATTCATGTCCGATGAAGCACTAATATTGTCTGCCATATCGTTTGACCAAGTGCCAATTTCAATCAAAGAAGTGTCCTTCAAATTATTAGTATTAAAAAAAATATAAAATTATACAATAATCAGACGAATGAATTAAATTAAATTTGAAATGTTAATGTTTAAAATTATTTTTAAATGTTAAGATATATTTTCGCATTAAGAAATATACTTTAAATTTTAAATAAGTTTGGTCCTTTTGTCGCAAATTATTTTTTGAATTCATATTTTGCACAATTAGTGAATTTTATAACCTAAATTTAATTCTGTGTCGACAAGGAATAACCGCTAAAGTCGAGTTAGGACAAACTGAGGTTATTATTTTCATTGTGATGAGGTTATTATTTTCGCAACGAAATACACTAGTAATAGTGTATTTTAATTTTTCGCAACGAAATACTTTTTGTGGTTGTAACCTAAAAATTAAATGTTTAAAGCCATAAAATCTAAACAGCAAAAGTCAGGGTACCCTGATTTTAGGTAGCAATTTTAATTTTAAAAATGCTCTCCCGAAATTTTGAAAATGAGTTTAGCTGTTATTCCTTGTCGACACAGAATTCTTAACTTTAAGTAAAATTTAAATTTAAAAAAGTTTTATTACTTGTTCTGTAATTTTTAACTGATCTCGACATATTTTAAATTAGGAAGAGCCAAACTATTATACTTCTAATCTCCGGAGACTTACTACACTTAAAAAATAATTGAAATCTCAAACCTAAAATATCGTAAAGCAAACCTTGTGAAGTTGTTTGGACACTTTAAAGTCTCATGTATGAAAATTTAAAGTCCAAGACAACGGCAAAGGCCTTAAAATAATTTACGAATAACCATTTGGCGGCATGATATGATGACAAACTGACAATACCAGACTAAGAATAAGACGTAGAAATTAATTTTTCAAGTTTTAATAAGATGTAGTTGTAACAACATCAGTTATAAACTTTGATTGGTAAAGAAATTCAACCTCAGACTCAGTTTAGCTTTAAGGATATTCTTCTAACTATCTTTGTGTGATTAAAGGCGGTAAAACAGAAGGCGGTCTGTGGAAGGACAACGACTGGGCCAACTAGTTTTTATATTGCCTGTAAGAAGATTTATTAAGAAAATTGAATTCTCTTACAGTAAAAATAACAGTAATAAAATAAAAATTATGGGTTTGTACGAAATTAACCAGTAAACGAGCTTATCTTGAGAAACAAATTAAAACTATATTATTACATGAAGATTACATTAAAACAGATGTACAATCTCTTTCAATGCTCCATGTTCCTCAAAATCGAGTTAAGCTCTATTGTCACTTACCTTTAATTGTTTCTCTCCTTCACTAACAATTGCATTCGCACTTTTCTCCACTTTATGATGTGAATTTTCGCATTTCTCCGTGTTCATTTGGGTGCTCTTGTCGTCGCTTGTTGACTCTACAGCTTCACCGTTTACGACAGCTTGCTTGTGAACCAGTTCACTCTGAGCATTTTCTTTCGACTTACGCAAGACCTCCGATAAACTCCAACCAAAGTCCAGCATTGGCCATTCAAAGTCATCAGAAATTTCTTGTTGGCCCAGGCCGATGTCATGTGAAACCTTTTTGCGTATGTCGTCGGCCAATAAAAGCCCATTGATGCGATATAAGATGCAGGGTAGACACACAGCTGTGCGCCACAATGAAGCTGGAAACGGATGTACGGTACACAGTTCTGGTACCAAAATTTGCTTTTGCTCAAGATTTTCGCGCTTAGCACGTTTGGTTTCCTCTGAACTAGTGGGTAGGGCAACACCTTTGCGATTGACATAACGTGGTGTGAGAAAATTTAAGCGAGCACTAGTGTGATCAACATCAAGTAGTGGTTGCTTAGTATTCTGTATGGTAATGCCATATTTGAGGAAATAATAATGTTTAAATGTGCGATAGTTTTCACCCGGAAAGCAACTAAGTGGTGTCAACTGTGGGCATATCTCTGCAACATAGAAATATTGTGGTTGATCCTGATTGCGATACCAAGGCATGACGACAGCATCTCTAAATTTGCTTGGGTCAAATTCTTGGGCACGTCGCACTGACTCAGACACTGCTGTCGGCATCATGCTGGCGTTCTCTTCAATCAAATCTAAAAATGCCCAATCAATGATGCGACTGCCTGTTTTATCCGCAGCGGACGCAGTTTTTGTTGTAGGCACAATAAAGACACAGTTTTCCGTTGAATCCGGATCGAAGAGCATTAAAAACTTTTGCAAACGCAAAACATTGGTAAAGGTATAGTTGAGGAATGTATTGATTGAACGAATTTGCTGCTCATTTAGAACAATCATTTCGCGACAAAGGCGTATGGAAACTTTAACCTCTCCGGAGCGGGTAAATATGGGAAATGAGCTGACTTTTGGTATTTTCTTGAGAGTTAAAATACCAAATCCTTGTTGAGCATCTTCTGGTGGATAGATCTTGCGACCTCGTGTATTTTGCTCTTCCGGTATAGGACATTGCAGCGTTAAATCAAGGAAATACAAATAACAGGGCGTACCAACTGAGGGACGGCAATCACAGAACTCTGAAGCAATCTTGGGGAGTTATACAAATATTATTATTATTATATTAAAGACATAAGCAAGAGATGAAACATACTCTTTTATAATAGTATTGTCTCCGTTTAGTTGTGCCTGGACGTGGCTCTGAATTATCTTGCACAATCTTCTCATCCAGTTCTTCTAGCTCAAAGTTCTCCCAATCCGGTTCGATAGCTCTAAACCCCTCTTTTCCAATAGGCTGCAGGTTGTCATCTAGTTCGCCATTTATATGCAGCTCTTTACAGGCTTGCAGAGCAGCCATTCTGCGAGCCAAAATCTCAGTGCGCATTGGCAGGCCCTGTTGGAATGTAAATTTAATTGTACTCGTATTTTTTCAATACACTCCATTCTATGCACTTACCACAATGTCGTATTTAAGTGGTGAATTTATAGGAAGACGCAGAGTATACTGATACATTTGAAAACCGTTACGTACGGTTTTTGCACAACGCCAAAGTGGCGTTAACTTCGTGAAGGTATCACTTGGCAGTTTTGAGCAATATTTATTAACTAAAGCTATAGCTGAGCTCAGGTCAACTGAGGCACCGGTAAGCAGCTTTTCATGGGGCTTATATGCAGCTATACTGTGTGTAAATTCATCAGCTTTCTGGTGTTCACTTTCTGGAGGTTCTGTGTTAGCACACTTTTGCAGCAACATCTTGGTGGAGTAAAACAATTCTTTTTAGCAGCAGGTGCATGCAGTTTGATTGAGTGACTTACCTTTTCAATTTCACGGTATTGGGCTAGTTGATAGACCATATCATTTGTTGTTTGCAACATAAGCTCCATTGAGTTAAATGTCTTCGATTGTTTTTCGTTGTCTTTAACTCTCTGACAAACTTCCTCTTCTTCTATGCAGCATTGGAATTTACGTTTTTGTCGAACAGGTGAAGCTGGTTTTTCTACAACATCTGCACAAAGTGGTTGGCTTTGATACCATTTCACTGGTTCATTCATTTTTGCATTCACCTCAGAGATGGCATAACTTAAGTCAAAAACCTCAAAACAATCTTTTGAATGTTTATTGCAACTCGCATAACTGTCTGATAAAATATTCGAACTCGATGTATTGCTTTTATTTACATCGGCATATATTTCATCCACGCTATCATCGTCCAATTGCTTTTCATCATTTTTTTCAGGTGCAGCAATTTTAATTGCAAGTGTTTCATCTTTTATTTCTTTTAGTGTAATTTCTGTAGCTGTTGGTGGTTTGTTGGTGATCACTTCGGGATTGAGTATTTTAACAATACCTTTGGCTGAACCTATTGTGTATTGGTTCAGCTGTTTCAATTGATTATCATCGTCACCCTCATTCGATGTATCGGACTCATCATCACTTTCATCCTCTGAGGATTTTTCAATACTACATAAAAATCGATGACTACGATTACCCAGCTGTTCCTCAACGTGATCCACTAAATGAGTTTCCACATTGAAACGAGGTGCCACCAAGATGATGTGGTACGCAGGGACCGCTCTAGCACGACCTTTGCATTGTACATAGCTGCGATATGTTTTGGGCGGATCCCAGCGCACAACCAAATTGCATTTAGGCAAATCTATACCCTCCTCCAAGACGGCAGTGCCTATAAGCACATTGGAGTCGTGCATGCGAAAGCGCTTGAGAACATCCTCTTGACGCCGATGTTCTTGTTCTGCTTCCTTGGGCTCTGTCAGCGGATCCGCTACTCGATCTGAAGTGAATTGACATTTAAGATATTTTAATTCAGCATCGTGGCGACTCATCTCTCCCAGCAGATCAAAGAGAACTTTTGCCGTATGATTGTGGTTGCAGAAAATGAGTGCGCACAGTGTGTCGGAGCCATCAGCTGCATCCCGATTATGTCGACGTGTAAAACCTGGACGTCGCTTTGGACGTGCCTGATTACCACGTCTATTGAAATCATTCTTCATTGTTGTGTTTGTAGCGCCCACACCTGTGCCTCCCATTTTATTTTGTAAATAAGCTGCACGGTTTCCTGCTGCTGTTGTATGTACAATTGGATCTAGATTTTCCACAATGGATCGTGATTCCAGTTGTTGTTTGGCTAGGTGCTCCACACTGTGGCAGCTATACTCAAGTGAACGACTCAACTTCTGAAAATCCATATGTTCTAGATCTTCGTTGATTTTCTTTATTGTCTCATTATCAGTCATCAAATCCTCCGGCTTAAAGAGGCGCAACACCTCTAGCAGACGCAGTACTTTTGGGCTTGAATATTGTTCTATTAATTCTTTGTGATCGTCATATTTGCGGAAGGCATGCTCGCATATTGAGTGAATTTCAAGAAGTGCAGTGTTGACCAGACACAACAAAATGTAGTGACGTTCGTGTGGAGTTTTAATTTTTTGCTTCTCAATGCGGTGGAATAGATTAACAGCAACACGATCTACCGACCAGGGACCCATTTCATGCAATACTTCGAGAATAATATTAAGAAACTCCAGTGGCTCTCGCTTAGGATCGGGTATATCTAAAATAAAAGTTATGTTTTGAGCACTTAGCCAAGGTTTTTTCAGTACATGAAAAGCAAACCTTTTAATTCCTCTAAAAATTCATCGGTATTGTAAATCTCTGTGGGATCGTAACGATGATCCTTGAGAAAAGCTTTACGTGTAACTATTATTTCCTCCAGCACCGCTGTCAACTCATTGCTACTGAAAGGAGCACATTGCAAAATATATTCAACAGGCTTGGAACAATATCTGTAATATCAAAATTGAGTCACAAAATTATACCATATGCACAAAATTGTTTAACCTGAGTACTGTAACAATATCACTGGCGGTTTCCGCTCTGCAACATACATGTTTCTCTAAAGTACTGAGCATTGCATTCAATTCCTGCAGATCGCAACCAGCACTATGCAGTGGTCCTGCTAAGCCAAGCACTTTGGGAACGTCATCACCAACTTCCACATCCAACGACCAATAGAACTCCTTGAATATGGGCAACATTTGTCGATATACCTCCACTTCATGACAATCTTCCAAAACCAACAATTTCACATCAGCGAATCTCATCGCTCCTTTTTGCAGTATATTTAAAAAACTTTTGGGTTGCACAATGTACACTTCATAGCCCGTTGGCAATAGTTCAATTTCCTCTTCTTGTGATTGTTGTTGAAACGTTTTCAGATCTGTCAGATGCTGCACCATAGTATGCATCGAATACCCTCCATTACACGAGAGATATATGCACACTTTATTACTTGATCGCGATTCTTTAGCCATTTCTTGCAGCAGTTTAAGTGCAATGAACTCCTTGGATGATTTATGTCCCAAGCAAATCATGGTGTTCCCCTCAAAGGCGGAGGCGAGCAATTCGACTTGGTAGTCACGTGGTGTGAACACCGTAGTGTGAATGTTGTCACACCAGTGGAAGGACATTTTGAAACCATGCACTGGGTGCTCCCTATTGTAGGAACTCTATATTAATTATTTTTGTTAACTTCCTCGAAACGAAAAGCCGGGTATTCATCCAGCAAAAACGAAGTGAGTTTAAAAAGTTTAATGAAAACAGCTGATAAGCAAAATTTTTTAAGAATGTCAGCGAAACGAAGAAAGTAAGGAAATACGTTCGAAAAATAAAGCTATTTCAAATATATTAGTTGTATTCAGGGTACACTGAATAAGGTAGCCGCAACACAAAGAGCGCGACTGCCGCAAATGTCAAAGCGAACTGCTTTCGACAGCCAGTTGATTTTGACATTTTCGGATATGCGGAAAAAACTGCACAGTCAGTTTTGCAGCAACCTTGTTTTTCAATCATGGTTGTATTCATGCAATGCCGAAAACGTGCCGAATATGCCGAAAATCGGAAAAAGTGTAAACACCGTATATCAACTGTCAAAATTTGAAAGGAATTTGATATACGGCAAAGTTCCTAGTTTTCTGCACGATTTTGATGAGAAAAAAGTGCCGAAAACTTTCGGCATATAGTTGTTGCCACCATTTAAATATTTTACCATATTTATTACAAACTAAAAACTTCTTACTCAACTTTCAACTTGAGAATGCTTTTAAACAACAAATTGCATGTTATCAGTTGTCGAATAATAAAAGAATTTATCTGGAATTTCTTTATCTTTACCTTAATTATGAAGGCATTTATTTATTTGTTTAATTTATTAGTTTTTAGCTCATTTATTAAACCAAATAGGCCACTTTTGCAATATTATTTAAAGAAAAGCTGATTGATATACGGCACTAACCGAATTATACAAAAAAGGTACCTTATGCAAAAACAACGAATATATTCCGATAAACGGCATCGAAAAATATTCGGCATTGCATGAATACCACTATTTTGTTTGTGGCCCCATTGTTATATTTTCTAGCAAATCAGGAAAACGAAAAGTTTTTGTTCACAGTATGTCGAACATAAAGTCTAGTACTATGTTCGTTTGCGAGAAATTTCGCTGGCAACATCAATTTATTTGTTGCGTGAAAATTTTGAGAAATTATTTGTTCCGAACGAACAGCTGATGATCAGCTTACAAATTTCAACAAGAAGTAAATAATCAGCAAAAATTTATTTAGGGAAAGCAGAAAATCATTTAAGCTATTTAATTTAAATTATTTGTGATTCTAACAATACAACATAAATATTATACGAGTATGCATATGGATGATGTCTTTTGTTATGGAGCAGGACAAGTCATTAGTTTATTGCAGTCTGCAGCTGCGAAGGTTTGAGACCACAAAAACCGCGGAAAGGTGCATCCGTATTTACAATTTCCAACAACTGCTATTATAAATTGCAAAAATTTAGATATAGTACAAAATATAATTTCAATTACAAACTTTGTTCTTTTGCTTACAATTAATTCTTAAATGAAATGACAACTATCACTTTTCACGGCAATATAAATGGTCAGTTCAATTAAATTGCCATGAAAATAATGTTGCTAGATGCATGTTGCGGAATATAGTACTAGATTTTCGGCAGCAAAACATAGTACAGCTTTGATGAAAAAGTTGTGAAATGTTCACGCTTGTTTCACAGCTGTCATTTTTGGTATGGAGATTTGAGTGGAATTTCACGTGAAGCCGAAAAGAGTAGTGTGCTTTAAGGACAAATCATGTTATACTATGTTATTATGTCTTTAAAACGCACTACTTAAAGCGCCCTCTTGTGGAAGTTTTTGTAATTTTTTAAAGCCTATGTTTTATTTTGGGAGCAGTTGAACCTCCATACCAAATTTCATTGAAACCGGTACAGGAGGTTAGGATTTATTGATTCTTAAAAACGGACTTCTTAAAGCGCCCTCTTGCGGAAGTCTTTGTAATTTTTTATAGCCTTTCTTTTATTTTGAAAGCAGTTGAACCTCCATACCAAATTTCATTGATATCGGTCCAGGCGTTTAGAAGTTATTATAGAGTGCCACGCCCACATACTTGCGCCCACTTTTTTACACCCCTATGTTCTTTCTCTCTATGAAAGGTACTCGGTGTCCAAATTTCAGATCAATCGGATAAACGGTGAGCGAGCCTATACCGAACAGACAGACAGACAGACAGACAGGAGGACAAACATTTGATTTTATATATAAGATTACCAAGTTTTTAGATCATTTCAGTCGAAATGACACAAAAGCTCGAAACTACCTAATTTGATCTTTTAAAAATGCTTTATCAAGGGTGTATAGAAGGTTTCTCATTTATAAAGCCATGCTCATTCTTTCTTACAAAAAATGTGATTGTGGGAGATCGTAGACGATAGCATGGAAACGCGGCATTATAAGAGGTTTTGTCGTTATTGGACGTTTATGAATACTGTTTTTGATATTTTTCTTGTAAAGGCTTTATAAGAGGCTCATAAATTTTTATGAATACAGCCGTTAAAATATAAATTATTTTAATTTATACAGAAAACAATTATTTGCAATATAGCGAAAATTTAAAAAAAAAACAAAGTTATACACCATGACATCCCAAACTGTATTTTCCCAATATAACATAACGTTGACGTTTCACGGGCTCAGATTCATCTATAGCAAATGAATGGAACTGATGCAAGTATATTTTTTCGTTTATAATTCATCTATTCGGATAAAAGATCAAAAACTGCAGCTATTAAATAACTAAATTTGTTTTTTAAAATAAATAAAATAAGATATTTGTGAAATAAAGAAAATTAGCGCAGTAAATTTTACTAGTGCTTTTGTGAGATTTTTTATTTATTTTTTACAATTTCAAAACTAAATTTATTTAATAATTTTCATAATTTAAGATTTGACATGAAATTTACGTGAAAAACAAACTTGTCAAACAGTGAAAGAATTATTATTATTTATTATTTATGTGGGAGGAATAACCACAATAAAAAATTAACATTTGTTGTTTTAAAAATGTAGCCCAATACGACCAAAGCTTATGAAACCGGAAATAATTTACATATGTTGAAACTCATAAAATGTGCGCGATAATTTAATTAACTCTTCAAAAAAATAACACAAGTAAAATACGACAAGCTGTAAACATATTAAATTCAATTTTACTGTCGTTAATTAGATTTGTGTGAAACCAACAATTACAACAATTTTTCAACTGTTTTGAAAACTTAGCAGGGGAGATTACGATTTCCGGGGCGCCGCGATTTGACGATGGATTCGAAGAGTACTCTTAATAAAAATAAGAATAGCCAATGGAAATGTTGTGTTATCGATTTGTTTCCGAGTTATCGATTTTTAAAAATTTTTTTTTGCTATAAGGTCTATGAAGAAAACCGGCTGTATTATTCTTAATTTATAACCGATATTAATGATTAAGGTATTATTTAAAAGGTTATATATTAGGCTTTTAATTTTAAATTTATGAAATCTGTTGAGTACTTTGTATTTTATAGGTATTTTTGTGCAAAAAAAAATATTTTCTTACACAAAACCGTTATTTTCTCAAAAATTGCCGTTATTACTATGAATTATAAATCATTAATGATACAATGATTTGCCCTTGTACGGAAAATTGCTTATTTCACTCATATTTACCTTAGATGTTTTGCTTTCTTACTCCATATTTACGAATATCGCCATTACAATACAATATTTATATGAATTAACGGGATTTTCGAGTCAGTTAAAAAAATTTGTATTTTTTGGTCGACCAGTTAATAAAAAAATATAAATATTTTTATCGATCGAAAAAAAGGTAAAACTTTCAGCTTATCAAAAAGTATATATTTTAAGTACCTTAAAAACGAAAATACTGCAGAAAAAAACGGTTCTTTTAATTAAAAAATTCAAATCTGATATATATTCGCTTATAAATTAAAAAACATTTTTGAAATTTTATTTGTATTATATATTGTTGAAAAGGCATTTAATTACCTTTCGAATAGCATGTCAATCTTTAAGATCCATTGGATATTGGCAAAGATATAGAAAATTTTGTGAACAGATTTTTTAACAAAGAAAACACTTGGAAAATTTTAATTTTATGTAATATAGTGTGAAATTAAACAAAAAATGTATATTTTTATATGTCAAACAAAAGGTTGAACTGTTAGCTTTTCAAAAAAAATATATTTTTAGTAACTTAATAACGTAAATTTTTTATAAAATAACGGTTCTTTTTATTAAAAAATTCAACTTTGGAATAAATTCGCTTATAAAATTAAAAATATTGTAGTAATGATATTTATAAGATATATATTTGCAAGGTCATTTAATGACCTTTAAAATGACATATCAATCTTAAGGATCCATTGAGTAACGGCAAAGATATAGATGTTTTTTTGAACAGATCTTTTAACAAAAATTTTTTTTAAGAAATCGATAACTCGATAACTAATAAAGTTATCGATTTTTTGGGGAGATTACGATTTCCGGGGCGCCGCGATTTGACGATGGATTCGAAGAGTACTCTTAATAAAAATAAGAATAGCCAAAGGAAATGTTGTGTTATCGATTTGTTTGCGAGTTATCGATTTTTTCAAATTTTTTTTTTTCTATAAGGTCTATGAAGAAAAGCGGCTGTATTATTCTTAATATATAACCGATATTAATGATTAAGATAAAATTTAAAAGGTTATATGTAAGGCTTTTAGAAAAATTTTAAATTAATGAAATTTATTCAGTACTTTGTATTTTATAGGTATTTTTATGCAATACAAATATATTTTCTTACATAAAACCGTTATTTTCTCAAAAATTACCGTTATTACTATGAACTATAAAGAGTAAATTCTTAAAGCTTGAACATTTATCTTTCATTTGGTATATAATATATATAATTTATTTGACTTTTTGTCGTATTTTTTATGATACAATGATTTGCCCTTGTACGGAAAATTGCTTATTTCACTCATATTTACCTTAGATGTTTTTCTTTCTTACTCCATATATACGAATATCGCCATTACAATACAATATTTATATGAATTAACGGGATTTTCGAGTCAGTGAAAAAAATTTGTATATTTTGGTCGATCAGTTAATAAAAAAATAAATATTTTTATCTATCGAAAAAAAGGTAAAACTTTCAGCTTATCAAAAAAAATATATTTTTAGTACCTTAAAAACGAAAATTTTGCAGAAAAAAAACGGTCTAATATATATTCGCTTATAAATTTAAAAACATTTTTGAAATTATATTTGTATTATATATCGTTGAAAAGGCATTTAATTACCTTTCGAATAACATGTCAATCTTTAAGATCCATTGGATATCGGCAAAGATATAGAAAATTTTGTGAACAGATTTTTTAACAAAGAAAACACTTGGAAAATTTAAATTTTATGTAATATAGTGTGAAATTAAATAAAAAATGTATATTTTTATATATCAAACAAAAGGTCTAACTGTAAGCTTTTCAAAAAAAATATATTTTTAGTAACTTAATAACGTAAATTTTTTATAAAATAACGGTTCTTTTTGTTAAATAATTCAACTTTGGAATAAATTCGCTTATAAAATTTAAAATATTATAGCAATGATATTTATAACAAATATATTTGAAAGGTCATTTAATTACCTTTGAAATGACATATCAATCTTCAAGATCCATTGAGTAACGACAAAGATATAGATGTTTTTTTGAACAGAACTTTTAACAAAAATTTTTTTTTTAAAAATCGATAACTCGGTAACTAATAGAGTTATCGATTTTTTGTTCGGCGAATCATGTTTTTTTGTTGTTTTCTACCAGAAAACATCTTCAAATCGCGGCGCCCAGGAAATCGTAATCGTGCCGATTTTTTGTTCGGCGAATCATGTTTTTTTGTTGTTCTCTACCAGAAAACATCTTCAAATCGCGGCGCCCCGGAAATCGTAATCGTGCCCCGATTTTATTGCCTCCAATAGTTTCATGTGGGAGGAATAACCACAATAAAAAATTAACATTTGTTGTTTTAAAAATGTAGCCCAATACGACCAAAGCTTATGAAACCGGAAATAATTTACATATGTTGAAACTCATAAAATGTGCGCGATAATTTAATTAACTCTTCAAAAAAATAACACAAGTAAAATACGACAAGCTGTAAACATATTAAATTCAATTTTACTGTCGTTCATTAGATTTGTGTGAAACCAACAATTACAACAATTTTTCAACTGTTTTGAATACAAGAATACAACACAAACAAGAATACAACTTGTGAAAACATTTATATAAAAAAAAAATTTAAGTTTACTAAATCCATTCCACTGTGCGTTTTTTACATTTGACAGATAGTTTGAAGTTTCGCTAAACGTCGGCGAAAAATACAAGAAGAAAATTGCAGCTAACTTCGCTTGAAGTGACTAGCTGAAAATCTCTTGTTGTTGGCTCAATTAGTGCAAGCAAAATCTCTGTAAATTTCTAAATAACTTGCAAATCATAGAAAAACAAACTTTATAAAATGGTGAGCATTATTTAAACAGCTAATATCATTGCTAATGTATAATATTTCTCTTGTGAATTAGGGTCAAAATCAATCTGGCCAAAGCGGTGCTGGTGACAAGAAGGATGATAAAGATAAGAAGAAGAAGTACGAGCCCCCAATACCAACTCGTGTTGGTAAGAAAAAGCGTCGCGCTAAGGGCCCAGATGCAGCCATGAAACTACCACAAGTGACTCCGCATACTCGCTGTCGTTTGAAGCTACTAAAATTGGAACGCATCAAAGATTATCTAATGATGGAGGATGAGTTTATACGCAACCAGGAGCGCCTGAAACCACAAGACGAAAAGAACGAAGAAGAGCGTTCTAAGGTAGACGATCTGCGTGGCACTCCAATGTCTGTAGGAAATCTAGAAGAGATAATCGATGACAATCATGCCATAGTTTCGACTTCGGTGGGTTCGGAACACTATGTGAGCATATTATCATTTGTTGATAAGGATCAACTAGAGCCTGGTTGCTCGGTACTGTTGAATCACAAAGTTCATGCAGTTGTGGGTGTGCTTGGCGATGACACGGATCCCATGGTCACTGTTATGAAGCTTGAAAAGGCTCCGCAAGAAACGTATGCCGATATTGGTGGTTTGGATACGCAAATTCAAGAGATAAAGGAATCGGTAGAGTTGCCACTAACGCATCCAGAGTACTACGAAGAGATGGGCATTAAACCACCCAAGGGAGTTATTCTTTATGGTCCACCTGGTACGGGCAAAACTTTGCTGGCCAAAGCAGTGGCGAATCAAACGTCGGCGACATTCTTGCGTGTTGTCGGATCTGAATTGATACAGAAATATTTAGGTGATGGTCCCAAACTGGTGCGAGAGTTGTTCCGTGTTGCAGAGGAACACGCACCATCGATTGTTTTTATTGACGAAATTGATGCAGTCGGCACAAAACGTTACGATTCGAACTCTGGAGGTGAAAGAGAAATTCAGCGCACAATGTTGGAGTTGCTGAATCAGCTGGATGGTTTTGATTCACGCGGTGATGTGAAGGTACGTGTGGTAACATTAGTCTAAAAAATTTCATTAAATGTGTTTACAAATAGGTCATCATGGCTACGAATCGAATTGAAACGCTGGATCCTGCCCTCATACGACCCGGTCGAATTGATCGTAAAATTGAATTTCCGCTGCCAGACGAAAAAACCAAACGGCGCATTTTCACCATACATACATCCCGCATGACACTGTCCGATGATGTTAACCTTAGCGAGCTTATAATGGCCAAGGATGACTTATCCGGTGCAGATATTAAAGCTATTTGCACTGAGGCAGGTTTAATGGCATTGCGTGAACGACGCATGAAGGTCACAAATGAGGATTTCAAGAAGTCGAAGGAGAGCGTGCTGTATCGCAAGAAAGAGGGTACGCCCGAAGGTCTCTATTTATAAATTAACTATGCTTCTTAAATTTTTTTTAATAATACACAAATTTACTTAACAATTAAATGGAATATTTTTATTATGTCGTACTAAGAAATTTTGTTGCAACTGGTAGTGTGTGCTTTAATTCCTTTAAACGGTCATCAATATAATCGCTCTGATGTTTACTAATATCACTCAGTGGCTCCGCCATATCTTTTAAATTTTGAAGGTGGTTTTCGATTTCAACATCTGGCACAGCCATTTCTTTGTATTTGTTTGATTCCTCTTGCAACTGCTCGACAGCGCTACATTTATCTAAGTTGATTGAGTTGAAGAATGATTTGTATTTTGCAATTTCGAAACCGGCCCTCAGTCCAATGGAATAGCCTTGATCAAATCCGTCTTGAAATACACCTTCCTGTCCATCACTCACTCCGTCCGCGTAACCAACCTACGGCAAAAATACAAATGATTTCTTTAGATTAATTTTGGTATTTTAAAGTAGTTGGCAACACTGTGCTTAGTGCGACCCAAGTTTTACTCGTGTTTTTAGTTGGCTGTAATTAAACTATTTATACCTTCGCTACGCTGTTGTAGGTGCGTTTAAAGTTTCTTTCGCTGACTTCAAGAAAATCTGATTCTTCATCTGTAAGTGACATTTTTCTGTGAATTAATTGTATATTTAAGAAATACAAATTTGAAGAAAATTTTGCAATCCAAAAGTTTTGTTGCGCTATTTTAGACGTTTTGTTTTGTGCATTTTGTACGTTGACTTTAATAACCAAGGCTGCCACAGGTTGAACAGATATTACGAGACGGTGTTGCCATCCATCTTTTTCGCTTAATTTATGTTTAGATTCGAACACACTTTCTTTTTCGTTATTTACAAGATCCCACATTCTATATAGTGTCCGACCGAATATTCGGTTTCGGTCAGATTCGGCCCTTTTAATCAGTTTCGGGTATTCGGCATCAATATGGCCGAAACCGAATAACTTTAAATACTAAAAAGGGCATAATTGAAGAATAATGTAAATGCATAATTTGTGTTTTTCACATGTAATTACATGGCTTTGCGGCTCCTAAGTTCGATTCTGAAAAAATTAAGAGTCGCTCTCAAGTGGTTTAGAAGTTATAGGAATCAAAAGTTGAAAAATTACTACACATTTGCCTGTTTTTCGATTTTTTTTAAAAAAATTTAAGCAATATATATTTATAGGTCATACCATAACCTATTCAGTTAGGTATTAATTATAAAAAATCCATTTATTGCTAACTATCCAATAATGAAAAATTGTTATAAAAAATCGCGCGATTTTTTATAACAATTTTACGCCTGCGGCGCTTTTTTTCGTCTCAATATACTATATGTAAGTGTAAAACAAACTTGGAAAGTACTAGCATTAATTGTTAAAATATAAAACTTTATATATTGTGCACACTTGACTGTTCACCCTTTTACGAACAATAAATAACACACTTCTATGAAAACATTTATTTTTTCTAGTCTCAAAGACAAACACTTCCATAGGACAACCAAAATTAGCACACCTCAAATTCTTTGAGTACAAAAACAGTTATATCATCCAAAATAATGCATAGATTTTTATGATTGAATGCTCATTAAAAAGGTTTTAGCATAACCTTTCTTTTGATATCCATTACGTTTACTTATATTCGAAAACAACTACAAAAAACACAGGTTTTTAAGCCCATTTTCATAAACGTTGACCCCTATAACTTCTAAACGACTTGAGAGAGACGCTTAATTTTTTCACCATTCAATTTGTTAGCTCAAAACACGCATTTAAAAAAAAAAAAAAAAAAAAAAATACCATTTCCACTATTCTTCAATTGTTCCCTAAAAAGTTCCTTAAAGTAGTATTCAAAATGATTTCTTTATTTATTATTTTAAATTTGAACTTTAATATTCAAAGAATATTTATCGTATATATACGTTATTATTATCTGTTTGAATTGTTATGTTTCTGAAAGCTTTTAACAAGCAATCTAAAAAATATAAAATGTTTTTAAAAAAAGTTCATGTAGACAGTCATTTTCGCTTTCGGTTTCGGCCGAATATTACAAAAATGACCGAATTTCGGCTTCGGTTTCGGCAAAAAATTTTGGTTTCGGTCGGACACTTATTCTATCACACATTAAAATTTTGATATGTCTTTACACACAGTAGGACAATGTAAAGCGGCTTTTACTTGCATATCCCGGTCCATTTTTTTTTGGACTCTCTTTAATTTAATTTCCAAAAATTAATTTTTTAAGATTAGGTCTGTTTCTTACTCACTTCAAGTAACTTGAAGGCGTTTCTTTACATATTTTTCCATCACGAGCCAGAAAAGGAACAAGCAAAAAGTTTCTCTCTATTACTCGAGCTTTACTTTGAAAATTACTTGACCTGATAGTCAAAGTGATATAATTAAATTTATGTTTTGTGTTTTCAAAAACTGTATACAATTGGTTAGCAAATTCATAAAAAAGTTAAAATAACCAAAACGAAAGCAAACGGAAGCGTTTTGTATAAAACAACAAAGCATATGATTACATTGTTCTAAGAAACTGCTTTTTTGCTTGAAACCGTTCCGGTACTTTTTGACCAACTTTCTTATTTTGATAAAAAATCAAATTTAGAGATAAATTATTATTAATATTTTTGATAAACTTTACAATAAGACTTTAATTTAAGACTTGCTAGCTCCTGTTACATGTTTTTACCGGGAATTATCTGATGCCTCCCGGGCTTGTTTGTAATTAATTAACGCGATGGTTCAAGTTTGATGCTTAAAAAATCAAACCGAATTTCAAGTTCCACATTTCCTATAACTCCAGCATTTTTACATTGAATACAATTCACGTTTTAGTAAAAAGAATTGGCGGGTTGTTTTAAACTTTAATTTTAAGCCAAATTGGGTACTGTTTTATCTGTTGAAAGGAGTCAGCCTTGTGTAAAGACTTAACAATTGTGAGATTAGTTTAAAATGATGTAAAGAACAGTAAAAGCATAAGCATATGTCAACATCTCAGTCAATTCTAGCCCCTCAAGTTCTAAAACACTTAATTCTCTACCACAACTATAGATTGTGTTTCCTTATATATAGAATCAATAAGCAATATATGTATATTTAATTTTTATTTCACATATTTTCAGTTTAACTCAAAATAGTAAACAAAATGTCAGCAGAAGACGTATCCCATCAACTTTTGGCTCTTATACAGAGTATAGCGGCTGGTGCATCAAATGATGATCTACTTAAAGGCTTACCAGATATTCCACCTGCAATTCGTGTAGAAAATTTAAATAAACTTCTACAGCAGGGATCTATTGAAGTTCTTAAAAAAGGAGACAAATTAATCTATCGTGCCAAAGATACAAAGAAAAGTAATTTACCTAAAGATGCTGACAATGAAGAGAAAATTGTTTACAGAATTATCGAGGAAGGTAGCAATAAAGGTATTTGGATACGTGATATAAGGATTCAGTCAAATCTAAATATGACGCAGTTGAATAAAATCCTTAAAAATTTGGAAACCAAGAAGTTGATCAAAGCAGTTAAATCCGTAAATGTAAGATAATCATTTAAATTTATTCGTATCGTATCGTATAATTTGGGTTCATATGAATGGCATCCAATTTTTTTCACACCAGTACTTAAAATGAATTAACGTTGAATATATAATATATAAAATATAATTCGAATAAAATATTTTCTTAAAAAATTGAAGGCAAGCAAGAAAAAAGTCTATATGCTTTACAATTTGGAACCGGACCGCTCTGTGACTGGAGGTGCTTGGTATCAGGATCAAGATTTTGAAGCCGAATTCGTTGATGTTCTTAATCAGCAGTGCCTTAGATTCTTGCAAATGAAGCGTGATTCAGCAGAAAAGAAACGAGATGGACCGTTGACGTTCAAACAGCTTTCGTGCTGCACTGTCAAGGAAGTTCATAAATTTATATCGGACTTGGGTATAAGTAAGGTACACACTTCTGTCATTTTTACTATACATTTTTATAAGAAAATTTGAATATATATCTTTAAATTTATACTTGTAGGTTAATTTGGACGAAGATGATTTGGAGACAATTTTAAAAACTGTTGTTTACGATGGAAATGCAGAGCGTATATTGATGCCTGATGGTTCGTATGTTTATCGCGCCATTAATTCGCCTTTAGCTCCTCCTGGCCTTGTGCAAATGCCGTGTGGAATTTGTCCGGTAATCAAAAACTGCTCCAAATGTGGGGCTGTAACGCCTACAAAATGTCTTTATATGACAGAATGGTTGGATTGAAAGAACCAATTAAGAACTATTTTTAAAAAAACCGTTTATATTTTATAGTTTTTAACTCTGGATAAGATTGTTTTTAAAACATTTCAATAAAATAAAAAAAGATTTATTAGAACAAAAACATACACAAAATTGTTTTAACGTGGATTTAAAAAATATTAATTTTAATTTACATTTGAACAATATATAAAGACTTTGACGAACAATAAAGAACATGACTAATCAGACATTTAAACAATGCACACTAATAGCACTTTCTTTTCTCAACGAAAAATTTTGCCCCCTGAAGATGCAGAATTTTTTACATTTTTACCTGAACCCACAGAACTCTGACCTGTTTTTAGCTGAGGATAGATCACAAAAAAAGCAACATTTTGTTTCAATGTTTTCGAGTTCAAATGTTGAAAAACTTCAAAAGAATAAAATATTAAAAAATTCGACAACTTCAAATTCAAATATATTTTCCCGCTAGAAAAAATTTGATTTATTTTCCATAGAAGAATTTTGACGTTTTCCGTAGATGAGCTTAATCTTTTCTGAACTGTCAATGGTAATGTTAACTATTTTCTATATAAGTAATTTATTTTGTTTATTCAGTCGTAGCATTTGAGGTCAGAATTTTTCGAACCGTAGAAATAGAGCCGGCAGAAATTCTGTATTTTTTCTATTTCTAAGGTCGAAATTTTCGAGAAATGAACACGATACAATTTCAGAGGTCATTATTTTATTTGTGAATAGAACGAAAAAAAAAATTAAAAAAAACCAAAGAGGGCAAAAAAAAAATACAAATCTTTTTGAGAAAAGGAAACGTTATAAAATAAAATATTTAATTTCGCTTAACGCTTGAAATAACTTTTAGTTGCTTAGAGGGGATTTATACAATAAAACTAGTCGCATGAGACTGTCAAAAGTGAGGGTGCGGAGTAGGAAACGAAAGTTAATGAAAAAAGTCTCTTGGGCTGTTTATTATTTATCAATATTTCAATAAATTTATACCATTTAATAAGAACGATGATCAAGATTGATCTTGTATATACTCTCTATCAAAATAAATATTTTGTTTATATCAAGCGTTTAGTATGAAAAATCTTTTCGAGTATAAGATACATTTCAACAACCGTCAAAAATGTTAGGAAAATAAGTGGAATAAGATTTATTAGTGAAAAACCCATCGCAAGTCATAGTTTATTTGGCTTTACTCCTTGGTGTTTTGCTTATAATAAAATGCTTATTTTGCCACTTATAAAAAAACATTCTTAAGAGACTATTGTTTCTTAAAAATTCACTTGGTAAAAACACAGTTATTGTATATTTTTCAGTTAAATTGAAGATGACTTATGACCGATGAAAGTCGAAATTAGAGATGGGCTCGTGAGTGATTTTGACTCACGATCACGCACGCTCACGATGAGATTTCTTCTAATCACGCACGCTCACAGTTAAAAATTTTTTGCTCACGATCACGATGGCATGTTTTACTGACGAGTTCTCACGAATACGTTTTATAGGAAGAAGAATACACATAGGTTTTTAAAAAAGTGTATTTAGTGCTTTTAAAATAAGAAACATAAGTTCAATTCGTATCTTATATAGATACATCTTGTGTATTACAATTATATGTATTAAAATTATAAATACATAAATCAGTTTGGAACAAAGCGAATCAAATTCTTTAAATTTGGTGATACTTTTTCGTGATACAAAATGAAGGGTACAACTTTTTAAACATTTGAATACATTTAAGAACCATTGAATTAATTTAATAATTGGAATTATTTGAAAAGCGAAGAAAGTCGAAAATGAGTTCACAAGTCGTGACACGAATAAATTTAAGTCACGCACGATCACGAAATTTTCGTGATTTTTTTATTGGTTCGTTCACGATCACGACCTAATTCGGCGTGTCACGTCAAAATTCGTGACACACGCCCATCTCTAGTCGAAATATTGCTTAAATATAAAAATAGTTATTAAAGCTAGTTTTTTTATATAAGAATAATTTGAAATGTTTAATTTATGACCGATTTTTATTGGCAGAGGGATATTTGTGCGATATGTTAAATTATCAAAAATGTTTCGCTATAGATTTTTGTATATGTATGACGTGTGATAAAACCATTTCTTGGAAGAATTTATGTTCGATATATGTTTCATGTACTAATTGTGCAACGACATAATTAAGCGATTTTTATTTTATGTATTTATTTTATGTGTTAAAAAATCTGGCAACTCAGATGCGGTTGGATTTTATTTGCAAACTTGTAAGCCTGGACGAGAACCAGCGCTCCAATACGTGGCCTGTCAGTGTCAGAAGATTTTATTGCAGCGACTAACGAAAAAGGAAAAATATAAAAATAAAATACTTAATTCATGTAAATTTACAAGAAATTAAAATATTTTACACATCTCTTGTAGAAATAATTTCACTTGCAACTTAAGCAAAAGTAAATCTAGCATTACTTGCTTATTTCAATAAGGCAAATAAGAGCGGATAATTGGCTTATTGAGTTCTTTATTTGTTCATCAGCATCTGGAAAAATAAAATAATCTTCGGCAATGGGTCTGTGCAAGTGCCCCAAGCGTCAAGTAACAAATCAATTTTGCTTCGAACATCGTGTAAATGTTTGCGAGCACTGCATGGTACAGAGCCATCCAAAGGTTGGTTATATGCGTACAAGTAAATGTTTTTTTAATATTAAAATGTTTCTTATTTTTCTTTTATAACTATAAAGTGCATTGTACAGTCCTATCTGCAGTGGTTGCGTGACAGTGATTATGTTTCTAACTGTACGCTCTGCTCAACAACTCTGGATCAGGGGGAATGCGTGAGACTTGTTTGCTATCGTAAGACTTGCAGTTACAGTGGAAAGTTTTTATTTTAAAAATTTTTTAAAACTATTTACTAGACGTATTTCACTGGGATTGTCTGAATGCGCGTCAAGCATCATTGCCAGCAAACACTGCTCCTCGTGGTCACATTTGTCCAACTTGCGATACTGAAATTTTTCCCACATCGAATTTGGTTTCTCCCGTTGCCGATGCTTTAAAGACGCATTTGTCTCAAGTCAATTGGGGGCGCAATGGATTGGGTCTGGCTTTGGTTGGTTTATTTTTGAGATATTTTCTCTTCAAAAAAATGTATGCTGTAAAATATATCTCGACTTTTGTTTATTAAGCTATCTGAAGATTCCGCTAGCATCATGGCATCATCATCATCTGTTGCTGCTGCAGCTGCACTTAAGTCACAATCTCCTGCTGCCGCTTCGATTAGCTCCATGACCAAAGTACACAACTCAAGCGTTGAGCGCTCGAAGTCAAATGGTGCTTATTCCTCTGCGAAACACGATGGTCCACATTCCGTGCTACTAATGGATGCATTTAATCCACCGTCATCAAATGATGTACATGGTAAGTCATAGTTTTGCTGGCCATATACTGTTATTTATTTATCTAAAACTATTTTGAAATTTTTGTTTTAAAAAAAAAAAAATTTCTACGCATAGTAAAGAATGTTCTTATAAAAAATATACGAGGAAGTGGAGTGAAGTTTTCATTGTAAATTTACATTTATTTAAAACCGTTTGTCTCTGTAATAATCATTTTTCATCAATCAATAAAAAAGAAAATTTTGAAATATTACAAAAAATAGACATAAAAAGTTTTAGAATTGGAAATTACTGATAACTGTGGACAGAAAAATAGGTGCAAAAATAGAAATACCACATATAACGATAAAATTCAAATAAATTAATACTATTTTGCCGTGTCTGCCAAGTGTGTAGCGTTCGAACCAAACAAATGTCGGTAGACCTGGGTTCGAATCATCATCTGACAAAGAAAGCTTTAATGCTTATAGATGAAAATCAATTAAATTTATTTGTGAAGCTAGTAATTGTGTGTGGACAATAAACCTACTTAATTACAGGATCGTTGCCTTTATTATTACGAAAACATAAATTTGAATTTGGCATAATGTAATATGTTGTTATTGAATATAAAATAAATTGTCACTTTCGTTTCCACGCAGCAAGATTTTTTGAGCAATTCTGAATAAAACTAAAGCGAAACTTCTAAGAAAGAGCAGCACAAAAGAAAACTTGCCGGTACCAGCAAATCTGTACTCGTCCTCTCTCGTCACGTTCCGATGCCTATAAACTCGACTAGCCAGCAAGAAAAATTGCCGTGTGGAAAAGGGACAAGGAACAAGTTAATAATAAATCATACTACATGGGTAGTGGATATCGCTGCGAGCTCAACACCGAAACAAATAACGACACTAACAAATTCGTAAGATCGATCTGAAAATCTGCCAAATGCACTGAAGCAAATCATAATTGAGCAGTATGAAAAACGTTGCGGATAACCGCATTGTAAAATGTTGGCTTAATTTGATCCTTTGATATCGTCAAAGGTAATTTCAGCTAAAACTGGTAAAATTGACTCAACCCAAACAGTATGTTAAAGATTGAAAAGAACAAAACGTCCTGGTAGAATATTTAGAAAAGTTCATTTGCTCAGAACGGAAAAAATTTGAATAAGAGGAAACATCTGTACATTGACATATAAATTCTGGTCTGGTCTTGATGGTGAACAAAATGACGAAAATTTCTGTGAAGCGATGAAATGAAGTTGCATTTGTTTGACAACAATATTGTGAGAAATGGTCGTCGACCAAAAGACAAAGAATTTCATCTCGATTAATGGCTTTGGGTTAGAACTTAAACGTAAAGTTTCTAAGCAAGTCCTTGAAAACAAATTATAATTATGCATAAATATTGGAAAAGCCTGCTATGACCCAGCAGAGACTGGTCGGAAGCTGACTACCTCCATGCCCTAAAGAATCGGCTCAGTACTAAAAATAGTAGGTTACAAAGTGCTAATAACTAATTTCGGTTTAAAACATTACCTATTATGCGTTACCGCATCATTATAAATTATTTTATATGCACCTATTTTTCTGACCAACTGCAGTTCGAATTGTAACATGACGTTAAATTCCTTATACGTTTTTATTTTATTGTTAATGTAACTAAAACAATTTTGAACTTATTTGATTTATTTTGTTGGCAGTTGTATTACCATGCGTGAGTAACAGTCTGCACAAGAATTTCTTGATTTACCGAAAGTTATTTAATTTACTTTTAATTTCCTTGAGCATTCAATGTTTTAGTGCCCAAGATGCGATTGAAGTAAGGCTGGAGCAGTTTTTATTTGTTCTTTGAGTAATATTTCTCTGTAAAGAGATTCGCTCGCCAACTGTTTCAATACAAGTTATATTACCACTATCTATTGTTATTGTTAAGAAAAATATTCCATTTATTGATATTTCATTTATTAAATTTCTAAGTTTTTTATACAAGTCATTTTGGAATAGTTTTGTAATTTCTGTTATATTTGTCCACGTAATTTCTAAAAAAAATATTTTCACAATATATATATATATATACAATTTTATAGCAAGCAGTAGACGTCCTTTGCTGCCGCGACAATCTCCAATTGGCGGCACAGATCGAGATGAAAATAAGTATAAACGACGCACGCCTGCTGAAATATTTTCACGTTGGTCGCGACGTTTTTATGCGCCCTCATCGCGACCACCTTGGCGACGTACGTGGTTCCTGGTGATGAGCGGCATTTTAACATTTGTGGTTATTATTTACTTTATGGCCATGCTTGGACGTAGTGAATCTAGCGATGATGATGGTTGGAATAATCCTAATCCAAAACTTAACCATAATGAATAATTTCTTATTGTGCACTTATGGCAACAATTGAGATAAACTACGAGAAATGCAGCATTTTTTATATGCTTTTGCTTAGGAATTCAATGGATTAAGAAAAAGAAATAAAGATTTTATTTATTTAATTTTAAAAAATAAAAGCATTTGTTGACCTGTAATCTTTGTATTTCCATCGAAACCCATTAAAGAAAATATCTTACAACATAGCTGTCTTAACAAACATTAATACACACACACATATACACGTAAATATTATGATAAAATTAAATTTTAGCAATATATATTATATTAATCTTGTTTTATAAAAAAAACCAATAAAAATAAAAAATATATTAATATAAAAAACACAACTTTTTCAGTTAATGGCTCTGACCATTGGTTGCTGCTGTTGGATTAGTCATTTTGGAACTCTGTTGATAGGCAACTTGCTGATAAGTAGGCATGGCACAAAATTTTACTGTCAACCAGTCCACCATCGGTGTAGGGCAAATGCGGAAGAGAATGTGATAGAACTTGTAGCTGTAAACAATGTTGTTTGAGTTAATGGTTAATAAAAAAATTATAATTCTATGCTTTTAGAGTTAAAAGAGCTTGCAAGACTAGGTGTCTAAAGAATAAACCAACAAAAACAACTGCAGAGAAAATTAAATTACCGCCATGGCTCATGTATGTACATAGCTCTCGGTTGTATGTTCGTTAGAGCATCATTAAACTTGAGCAACAATGCGTCATCCTTAAATTGATTTGGTGGCTTAGCACCGGATATAACCGTCAAGTATTCGTTGAATTTGTTAAAATAACAACCATAGAATTGCCGTTGCTCTGCATTAAACTCTTTTAGCATTTCTCTGGCGTGCTCCTGTTGTCTGGATGAAATGTTGCTGACTGTCACAAAGGAACCTGGTATAAAATTGATTACTTCTACGCCATATTGATGCATCTCAATGCGTAGGGCATCGTTCCAAAATCGCAAAGCTGCCTTGGACGCTGCATAGGGACTCAATGTGGGCAGTGCCTGTAGCATTAAATGCAAAGTTTTTATCTTTTCTCGTCTGCTTTTTGCTCGTCATGCATCATCACACTCACCTGCAAGCCACAATGACTGGTTACATTTATTATTCTGCCACGATGCTGACGCACAAGCGGCAACATTTCCTTCGTCACTCGCATCGTGCCGAGCACATTCACATTTATTTGCATTTCAATTTGCGAACGTGTCTGCCATTCAAATTCACCGAAACACATAACGCCCGCGTTGTTCACCAATGCTGTGAATTCATAGTCGCGATTCATTTGCATTAGTTCGGCGACACAACGTTGCGCATTCGTAATTGTCTCCTGCTTAAGCAGATCCAGTTCTATGGTGATCATACGCTTTGGTTCGTTAAGATTCTGTAGCAAGCGAGCACCTTGGGAGTGAATGTCATGACAAGCGGATATAACGGTCATGTTAAGCTGGTGACAATAGAGCGCCAGCGAGAAGCTGCAAAAATTTAAGAGCAGCTTTTAAAATCCTCACCTTTAAATCATATTTTGGTTGTAAACGCCAACAGTCAGCGCAGATAGGATCATCCACATAACATGAATTCTATTTAAATTAAACTTAAATTGAAACTTACCCCAAACCGGAATCACATCCGGTTATGAAAATAACATTTTTAGGAGTCATTTGAATATGTTTGCCCCCAAATTCAAATAACTTGAAAACCTTTCTTAGCATGCCAGCAGCCATTTTAATCCTTTTTCCCTTCAATTCCTTTTTTTTATAAGTAACAGGTTTTATTTCATATGATTACACAGTGCGACACGAAAAAATAACTTCAAATATCTCAATGGTTTCTAGTAGTGCATGGTCTATATATTATTCCCTCATTCTCAGTTTTATCAGATTAGGTCAAATAAGAGAGAAATTCAGGGTCAAATTTCACCTTTAAGTCACAAATTTTTTCTTATAACTCTTACACTAAAGTCAAATTATGTGTAGTAACTGTCTCTAAGTATTTGCAATGGATGGTTCTTAACATTTTGAGACCATTTTTTGCTCAAAAGGTTACGTAAGGGGGTTAATTTTGTCTTTGAAAACAGGCCTTTTTTAAAATAAAAAAAAATGTTCAATAGTTCAGTTACTTTGTATTTATCTTCAAAAACAATCAGATTTTGCTGAATTTTTGCATACACCTTAAGTAAAATAAAGTTATCCACCTCTGAAAAGATCACAACAATTACATGTGCGCATCCAAAGATATTCGGATTCAAAGATTAACAAAGATGGTAACTTCGTTAACGTAATCCCTAGAGTAAAATCATTCAGATGAAAATTAAAGACCCAACAATTTTCTTCAAAACTGTCCGAAACGTTTTTACCGAAAGAGTTACCGTTTTAAAGATATACGCGTAAATATGTAATAACAACATGTAGCTATGAAAAATTTTGATCTTGGGAAGAAATAGAAATAAAAATAATTTTTATTTTAACCGTTTTAATTTTTCATATATGTTGAAATAACATATTTACGCTCATATCTTTAATACCGTTACTCTTTCGGTAAAGATGTCAAGAACAGTTTTGAAGAAAATTGTTGGGTCTTTAATTTTCATCTGAATGATTTTACTCTAGGGATTAAATTAACGAAGTTACCATTATTGGTAATCTTTGAATCCGAATATCTTTGGATGCGCACATGTAATTGTTGTGATCTTTTCAGAGGTGGGTTATTTTACTTTACTTAAGGTGTATGCAAAAATTCAGCAAAATCTGATAATTTTTAAAGACAAATACAAAGTAACTGAACTATTGAAAATTTCTTTTTATTTTAAAAAAGTCCTTTTTTCGAAAAAACAATTAACCCCCTTACGTAACCTTTTGAGCAAAATATGATCTCAAAATGTTAAGAACCATCCATTGCAAATACTTAGAGACAGTTACTACACAGGATTTGAATTTACTTTAAGAGTTATCAGAAAAAATTTGTGACTTAAAGGTGAAATTTGACCTTGAATTTCTCTCTTATTTGACCTAATCCGATAAAACTGAGTATGAGGGCATAATATATAGACCATGTACTACTATAAACCATTGCGATATTTGAGGTTATTCCAATTGGGCCTTAAATTGTCGCACAGTGTTATTTTATAAGAAAGGCTTAAAATCTTCAAGGATATTAGGATTAAAAATTGTACGTTCTTTTGTTCTTAGATTTATTTTGGGGCTTGAGTTTGATTTTAAAATCGATATCTTGCGTTTTACCCGCAACTCTCACGTTCTTATCTTGCCGATGTAAACAAAAATACTGAGTTTTGTTTAAGTTCAAAAAATGCAAAGACCGGACAAAAGGTTCTTTTTTGTATATTCGTATGTATCTCAGTTCTTCTTGTCTAATTTTTTTTTTTTTTTCAGTTGCTGTGTGCGATCAACATGAACTTGAAATTTATACGAGTTTCTTTTATATGTATGAAGGCATATATTCCGTATATTCGGTATACAGTACTTATCACATATATTATTTAGCTTTGTTGCGTGGTACCTATAGGCTGGTAGGCTGTTTATTTTATTGTTTTTAGAAGTTCATTATTTTTGTAGGGTCATGAATATTATTCTCATATATATTTATGTGCACTTTTTGTTTGTTAAAATTTTATCTTAGTTTTGTTTTCGTTATAGGATTAGCTTGGATTTAAATGCAATTGTTTTTTGTTTTTGCAAAATATTAATTGATTAAATAATCGTACACCTCTGAAAAGGTGCTGGGTTATCAATTTAATAAGGTGCAATTTATGTTGTTAGTTGTTTTTTTTTATTTATATTTCTTTAGATTTTTCTAATTAATACGTCTTGAAATTAATCATTTGCAAAGCGTAGGAAGAGTGAAAGCAGGGGACATAACAAAAGGATGGCAGATACAAGAGCATACATGTAATATTGAGATTTTCACCTTTTCATTTGGCTAGCCAAATGTTTCATTTTTAACATGTTCTCTTATAAATTTAAAGATTTTTTCTAGCCGGAAATTTAAAACAATTATTTTTCTTGTATTATTTTTTGAGATAGAAAATACATACATATATTTTTTTTTCGTTTTTTTTTTATTTTTAAATGACTTTAATGGTGGCCTACGGGAAGCACATGCCACACGGCCGTCAGGTTTGGCCAATTCTGAACCTAAAAACCTCAAAAGACCTTATTTCCCTTAGAAGGGCTCAATTAAATACTGTTATCGGTAACGATTTCTATAAAAGCTGTATTTATAAGGAGGACAAAGAATATACAACATAACTTCTCTGCACATGCCCAGCACTGGCTAAAAACCGTCTTCTTTTCTTAGGTAACTGGTTTTATAGTGACCTAAACGGTCTCTCAAAATCTTCGGTCTATAGACTACTAAGCTTTATTAATAGCTCCAACTAGTTCAAATAGAGTAGGTAAATAATTAATACCATGGTATCACAAAAGCCATAATTGGCCTATGTGTGTCTTATAAGAGACAGCCGCGTCAACCTAACCTATAACCTAACAAATAATTTTGTGGATTTTTCATATTTCTAAATTACTTCGAAAGTTCTATTTGGCATTGAATTAACTAGATTTTTCAGAGTTTTTGACTCAATATCTATGTATATACATAGGCGGATCAAACTCAATCTTAAGGCTTGATGCACCTTTCTCTTGGTGCATCTTTTGTGCCACTCCGTTTTCTAGGCACCAGCTTGCCATTTTTGGTACACTCATTACGAATGCGAATCGCGATAATTCTAAAGTACCCACAACAAAAAATTTAACTGAAAAAAAATTATTTTTGTTTTTTTAGACAATGACCTTTATACTAAAAATACTAGTCAATATTATGAAATGTGATTTCTTTTGTATGTTCCCTACAACGAATTTGAAAATTATTAAATTTATGGTTCCAGTCTACCGAACAAGGGTTAATAAATTTAACCTGCATTTTTTGAGTAAAATTGAAGTAGTGATGGTGAACATTTGTTTTAAATTAACACAGATAAAAACTGTCGAGGAACGAGTTCGCAGGTAGATTAATTTACAATTTTATGGAAAGCGTTTCCGTACACATTTTTTTAGCTCGAGAGTGAAGAAGAACAAGCAAAATGTCACTTTTTGTGGCTCTCTATTACTCGAACTTTACTTGAAAAATTTCTTCGAGCACGAATCTCGAGCTTCAAACAGCTGATTGTCAAAGTGATAAAATTAAATTGTTGCATTGTATTGCGAACAAAATGTATGCAATTGGTTAGAAAATTAATAAAAATAGTTAAAATTACCAAATCAACGCTTACGAAAACGTTTGAAATACAGAAACACAGCAATTCAATTTTATTGTTTTCAAAAAACAGGTGTTGTGCTCGAAACTTACTTGAAAGCGTTTCCGTACTTTTTGACAAATTTTCTCATTTTGACAAATAATCAAATTACTCTCTATTACCCGAACTTTACTCGAAGTTACTTGAAGTGCGTACGGAAACAGACCTAATATTGTAGAGATGGGCGCCGCCCGAGTTTATCTGAGAAATACTCAAGCTGTTGGAGTTAGATCTTACGTACTTCTCTCAGATCTATTGTACTTCTCTTGAAAAATTGCCATGGTAGTACCTGTATAATAGGCTTAAACAACCAACATTTCGTCGATGCAATTAAGAATTAAGAGAACGAAGGCAATTGAGAGAGGATGAAAAATTTACATTCCTTTGAATTCGTTCCAAAAAATATCTTTAAGTCCTGTCTAAATGTGCGAATTATACTCGATTGTCTATTTAAAATATGAGGTATTGATATTGCGCAGGTCAGCTGAAGTGAAGTATTTTTTACTTTAGTACTTGACCGCTTCTTTCGCCACATTGAAAATATGAAGACCAGATTGGATTGATAAGCTGACTTTTTCAAGTCACTAAGTAGTGTGTCATTCATATTTTGCCTCTTTATCTCAATCTTCAAAGAGGGCGTGTTTTGAAAAAAATATGAATGACAAATGCTGTTGTCGTTCGCATACAAATTTGGTTCTTGGCAGAACTGAAGCCTGTGGTATTAACCAACAGATTTGCTTTATGAACCGAGTCTTCGAAGCTTTGCAGCATCTTTTAAAAGAGTTTAAATCGAAAAGCATGTCTGATGCTGTACTCTTTTAACAAATGACCAACATTTTTTGCTGCATTTGAGGCAGAGAAGAACTGGTTTTCTTACGCGAGTTTCGTGAATAAACTTTTCGTGGTCTTAAACTGCATTACAGCAATTCCAAGCGTCGACACAAAGTCTTTTAGTAAAACAAATCAGAATTTTTGAGTCAATTATGAAGGGCTTCCTCTTTGGAACTAACTGCAATTCTGCAAGTTTCATGAAACCAGGACTGGTCTTTCGGCTTAATGCTGGTCATCTTATTTGGAATGACAGACCACATATCCAAACAAATAAGTTTTTGTACTATTCGAAACGTGGCATTCACATTTCTTTCAACGAAACATAATTTCCAATTGAAGTTGCGGTAAAAATTACTCAACGCAACCAAATTTTCTCTTTCGTAGAACCAAGCAATTCTTATCCATGCTTATGGCGAAGTTCCACAATGAAGCAGTGGCAGAGATAGCACAATGTTCAGAACTTCCAAGAGATGCATTTACACTTACATACTTCATATGTTGCGAAGTCAGAAAAAGATCTATTTAAGGTTCAGTTGGCCAACACGTGGAATGTAAGTTGGCTCGTTCACTAATTCAATCGATTGGTTCGATTCAGCAAGAAGCTCAACATATTGTCCTACAGGTGTTGATGGTCCCAAATGACATGACCAAGCCGAATTGTGTACATTGATATAGCCTGCAAGAATGATTTCACTGTCAAGAAACAATCCGAAAATGTGCGTAATAGAATCGGAGAGAGTCCAGTTTGTTAAAAGTGGGTTCCGTATCTAGATTCGGGCTTCTATACACGTAGCAAAAATTATGAATGTGCACGGACTCTGACTTCACCCACATGGAGAAGAACTCAGTATCAGTTACAGTTAGTTGCTTTAAGTAATACCATTTTCTGTAGGTTTTAAAGCAAGTCTTAACATTTTTTTTATACATACAACTAATATAACACAAGCTTGTTTAACAAAATGTCAGCTTTGCTACTTTTATAGCTCCTTTGAAACTTCGTGACCAAAGCAAAGGAGAACATCAATGAAAACTCAGTTAATTTTTATTTTTTGGTTTTTATGTTTTATTGTTGTGTTTTTTTTTATTTTTTTGTCTTATAATGTTATTATTGCAAAATTTCTTTGTTGATTTTTTTGTTGTTTTATTTTCAATAATTTTTTCAAAATACTATCAATTATTTTGCATATAAATAAATATCTATTAAAATAACGCATTATCGATGCAATTAAAGCTCTTCAGCTTATTACAAAATTTAATTTTTAATTTTTATTTTTTTTTTTTTTTTTTATTTTATAAAATAAAATATAGTTTATGAAGTGGTTTTGTTTTTTAAACTTTTCTTTAAACTAATGCAAGCTTAAAAAAAAGTTGTTTGCCTAAAGAGTGTTTTGAAAAAATATTTCATGTATTTTTAGTGTATAGAAAAATATGTCATTGCTTTTGGTTTAAAATTTTGAGTTAACTCTTGATCAAAAGAGAAGATAAAACAATTAAAAAATTACAACATTTAATGTTTAATTTATGCCATTTTTTTTAAAGGCTATACATATTATATTTGGTAAGGTTTTTGTTTTAATATTTTTCTTTCTATTAAATTGAATTGCTTAACAAGGCGACACGATTTAAGTTTGATTTTTTTTTTATTATTTTAAATCTTTTTCTTTGTGTTTTCTGGTTTCCGTTAAAAACTAACGCATTATGCGATTTTGTGTAAAAAGTAGCAAAGTAATATTTAAAGGCCGTAAGTAGTAGTTAATTGTTTTCAATTATTTTCAAATTAAATCAATATGAAGCTCTTAAAGGTTTTAAGTTTTTAAATTATGAAATTTTTAAATTGGTTTTTCGTTATCATTTTCTTTTTTTTGCTCAATTTTAATCTCTATTAATTAATATATGACTTACTTTGAGAGGTTTTGCACGAATTATTTTGCTTGACTTTTCTTATAATTAAAGTTTAGAAAAATTGCATTTTATACATTTAAATTTCATTTTTGTATTTAGTTAGTTTTCTGGTATTCTCGTTAATTAATAAATATCACAACGCCTTCTTTTTTTCGTTTATATCGTTTGTTTCTTTTTGTTTTTGTCTCTTTTAAAAAAATTTGCTTGCAAATATTTAATTATATACTATACTATATATTTGCACATATGTATGTGTATAAAAATGTCTAAAAAATTAAATAATATTTATAAAAAAGAGTGTGTTAAACATTGCTACAAAACTTTTATGTTGTATCAAACAAAACATATTTATTCAGCTTGGTTGTTTTTTTTCTATCTTCTTCATTTATTTTATTTAACATTTAAATAACAAAAATATAATAATTAGTAAAAAATAATAAAAATAGTCATAATTTAAAATTAATAATACAAATGTATTTGTAATTGATTTAAGATTAAGAAAGGTTTTTCGCAAAATACTTTTTAGAAAAATATTTCCAGGTTTAACAGGTTATTTCTTCTTTTTAATTCAATTAAAAATCTTATTTTTAAAACGAAATACAAAATCTCTAAGCTCTTAATAACATAGGAGCATGAGAGTGAGAGAGAGAGAGAAAGAGAGAGAGAGATAGAGTAAGAGGCAGGGAGAGAACAAGTGTTAAAAAAGCAAAACACAACATAAAATTTAAACACTCTCTCCTTTTTTTCTTCGCAGTGCGTCTGCCAAGCATGCGCAGAATATACAACTTTCTGCTTATTAACTAAAAACATGCGCTTAATTTTATACATTTTAAATATAGCTAATTATATAAAAAATAATATATTATTTGCTGACTCTCTCGATTTTATTTGATTTGATTTAGTTTTTAAAGCATACGAATTTCCACTAGCAAGCAATTACAACTAAGCTGTGCGCTCTCCGGACACTCCATGACGCATGCCTGACGCTCGGTTCTTCTCGCTAGCATCATCATCTCCATTTATTGTTATAAACTGACCAGCTTGGAAGGCTCACTTGTGGGCGTGGTCAATTCCAAGGGGTGCTTGTTTTGCGACGAGCATGTTGGTACCAAAGGACCCGATACAGGCGTTAATCCAGTGCCACCATCCATCAGCGAATCGAAGTTAAACATGCCTGTCGATGGCGTTTGTATGGCAACGCCATTGATGTCTGTCGGCGGTTTGCCGTCTACGTTCAATCCCAGTGATTGCGCCAGATTTCGTTGTACCGTCGGCAACGTATTGGGACGCTGTTTGCTGCCATTTGGATGCAGCGGTTTACTCATCGCATTCAAAGCATTGAGCGTTGTGTTGCTATTGTTGTTAAAGCTACTAAAACTGACGGGTGCTGTTGTGACAATGGGCGTGTTAAGTGATGCTGAAGCGGCATGCAGCGCTGGTGATAGCGTCGCAACACTCGGCAGCGGTGGCGGTATCATTGGATTGCTTCGCGTGAGCAAGATGCGTTTGGGCGATGGTGGACCATCGTGATCCAGCGATGAGCATGGTGAGTCGAGACCAGTGTCATCAATTGGTTCATGTTTGATGTGCTGCACAACGTCCAGCATGTTATCGGGTAGCAGATTCGGCTTCAGATCAATTGGCGAGTTACGAGCTGTGGCTGCCAGCGTCGCATCCATGCCTGTAATGTTGTTGTTGTTGCTGCCACCTGTGTTCCTGTTGTTGGGTGCTATTAAGCCACCATACGTGGTGACGCTCAATAAATCCTGACGAACTTTCTGGCAGGTTGGTCGATGTGCCTCTAGTATGTATTCCAATTCCTGCTTGGTTGTGTTGAGGTTTTCGATGTCTTTCTGCAGACCTTCGCGCTTTTTCTCCAATATGGCCACTTCATCCAGCAGTTCGTTGGTCTGATCAACTCGTCGTTTTCGACAACGAGCTGCTGCCAGCTTGTTGCGTTCACGACGTATGCGTCGCTTTTCCTCTTCTTCGGGCGACATATTGGCCGATTTTGCTGGACGTCTGCCGCCCTGATTGCGACGTGTTGTTGTGGCACTGTTTGAGGTATTCTTGTTGTTTAGTGTGCTCCCACCATTTTTGGCAGCAGCCGCTGCTGCAGCCGCAGCTACAATTGCAAGATTCATCGTGCTGAAGTCATTCGTGGACGATGTGGTTGAGGTAGCCAGTGAATTGTTGCCCATGCCATTAAGGCCATTCTGAAAAGAAGTGCTGTCCGTGGCGGCACTTGCTATAAGCACACAAAAAAAAAAGGATGAATTAATTTCAGAACTATATTAAATGTTGATGTTGATGTTTTAACTTACAAGTATCTGTTGTCGCCATGGAATTCTCCTCATTCAGTTGTGCACCATTCCAGGATCCTTGCGAATCCTCCGACTCACTATCGTAGTTATCATTATAATCATTGTAGATTTTTGCTGAAGGGACTGCGGATGTGCTAGTGCCAACGGATGGAATTGGTGCCAGGGGAGGCGGTATAAAACCAGCCTGATAGGGTGGATTAATGGGCTCGCTTAACAGTTCCGTAAAGGTTTCTTCGATGCTGCGTAACGTGGTCGGTGTTAAGGTCGATGTGGTCAAAGTAGGCACGCCACTCTGGATGCCATCCAATGAGACAAGCTGCAAATATAAGAAAAAAGTATTATTAAAAAGTTGATAATTGAATAAAAATTTAATAAATTAATAATAAGATGGCTGAAATTCAAGTTATAAGCAAAGTTAAATAAGTTATGTCCAAGAATTGTCTTCATCTCTAACCATCCGAAAGCAAGCTGTTGTCAACGTGAAGTTAAATGGGAAAAACCAAACTTCATTTAAATTCCTATGACCTAGCGAAGTCTGTCGACTATGATAGGGAATGAGCTACTCCACTTAACAAAAACTGAAGCAGTTTTTAGCAAATGAACCAAATCAAATCCAACAAACAAATATCGTTCGATGTTATTAGTTGCTACAAAAATATTCACAAATCCAAAAACAAATTTAATAAATTCACATACTTATTATCCGAGGGAAATTCCCATACATATTTATTTCTAAGAAGCGAGCGTTGCCAGATGAATGCAGGTTGTGCCGGCTTTTAGCTCGCGTGCAAACTGCGTAGCACAAAAAGCATTTAATAAATATATAAATATACAAATATCTACATATGTACATTCATAAAAGCACGCACATACTTATAGACGAAACAACGAACGTGGTTTCTGAAACAATAATAATACTTTAGCTATACAATTTCGAAAGATTTCTTGGAAGAAAATAACATTTTCCGGCTTAAAATGAATGAATTAAATTTTGTTTATGCCAATTAGTTGAGAGCAAGCCAATGGATGGATGTTTTCACGTTTAATTCGTGGAAAACCAGTGGGTGGTGTGGGTAACAGGAAGCGAGGGGGGTTGGGGTGGCGACGCATTAAGTTGACAGTTAATTATAGTAGAAGAAAAAAAAAACAAAAAATAATGGGTATCGACATAAATCTTTGGTCTTCAACAAGTTGATGTTTTATATAATTTATATGTTTTTTATGTTATATAGTAGTATATATAGTATATATAGTAGAGTAAAAAAAAAATTATAAAATAGACAAATAGTTGCTACAATTGTCAACAAACCGATACAAGCAATTTTTTATTCTGGCTGCATGTTTGCATATCAAACAATAAAGAATATTTGAATATTTTCGATATTTCAAGGAGATTTGACTGTATAATAGATCGGTAAAGAGATTTGACTGTAAAATATAAGCATTAGTTGAGCAATTTTGTTTTTCAATAAAAAAAAAAAAAAATAAATGAAAATTATTAACAATGCGTGTATTCAGGATGTGGTGCATTTGTGATATACATTTCGTAAAAAAAACGATTCAACATAAATTTTAGACTGAACAATTTTTGTAATTTTGATATATATTTAAGAGAGATGCAAAAATATATGGATAAAATTATGGGTATTTTTTTGTACGGTGTACGTACATTGTAAGTACATCTGAAAGTTCAACCGCTAATAGGAGTAAAAATATTTTAAGACCCAAAAATATTCTACCATTTTTGGATCATTGTAAATGATATTCCATCAAAATATTTCCAATGCGTGTTTCGGTTTGTATGCGACATTATGCAAAATGGTTTAAGTCTAATATAGCAAAATAATCTTAAAAAGTTTGGCGCGACATCTGGGTTCAAATATTTTTTTTTGGGTCTTAAGGTATATTTATTCTCATTAGGGGCCAAACTTACAGAAAATAACCGCGTACTTGTGTATTTTAAGACTTTTTTAAAGTGCATAAGTCGTGGAGCATTCCACGATAATCGTGAAAACGGCAAAAATCTGATATTTTAAGATATCGGCTTAGATTATATTATTTCTGATAAAGATTTAGACGTAGTTAAGACTGACTTCCTTAAAAATGGAAAAAATGCCCGTTATCTGTAACACCTGTCACAAAGACAACAAATTGTTGTGCAAGTACAAAAGCTGTTACCCATTTACAAAAGGCTCATTCCATACAGACGAGTGTGACGTTTTGACTACTTTATCGTGCTGAAAATGGTATTAACCGGTTAAAATTTTAGCAATTTACTATAGGGTATTTTAGAAGATGCCCCAAGGTTTCAAAATGCTAAAACATAATTCAGTTATTTATACTAGTTTAATAGTTACATTCGCTTAAACACCTGGGACGGGTGTGACGACCACAAGTTTAAAAACCACAAATTCTGAGTTTAACATTGAAATTCAGTCCATCTGCCGCAATGAGACCATTTTTGACTTACATATAGACAAATTTAATATATTTTCTGTTGAATACCAGTGAAAAATATTTTGAAAAAATGGCGATAACCATTCTTTTTTAAACTTTTAAATGGGACGGGTGTGACAGAAGATTGTCCCGGGTGTGACGAGTGCGAATGATCTGGGAATTATATATAAGAACTTAATGGGCATAGTAACTTTCACATATTTTTGACACTTAAATCAAAAAAATATGTTTTTAATTAATGTATTAATTTAAAACAAAAAAATATTTTTTGCAAAAAAATTTTTTGCATGAATTTTTTATTAAATTAATACCTTTACAAATAATTTCAAGTTTTTAATATATTTTTAAAAAAAAAAAATTTTTTTCAAAAATTTTTCGCATGCATTTTTGATCAAATTAATACCTATGCAAATGATTTCGCTATACATGAATTTACAAAACTTGTTTTAATCAAAGAATTTATTCATATACTTGCAAAACTTTCATTATTAGAAAAACATTTTGAAAACCGTTCCGGGTGTGACCAACTTTTTGTAACGGAAATGAAGAATAAAAATAATTTATTGTATGAAAAAAGTTAACAAATTTATGTAAAACATCAACATCCTTACTTTAGGAAAGTTTCATTCTTATCACAAGCCCATGTTGCTTCTTAGGAAAACTATAGCCTTTTTTGGGACGGGTGTGACACAGAAAAAACACTCAGTTTAAATATTTTGTACTTTGAAAACGCAGTAACCAATCATTATTACAAACAATTCTATCACAACATTAATATCTTTTTTAACATTACTAACCTTATTTTTTTAAAAGATGTATCAAAAGATGACTGATTTTAAGGTTTAAATTAAATCAAAATATTTAAAAATTTTTTTCAACTCGAAGTTTGTTTAGTTAAATTGTATAAATAATATAAAAAAGCATTTCATTTAAAAATATTTTTGCAGCTGGACTAACTTAAGATTCCACTTCAATTCGAAAACCAAAAATTACTTCAAATACATGCATTTTAGAATTCATGTTTCCGTTCCTCATTTCTGTGGAATGAGCCAAAAGTAATGTTGTGCTTTCAGGTAATTGATTTTCAATATTTTTTCTCATTACTTTTGTAGGTCGCCAATATAGCCGGACAAAACCGTATAACACCCGTCACAAATTTAATATTTCTAAAATTGTAGAAACCTCGATAGTTAGTTAGAGTTGTATTTATTTGAATACTTTTGTTGATCTAACACTATTGATAATATAACACCATCACCCGTCTACGTGGCAGTAGGCATCGCAGATGTCAATATAATAAGGGAAGTTCTTATAAATAGACGAAATCTTTAAATTCTACTCTATTAAAATCACTTGTAATTCCGACTATAAGTGGTGACCGTGGCATGTAGGTTAAGTGTGTGACTTAGCATGCTCGGAGCCCGGGGTCGATCTCCAGCCGCGGCGAAAAGGTTTTTCAATAAAAAATTTTTCTGATCGGTCACCACCTCTCTGCAGACAATGGCAAACCTCAGAGAGTAAATAATGCCATGTAAAGCATCTTGAGAACATGAACTTTAGCCGTTCGGAGTCGGCATAAAACATGTAGGTCCAGTTCTCGCTCAATTATGTACAAACATTAAATAACACACACAACACAATTGATCATAAGAAGCTCGGTCAAAGTCCTTTCAAGGGCTGAAATGGCCAATTGGTTTTTTTTTTTTTAATTCCGACTATAACAAAAACTCAACATTATAAGTTTTTTGTAAATATAAAATAATGAAGTTTGTTGTTGAATTAACATTAAAAACACGATTCATGTATTCATTTTTGTTTTTTAGTATAGCAGTTCATCTACTTAATAATTGACATTTTTATATCGTAACACCCCTAAAAATCTTTATAACACCCGTGAGACATAATAAGATTTAGCAAAAAATTTTTTTAAACAAAGTTAATTCTTTTAATGCAGGGCTAATCGTAAAACATTTTTTAAGTGAAAGTAATTAACTTTTGTTTTTTTATTAATTATGGTTTGTCTGAATTTTACAAACATTAAGAGTAAAGCCAGATTTTTCAAGAGTAAAATTTTTCCACATATGGATTGATAATCACAAAAGTAATTTATTATGACTGAAAAATATTCAAGTACTTTAATGTATTTAAAGCGTGCAAATGTAACACCCGTCACAATGGAATCTTTCTTATAAAGTTTATTTATTATAATATCAATGTATATATAAAAAAAATGCAAAACATGTAACAAAATTTTAAATTAATCAATAGTATATTTTGTAATATGCAGTGAGTAAAAACTCCCATAATCCCTGACATCGATGGACGTAGTATGTATGTAGCTGTAGATGCTGTAGGATTTGTCTGTATGTGAAAGTGAGTGAAAAGTTCTATATATATGAATTTCACTTCTAAACTTTGCGAATTGGAACAAATGTGGTCTATGAATTAAAAATTGTGGCAAAATTTGTTAATTTTAGTTAATAATTCTTAAAAAACATTTTTTTTCAACACTCGGAATTCCGAACTTTTTCCAGTTCCGGAAATCCTGGGATTATAACGCAAATGACTGCAAAACAGCCTTGTCTTTATTTTCACAGAGTTCACTCGGAAAGACGAATATATTCTACATAACAACAACTATCAACGAAAGCACCCACGTGTTCTGAGTTCTTTGTGGCCTTTAAGGGCCTCTCTTACTAAAAATTTGTTTTTCTCCAATTTTCAAATCCCGGGATTCTCAACTATAAATCCTGAAATTTGAATTCAGTTCCGGTATTGGCAGCCCTAATGGCTGCTCATCGGAGGGCATTTCGTTTTCAAAATGTAACGAAAAGTTTGCGTTAAAAAATGTGTCCAGTTATAAGAGGTGTCCTCAAGCAGAGGTTTGACTGTACTTGTATTTTCTCGAGTTGAAAATTTAATTTAGAAAATATTTTACTGTTGAAAATACAAAAAATTTACCTACAAATATCACTTTATAAGAACAAATAATTTCTACTAAACGCCTAATGCAAAAAAGATAATTTAAAAACAAATTCTTTTTTTATAATGAGGAAAAATAAGAATCAAGTCTTTTGTATAGAATATTTGAAGGCACAGTAATAATATCCACATTTTTTATATATTTCAAAATTGGACTATTTTTTAATATGAACTCTAAATTGCTTTATATAGACATTTTGTTTATTTTTCTTAGCAATTTTTTTAACTTTTAAACTTATTTTAGCACTATGATAATTTCTATAATAAAACAAAAGCAATTATTTATATAATGAACTACTAATTAGATATTTCACTACATAATGTTTAGTTTAAAATTATAGAACAACATTAAGTACACCCATTAAATAATCTAATTATGGACTTGAGTTAGCAGTTTTGAGAAATGTTCCCACGATTTATAAACAATTTAATAGGTTTTAACAATTTTACTCATGTTGAGAACAAAAACAAAAAAAAATCGAATTCGTTTGAACACATGTTAACATCAAAAGATCTGAAGCAAAATTTAACCTTGCCTTATATGCAGCTATAAAAATAAAGAACAAACAAGCATACCTACATATATATTGTTAATATATTAATACATTAACTTGAATTTGTGGCACAATAATTATATATGTAAAACAAGAAACATTTAAATAATTTAATAAAAAAAAAAAAAATATTAAAAGCAATTCGTTCAGTGTTCCACATTTTGCTCATTGCTTTGATGATAAGTAATAATTAAAGGGTGTGTCTTGTTTTGCTAAAGTTATAAAAATATAAAATAATAAACTTAAAAAAAATAATGGTTAGTTATTTTAGATATATTCGCTCATTTAGCGAAACTTGAATAATAAAAAGATAGCAATATTATTGTTAAAACACATTTGCAAAAAAAAAAAAAAAAACAAAATAAATAAAATAATAATAAAAAGAACATTGCTTTAATAACAAAAACATCTTGACAAACATTAGAACAGTAGATAACACAGGAAAGTGAATAAAATTTAGAGCATTCCAGTTAAAGAATTATTTTCATTTGCAAATAATTGGAACTCAAGAATATATAGTTCAGTTTAAAGAAATAAATTTCAAAACTTGACCTTTCTAAAGGAAGAAATTTAAATATATAAAGAGCGAAAAAAGTTCAAAAAGAATAAAATAAAATTATTGGTTAAATAATTATTTAAGGATTCTTTTCCTTGTTATTTTTTTTTACTCTTCGATATTTGACTACACTATTCTTAATATTAAATTTTAATACTTTTATGCTTGAAGTTTGATTTCATTCATTGTAAAGTCAAATATTAAAGCAATCAAACTGAATACGAACGTATTTAAATTAACTACGTTTACATAACAAGCATATAAATATCATCTACGTAGTAAAATTAAATATTTGTTTATTCCATTCCAATAATTTTGAGTTTAAGTCGAAAACATAAATTAAGCAATCTATTGAATTTTAAGCTTTTCTATTTGATTTTACTACGTTTTTCTTGTGTGTGGATGGATGGTTTTTTTTCCATCGAGAAAGGCATTAGAATAAACATTTCTCGGCTTAAGAATAGTTTCAGTTATCACACAAAACATTTAATTTGTACAGACTTTATCGAAATTTTATAATTAAAAAGAATCAATCGAAAATAATGCATCATTTGTCATTAATTTGCAATGTATATGAAATATTGTTTAATAGTACTGTTTAATAACTTATTTTGGACTTTGTATTTGCGGCGATAACGAGAACATAAACAATAAATTGGAGAGGTTATACATAAAAGTTTGACGAAATGTATAGTTTCTGCTATATAAAAAATAATGCTTTTGACTAAATTATTAACAAAAATTATCTTTAAAATGATATTCAAACAATATAAGCATTTGTAAAATATTTAAAATTTGTTCATGACAATCAAACCCAAATGGTTACTTGGGCTCACTCATATGCTAAGAGCCATGATATAATTACTCCAAGGTAGTATTGACGTTTCTGTTGGAAACGGACGTTTGTTAAAAAATATAAGAAGAAAGAGAGCGCTCACAATCCGTCATAGCATACAATTAATTTTCACTGGTCACATTCAGCGTACCCAACAGTTGCCAACTGCTAAGTCAAAACTTGATGCGCATAAATATGAAGTTGCGCATTAAAATGCATTAAAAAATAGAAAATTTTTAATTTGTCGGTAAAATTTCCATTCGTATTTGATACAAAGCTTGATATTTCATAAACTTGACAATTTTTCTGAAACTTCAATACCGATAATAGCGCTCCCCGATGTGTTGCTGTTACAACAGTTGACACAGCTGAATGTGGCCAACGAATATAACAACGAACAGCTGTTTTTGACAAGGGTTCGTTTACTTGTAGCTGAGAGAATCAAATTTTGTCAACACTACCTGGTAAAATTATTCTATCATGGCTTAGAGCTACATTCTTTCAAAAACAGAGTAGGTTTTTTTTTAATTGCTATGCAAATACTTAAAAACAATATTAGAGCAGAAAAATATTCTGTTTCTGTTGCTTATTAAGATGTTCACCGAGTTCAAGTCAAAAGCCAGTCAGCTGAATGCTAAATTCTCATCACTAAGCAGACTATCAATTGGCATGTGATGATGGCATCGATAACATTCTAAGGCACATAAGGCAAATGACGTCGAAATAAAACAATGAAGTCAAATGTCAATAACTAGCCGTTATGCAATTAAGATCGAAATAAACAATTTTAATAAATTGTGTTTGCAAAGTTAAAGCTTCGAAAATGCTACAGAAAAAAATTGGAAGTTTAAATATGATTTAGCTTAAAAAGCAGTAGATGATCTTTTTAATTTCTTTATTTATAATCGAAATAAAGAATTTTGAGTTTTTGTTACATTCCAACTGGCGAGCTTCTGTGCCAGTCTATTTTAATTTTTAACTTTTCGAAAATTTCAAATAATTTATAAATTATACAAAAATAACCAGCAGACAGAAACAACTGTCTATGTCATCGTCGCTATACCTTATCAACCCTTTATTGCATGATTTAAAAAAAAAAGTTGCCATATGAAACCTCCAAACGGTTTTTCAAAGAGACTAGCACCATTCGGTGTGAATTAAATTCGGAGGCATATTTTGATCTGGTGTTCAAGATTTTTATCATATCGGTGTTATCATATCGGCGTTTTGATAACTTCTCAAAATAACTAGTAATGTATATCTTCGACTTAGCCGAAATTAAAATACCCCCACGGGCGATTCGGAATGGTACAAAATCTTAAATTGCAGCTCTTTTTATATGAGATTTTAAAAAATTTTACTATTTTGATGACGTCTAAAATACATTCATATCAAATTGTTTTTCTGCAATTAAGTAAAGACAAACCTTTTTATAAAGTTTTCAATTGGGGGTTGTTTGGGAGGTGGGCGTGTTCTTGAGTGGTTGATGCCAATTTTTCTAACATGCCTCAATTTTGATATAATATACACAAATACCCAATTTCAGGTCTGTAGCTTAAATATTAGCCTATTTATAGAGTTTCCAATATTATGGTTTGTATGAACACCATTGTATGAACACCTATGGGCGTGTTCATCGGTGGATGACGCCCATTTTTCTAACACATTTTCTAAAAAAATAATAAATATCTAATTTTACTTTTGTAGCTTCGACAGAAGCCTATTTATATAGTTTTCAATTTTGGGGTTGTATGGGAGGTGGGCGTGTTCGTGAATGGATTACGCCAATTTTTCTCACAGGTCTTAATTTTTATATAAAAATTATAAATATTTAATTTTACTTTTAAAGCTTCGACACAAGCCTCTGTATATAGGTTTCCATAATAGGCTTGTATGGGAGGTGGGCGTGTTAGTGGTTGGATGACGCTAATTTTTCTAACACACCTAAGTTTTGTTATAGACTATACAAATACCGAATTTAAGTTTTGTAGCGTTAATATTTGTTTCTTTATGGAGTTTTCATCATTGGGGTTGTATGTTTTGGGGTTGTAGTTTTCATCATTGTGCGCGGTTTTCATCCGATTTGGCCCATTCTCGAACTTGATCTTAGTTTTTTTAAAAAAATGCTTAAATATCAAATTTCAGCACGATAGCTTCTAAATTACGGCTGTAATCGTGTCCACAGACAGACGGACATGGCTAAATCAACTCAGATGGTGATGCTGAGCAAGAATATATATACTTTTCTATACCTACCACGCCTCCTTATGTACGTTACACACGTCGTGACAAAATTAATATACCCCTTACGCAGTACGCGTGGGGGTATAAAAATGTTCCAATTATCCGATTTTGGTGATAAGTTTATTTGAACTCTGTTTGGATAAAAAAAAAAATTTGAATCAAAATCTGAACTCCTGTGAACACCCATCGTTGTTTAAAAATAAATATCCCGTCATCGGTGCTCAAAATTTTCGAAAATTTTTAAGAGTGTGTACAACTCAAAATGTAAGATAGAACACGAGTAAGCACTTATACCTGGTCAATATCTATTGTTTAAGTAATGCTACGAAATACCTTTCTTTTAAATCCCACTCAGAGTATTCTAAATTATTAGTTTGTTTCAAAATGTTGACGGTTTTTCTTTTTAATAAAAATTCCTGACAGCAAAACGTCGAAAGTACTCTAATACATGAGTATATCGATTTGTATGGGTCGAATCTGTCCCCCAATTCCGATATTAAAATGAAGAGGTCCGTAGTTGAAACCTTTAGCTTTTTTTGGTCATAGCTTATCTCCAAATGAATAATATGAAGAATCTGATTGAATTACTTTCAAAACAAAAAAACGATGACCATTCTTCTGGAAAGCCTAAAATTGGGAAACAATTTTTTTGGTCCGTAAGTTGAACACCCCATTAAAACTTGTTATTTTAATTTAAGTTATGTTTTTATTATATGACTAGTTCTTTCCCGTCAAAAATGACGGGCCCGTTAATGTAAAAAAAATAAAACATGAAATATTAATTTTCCTTAAACCCTCTCTCTTTCTTTCTTATAAATCAGCAATGCCACATTTTCGATTTAAAAAGTTCCAAATAACAATTTTTAGTTCCAAATATTTATAAAATACCTTAAAGTAAAAACGCATATCATAGTAGGTACAACGAAATAAGTTTGAAAATATTTTGTAAAACTGAAAATTTCAAAATGAAAAAAAAAATAAAAAAGTTGTTGAAGTTTCAATAAATCACAAAACAAAAAAATGCCTAAAAATATGCTATGAAATTTATCAAAAAATCAAGCGTTCCGCACTCACATTTTACGAAATTATGTTATAGTAATAGTATTAAACACTTGGGTTTATTTTTGCTTAAAGCAAAAGTGAAGTATATTTTGGAACTGTTAGTATTAACAAAATATAATTTTTTTAAACAATTGAATTCATTTTGAAAAAAAGGTCGTGAAATTCCGTCAAAATTTGCAGTTTTATGTTTTTATATCCAAGGAATATATTGATTATTAATATAATCTATATAATATTAATATATTGAATATATATATTGATAAGCTTGAATTTAGTGAAATTTTGCTACATGTGGGCCACAGAAGCCCTATAAAAATATTAACTGTTTCAGAAATGTATTTTTCAAAAGTATTATGCAGTTTGAATCAATTACAACCTCACCTCCTACATCTTCTGACCAGTGTTTCTTTTAAGAAACAACAATTTTTTCCAAATACTTTCTCAAATAATTTTTTTTTGTAAAACTTATTGCGGAAACAGTGCTTACCTAACCATTTTACACGACATTTAGTTTTTTCATAAAAACAAGGGTTCTTGGGTATTTAAGGGATAAATCAACCCTTTCCCGAGAAACAATTTGTGCTCGTACGAAAGTGCTCAGGCAGAAAAGTCCGAAGTATCATACATAATTTTAATTTTTAAAGCTACGAGTAGCAACGAACAACTGCGAAGCTTATGAAAAAAAAAAGAATCGCACATTGATATGAAGCCGAATGCAAACGAGCTCCAGCACACAGAACAGAATTATTTTACTGATTGTTTATTTCGGTTTGCGAAAAGTACTTGATTTTTCAACTGAAGTTTGCTCGATATTTTTACTCAAAACTCCCTGAAAAAGTTTTAACTATAATTCACCCGAAGCATAACCAACAAGTACTTGGAGAGTCACCTGAAATAGTATCGAAGTTAGTTTGTATAAAGTGTTATACATAACGAGCAATTATGTTCGCAATAACCGACACAATAAACCGACGAGTGCCCGATTCGGTCTTCGTTCGTATACTGTGCCTGCCCAAGCTGTTCCAAAACTAACACTTTTTTCGGTACAGAAGTCAGACATTCAGCGACATGGGCACCGGACATTTATCAGCTATTTTATTGATACAAAATATGAAATTGTTTCTCAGGGTTTGTGACTCTCCAGTACAAAAATTGCTCAGAAATGTACCTAATTATATGCGATATTGATTAAAATAAGTTCGAGGCTATAACTTTTAATTGATTGGAGATATAAAGCTTTTTCCTGCAAAGAATTTATTTTTGAATTTTATTAATATTTTTAAAAAAATAGAAAAACAACATTTAAAAAAAAATAATTTTGTCAAAAAAATCATAGGAGGTCTATCATAGATTTGATTTTTTGATGGCACGGATAGTTTATTAATTAAGTGTCAAGACAAAAGAAATTCTCCTGAAATGCGCTAAAGACTTTGAAAGGAAATCAAAAATGCAAATTTGAATTTTTCTTTTTTTTTTTTACAACAAAAACATTTTTAACCCATATTTTGTGAAAATATTCAATTTTGTGGTGTCTTTTTAAAAGGCATTATTTAAATATAAACAAAAAAGTAACGGTAATATTTTTATAAATTCTTTTAAATTAACTGATAAAACTTAAATACAAAAAAGAAATAAATGAAATCTATTCAAAGATGGCGGAGATATTGGCTTCCGAATTTAGTACATTCAATTTGAGACAGTTTTTCTCTCTCTCTTTATAACTGACGACAATATTAAGAAAATTGATTAAAAATACTTTTTGTTGTAACACACTGATTGTTATCACATTTGAAAGAAACTTGAACAAACTTTTAGAAATAATTAGAAAAATTGAAAAATCTTTAAGGAATAAAATTTAAAAAAATTTTTAAAGTTAAAGTTTTGGTCAGTTTTGTTTATTTCTATGAGCATTTTCTCTTAACAATTTCCATTTCTAAGAGTAATTGTGCAATGCACTCTTATGCAAAACTTTTGCTACAACAACAGCTAACTGCAAAATGAATGCAAAAGAGCAAACATATATCAATTAACGGTAAAATTATGATTTGCTTCAAATGATATTCTGATGTAACGTCACGGCAGACAAAAAAACATTTAGTGCTGTTTTTTCTACGATGTCGTTCAAAAGTGCATGGAATTTTGCATTTTATTAATTTTTAATAAAGTTAAGTAAATTTTATAAAAAAAATGGCTAAGAAGAAAAACCTTAAATTTTATATTAAATTTGAAAAGTGAATAACGTCACGCCACATTGCTTGAAGTTTGCCTGATATCGTTACTGAATTTGGTTGCAGGTATTTTAGTGGAATTTTTTTGCAACTTCTCATGGTCGATGGTATAGGAGTTAAAAAAGTCAAAAAAAATATAATATACTCCTCTCACTGTTCTCATTTTAACATTTATCGATGTTAACAATTATCAATTAAATTTTTTAATTTTTAAAATTATCGTTTTTTGGGTTTTTCCCCTTCCCTCCGTCAAAAGTGTGTAGTCTAATTTCGGTAAAACAGTACCTGTCGGTCATATTAAAAAAAATAAATTACATCTTCAACGTCTAGATCTGACATCTGGGTTCTGAGCACAATGGTCACGCAGTTTGAAAATGTCATTTCGAAAACAATGCGAGAAGTTTTTCTTAGCATACATTTAAAATGGATTTTTATCTCAAAAACAAAATTCTAAATTTAAAAAATTCTTTTGGGATCGATTCGATTTTTGGACTGCCTTTGTTCAACTACGGTTTTGGTCGATACTGTTCGGTTGATTTTTGTTCATATTTATATAGATTCTGATCGTATTCGTTAAATTTATTTTTATTCATTAGTCTTTGACAAACATTTGATTTTTTATATTAGATAATAGCTAAACTTTATGTTTTATTTACGTCAAATATTTTTTAAACAAATTTTAACTTAAAATGTTCGGATGGAAATTTAAGTAACGTAACGCCAGTAACGTCACGCCAGATCACTTAGCCTAATAAAAAAAAAACCGAGAAAAGATTTTTAAATTTGATAACCAGCAAAATAAACTCATATTATTTAAAATTCTTCCAAATAAAGTCTTGTATAAAAAGTCTTGCCCAATTCGCAGAGTTTTACAAATTTTCTAATCTAAGACGAAAACCAATTCTGTTTTTTGTAACGTCACGTCAGTGCATATTTTTTCATATATCTTTTAATCCTTAGTTTTACTTAATATAGTGCTACTTAATTACTACGCAAATATAAAAAATTTTTTTAAAACTTAGACTTTTTCATTTTTTTTTTTTTTTTTGATTTTTTCGTACAGAACGTACATAACGCCAGTTTGGAAATGCCCATGTGTTATATGTCGTAGTTTTCAAATATACTCGTTGATTTTGGAGAAATACACTTTTTTTTATTCTCTGAATACTTATCCTATTGCTCTGATTAAAATTTTCAAACCAGCTTGTTACTCGAAACTATGTGCAAAATTCAGAGTTAACATATTTTATAAAACTAGTATTGCCTGGGGTCGAAATTCGACCAATTTATTGATTTATTATTATATGCGAGATGATTAAAATAAGTTCGAGGCTATAACTCTTAATTGATTGGAGATATTAAGCTATTTTCTTCAAAAAAAATTATTTTTTTATTTTATTATTTACAGAATTACAACATTTAAAAAAAATTTAATTTGTCAAAGAAATCATAGGGGGTAGTCTTGATTTTTTGATGGTACGGACAGTTTATTAATTTAGTGTCAAGACAAAATAAATTCACCTGAAATTCGGTACAGACTTTGAAAGAAAATCAAAAATGCAATTTTGAGTTTTTGTTTTTTTACAACAAAAATCATTTTTACCCCATATTTTAAGAATAAATCAAATTTTATGGTCTTTTTTTAAAAGGAATAACTTAAATATAAACAAACAAAAAACGGCATTATATTCAAAAGTTTTTTTTTAAGTTAACTGATAAGACTTAAATACAAAAAAACAAAAATAAATAAAATCTTTTCACAGATGGCGGAGATATTGGCTTCCCAATTTAGAACATTCAATTTGAGACAGTTTTTTTCTCTCTTTGCATTTGGTTGAAACACATGCTAAATAAGTAACGACAATATAAAGAAAATTCATTAAAAATACTTTTGGTTACAACTTTGCTGTAATTTATATCACATTTGAAAGAAAATTTAACAAACTTTCAGAAAAAATTAGAAAAATTGAAAAACCGTTAAAATCCGACCCAGATACTCACATGGAAAGTCAAATTTTTTAATTCAAAACACATTTTTTACAAATTTTACAATTGACGAATGCATAAAACTACATTTTTTTAAGAAATTGTTACTTTTAAAAAAAATTCAAATTCGACCAAGAACTCTTCCCCAACGAAATTTTATATTAATCAAAGAGAAGATTTTTTCTCAAAAATTTAATTTCTCACTTAGAAGGTTGGGTTCCCCCTCTATCAGATATATCATTTATATATACATTCTGCACATCTGGGCAACATTACCTTTCGAATGATATAAGTTGCATTTATTTTGAGTTTTAATTAATACCAAAAAAGCGTACGACAAACTTTAATGTTCATGTATTAATATATAAGATTTTACTTTTATTTCGTAGATCTTTTGGACCTTTTCGATGTGCGCCCGACTTAATTTCTGTTACCTGTTGCATAAAAAGCTCGTTGGCAAGAAAATTTGCGATTTCGCAGGCATCCATTGTGAATTTGTCGGTCGTAGCAGCAGCAGTAGAAGACGAAGAGGCAGGAGCAACTTCTTGTTGCTGATTAACATGTTGTTGATTCTGCTGTTGCTGCTGCTGCAGCTGATGATGATGATGAAGAATATGTTCATTATAATTATTATTGCTGTAGTTATGATTGTTATTTTGAATATTATTTTGATTATAATTTGCAAAAATATTTGCATATGTTGTGGCTTGCATATTGAATGCAGTATTATTAGTATTGTTGTTGTTGTTGGTGTTGTGCGTGTTGTTGCAGCAAGCGGAGGTGGTAGAGTTTATCTGTTGCTGCAGCGTTTGTTGTGGGTGGTGCTTTAGCTGTTGTTGCAGTTGTAGAGCTAAAATGTGTTGTTGTTGTTGCTGTTGGTTGTTGGCATATGTGGGCTGCTGTGACAATTGCAGTTGTTGCTGTTGTTGTTGTTGTTGTTGCTGCTGCTGTTGCTGCTGTGGATAGGTATGACAGGTGTTGTTGTACGAATGATTGCTGTACGCAGCGTACGGATGATACGTGTTATAATCAAAGTTTTTCATATATATATAATTTTTTTTTTTCGCTTAAATTACAGGGTGTCGTTTAAAGTGACGCGCACTCAAAAAAGTCGCAAGTTTAATAAACTTAAAAATATGTCTGCCGTTTGCAGTTGAACAATATAATTAAAAAACATTAAAAATAGCTGACTAGCTTTAAATTCTTTGTGCTTAAATATGTAACAGTTACTTGGTTTTTTATGTATAAATTTAATTAAAATTTATATTAAAAGTAGAGCATAAATCTTTTTATTGCTTTTAATAGCTACAAAAATGTTAGCTTAACTTAAGAAAATTTAAAATTGTCGCGTTTTGAGCAACTTTTATTAAAATAAATTCAATTAAATTATTTTCATAAACTAGTATTTAAGACAATAAAAAATAATTAGCCAACAAGTCTTTATAAACATGTGTGTTTTTGTATGTGCATGTGTGTATAAGTGTGTGTGTGTTTGTTTGTGTATATTTATACTAAATAAAAATAGTGTGCTTTTCTTAGAAAAGCTTGTCTGTCGTCAGTGCTGTTCAAAATAAAATTATTTTTTTTTATACAATTCTTGTGCTTCTTTTTTTGTTTTTGTTGTTGCACTGAATTTAAATTGCTCTAAATTAAAAATTTGCAATAAAAATTTTATTTTGTTTTAAGTTCCTCCTTAGTTTTTGGTTTTCTTTTTTTTCAAAAAATTTCGTTTTATATCGAAAAAATTCGTTAATTCGTTAGTCGTTCGTTTAAAAAAAAAGTAGTTTAGCAGCTGCTGCAGTTGTTATGCTGAGCTGTAACTTCTGGAGGTTTTAACTTTGTTATGGCAACTCGTTTAAGATTTATTTTATTTTTTTTATTTAAAATTTTTAAGGTTTTTGCATAAAGGTTTTTGATTTTGCTTTGAGCGTTACAAAAAATGTGCGTTTTTTGGCATGTAATTTTGTCTGCAATCATAATAAATAAACTTAATTTTTATAAATATTTAAGAACTACAAAATTTATTTATTTCTTATGTGAATTTCTTTTTGCTTTTGTATAACTTGTTTTTTATACAATAAGACAAAAGCATGTGAAAAATAAATTATAAAATAATTTTAAAGCTACAAAATTTGAGTTGTCAAGATTTTTTTGACGATTTAACTAATTTTATTTACAGTTGATTATCGTAGTTAAACGTTTACAAAGTTAAATTTAAAACAGTGCTTATTTTTAGAATTTATTTTTTTTTATTTTTGCTCTTTTAATAAAAGCTTGTACTTAAATTTGTATCATCAATTCAGTAATTAACTGACAATAATTTGTGTTTTTTGGTTTTAACATTTTTTATTTTTTATTTTATTCGTTTGTTATTAATTTTCATTCGTTTGATTTAGCAGGCAAAATTTGTTGAAATTTTTTTTTTTTTTTTAATTTAAATTTTTATGGCGCAAAATTGAGACTTTGAGTTGTGTCGTCGTGCTTATGCAACGTTTTCCTGCTGCTGTCTTATTGCGCCTTCTTATTTTCGTTTATTTTTATTATTTTTTTTCTTTTTTTAATTTTCTGCTTTCCTTTTTGTTTGCTGTTGATTTTATTTTGAATGTTCTATTTTTCTTATTATTTTTCATGCATTCAAATTCGTTGTTCGTTCGATGTTTGGTGAAAAACTTTTCCGTCGCTTCTAAAATCGTTGCGCCAACGTTTGAGCAAAAACTGTACCGTTTAACGTTTTTGCTCTTTCGAAAAGTAACGATTTTTTCATACGAAAACTTTATATTTGTTGTTGTGGTTTTGTGTAAATTTTTAAAATTGACCCGCTGAAGTTTCGTTTTTTTTTCCGCAATTCTTTAATTAGAATATTTTTTCTGCTTTAACGCGCTCGTTTCGTTTTCAAATTCTTATATTTTTTTTTTTATATTTTATTTGCTTAACGATTCTTCTTTGCACAACGTTGAAACTTCAGGGGCTCGGACTCGTATTCGACTGAATTCTTTTTGCTCTGTATGATATTCGTTAAGTGGAAGAAATAATTATTCTACATATACTAAAGAATAAACGCTGCTATTTTTTCTTTCTCAAATTTAAACTATTTCTTTTTGCTCTTCAGAGAGTAGTGCTAGCGCAGAGACAGACAGCGACAGATCATTATTTGGCCCACACGTTTTTCTTTGTGCTTTTTTTTTGTCAGTTTATTTAGTGATATTTTTCTTTTTTAGCTCATGCAAAAACCAACGCATGCAATGCAAACGTCAAATTAAGTTGACAACTCTGTCAATTGTGTGCTCAGTTAACAATAATGACGATGATGATGATGGTCATGATTATTATGAGAGCAATTTTGGCAGTGAAATTGTTTAAGAAACAAACTCAATTTTAAACTATAATTAATAAAGTGACATTTCTGGCCCGCACTGAATAAAAGTTGAATCTCCTCGTGTTACCTTGTTTATTACTGATTTCATATTAATTGATTTATATAAGTTTTATTAGCACCTTGAATCAAATTTAATAGAATAACATGACAGTTCTGGCTCGCGCTGAATACGAAATGTTGTCTTCTAGTGTTACTTTGTTTATTTTATTATTGATTACAGTATTTTTATACTCAGCGTATATTTTGACGAGTTGAAAATTTAGATTTTATTGTATTTGAATTTCTCTTATATTGTTCCTTTTTTACTCTCTCTCTCTCTCACTCTCTTAGCATTTTCTTAGAGAAAATTATTTTTAGTATTTCTGTTGATTTAAATTTTTATATCTTGTATTTGGCTTGTTGTCTATTTTTCTTTCTCAGTCAGATTATTATAAAGTTTAATTTGGCTTTTATGTTGCTTGCCAATTTTTTTTTAATCTCACGCTTCTTAGGCGCTGTGTTCAGTTTTCTTTTCTTAGCTTCTTTTATCTTTTCGTGAAGATTAACGCTTCTTTGCGTTGCTGTTTTATTTTTGTACGCATGTCATGTTAATTGTTATTTTCGCTGAACAGGTGTTTTTCACTTATTAGCTGTTGTATTGCTGAAAATAATGTTTAAAGCTGGGCGAATTTGTTTTGGAATGAAACAACGTGCCACTTCAAAGGATGTCAATAGATTGAGGACAAGCAAATTTACAATAATTCTTTGGAATGTGTGATGAATGATCATTAACTATCAGTCGACTGATCTATGTGATATTTTACCTTCAAGCTACAATGATTCAACGGCATGTTTTGCTTTATTTAAAATTTTTTTTTTTATTACATATGGATCTTTCAATTTTTATAATAACCACTCTTTGCAAAATAATTTCTGCTTTAATACTAATTATATTGTTTATTAAAATCATTTTAGTCACATCTTTGTAAAAACAACCTGTAAGGTTAGTGAACTCTTCTGCTGCTGCTGCACTCCTTAAATATATTTTTTTTTGAAAATTAAAGAGACCCGTATTTAATGAAATATTGCCTGAAACTTAAATTTATGGCGATCGTTAAAGTTATAAAACATCAAGATGAAAAAGATAATCAACAGCGCAACAACAATAAAACTTGGTGAAATTCCTTAATTGCAAAATTTTTAATTGGTAAAAATAAAAATAATAAAATTAAACACAGCCAATAAAAAATAAAACTTTGCGTTGATCAATCTTTTAGCTGATGGTATAAAAAAACAAAAAAAAAAAAAATCGGCTTTTTATCGTAAACTTTATGTGTTTGTGAGAAAACAAATACATTTATTTTCAAAACTGTCAACACTGACATGTTTCGGCTGTATAGTATATAAAAAACAGATGTTTCAAGTTTCTAAAGTTAAATCAAGATTTCTTCATAAGGCAGATTGTTTGCATTTTAAAATAATCTTGCTTCTTCTTCTTCTTCCTTTTCGTTATTTGTTTTTATTATTATTTTCTTTCTATATTTCACAATCTTCTTTTATGGTTTTTTAAAAACTCAAAAAAAAAGAAGAAAACTTTCATCTTAGCCGCCTGCAAAACTGCAACCTTTGTGGTTTAGTTTTTATGTTTTTAACCCACTTAAAAAAATATTTTTTGCTTATAAGCATAGTCAAGGTATTTGTTTTCAAAAATAAACATTGTTGTTCGTTTTTTTTTTTTTTTCTAAAGTTTTGTTGTAATTTTTTTTTTTTTGGTTTGCTTTAGATATTTGGAGACAAAAACGTTTTTGTCCTACCTTGTTTATTTTTAATTACTTCAACTGAACAAAATACATTTATGACAGTCCAAATATTTTAAATCCGTGAACACCCTTGATTTTGAATTTTGGGCTTGACTTGGATAATAAATTTTATCAGATGTTTTATATTTAAATATTATAAATTAAAAAAAAACTAGTTCACTAGGTCTAACGTCAACTAAACAGAGAGGCCAAAAATGTGTTAAAACTGCAAATATTAACAGCAACAGTAACAGTAACAGAAACAGTAACATTAACATTAACATTAACAATAACAGTAACAGTAACAGTAACAGTAACAGTAACAGTAAAAGTAAAAGTAACAGTAACAGTAACAGTAACAGTAACAGTAACAGTAACAGTAACAGTAACAGTAACAGTAACAGTAACAGTAACAGTAACAGTAACAGTAACAGTAACAGTAACAGTAACAGTAACAGTAACAGTAACAGTAACAGTAACAGTAACAGTAACAGTAACAGTAACAGTAACAGTAACAGTAACAGTAACAGTAACAGTAACAGTAACAGTAACAGTAACAGTAACAGTAACAGTAACAGTAACAGTAACAGTAACAGTAACAGTAACAGTAACAGTAACAGTAACAGTAACAGTAACAGTAACAGTAGCAGTAACAATAACAGTAAAAGTAACAGTAACAGTAACAGTAACAGTAACAGTAACAGTAACAGTAACAGTAACAGTAACAGTAACAGTAACAGTAACAGTAACAGTAACAGTAACAGTAACAGTAACAGTAACAGTAACAGTAGCAGTAACAGTAACAGTAACAGTAACAGTAACAGTAACAGTAACAGTAACAGTAACAGTAACAGTAACAGTAACAGTAACAGTAACAGTAACAGTAACAGTAACAGTAACAGTAACAATAACAGTAAAAGTAACAGTAACAGTAACAGTAACAGTAACAGTAACAGTAACAGTAACAGTAACAGTAACAGTAACAGTAACAGTAACAGTAACAGTAACAGTAACAGTAACAGTAACAGTAACAGTAACAGTAACAGTAACAGTAACAGTAACAGTAACAGTAACAGTAACAGTAACAGTAACAGTAACAGTAACAGTAACAGTAGCAGTAACAATAACAGTAAAAGTAACAGTAACAGTAGCAGTAACAATAACAGAAACAGTAACAGTAACAGTAACATGAAATTCAATGTATCTTGTATCACGTACCATGTAAATTGTATCTTTATCTTGAATTTGGTATTTCACATCTTGAAGTGTGTATCTTGTATTGGATATGTTGTATCATGCATCCTGTATCTTGTATATTTTATTAAGAATCTTGATATCTTGCAAGATCTTCTATCTTGTGTCTTATCTCTTGTGTCTTGGTCTTTTATCTTGTATCTTTTACCCTGAATCTTGTATCCTGAATCCTGTATCCTGAATTTTGTATCTTAAATCCTTGTATCTTGAATTTTGAATCTTTAATCTTGCATCTTGCATGTTGCATCTTGCATCTTGTATTTTGTTTTTTTGAATCTCTAATCTTGTATCTTGTATCATGTATCATGTTTCTTGTATATTGCTTCTTGTATCTTGTATCTTTTATCTTGCATCTTGTATTTTGTATCTTGTATCTTGTATCTTGTATCTTGTATCTTGTATCTTGCATCTTGTATCTTGCATCTTGTTTTTTGTATTTTGAATCTTTAATCTTGCATCTTGAATCTTGAATCTTGTATTTTGTATCTTGTATCTTGTATCATGTACCTTGTATCTTATATATTGTATCTTGTATCATGTACCTTGTACCTTGTATCTTATATATTGTATCTTGTATCTTGTATATTGTATCTTGTATCTTGTTTCTTGTATCTTGTATCTTATATATTGTATCTTTTATCTTGTATCTTGTACCTTGTATCTTGTATCTTGTTTCTTGTATCTTGTATCTTGTATCTTGTATCTTGTATCTTGTATCTTATATATTGTATATTGTATCTTGTATCTTGTATCTTGTATCTTGTATCTTGTATCTTGTATCTTGTATCTTGTGTCTTGTATCTTGTATTTTGCATCTTGTGTCTTGTATCTTGTATTTTGCATCTTGTATTTCGTATTTTGAATCTTTAAGCTTGCATCTTGAATCTTGAATCTTGTATTTTGTATTTTGTATCTTGTATTATGTACCTTGTATCTTATATATTGTATCTTGTATCATGTACCTTGTATCTTATATATTGTATCTTGTATCTTGTATCTTATATATTGTATCTTATATATTGTATCTTGTTTCTTGTATCTTATATATTGTATCTTGTTTCTTGTATCTTGTATCTTGTATCTTGTTTCTTGTATCTTGTATCTTATATATTGTATCTTTTATCTTGTATCTTGTACCTTGTATCTTGTATCTTGTTTCTTGTATCTTGTATCTTGTATCTTATATATTGTATCTTTTATCTTGTATCTTGTACCTTGTATCTTGTATCTTGTTTCTTGTATCTTGTATCTTGTATCTTGTATCTTGTATCTTGTATCTTATATATTGTATATTGTATCTTGTATCTTGTATCTTGTATCTTGTATCTTGTATCTTGTATCTTGTATCTTGTATCTTGTATCTTGTGTCTTGTATCTTGTATTTTGCATCTTGTGTCTTGTATCTTGTATTTTGCATCTTGTATTTCGTATTTTGAATCTTTAAGCTTGCATCTTGAATCTTGAATCTTGTATTTTGTATTTTGTATCTTGTATTATGTACCTTGTATCTTATATATTGTATCTTGTATCATGTACCTTGTATCTTATATATTGTATCTTGTATCTTGTATCTTATATATTGTATCTTATATATTGTATCTTGTTTCTTGTATCTTATATATTGTATCTTGTTTCTTGTATCTTGTATCTCTTATCTTGTATCTTGTAACTTGTATCTTGTATCTTGTATCTTGCAGCTTGTATTTTGTATTTTGAATCTTTAATCTTCCATCTTGAATCTTGAATCTTGAATCTTGAATCTTTAATCTTGCATCTTGAATCTTGAATCTTTTATCTTGTATCTTATATATTGTATCTTTTATCATGTACCTTGTATCTTATATATTTAATCTTATATATTGTATCTTGTATCTTATAATTGTATCTTGTATCTTGTATCTTGTATCTTGTATCTTGTATCTTGTATCTTGTATCTTGTATCTTGTATCATGTATCATGTATATCTGAGCTTCAGTCCATATGAAACTTGTTTATTTTCTTCTGTGGCTTGAATTTTGTATATATATACGTCCACTCATACTGCGTAAAGGGTGTAATAATTTTGTCATGACGTGTGTAACGCCCATAAGAAGACGTGATAGGTATAGAAAAGTATATCGTCACCTTAATATAGAAAGGACGTTATACTATGTTCACACTGAGATCTAATTAGGTAATTTCGTAAGATAATTTCGAAATTGTGCAAAAGTGTTCACACTAGGCTTGGATAATTTCGTTTGACGTTTGATTTATTTTTTTTTCAATTCGTTACTGGCCACATTCAGCACTCTCAGCAGTTGCCAGCTTAAATGTTGAATTAAAAATAGAAAATTCTTACTCAAAGTAAGTTTTGTAAAATTATTTCGCCGCACATAGCCGTAAATTTTATCAATTGTACAACTTTAATTTATTCAAAACATCGCTCACCTATGTTTCACTAAATGGGTTGCTAACCGAAGGGTCAAAACGTTTGATTTATTTTTTTGGCAATTCGTTACTGGCCACATTCAGCACTCTCAGCAGTTGCCAACTTAAATGTTGAATTAAAAATAGAAAATTCTTACTCAAAGTAAGTTTTGTAAAATTATTTCGCACATAGCCGTAAATTTTATCAATTGTACAACTTTAATTTATTCAAAACATCGCTCACCTATGTTTCACTAAATGGGTTGCTAACCGAAGGGTCACAACAGCTAAGTATCTGAATGTGGCCATTATCATGTGTCATTTATAATTTTGACTGCTCACATGAAATGGATAACAAGATTGTTAAAACGTCACAAAAAGGCTGTGTTTAATCCACACTATATTTAGATTTCAGGGTTGCAAGTGCATTTTTGCCTAATTTCGTGAGTAATTTAAACGAATTTACCTTGTTTGAGGTAATTTCCAAATCAACAAATTAGATCATTTCAGTCGAAATTACACAAAATCTCGAAATTACCTAATTTGATCTCAGTGTGAACATAGTATAACTCACAATTTTACACGGAGATACAAAAATCTTAATAAGTTCTTAAAATCTTTTGCAATTAAAAAAGTTTTAATCCATATTGTAATGAAAATCAGTATTTAAAACCTTATTTATGGTTTTTTTTGGTTTCATTGAGCGCATTCTAACAGAAAATGCAAAAAAGACGATTTCTAAAAATTATGAGTTACGTCCTTCTATATTAAGGTGACGATATATATTCTTGATCAGCATCAGCACCTGAGTTGATTAAGCCATATCTGTGTGTCTGTCCGTCCGTCTTTGGGCACGATTACAGCCGTAATTTTCAAGCTATCGTTATGAAATTGGATTGTTGAGCTTATTTTTAAAAAACGGAAATCAAATTCGAAAATGTGTCAAATCGGATAAAAACCACGCTTACCTCCCATACAACTGCAATAATGAAAACTCTATAAAGAACCAAAAAATTTAAGCTAATAAACTGAAATTCGGTATTTGTTTATCCTATGTCAAAAATGAGGTGTGCTAGAAAAATAGTCATCATCCACACGCTAACACGCCCATCTCCCATACAACTCCAAAATTTAAAACTGTATAAAGATGTTTCTGTCGAAACAACAAAAATAAAATTAGGTATTTATTCGTTCTATATCGTTACGAAGACATTTTAGAAATATGGATTTTATTTTATTTTACGGAGATTTATTTCATTGTGAAATCAGACTCCAACTAGATTGCAAATTTTCAAAGAAAAATCACAGATTTAAAATACCATGTCGAAATTTAGATTCCAACTTTGGATATAGTAAGAGAAGAGTGACCTTTAAAAAACAATTTGTGCACTGCTATTTTTTTGACCGGAGTAAATTCAAGCGATTTTGATAATCATGAGTGCCTTCAAGAGTGTCAAAAACAAAGGTTTTCTTTGTAACTTTTTTTTTTTTTTTAATTTGAAGTTACTCTAATTTCATAATAATCTAAAACTGTTTATTTTTTAAAAATTATAAAATTATGCATTAATATAATTCTTATTAACCTTCAAAATCAAGACAACGATCTGTGGAGGTTTTGTTATTAGATTTAAAAATTTTGTTGAGCACAAATAATATTTGATTTCTATAAAAATCGTGAAAATTTAAATTGACCAAATTATATTTTATTCTACATGATATTGATCTGGCTTAATGTTCTCAAAAATTGACTGAACAAATAAGTTGAATCAATTGAAAAAATGTTAAGTCTTGTACATTCCAAAAGATAACTTTATAACTTACTTTAAAAAAATTAAAAAGTCGATAGCGTGAGTGATTATTTCTTAAAGCAGGTATTAACCAAAGATTTCATATAAGGAGCTGTTCTTCCAGTTTGGTCTCTTGACATAAATTGCGTTAAAAATATAGAACTATAGAAATATAGAAAATATAGAAAATTTTTCCAAAAGTGCGATACAATTTCGACTGAAAAACATGTAAAAGCATGTTCCAAAATAGTAGGCGGATCAAAGTCTGGTGAGATCGTTTTGAAAATATTCAAACATTTTGTATATCTATTTCTCTGTCTAATATTTAATGAAAATAAATAAATTTCAAAATATCAAGACACAACATACATAGTTGATATATTAAAATAAACGTTTTATTTAAAGTTTTATAAAAATTTCACTATGTAAACGAAGAAAAGGCAATAAATCTACAAAAACATATACCTATAAAAACAAAATATGTATGTCACTGTATAAGTTTTGTTGTTATTTTATCGCTTTTTTATTGACAAAATTGTTGTTTTTGGCTTATTACGTCATTGCCGCCTTGTACAAGTAGAAATTGAATTTTTATAAAAATAGCTGAACACGTCAACCAACAGCAAACAAGCAAACAAGCAAACGATCGAGCAATCAAGTCACGATCGTGCGTCTCTCTTGCAAATTATTATAGCCAGTGTATGAGTGTTTGTATCTGTGTGTTTATCTTGCAAATTAAACGATAAAGCTAAAAAAATAAATAAAAATAAATAAAATTCTGAGTATTAATAAAAGCTACTAACTGGCTATTTAAGCAAATTTTTTCAAGTCTTAATCGGAAGTTTAAAAAAAATTCATAGGGAAGTTGTGTAAAAAATTGTATGTCATGTTAATATCAGAAACATGAGCACCAAGAGCTACAAAGAGCGAGAGAGGCAGGCATTGAGTTAAAATACGTCATTGAGAGAAATAACAAGAGTTTTTTTTTTTTTATTAAGTCATTTGATAACTCATACTAAATTTATAAACATTTATTACAACCGAGAAGAGCTTTGATCTATTCTGTTAAAAGTTATTTTTTTTTGTTGTTGTTTAATTAAAATTAATGGCTTCCATTTAGGAGAGACTAAAGTTGTTTATTTTCAATTTAATATTGAGTGTAGTGAGTGAGTAGGTAGGTGGTGACGAAACGATCGTCATCAATATATTTATTTCATCATCATTAATGTGAGAACGCAAGAATACGAAGCATAAAAACTAAATTTGCTTTCAACTCAAGGTCAACGCTGTATATCTTACTATTCTACTCTTGATAACCATAACTAACTCTCTCTCATGATCAGTTTTCTTATTTCAACTGATTTTCGAATTGATTATAAATTGCAGTTAAAATTAGATAAATTATGTTATGAAATAGAATTTGAGCTAAACTAGTTGTTGAACTTTGTATTGTTTAACTAAGTTAAAACGAAAATGAAAATTTTATTAGAAAATTTAAATTAAAAAAAAACATTTTAAATCAACATATATAAACTTATAAAAAATTTTTTTGAAAGATCGATTCAAATGATGGTTCTTAAAGGCATGATTTCAAAAGTTGGTGAAATAATCAAAAGATAATATAAAACCATCGTGGTGACCGTGGCATGCAGGTTAAGAGTGTGGCTTAGCATACACGGAGTTCGATTCCCATTCGCGGCGAAAAGTTTTTTTCAATAAAAAATTTTTCTGATCGGTCACCACCTTCTCTGCAGACAATGGCAAACATCAGAGAGTAAATAATGCCATGAAAAGCTTCTTCACACAACACAATTGATCATAAGAAACTCGGTCAAGGTCCTTTCAAGGGCTGAAATGGCCAATTTGTTTGTTTGTTTGTTTAATATTAAACCATTAACGGTGAAAGCCAAAAATTTTGAATTATTTCGAAACGAATTATTCCAATTCTTTTGTAATTAAGAATAGACATGCGCCTCTACACATATGTAAAATTCATCGTTAATGGGTTAAGAACACGGTATTTTTTTAATAAAAATCAACAGTTTGATGCTATTTAAACTAGCATTTGACATTTAAAATTAGTGCTTTGATATTTTATGACAATATTAACAACAAAACCGGCATTTTTGATTTATTAAAAAAAAATTGTTTGTTAAATTTTACATTTTCAAGAGTAAAATAAAAAGTTTTTAAACACTTTTTGTTGGAATGAATTAAATGCGTTTAGCAATAAAATAAATGTGCATTATTAAACTTAAAATTCAATGCTATCAACACATAATTTCAAGTACAAAAAAAAAACAATGGCAACCAAGAATTTCATTGCAGTTAGTAGTAACAGATATTGTAGCGTACGTTACAAATGCATGCAGCTGACAAGTTCAAGTTTATTTTACTGACTTTTTTGCAATGTTTTGAATTTTTTTAATTAATTTTATCCATATAAGGCATTTCAATGATTTTTTTAAGTGTCGTGTATAACCGAGGACTGTCGTGGTTGACATCATGACATTAATGTAGCGTTAAATTAAATACAATGCAATTTTAAGCTAACATTTTTTAATAATATTTTTTTTTAAACATTATTACATGTCTTGTGAATATTATAAGAAACAAGTATAGAAAAAATTGCGCACAAAATTCTCATAATTTTTAATTGATTAAAAATTGTCACTCTGTAAAACAAGACTGACGTTAAAATGATCATTTCATACAAAGGTTTTGAGCCGATAAAACTTGTTTTATTCGAAAAATTTAGATGTTGGGGTGTACGTAATCAGAATAGATAAATGGGATTCGTTAGTATCAAGGGGAATTTGTCTCCAAAAACCACTTTTGTTCAATAACTTTGTGGAAAATCTGAGAAGCAAATAATATATTTTCCGTACCATGGTGACTTATGTTGTATTCAAATGTTAAAATTTGTTTGACAGAAAAATATATATACCCTACGGAGAAAGCAGGGTCAATTGTCGTAACGCGACCGGCCCTGTGACAATTCTTATTTAACACATCACAGCACAGGTTCGATATAACTCAGAATGGGACCAATAATTTTCAAATGTGTTTTGCTATATTTATTTTATTGTTTCGTATCTCAGTGGAAGTGCGCTTGACTGTCATGCGGAAGACGTGGGTTCATATCCTGACTGTGTAAGTTTAAAAATTTAAATTTCATAATTTAAATTCCAATTCCGTTTCACAACTGCTTGCTTAAAAATAACCTCAAAAAATAAGTTTGTTCAAAATCTTGAAAACAAAATTGTACATTTAATTTTTTATTTTAAAAGTTTTTAGTTGTTGTCTTCTTTAAATATGTAAAGGCTTGATCATTAAGCTCAATAATAACTCTCAATGAAAAAAAAATTTAAATAAAAAAAAACTTTTGGTGGCTTTTTTCGGGGATTGAAACCAGTTCAGTCGACTACTAAACGTGAACGCTACCAAGCTAGGCTAAACATGAACTTCCACAACATACATTCAATTTTATTAAAAACCTTCTATAGACCGGCTACTGACTAGGTCCAAATGTATCTATGACGTGTCAATTAACCCCTGCCGATATAGTTTTGAACTGTTTCAAATGACGCCCACTTTGGTTAAAAGTTTGACTTTCAAAATATGATTTAGAAATGTTCAAAAATTTTCCGGATTGGTTTTTAATTTTTTGGAAATATCAATTTGGAGATTTTAATTGACTTTCCATTTTCCATTACCTGAAAATAATTTCAAAGGTTACTGATTTTTTGAAAAAACACGATATCGAAATAGACAAAATTTTTATTAAAACATCATGAAAAATTAACAAGACAAAGGAAATTCTGTACGCTCGCTACGAGAAGATGGTCTGGAGCGTAGGGAATGTATACCTTTGATTTAAAAACGTCACCCTAGAGATAATCAGTCCAATCATGAAACTTTTTCTCCCGGAAGTTGTGAATCGGAGTTTCCGTTTTTAAGATACTTTTTGGAAATTTTTAATGCAAATTTGTTCATCAATCGCCAATATTCATGAATGTTAAATAAAAAACTGAGATATCTTTATCTGCTATCTTAAAAACGGAAACTCCCATTTACAACTCCCGGGAGAAAATTTTTCATGATTGGGCTGAATAACAGAAATACGTTGAAAAAAAACCTTGGCATCACAGCCTGATGCCCACACAGGGACTTAGTCTAGACAACGCAGATGACTCTGTAGGTTCCAGTAAGCAAGTCAGCCCCGTGGACGAGCCTTCAGCATAATACAGCTTGAAAAATTGTCAAGGATTCAACAAATCTACCGGGTTTCAAGTCACCGAGGTATTGACAAAAACGAGAGGGCGGACGGATTAGCAAAGGCGGGTTCGAAGCTGGTATCAGAGCACTTAGAACACGTACCTATGCCAGGACTTGTACAAAAACCTGGAAACTAGAGCCAAGCTTAGATATAAAATTATTCTGAGATGAAAAGGTACGGCAACATGCTAAATCTCGAGAGTTATGTGTGATATATCATGTGCAATGTGCAAAACGGACTCCGCAGCTACAGCAGGATATTGGTGGGTATGCTCACGGGTCACTGCATGGTGAAGGCTCACGCAAAAAGGCTGGGTATTAAGACAGCTGCCAATTACAGGAAGTACAAGGAACAAGACGTCGAACCCTGGAGTACCTACTTTGCAGGTGCCCCGCCTTACTTAGATCTAGACTAAAACTTAACCACTTAGACTCATCGACGCTTTAAAGACCGTATGGTTTATGTGAGTTTTCACCATAGCTGTTAAATTTCAATTACGATTAGTAATCAATTAGATTATTTTTCAAAAAAAAATTATAATCATTATATAATCCTTGGGGGATAAGTTTCTGATATGTAATTGATTACGATTACAAATAATCAAATAATAATCACGATTCCTTGAAATTAAGGAAATAATCAAAAATAATCAACAAAAATAATCCGATTATTTTAAAAGATTACTTTTGATTATTTTAAGTTTTTGAGCCTAAGAAGTAAAAATTCTTAAAATAATCAAAAATAAACAAAAGTAATCTTTACAAAAGAATCGGATTATGTTTGTGGATTACTTTTCGACTATTTTCGTATTTTCAAGTAATCGTGATTATAATTTGATTATTTGTAATCGCAATCGTTTGATTACAGAGCCAAACAGAAAAGAATCATACTTAATCAATTTTTTCAAATGTTTTATAAAAATAATCGAATTACTAATGAATACGATTAATAATCATTATTTAACAGCTATGGTTTTCACAGAGAGACAGTGGGTTTAATTTAACCTAAACTATCATGAACAATTTTTGAGAGGCTTCTTTGACTTATTAAAAGACATTTTTGACGTTAGGAAAATTTTCATTCACATAATTTTTCCAAATTTTTTTAAGGACATACATTTACTTCAAATAAATGAGCAGTTCTTGTAATCATAGGAAACAGAAATTTAATTTTGTAAAAAAAAATTGTTGTATACTTAAGATTTAAGGTATAAGCTTTAGGTTTCACCATTCAGTCAAGTGCAAAAGAGTGCAAAAGAAAGGGAAAATCAAGTGAAACAAGTGTAGAATGTTCGTTCTACTCGTATGTGTGACGAGAAATTATATTAACATGAGAATTTGAATTTGAGGGAATTATTATGCCTTTTCCTTAATCAATTCAAGTTTTTAAGCAATTCAATTCATAAAAATTCTTAAATTTAATTATCAAAATTGTAAGTCGTGAATATTAAGGAATTTTTAATTTCAGTTGATTAGAAACAAGGAATTATATGAATTTGGTATTAGGACAAATCAAAGTGACAGGTTAACTGGGAATCGAACCGGGGTGCTCTGAGTTGACAGAGACGTACGCTATCGCTCAACTCATTAATATTCATTAATTTTATTTTATCGCTTTGTGATCGAAATCTAAAAAAGCCTCAGAATTTAAGATTTTTCATTACGAATTAAGCAAAAAAAAATTTTGCAGTTAAAGATATTTTTTATAAAAAATTTTGAATCAAATTGTATTTTAAAAAAAAAAATTTTCAAACTATAGTTTTTCCGGAAAATCTTAGTTTTATATGAAAAATAATAAAGAAAACATTGAAATATATCAATAATATATATAATATTTATATTAAATGTGAATAAAAGTTTTTTAAAAAAGCATTCATGCAAATAACAAAACAAAAAATAAAACACGCTATGATATTGAAAACTTGAACTGACAAAAATTTAACCGAATGTCATTGACATTTAAACTTTACTCGACGCTTATTGCATGAACGATCAACCAAACGACCCAACGACCGACAAACAGACTGTCCGACAGACAGACAGACAGACAGACAGTTAATACATTAACTGACAGACAGTCATGCCAGACATGCTGCCCAACCCAAGCAGAAAATAAATACTGTCTGTTCTTGGCGCGAGTTCATTTCACAAGTTGTTGGTTTGCGTTTTTCACGCGAAATCGACACCGGAGCCTGATTTCGCTCATATGTCTTATTGGAGTGTTGTTAGCTGTTGGCTGGGGGGGGTGGTGTATTGTTGCTGAATCGTATTCTTTCCAAATATGGTTTATTTGGTATTGTTGTTGTTGTTGTTGTTGTTGCTGCTGTTGTGTTAGTGTGGTTTATTTTATTTGCTGTTTCGCTGGTATTTATTGTGAAATATGTCAAATATGTAGGTATTAATTATGGCGCCAAATGTTAAAAGCTTGCTTAAATTCAGTTGGTTGTCCAATACAGAATGCATTGTCCGTGGGTTCATTGCCTTACTCCCCTTCCCCCCCTCCTCGCTGTCACTGTTTCACTCAAGTATTATTATGAGCTTCTATGTTTTTCTTTTAAGGAGATGCAGGATGGCTTTTTTTTTGTTATTTGCTTTTTAGATTTATTACGTGTTGCACCTTTTTGAGCAAGAAAAATAACTCTTTAGATAAGCGTTTAAATTTGCATTATATAGTATAGTGCGGGTTTAGAGTTTGTTTTGCTTTTAAGCGATATATTAACGTCTTTGCAAAATTGAAAAAAAAATACTATAACGTGACTGAAATTGCGAATAATTCGGGTTATTTTCTCTGGTGAAGTCGATGACTTCGTAAACTGAAGCTAAAAATGGCAGAATTGTGATGTTGTTGTTTTTTTTTTGCTGCCATAAAACATTATATACGTACATAAGGCCCCCCTTAATAATAACAACTACAGCTAAAATATATACAAAAAATCACCCACACAAAAGATTATATTTGCGCATAAAATTAACTTCATATATTTTAATTTTTTTTTTTTTTTAGCACATTTAGCTTCATTTAAAAAATACAAACATTGGATAAATATCACCGGATGTTTAAGTATTTTTATGTTGAAAAAGAAATATTATTTAAAAGTACGGCACCGAACAATCGGGTAAAATCCCGTCTGTACTTTTTTGCTGGAACACTAAAACGAATTTTCGATAAGCAGGCGTAGGCGTGTATTTTTCTTTTTTTACCACTTCAGATAATTATTATTTAAGAAAGCAAGTTTCGGGATGATTTAAAGTAATTAATGAAATAGTTTTTAGCAGAAATAATTTGAATAAAGTTATTTTTAAAAGAAATAATTTTTAAATATTTATAAAGAGCAAAAATAAATCATAAGAACTGGTTAAACGAGTGAACAACTAGAATTAATATAAAAGTAAGAAAAAATTGCAATCATTGGTCTCCAACCTCGTAATTAAATATGTAAATTGATTCAATTAAGAAACAACAACAACAACAACAACAACACAAACAACAACAACAACAACAACAAAGTCAGATTTTGCAGACATGCGTTATTTAACTCAATTACTCATTCGTTACACTCACAGAAAGTGTGGCAAGAAAATATGAAGTTTTTATTGAATTTTAAAAAAATAGGTTTGCTTAATAAAAAAGCTAAAGAGAAAAAATAAAGGGTGGAAAAATGAAAAGTTATTTTAAGACATTGTTAGAATGTGATTTACAGTCAGGCATGTGACGATATGGATGGGAGGAATTATTGCCACCAACTAATGTGCATTATTGCCACAATTTTAAATTAAAAACTTCCCAAAATGCGAATTATTGCCACAAAAAGTGCCACTAAACTAGTGGTGGCAATAATTCACATGGTAAGTGTATTATTGCCATAAATTGGTGGCAATAATTTTTGTGGCATTAATGCACGTGGCTGTATGCATTATTGCCACTACAATTAGCAAAAATCATATCATGCAGTACCAGGAAATTTACGTCACGTGTTTTATTATTATTTATTGTTGAGTATTATTGCCACAAAATCGTTGGTATTATTTTCAAGGCCGTTTAAGATGCCACCATTTTTTTGGCTTATAAATTGATTTGCTCTTGTGCGGAAATTTTAGAAACAATAACACCAATGTGGTGGCAATAATGCGTTTGGCATTCATTCTCAACCTAGTGTATTGTTGCCACATGTGACAATAAGCCACGTGACGTTAATGCTCAGTTCTGCTTCTGCATGATTTGATTTTTGCTAAGTTTAGTGGCAATGTTCTTAATACCACACAGCCATGTTCTTAAATACCACGAAAATTATTGCTACCAATTTGTGACAATAATACACTCGACTTGGCAGTAAAAGTGCCACCTTATGTTGTCTGCGTTATTGCCACCATCAAATTTAATGCCTCCACGATATGTAACAATTTAAACAGCTTTTCGCACTAATTTTTGTTTTCAGAAAATCAACATTCCAAAATTTATTATTATATTTTCATATTAATTTCATATATCTTTTATGATGATGAATTATGAAGTGATGATTTTTAATCTGGTTATTGTAAGTGGCAAGCGTGCACGACTGCCAATCGAGAGGATCCGGGTTCCAATCCGGCCAGGCCATGGTCCTAAGCTTTTAAGAACCTTTTAAGCTTTTTATTCAACCTTTTTTTATAATTTTTCTAGAAATGAAATAGGCTTTGATTTTTAATTTTTGTATTAAATAATCTCTGTCATTTCTAAAAACCTATCAGTTGTAACGTTCAGTCGAGTAAGTTGTGAGAAAATGAACTCGAACGAGGAGCTTCGCAAAAAAGTTTTGGACATTTGGACTCAAAATCTCACAGTTACTAATAAAAAACTAGCAAAACTATCTGGAGCAACTAACCATACAGCACGAAAAGCCGTTTTGAGATTTAAGGAACGTCTTTCCGTACAAAATAAGCCGCGAAATGGGCGCCCGAAGTAGTCTGCTAACTTAAATCTTGAAAAGAAAGTGATCACTCTGGTAAAAGCCAATCGATCAATGTCAACCAGAGATGTAGCCAAAAAAGCTAGGACCAGCCATGTTCAGGTAATTCGCATTAAGTAACGCAATGGTATTAAGACGTACAAGAAGAAAAAAGTTCCAAAACGAAGCGAAAAACAAGCAGCAAAAAGCATTTCTTTGTTCACGAAAACTGTACGAGAAAAAACTTGCAAACAAAAATTTCTATGTTGTTATGGACGATGAAACGTATGTAAAAATGGATTTAAGGACTTTACCTGGTTACCAATTTTACTCCATGGCACCTGGAGAATATATTGAGGAGTTTGAAAAAACAGTTCAAATAAAGATATATGGAAAAAATATTAATTTGGCAAGCTATTTGCGAATGTGGGAAAAAATCATCTCCATACTTTACAGTGGGGACAATAAATACAGATATTTATGTCAAAGAATGCCTTCAAAAACGACGTTTGCCTTTCTTACGGCACCATGTTGGTGTAACATTGTTTTGGCCCGATTTAGCCCCGGCAAATTACGCCAAAGCCACTCAGAAGTGGTACAATGATCACAATGTTCATTATGTGACAAAAGATCTCAATCCGCCAAATGTGCCAGAACTGTGACGAATCGAACGCTTTTGGGCTTTAATGAAAGGAAAGCATACAAAAATTGGAAAAGCAACGAAAACTATTCCTGAAATGAAAACCATGTGGTGTAAGGCGTCCTCAGAAGTGTCAGAAATGGTTGTGCAACATTTAATGGAGGGTCTTGTAAGGAAAGTACGAGCATATGGAAAGCAGCCAATAAATTAATAATATTTTTTGTGTAAATTTAATTGAAATATGTATTTAAGTAGTGGTAAAAATATGAATTAAATCAAATTTAAAATTTCTTTAAAAGAAGAGTTTTTTATTTTGCAAAACTTTTTGTACCGGTTCTTAGCTTGCGTTACTTCTTTGCTCATTTCTTATCAACTCAAATGAAAAATTCATCAAAATATACGACTTTACAACTTTAAGTTGATAGTGAAGTTATTTAAACTAATTAAAATTAAAATGATTGGTTCAAAGCCTAAAAAACTATTGTAGATATTACCAAATCAGACCTATTCAGTCAAGTCTGCTTTGTTTCGGAAAAGGGGATATAGATAAGTAGGTGGCGGAGAGCTATATCAACATGCTATTTTGATTTTGAGGCAAGTGTTATGCCTTTACCTCAGTCAATTCAAGTTATTAAGCAATTTCATTCCACAAACATCTCTGTCACCAACTACAACTTCTAAAGTCGTATATATTGATGAATTATTAATTTCAGTTGATTTGAAAGGAGGAAAGAATTAAAGAAAGGTAAAAGCGTAGGACCATGGCCTGAGCGGGTTTCGAACCCGGAACCTCTATGTTGGCTGTCAAGCACGCTTACCACATTTTCTACCGAGGCCGCAAAATCATTATTTCTGTTGCATTATTAAGAGTCTGGCGTAACCCTTATATACTTAAAGTTAAAATACTTATTTAATTTTATTTTAGCATGGAATGAAAATATGGTGTATATTTGTTTAATCAAAATTTTTACATATTTAAACTCACTTTCATTTTCTTTTGACACTCTAAAATATTAAACAAACATTTCATAATATAATTAACAAGTTCTTTTTCTAAAGATTTAAACATTTAAATAGCCTGATCTGTTCAGTAGCGGAATTTCCAAAAAGTTAAGTTAAAAGATCGATAATCGTTGCTTAGCTGTTTGGAAATTCCACTAGAGGTTGAGAATACAAAAACAACAAAAAAAAAAACACTTCGCAAGTACCGTTTGTAGGGCATCCAAATCATATGTTCTTTGAAGCTCACCACCTACCTCTACAAATGCAATATTTACCCACCCATACCAAGAAATTACTCGAGTTAATCCGCAAAATGAACGCATACTTCAAAATTTTAAACCAAAAGTCAAACCAGGGACGACTTACTTCCTCCCTGCTTCATTATTGGTGGCGACAATGACGTTGCTGTTGACGCCGACGGGACGGAATGCAATAAATTAATGAAACGCAAATACATTATTTTCTGTAGTTGTTGTTTATGTTGTTGTATTTTTATGTCAAACTGAAATAAAAACGTAACAAATTACTTGCAAAATGCATGTCTGTACGTATGTTTGTTTGTACAAGTAAGTATGTATTTAAATATGTGCTGGCTGCCGTCTTTGTTCTCCAATAACTAAAACGCAATAAATGCAGACACGCGTTTTTTCCTTTAACATATGTAGTGAAAAAAAAGGAGTTAAAGCGAGCAAATTAATTAAAAAAAAAAAAAACAAAACAAAACATCATAAAATGAAGGAAAAGGACTTTTTAGGCACGTGCGTTTCAACAAGCAGAAATTAATAAAATAAATTAACTTAAGAGGGCGTGTTGACTGAGAAATTACTTTGGAACAATGTGTCAAAGAATTGCCATAAGTCAGAATTAACTTAAAAAAAAAAAAAAAAAATTAATATTCTAAAAATACAAACAGAAATATTGCAGAGATTTTTCAACGGATTAGCGTTATATGTTGAGCAAGTGAGGTACAAAAAAAGGAAGGGTGGAGTGCAAAAAAAAAACAACTTGAGGTATGTTCTTCAAGTTATAAAATAAAGTTTAGTACAGTTATTAGGGAGACAAAATTTTGTAAAATGAATTAACCCAATTAGCAAGAGAACTTTGAAATAAGCTTTCAACAAGCTTTGAAATGCAAACATTTAGCTTGGAAAAAGCTTTAGATTACTATTGGAATATGCTAACAATTGCTAAATAAACAATTGGAAAAACATAAGGGGTATTCTCGCAGTATAGCAAAGATGCAAAATTTGTGAAAATGCAACCTTGCAATACTGCAATATGCAACACTGCGGGAGCGCACAAAAACATAAATATTGTGAAAATTAAAAGAAATGTCGCGAACAGGCGAAAACAAAAAATTTAAATACTTACGCTAACGCACACGAACTAAAATTAACAAATTTGTCTCAATCAGAGTGCACGGTTGCACGTCCACGCTAAAATGGGTGTCAGTGTTGCACAAATTGCATGAATTGCAAAACTTTTACCGCTTGTATTTTGTTGTTATGTCGTTGGACGGGTTGCAAGATTCTGCAACTTTTGCAATTCTTGCACCTTGCAAGGGTTTTGCAAGACAGCGAGAATACCCCTATTCTTTAAAAGCTTAATTTAAGTATTTTTTACAATTGGAAATAAGTATCGAAAATAAATCGGGAAACGACTCGTTAGCTTGACTTAATGATTTTAATAACCCAGGTTCAATTTTAAACTAAACCAAACCATGCTTAGTTTCTTAAAATTTTAATTGAGTAAAAATTTAATATCGTAAAAATTGATTTATCGTGCATTGAACCGCAAACCATCACATACGATTCGAAAGCTCCAATGTTGCGCTGAATCTTTGCTGTCTGACATTTTTATACATGTATATATAAAAGCGGTTTGAACAGTTGCAAGGCAAGCCTTTCCAAGTATTATTGTATAAAACTTACTTTTTGTGTTTTACGCAATAGTTATACAAAGCAAATTGGAAATTTATTATCTTGGCAAATGCTTTTCAAGCATGCTTGAAAAAGGCTTGGTTTTTGTAGTGAATGCTCAAATCACTATTTCTAACTGGCTGATTGAGATGATGAGATGATGTAACATTATCGACTTGGCGCTCTGAGCTTATATCACTTATTCTCATTCATTCAATGAGCGAAACTAGCTTAAACGGCTAGGCAATTTTTAGCATACACAGCCACGGAGCCAAATTCACGTTTCTGTAAGGAAGGATTTAATTAGCATTTATTGAAATTAAAGGAAGTTTTATTTAATAATGTAGTTTGGCTTTTAACATGGTCATTAGTAGAAGTTTGTATAGGGGCCAGTCGGTAAAAGTCTATAGGAAGAAAAATTCACGAATGCATTAAAAAAAAATTGAGCAGTTCTAATAAAATATAATCTATTCTTTGAATATATAAAAATGTTTAAGATTTTTTAATTGAATTTCAACAAAATTGTCAGCCGGATCATTCTTATATGGATAAAAAAAAAAAGTCAACCGGTCGGGGTCTCAAAAGTTAGAGGAACTCATTAAAATGATTTTTGCATATTTTTTTTTAAAATCGGAAAAAAACCGCCGAAGCAATTTTGATGCTCCTGAAGGTCCTTTTTGGCAAAAAAAAAACATGTTTTTTGCTTGTAACTTTTTATTTTTCAAAGAACGCGAATTGCAAAAAAAAAAGTATGCAGAAATCATTTAAATGAGTTTCTCTAACTTTTGAGACCCCGACCGGCCTAATCTAAATATCGATCCGGTCTATTGTTGAATAATATGGAATACTAAAAGAAAAGCCCGTCCTACAACGGGTCGCATTCAAAATAATTATGTAGCAGACGATGACAAAATGTTAACATTCAACTCAAATGTTGTTATTTTGCAGTCGCCGTCAATGTGTCGTTTCTAAATAAATTTTGTGTGCATACTTTTAGGCTGACAATTTGTTTGTAGAATAAAAGCAATGCAATAGCAAGAATGAACAGTTTGAGAGATATAAGGTGTCGAGTGTGACACTTGAGTTTTTTGTATTAAGAGAAAAAAAAACCCAATTTGAGTTAGGAAAACATATCCTTGACATTTGGACATAGGTCCAACATAGGTCTTGACATAGGTTAAATGACAAAGATTTTATTTCAAATAAATTTACAAATATTTTTAGAAATATGTGCTTCGATTAGATGAAAAGTAAGAAAAAAATAAATTATTTTCAAAAAAAATTTTAGTCTTCAATATAATTTTGATAAAAAATTATGCAAATATTGTACGACGTATGAAAGTATGCACAGAAATTTTTTGTTTTAAAATTAATTACGAAACTTTTTTTGTATAAAAAGTGATGTGTACAAATCGAATACATTATTGATCATTCTGGGATGATTTACTAGTTTCTACTACTTTTATTCACGTTCATAAAAAAAAATAAACACGCTCATTGGTGCATATTATATGTGATTTAAGATTGTTTATCAAAAAACAAATATCGGCAAATCCAGAAAAAGTAAAACTAAACCTTAAAAAACAAAAATGCTTTAAGTTCAATAAAAAAAACATGCAACGTTAAGGATATTGTTTGTGTTTTTCTACGGTAAAAGCATTTTGAAAAAAACATATTGTTTCCTTAAATTGTAACTGATTTTATTGAATGTATTTTTAATCTGTAGCAAGTTGAAAAGAAATTAAACCTACCATTTTTTTTATTTGATATTTCGCGATTTAAATATCACAGCCCAGTAATATAATATTTACAACTGAAACATTTTCTATAGAAAAGTAAATATTAAAATTTTTTTAAAAATCATTTTCTATCGAAAAATATGATTTAAAAAAGTTATTCAAAAGTGAAACGTGAGTGACAATTTTTATTGATAAGTTGGATTATCTTGGAAAATAATTGGCTGGCACAATTTATGTCTCTCTTTGTTTGTGATTTACTTTTTATATAAGATAAGTGATTTTTGTATTTTTTTTTAAATCAAGCAGACGCAATTATTTTTCATTAAAAAATCATTTGAATAAGTGAAACGTGAGTGACATTAAATTTTTTTTTGTTTATTTTTGTATTAGAAATGAAAGAAGATGACGAAAACATCAAGAAAAAGTGAAAGCGACACTTAAAGAACGTATGGAAAAAATATACAGAAAAATTATAGTATAATCCGGATTCATATAAGAAAACAAACTTAGTAAAGATTAAAAAGATCTAATTAAATCTTTATTTTAAGACGTTGGCCTCGACGGAATTGCTAATAGGTCAGTCATATAATCAAATTTGGCACGGTCTTTGGTTTTTAATGAGCGTAAGGAACAACGAATTAGGGTTTCGTACAGTTCAGGGTTTACATATAGATGCGGATGCAGGACCGGAATAAATTTTGTTAAAATTATATATATCTGAAATAGTTTTTGTGTTGTTGTTATATCATGAATTATTTGTTCAACTATATTATGCTTAGATAATCCTTTCAATAAAAAATTTTTTTCTTTTTTGTATAAAAATTTTCTTAATATTAAGAAAAAATTTTTTTTCACCAGATTAACCACGGTGAAAAAAAAGATAATTAAAATTGTTTTGAAACGTGGTTGACACCAACGCGAAACGTGAGTGACAAAATCAGTAATTGAAAAAATCTTAAAATTCTGAGAAAAAACTTCTATTCAATTAAAAAAAATTTCTATTCAATTTCGTTACGCAAAATTACTTTATTCCTTAAATTATCTCAAATAATTCGCAGATTTTAAGCAATTTGTTAGAAGAACTCGAAAAATTCAAATCGTCCGGAAACGTGAGTGACACACTATTTAAAGATAGTTTTTTTCGAAATGTGTAAATTTATATCAAACTTTTTGCATGAACTTATAATAGTGAGCCTAAGACTTATTGTACCAATATAATTTTATATTAAAAGCTTTTAGAAAAATTTATGTTTACTGCTATGACTGAAACGTGAGTGACACTGGATTTGCCGATATGCTCACTTGGGCATCTCCCAAAAAAAATCCACCAAAAGTGAAGAAAAACATTAAAATAAAGCACTCTAACAGCTTTTAACTTTATTTTTTTTTTATTTTGATTAGTATTACTGCTATGTCACTTGAATTCAACTTATTATGATGTATTTTTATTAAAATTTATAATGAACATCTTTACTGTATTTTACTACTGTGGAAAAATTGGCCGCGTCCATGATGTCGCGTCCGTATTCGTGCTATATCTATTTAAAAAAAGATAAGAGATTATTCTTATATTTTATGAGTTTACGAAGAATAGTTATCCTTTGACCTCCATTAACATGTATATTATATTTAAAAAAAGTTCTCAAAATTAGCTAAATTTTGCATATTTCTATACGAGCTTAAAAAAACTTTTTGTCGCGTCCGTTCCATTGAATGATTGCTTATTACTTTGTACTAATTTGTACTAAATCTCGCCAATATTTTTATAAAATGTAGCACTCTTTCGTCGCGTTAGAACACTTAAATACATATCGGCTCATTTTGTTTCTTTCTTGTTTTTCGAGTAATTAAAACCTTGCGAGTGTCGCGTCCGTGCCACTGGGAGATGCCTACTTGTGCATATTTATGACAATTTATGACACATTGATATTGATTATAAAAAAAATCCCAGGGACCGTACCGGTTATGGTTTTTATCAAAAAAGTCAAATATTAACTGTTATTTTTTAACTTTTATGTTTTCCGTCAAAAATAAAAGTTATTTTGTGCCTTATACTTTTTCGGGCAAACATAACAGTTTCTTTTGACTTTTATTTTATCGGTCAAAAATAACAGTTGTTTTCTGCCTTTTATTTTTTCGGTCAAAAAAATCAGGCAATTTGTGTTTTTTCAAAGGCCATTTTAAAAACAAAAAAACTATCGATACCATTATTTTGGTCTCATCGGTGATCACGTTTTACATATGGTATCATAAGTTTTTTAATCGGACAAGCGGCCTTCAAAAAAACACAGATTGCCTGATATTTTTGACCGAAAAAATAAAAGTCACAAAATAACTGTTATTTTTGACCTATAAAATATAAGTCAAAGCCAACCGTTATTTTTGTCTGAAAAAATAAAAGGCAAAAAATAACAGTTAATTTTTAACTTTTATAGAATCAGTCGAAAATTTAAAAGGCTCTAAATATTCGTGAAGCTGAGGCCATTTGTATCATAATGGTATATTTGAAAATGTCCTTCGACAATTTCTTCATTGTGTCTTTTTCATTCGAAAATTATAAAATAACAGTTATTTTCAGGCCCTGAAAAATCCACATACTAAGTTGTGTTCAATGCATGCCATTTATGGATTGTTTATAGAACAAATGAATATGCTCTCATATGCCTAACCCAAGAAATTTTAGGATTGTTTAAAAAAATTTAATATGCTCAATTGTGCCCAATTTATGACATTTTGATATACAAACAACAAGACGAGCACGAGAACAAGTGGTACGAATAGCGTACAAGGAACTAGATGACAAAATGTACAAGTGGCTCAAACAACAAAGGAACCGAGCATAAAAATTTAATGATGACAAGAAGCAAATTAAAAATGATATTTTCACTGTCCAAATAAGATATATTTGATCCAATTCGGACAGGAAAATATAATTTTTTAATTTATTTTCTGCACGTGTTTATCGAAAAAATGTTCAAGCCAAATTTCTGGCATAAACTGCGAACCTGAATAGCATATTTTGAGCTCTATTGAGCTAATTTCATTTAGGAACGCTTTGAGCTTGATTTAAGCCCAATTTTTTTCTCTCCATAAAAGTTTCAGAAAACATATATTCCAGTCTTTGAAAACATTTTTCGTTAGAATTAAGAACGACGTATGTATTTTTAATCTCACTCGAGACTACTTTTTATAAGTTTTATAGTCAAATTTTTTCGTTAAAGTGTAGTCAAATTTTAAAGTTTTCAAGTGTCTTTTAGCGAAACTCGTTGTTTATTGCTAGTTTAGATCAAGCAACATATATCAACAATTTTTTGTAGGGTTTAACTGCTTTAAAAGTCAATAAAAATTTTTTGCAACTCATGTTAAACTCATGGAAAAGATAAACAAAAACATTGACGTATGTGTTTCTGCCATAATAAAAAAAAAACGCCTTCAATGAAAACAAGGCTTCTTTTTGATCAAAGTCAATTATTTGCTGATATCATTATGGTGCGGTGAATACCCTAGTTAAACTAGATATCAATTAAAGGTAGATGCTGATGGTTGTTTGGGTTAAATTAATATAAATATATATATATATATTAATAAATAAACAAGTAAGTATGTATGTAAGTTGACTTTGGCATGTTAGTTTTCATAATAAGTACATATTTCTTAACAATCACAAGCCATGAGTAAAAAATTGAACAGCCAAAGCTTTCATTAAATTAACAAAGCATATAAAAATAAAGTACTAGCACATAAAAATGAAATAATAAAAATGATAAAAACAAAAATTAAATTAAATAAAAATATTTCCATGAAATTCATGGTAAATTTCAAATATATAAAATAATTTGCAATGGTATTTAAATAGTTTAACACTATTTGAGAAAATAAAAAATGTGCAATAAATTTTTGTATTGAAAAAACGTTTAACAAGCATTTTAAATTATTTTTAAGTCTTGTAATAAAATATTATTGCATTTACAAACAACGATAAAAAAACTTTTTCTTTTTCTTAGAAAATTATTTATTTGTGGTGTTGGTGGTACAGCCATTAACGCCAATTAGCAAACGTGTGCCAAAAACAGTTTAAATGGTTTTTAAGTTAACAGAAACAAAAAGTAGGTGTTTGTCAGCAATGGGTTAATATTGTGGGTCCACATTTGATTATGATGAAGTCACTCATACTAATATTTTGTTCTATAAAAAAACCCAACACAAATACATAGCTAAATTTTTCAAACTCTCTGTAGTATTTTTAATAAATAATCTTTACCCTATCAGCACATACCTATGAGAATAATTTATCGGTTAATCTTTTTGCAAACTTTACTCTTTAATTTAAACTTATATATAGTTTTATCAAAGTATCTTATAAATTGTACATTTACCATTTTTAAAACAAATATTCAAAAGTAATTTCAATTGTCTCATAAATAAACCACCATATCTCTATGGTCTTGTCTATTTATTTTCACCACCCAATTCCAACTAATAATATTTGAAGTTCACTAACTTTGCTGTCCTTTTTGTACCATCCTATCCTGCAAACATAACGTCCTACCATATAATGAATTAATTTTTTTGTTTTGTTCTTTTTTTTTTTTTATTACGACCGACGACGCGCCATTGCTATAATTTATTTATATGCATTTCGTCGCGACATATAAAATGTTTAAGGATATGTTTGTGTGTGCTGGAGGTGGTCGATGTCGGTCGATGGTAGTGTTGGTTGGGGTGTGCAATTTTCAACCCACACATTAAGCGGTTGGCTGTACATATTTGGTTGCAGTAAAAGTTGTTTTCACTTTTCATTGGAAAAACTTTTTCAATTCACTATCCTTTTCTAGGAATTGTGCGCAGGGACATCATTTTGTGTCATGCAATTTGCTATAAATTGTTGTCGTTTTTTGATTTTTTTTGCAACAAGCAAATTGGCGGCTGTTTGTATTTTATATTTTATGCTATAGTTTTATTGTTTTTGTATTTGTTTTTAGCTCTGGGCGTAGTTCCAGATATTATTATGAACAGCTAGCTATGTGCTCGCTCCATAATTTGAAATTGAAATTTTGGATTCCACTGGCAGCACAAATGATGTAGTTGAGCAATACATAGATATATTAAATTGCTTGTTGCCAAGCAAAGTTCTGAGTGCTTGGTTTTATGGCAGATAACAGCTGAGATAGAGGGGAAAGAAATAAAAGAGCAGCACAAAGTCAGACATGCAATTCGTTGTGCAGCAGAAAGGAAACTATAAACTAAATACTTTTTATTGCAACTGACGACGTACGCTGGCTGGGCTGGCTGGCTGGTTGTTGACCATGACCACTATTCGCAGATTGTTAAGAGAAAGAAAAACAAAAAAAACCTTTGTAGGATTTGCCAAGAAATTGCAAAATTTGCCAAAGATTGAATTAAATAAAATTATGTTGATTGTTGTTATTAAAACAGGAATGTGTGCTAAGTGGTTGTTAAGTGAAAGGACCAGTTCAAATGTTTAAATTTTCCGAAGGACTTGAGCTATGTCGTCAGCTAGTCATGGATTTTAACATTTGCATTCAAATACAAAGTAAATGAAGAAATAAAAAAAAAAGAAATTGTAAGAAATTTGGTTGGTATTTTTGACCCGAATTATGAGCTGACAATAAATTAAAATAAGGCAAGACATGCGAGAAAATTCGACGATATAAAAGAAAGTAGGTAGGCAGGCGTGTTCGTAAGTCGCCGACACCTATTTTCTGAACACATCGTAGTTTTGGCGTCATCTGCTGAAGAACACGCCCACCTCCCATAGGTCACACTATTAAAACTTTATAAAAAGGTTTATGTTTTAGCTATAAAGATACAACTTGGCTTGTGAGTTGTATCCAAAACTAAAATATCTAAATTGGTCGTTACCCAACCACGAACTTGCCATACAACCCACAAAAGTGAAATAATGAAAATCTGTAAATATTTTATATTTAATATTGATATTTGAGCTACAAGGATAAAATTTAGTATTTCTTTATGTTACAACACAATTAATTTGTGTAGAAAAATTACGTGTTGGCCGCCCTCTCATACAAACCATAGTAGACTAAACTGTATAAACCTATAAAGAAATACTTACATTCGGCCTTATTAAGAATTATTTTTCGCCCGGAATTGAAAAAGGGAGTTATCATTGATTTTGCACAAAAATAAGTAGTTATTTATTTTAGTATTTTAATATATATTAAAATATTATTGGAGGTTGAGCAAATTCTAAAGTCGGGCTAGTCCGAGTCTTCATGCATTTTTGGAAAGTACTTATTGAAAGAATATTTTTTGCATCTTTCGTTTTTTTTTCTGCGACATAATTTTTGACTTTGCTCGAGGGTTTATGTATTTCATTGCCATTTTTGATAATTTTTTTTAATGCGATATCGAAATTATTATTTGCGTTCCAAGTTCATCGAAACTGTTCATTCTTCAACATCTCTGCTCCTCTCTGTCGGACAGAAAATATGCTTTCAACAGAATTGTAGACCAGATAATTCTCTTCAAAAATGCTTCCAACAGTTTTTACGTAAAACTCATAGTTTCCACGCTATGAGGCTAAATACGTCTAAACAGCGCAAAGTAGAAATTTCATACACTGAGAAAACTTTGCATCGTTAATAGGGTTCCCAACTGTCCCGGATTTCGCGGGATGTCCCGCATTTCAGCTAATTTTTTACCGTCCCGCGACAAGCCCTTGCGGGACGCTTTTTGTCCCGCATTTGAGAACTTAAGATTGTTTGTATATAAATGTCCAATTCGACATGAAACGCAGTTTACAAAAACTGTTTAATGTTTTTCTCAACTTTAATTTATCATTTATTTTTCATACATTTTGTTTTATCAAAACGTTTTGGATTTATTTTTTGGTTTTTTCATGAATTGGGCAAGAGTTGGAAGAGATCTAAACAATATCAAGGAACCAATGCGATGGTGTAAGGGCATCGTTGATACCCTTTATTCCTCAAAGAATAAAAGGAAATATTTAATAAAATAAAAAATTGCATCTAATGTTGTCCCGCATTTTTGAGACAAGTCCCGCATTTTTGATGGCTCCGTCCCGATTTTGTACTTTCCAGAGTTGGCAACCCTAATCGTTAACGTTTATTTTCAATTTAAAAATGGACCCCAATATATTTTAAGGAACTCTGGATAGGTGGTTAGTTCTCATAATAAGAGGTTCATAATAAGAGATTCATAATTATCATAATTGTTTTCCTACAGCTTAAATATAAGTCATTTTATAACGTTTTCAATTTTGGGGTTGTATGGGAGGTGGGCGTGTTAGTTTGTGTATCACGCCCATTTTTCTAACACACCTCAGTTTTGTCATGGAATACACCAATATCGAGTTTCCGTTTTGTATCTTTAATATTAGCCTCTTTATAGGGTTTTCAATTTTGGGATTGTATGGGAGGGGGGCGTATTGGTAGGTGGATGACGCCCATTTTTCAAACACACCTCAGTTTTAACATAGAATACTTAAATACCGAGATTCCGTCTTGTAACTTTAATATAAGCTTCTTTATAGATTTTTCAGTTTTGGGGTTGTATGGGAGGTGGGCGTGGTTTTCATCCGATTTTGCCCATTCTCGAACTTGATCTTAGTTTTTTTAAAAAAAAGCTTAAATATCGAATTTCAGCACGATAGCTTCAAAATTGCGGCTGCAATCGTGTCCACAGACAGACGGATATGGCTAAATCAACTCAGGTGGTGATGCTGATCAAGAATATATATACTTTTCTATACCTACCACGTCTCCTTTTGGGTGTTACACACGTCGTGACAAAATTAATATACCCCTTACGCAGTACGCGTGGGGGTATAAAAATCACCCTTGCAGTGAAATACATAAGCCCTCGGGCAAAGTCAAAAGTTATGTCGAAAAAAAAAAAACTAAATTTGCAAAAAATATTCCCTTGCTGAGAATTTTCCAAAAATTCATGAAGCACTTGAGGTCAAAAATTCGTTCCCCTCTAATATACACGTCTAATTTTTTGTGGCGTTTTCATTTAAGCGAAGTACCAACAATATATAATTGGTGGATTTTCCATTTTTTTAAATAACTTCATAAATTCTTTATTTGGCATTGAATGCACTATTTTTTAAGTATTTGTGACTCAATATCAGACCAAGCCAAATGTATTATAATTTTAAGTTCCGTAACTGTAATGAAATGTCTATTTGTTGGCTTTTGATCATAGATCTTGCGAACCATAATACCCCATATGTACTCTGTAGGGTTCATGTGCGGACTGTTAGCTTAAAGAGAGTTATATTGTGATATCTTAACCACTCCAAAGATGCCTTAGAAACATGCATATATTGCTCATTATCTTATTGAAAGATAGACTTAAACACTATTTTTTCTACCATGGAATTTACCAATTTACCATTTTTAGTAAACGGCTAAAAATCTTAGACTAAATTTCAGTCAATCCTGTACTGTATATATGACGAAATTGTATTAAAATTTAAACCATGTCAAATACTAAAACTGAGTTTTAGTCCCGAATGGGTTTAAAATTTAAGCCACGTTATAAACTTAAACCAAGTTTTTATTTTAAATCTAAACCATGCCATATATTAAAACTGAGTTTTAGTCCCGAATGGGTTTAAAATTTAAACCACGTCAAATACTTAAACTAAGTTTTAGTCATGCATAGGCTTAAAATTTTAACCACGTCAAATACTAAAACTAATTTTTAGTACCGCATGGGTTTTAAACTTTAAATTGTAATCCCATTAGTTTAGTTTTTAAATTCGTAAACATCATGCGCAAAAAATTGCATTCCGTTGCTCAGTTAGTCAAGCGATTGTCAATTTCATTTGATTAATCGAGTGACACTGGTTCGAACCTCAGCCAGACCGTCTTTTATTTTTTCTTTGTTATTTTTATATTATTATTATTATAATCTTATATTATAAATTATTTTATGTAAAAATTGCGTTGTGAAACATTTTAAATTTTTGCACCATTCTAGAATCGAACCGCGGACTGGGGCAACAAGTCGCATTACAGTCGCGAGTTCCAATCTCGGGCTAATATGTTGCTTGCAAGAACCCTAAGTTCTAAAATTAAAATTGTATTCCAAATTGATTAAATTTAAGTACAGCTTGGACTAAAACAATGTCTAGTATTTTCAAAAGTATCAATTCTAATAAAAAAGGATTAAAAAATGCATTAGTCCAATGTCTGAGTTAATTTTTGTTAGAATAAATCATGTTTCAGCTTTTCCGTCGTGTCAATAATAACTGGACTCAGGACCGTCTTAATTGAATTTTTTTTTCTAAGAGAAATAAAATATCGTTCCATTTCGTCGTCCAATGCAAGTGTAGGCAGGCAAATCTCAGTCTTGTTCTTTCGTAAATGATGTGGTCGTAGCGAAGGCTAACATTGATGCTTCTTCCATTAAAGGTTGATCACAAGATACAAGAACCATGTTTTGTGTTATAGCAAGCTGGAGTTTTTCTCAATTTGAGCACCATTTCAGTTAATTTAGGTCAATAGTTAAATATTATGCTTTAGGTGTATCATCCGCATCATCCGCAAAAACAAATTTTTGTAACTTATGCCTCTTTTGTTTTATAATTAAATATAATTAACGTTTTATTTTTTACGGGAATTTGCTGTGTTTAAACGAATGCGCAGATCACCTCTGGTCTAAGTTAAAGAAAAAAAAGCTTAAATTTTAACAAAAGAAAAGTAACATGAAAATTATATTTGATGTTTTAAAGAGAAGACATTTGTTTGAGGTTTAAAATGGAAAGAGTTTCCAATTGGGAAATATTTCGATAATTAGGAAGAAAACCTTAAAATATCGAAGATGCATTCAAACAAATATGTACCACTGTATGCAGTGGCAGGTTAAGTGTGTGACTTAGCATGCTCGGAGCCCGGGTTCGATCCCCAGCCGTGGCGAAAAGTTTTTCAATAAAAAATTTTTCTGATCGGTCACCACCTCTCTGCAGACAATGGCAAACCTCAGAGAGTAAATAATGCCATGTAAAGCTTCTTGAGAACATGAGCCGTTCGGAGTCGGCATAAAACATGTAGGTCCAGTTCTCGGTCAATTGTGTGCAAAAATTTAATAACACACACAACACAATCGATCATAAGAAGCTCGGTCAAAGTCCTTTCAAGGGCTGAAATGGCCAATTTGTTTTTTTTTTTGTATGCAGTGGCGAAGATAGCTTTTGGTTTTGGGAGGGATCCAAAAAAGGTAATGACCTGTAATACGCTAAGTACAGACATACTGGTTCCATATGAAGTGTATGAAATTTTCAAAAGTGATAATTGTTTTTCGCTTCCCGCGAACTTTCCTAGAGAATGGGTGCTTAGAATAAGATCTGCAAAAATAATCGTGATCTGGTCGCTTTTGAGTTTTACTCTAAAAATTACTCAACAGCCCCCTGAAAGATTTTTTGGTTCTCACTTTTTCTTTTTATTATGTCGGTTATGGTTTGTTAAAAGGTCAATCTAAACTTTTCTTCAAATTTAAGTCAATTTTAGTGAAGAAAAAATACACTTTAAAATTAAACAAAAAATTTTAAAATACAAAAACCATCTAAAACAAAATTTAAATCAAGGGCGTTTAATTTTCAACTATAAACTTTTTCTTTTTTTTTGTAATTTTCTTTTATTATTTCTTTGCAATAGATATTTAAAAAATTGTTTTAAAAACAAAAACTTTTTTTAAAATTTAACTTCAAAAACAGTTGTGCATGCATTAAATTTATATTTTAAAATTTTTTGTTTAATTTTAAAGTATTTTTTCTTCTCAGTGTACTTTTCATTTCATTTCAGCTCAGTTCACGAAATATTTGTAGGTGAAATGTTTTCACGTATATTTAAATCACTGGTTTTTCTGTTAAATTTCACCAAAATCTATTAAGATAAACTTTAAGATATAAATAAGAGCCTTTGAAAACTTATATTTCGATGATTCCATTAAACCATTTTATAAAAAATCTTAATTTTTTTTTTAAAAAGTTATCATTAAACATATAACATAACAGACTCAATAGACAACAACTTTTATATCTGGCTCATGGCTCTGGGGGGGTTGGTCCGGACCCATGGACTCAAAATCCGTGTACTCGGAAGCACGCGTGGTCCGGAACCGTGGAGAAACTTTATAAGAGAAGTTAAAAATTAAATTAAAAAAAATACTTATTAAACTAGTTGAAAATATATATTATTTGCTATAAGGTTCAAAATAAAATTATTTAATAAAAAACTAGAATAAAAAAATATTCCACAACTTATTTTCATGAAATTATGAGTTGAAATTTCATAAAATTACAACCAAAATGCTTCAAAATAATGAACATATCTTATCTACCATCAATAGGAACAAAAAGAGAAATACATCAAGACTCAAATAATGAAAATTATGATGACATCTTTTGAATATTGCTACATATTTAAATGACATTTAAATAATGAAATTTTTAAAAATTTTGCTATAGATGAAATTAAATTTTGTTTTTATAATTTCAAAAAGGATTACTAAATAAAAAATTTTTAAAAACATATTGTAAAAAAACAATTGGGCTATATTTGAAGTTTAAGTAATTTTTTAATCATGTCTACACATCGCATTTAATAATTTAATTATTTGAATAAATTAAATTTATGACTTATGTCTTATTTATGTCTTAACAAAAATAAAAAAAAAAATATTTATACCGGAATAGGATGAAGTGATCGCAATATTTTTTATGAGTAATTTATATGCAACAATTCTTTATTGTTTTACTATTTTAACCACAAGGTTTTCCCGTGGTTAAAACAGTTAAGTTGGAATGCCGGAGTTGAAACAAACCAGCAAAATAATTAAGAAGCATGTTAATAAGTTAAAATTGTTAAGAGAACTGTTGCTATAACTGAGCCCGAATAGCTTTGACCAATTTTAAAATTTTCTTGTTAAAAAAAGTATTTTTAGAGAACATTTTCCAAAATGTATTCTTAATTTGCAAAGCTTTTGAATATTACGGTATTTTTAAAATTTTCAATAATTTTAGCAAATTATTTTTGTTTTTGTATAATTCGATAACAAAGCTTCTAATGGCATATGTTTGGAATGACTGCTGCATGAAGCTTTCGTGCTGTCATTGAAAAGTTGCCTGAGCTTCCGTGAACTAAAAAAGCAAAACCGCATAACTACAAAGTGCAAATAATAATTCATACTTAGTTAAATAAATAAATTTAATTGAAAATTTAAGTAGCTGCCTGCATTAAATGTTGTTTCAAGTTAAAACGTGATTTTGTTAGTTTAATATTGTTGCTAACTGCTGCTGCTGTTGCTGCTGCTTAACTTTTGCTACTGTTGCTGTTGTTGTTGTTGTCGTTGTTATTGTGAGTGTTAAAAACTCAATAATTGCGCGCCAAAGCTAGCCGCATGGAACATTGCATATCTCGGCGATATGAGCAAAATTTTTATAATTGTATTTTTTTTTTTTTTCATTTATATTTTTTTATTTATATATACACTCATATATATATATATTTTTTTTTTTGCAATTTTCAATTATAATTAACTTTTTTTTATGTTATTTTTTTTAATATGCCAAGTGCGCACATTAAAGTGTAGAAAATAAGGAAAAAAAAAACACAAAAATATGGAAGCAAAAAATATATTGAAAGTTTGCTAGATAACGAGTCGTGGCCGCTTTGGAATAAATGACTTCGTAGTGAGTTGTTTTAGAGGTTTTTTTGTAGTTGTTGTTGTTGCTGCTTTTGGCATTTTATTTTTCTGCAACTAAATTTATGACATTAAGAAACAAAAAACAAAAAAAAAACACTAACAAAATGCATTATTGGAGAAAAATTGGAGGCTGCACTTTTGGCAAAAACAACCAAACAACAACCAAACAACAACAACAACAAATGGCATGTCGACTTAAAACGCTAAATTAAATTAAGCCGCAGACGTAGCGAATGATTTATTTTTATGTTCTAATAACTATATTTTGAGTGTTAATTTCGAACATGAACCGAATATGAAGGCCATTCAACTCAACAGCAAATTTCGCCTGATAAATTGATGATGGCGGTACTTGGTGGAAGTTTGAGTTGATTAACAAACAACTCACGGAATTTTAACAAACTTTAGTAACAAATTTTGTGCTTTAGCTACTACACGGAGAAAAAAAAAATTGGTCAAAGTTTTCGTAACTGAACAAAATCTCAATAGCGCTCAAAACCATCTCAAAACATGCTATTCTTGTTCGCAGTTTACGCCAGAAATTGTGCTTGAAAATTTTATTTGATAAACATGTCAATTTGTGCTAAATACGTGTAATCTTGGGCTTGTTTGTAAAAAATATTAATTTTGTTATTGTTTGTGCACACCAAAAATATGTGCAACCGAACGATGTAATTCTCAATTGGTTATTGTTCATGTTAGTATAAAAGTGCAGAGAATGAATTAATAAATTAAATTTTCCTGTCCGAATTGGTTACACATCTAATTTGGACAATGAAATTATAATTTTTATTTTGCTTTATGTCATTTTTTTTTTTGTTATTGTTCTTTATTGCTTGAGCCACTTGTACTTTTTGTACAAGAGCATAATTCAGCGTTTTATTATTTTTGTAATTTCTTTTTTATTTATTTTAACATTTGACATATTTTGATAAAAAATTACAAAATTCTTTAGATTGGGCACATTAATTTTTTTAGTATCAATCTATAAGTGTCATGCATTGGACACAAATGAGCATGTTTTTTGTTTTTATAAACAACTAGTGTAAAAGCCCGTCCTACGACGGGAAGGAATCATTTAGAGTACAAAATGCGACAAAAAGTTTATTGGATTTATATACAAGGGTTTTTATTTGAAAACATGTTTTTTAAATTATTTTTATAAAACTTCCTTATATATAATCGGCTGTATTCATAAAAATTTATGAGCCTCTTATAAAGCCTTTATAAGAAAAATATCGAAAACATTATTCATAAACGTTCAATAATGAGAAAAACCTCTTATAAAGGCTTCATAAATGAGAAACCTTCAATAAACCCTTGATAAAGCATTTTTAAAATTTTTACTCTCATCTGAGCACAAATATTATCAAAAATGCTTCAAACTAATTCAAAAAATATGAAGGCATTGCAAAACATTTCAAAATATTGAAAATAAAAATAATAATTGACAGTTTTTTCAGAGCAAAATATCAATAACAACATTTTTTGACGGCTTGAATGTCAAAATAATAATAAAATTGTGACAAATAAGCAAAATATTATTATATTAAACGTCCAATAATGACAAAAACCTCTTATAAAGGCTTCATAAATGAGAAACCCTCAATAAACCCTCGATAAACCATTTTTAAAATTTTTACTCTCATCTGAGCACAAATATTGTCAAAAATGCTTCAAACTAATTCAAAAAATATGAAAGCATTGCAAAACATTTCAAAATATTGAAAATAAAAATATTAATTGACAGTTTTTTCAGAGAAAAACATAAATATCATATTTTGTGACTGCTTGAATGTCAAAATATTAATAAAATTGTGACAAATAAACAAAAAATTATTGAATTTATCAAATTCACAAACCATTTCTGACACTGTTCCCACTTCAAATTGAAAGTGTTCCTATTTTAACAAAAAAAGCTGAGACAACATTTTTATGAATAACAAAATTTTAAAAAGCATTTTATCTCTAAAAAGCTTTTTAACTATTGAGCATTTTAAAGCTATTTTAAGATTTTTTTATGAATAAGACCGAATATTTCTAGTAAACAATTTTTTAGAATTTTTAACCAATTCACCTTCTCCCTTGCCATCTATAATGCTTAGTTTTACATCATCAGCCCGCTTAAAATGCCCATGACTAAATACCAGTTCTTTTAGAAAAACTCCTACTTTTTGCAATATTTAACCTTGCAATTTATTTATGGTCATTGAAAATGTCAGTTTAACTGGAAATTGTCGCCTCCGAGAGTGAAAGGCACATCTGTGTTTGTCGGGGCCAAATCAGTTGTAGGTATTAAAACTATTTCATGTTCGCCAGTGCGCCTGTCAATACCTGTGCGATGATTAATTAAGTTTTTAGGTTTTTCAAAACTAACCACCTTCCATTACAGATATCTCTTTTGGTATTGAAATTTCGAAGAAGTATTATAATACTTCTATTTTCGAGTTTTAACTTATGCAGTGGCATTCCTGAAGGATAAAATTCATTCAAAAACTCGGCAGGGTAATTTTGTTTATCGTTATCAACACTGTCTTCAATTTAATTCATGCTCAGATCTCTCACTGTGTCACCAACTGAAATATTTAGAACTTGCTCGTTGACTTCGTTCACATCGGAATTTTTTGGGCACAGAATAGCAATTTTGGAATAACAATTGATGTTATTCGGACTCAAAGTATCGCCAAAAATCTATTTTACCCTTTCAATGGATTTGTCCATCATATTGGACACTTCGGAAAAAAATTTTTATTTTATTTTCCAACGTCTTTTCTAAAATCAAATAGGTTGGTACTATGAAATGAAGTTGTGCCAACATGACAAAAATAATTTTAGGGAGATATATAATATAACTAACGTTTAACTTAGTTAGATTTTCGATCTTATGCCCAACAGAAGCCTTCAATTTTTGTATATCGCGTGTTAATAAATTTTGTAAAAAAGAATTGATTATTGTGATTGGTGTGCAAAGTATAATTTTTTTTTTTATAATAACATTTGCATAAATAACGCATTTGCATTTGTCTCCGGTTGTTTTAGTTGAACTAAAATATTATAATACAACGTTATCATGGTTTTGTCCATTATATTAGACAGCCTGCCAAAAGCAAAGCAGCTCACGTAAAAATCAGAGGGATTTTGTTTAATCTTTTTATTGCTTAAATGATCTTTTTATTGATCGTGGACAAAAAAATTGTCCACGATTATTCTAGGCAAGCCATTGAAAGGGTTAATAAGCGAACCTTAACAAACAAAATGATCGGGAATTTCTATGATATCTTCATCTCCATTTCCTAACTTGAGTAGCCAATCGCTAAAACTTGGATCAGAAGACCGAACATTGTGATTTAATTCTAGCAATTCCAATTGACACCAACGTCTTTGAATGTAATAATCGCTGTTCAGTTTATGCAGACCGAATAGGTTCTGGTTCTGTTAATTAAGAAGCACTGTAATAGCAAGACATGATGTTTGATGTATAGTAGTTGAAGAAAATGACGATAGTCTTCAAGTACAAAGATTTCAAGTACAAAGAACAGGTTCTGGTCCAGGCTGAACAGGTTTCAAAAGGTTTAGTAAGTACAAACATTTCCAATGGATAGTTTTACAACAGGTTCTGGTCCAGGCTAAACATGTTTTACGATATAGAGCACGGAGCAGGACACTTGACTTTTATATATTAAGATACCAAAATGACTTAAATTGCGCACAAGTGAGCATATTAATTTTTTGATAAATGATTCAAACATCACGTAAATTATGCACGAATGGGCGTGTTAATTTTTTGATTAGCTCAGAATCACTCCCAAAATTAATTGGTTTGGGATTGTTTTCAGCTCAAATTTCTCTCCGTGTATATATAGACTGTTGTTTTATAAAATCCCTTTTTATTTCTGCCAAAAACACACTTACACACTTTTTTGTTACTTGCATCAAGTGTTAATTTTTTTCAGTATTAGAGAATTATTATTATTATTAAGTTTGGAGCATGTATATCACAAAAAAAAAAACATGTACTAAAAGAATATAAAAGTTTTAGAAACAGTTTTTATTTCGTATGAACTTCGTGAACTTTAAAAGCTATACACTATGGAAAGTTTTTAGCAGTTCTTCTGGCCAAGAATAAAATTCACGTCGAATCTGTTTAAAATTTTGTAAAGGGGATGTTCAGAAAAGCTGATTCCAAATTTGAAATAAGATTTAAAATTTAAATTACCACGGTAAAAAGGGTTTTCAACCAATATCTTTTGAGTATTTTCCAGAAATATAAATTTACGTAAAGTAATCTATATATAAATGTATCTATATACCATCTGTATAGCTATATTTCACTTCTGCAATGCATGTATTTTCGGAAAAATTGCATAACAAGATGGTGATGGTATAGTTATGTCATAATTATAGTGCATTCAGCAACTATATGAATAATATTATTCCATTTTTGAGATAATTATCAATAACTTTTTGAAAAATTTTTTTCATGACCAATATTCATAACCGTAAAAAAAATGTATGTCTAAAAGGTGGAAAACTCATCGAGAAATATTCATATTTATGAATTTTCGTTTTTTTTTTTCTTTTCTTCAAGCTTAACCTCTTAAGAATGTTTGGTGAAAGCCCCATGCAAAAATTCAAAAAAATAACGGAGTTATGGCCGATTTAGTTAAGGCGTTCGGAATGATTTCAAATGTGCTTCGGAACTTTCAAACATGATTTTCTCGAAATCATGTTTTTAAAGTCGGTACGCCAAATATCTCGAAAACTAATGAACCGACTGCAATTTTTTTTGTGCTTATTCTACACATAATTACCATTGTCTTTGATACACGGCGTGTTCTTTTAGTGGCTTTGAAATAAGGTCATTTTTTCTATAAAAAAATCTAAAAATCGTAAATTTTAAATAAAAATTCAAATATCCGCCATTTTGTCAAAAATCGATATTTCAAAATAGTCTATGACAACGACGAGATTATGCTGTCCAGTTTAATAAGCTTTTTGGTTTTTTGATTTTGGTGATTACAGATGATGCAGGAGTGCGTACTGCGGAGGGGCTTTTATTTGCGGTACTGCACAGACCACAGGATTACTCGGCAAATACTGAATATTTTTCAATAAAAGAAAAATCAAGATATTCTTAAAAATGTGTCTTATCATTTATAAAAAGAATTGGTTTTATTACTGCTATAGGTTTCCTTAAAAAAAAATACAGTAACATGGCTTTTTTTTTTTTGCGCTTCTCGATGCTTCTTCCTCAACTGATATCGTAAAAAACAAAACATCCGTTTATTATTATATATGGGCTGAAGAAAATCATTTATGATTTTTACTAATTTTAATTTTGAGTTTAAATAAAATTGAAGTCTGAACTGTTTATAAAAATAATGCTACAATAAAGAGTTTTAAAAGCCATTTTTTGTTCATTCTCTCATTCCAGTGTATCAAGTTTTTGTCTGGTACACTCAGAAAAAAGTTTTTCGGAATATGATAAAAAAAGGCATTATATTTAGAGAAAAATGGTATAGATTTTGCTGCAGAGAATGCTTTTCTCTAAATTTGATTCTAAAAATTCCCTAAAAATGATAAAAAGCTTCTATGAAAAAGAGCAAAACATAAAAATATATTGTTTTAGAGAAAAAGACTTTTTATTTTTGAGAAAAGATTTGTTTTTATTTGAAGAAAATACTTCTCATATCGAATTTTTCAAAATAGAGGAATCATTTTCCATTTTCAATAAATTTTTACCTATAATTGAGAATTTTTTTGTACGAGAAAAATACTTATCACTATTAGAGACATTGAAATATTTCCATTTCCAACAATTGAAGAAATATTTCTTCGAAAATGTGAAAATTTAATTTTTTCTAATTGAAGAAAATTTTATTTGAAAAAGCGAATATAACTATTATCGAATATAGAGAAATTTTTTATCGATGCTTTTTTCTGAGTGTAGATTATATTAATACTTGAAAACCGTAAAACACAACTTTCTTTACATGAACCAGAACACTTGGAGATGAAAATCTGAGGGGAAAAAATTCTGAGAAAGAATTAAGCAATTTGCCCATTTTTTTTTTTTTCAACAAACGTAATCTCCTGTCAGCTCTATACATCTTTCTAAGCGTTTTTCTTAATTTTTTTAGGGCGTTCAAAAAGTAAGATTTAGGAAACTTCTCAAAAGACATTTCTTTGGGTGATGACTCTACTCGTTATAAGTAAACTGTTGTGTTGAAGGTCAACTCTGATCAATACGCTCGATTTTCTAACAATCGGATATCAAGAAATCCATAGTTTTGTTTATTGGAATTGCGTAGTTGTGCACCTGTGCATTATTTTGATGAAAGAGTATCTTTTTTTGTTTAAAATTATAACGTTTTTTCCTGATTTCCGGTTCAATAACGACGCATGGTACTGTTCTGTTACCGTTTTTCCGTTTTCAAGTAATCCATCCATATACATAATTGGAAAATCGATAATTCTGCATGCAAGCCAGAAGACCTTCTTTCGAGCCCGTTCGCTTTCAAAAATTCACTGTTTTGACTATTGCATAGCCTCTGGAGTTTGTTGGTGGTATCCATGTTTTATCCACAGTTTAATCCATGAATCAATATAAAATTAAAAATATGCGACCCGCGAACACCTTACGCGGGACGACAATTGTCCGGATTTTCCAAAATACTTTTTATTTTGGTATTACTTTTATTACATTTTAAAAATATTTTATATGTTTTTATTTATTGTTTTTTATTTGCTTTTCTAGCTCGAAAATTTCGATATTTTTATCGTTCACACAATTAAAATTGATCTATGAAAACAAATTTCTACGTTTTCAACCCGGATTTTCCATTTTTTGAGTTTTGACTTTAAGATATGCAGATATTTAGAAAACATGAAACCGAGCTATATACATAAATCTTTGTCCCGATTTTAGACATAACCTAGTCTCGATTTTTTTTTGCGAAATCCTGGTTTTTAAAAAAAAAACTGGCAGCCCTACTTGTCTTCAATCGCATCTTGGTTATAATGAAATCTTTCAACTTGCTGATCACTAACCGCTCCGAGGTTGTCGGAAAAAAAATATAGATAATGGATGGAAAACTTTTTTCCGCTCAAACTTTCATATCCAAGTAGTGTCGTTGGTTCATGCTAGGTAAAAAAGAAAACAATTTTGCTCTTTTCTTAAGTGCAAGATGCTAAGCAGCGTTTTTTAATTTTATAATTTCTTTATCCAGTAAATTGGTGGGTCGTTTCTTTACACAATGCCTTTAATTTTGTTTTTCAGTAAGATGCGCAGAGTGCCGTAGTGACCGTGACATGCAGGTTAAGTGTGTGGCTTAGCATTCTCGGAGCCCGAGTTTGATCCCCAGTCGCGGCGAAAAGTTTTTACAATAAAAAATTTTTCTGATCGGTCACCACCTCTCCCCAGACAATGGCAAACCTCAGAGAGTAAATAATGCCATGTAAAGCTTCTTGAGAACATGAACTTTAGCCGTAAGGAGTCGGCATAAAATTGGTAGGTCCAGTTTTCGATCAATTATGTGGAAACATTTAATAACACAGACAACACAAGTGATAATAAGAAGCTCGGTTAAAGTCCTTTCAAGGGCTGAACTGGCCAATTTGATTTTTATTTTTTTTTGGGTTACAAAGAGTACCATGATTTTTTTAAGCAAACGCATTCATATTTCAAACAATGAAATTCATGGGGGTTCTAGTACGGATAAAATCAAAAAATTTTTTTTATTATTTTTTTTAAACAAATATACATAAATGTCAATGTTAATAACAATAAAAAACTATTCGTGTGTTCATGGCTGGGCTAAAATTAAAATTTAATAAAACATACAAAAACCTATGTATATGTTTTTGTTAAAATTTTCTGAAAGTTTTTGAGATGAGCAGTACTTAAATATGTTTTTATTATCGTTACCAACATCTCAAAGGAAGTGTGAATGACTGGCATGCGGAGAACGTAGGTTCGTATCCCGACTATGTTAATATACAAATTTTAATTTAATTATTATTGGAATTCCGATTCCAATTCAATGATTCATTGGCTGCTTGAACAGAAACAACTTCAAAAATAAGTTTGTGCTTGCAACTAAAAAAAAAAATAAAATATGTTGTCTTAAGTAGAATTATTTCTTATTTATTTTAGAGCAATAACAAAAAAAAATTCTTTAAATAAATAATTTCTTGTTTGTCTTTGTTAAGAACTAAATTCTTGTTTCAAGCAGCAAGTCTATGCGCGAAATAAGAATATTTTTGTTGCTCACTTTAGTCAAGTACAAACTTGCTTGAAGCAACTGAAAATCGTGCTCGATGCATGTGCATGCATTCAAGCATGTTTTATTTTAATTCAAGCTTGAATTTGTTTCATTTTTTCTCAGTGTATAGTAAGAGAATGGTTGTTCTTTATATAGATTATAGTTAAAGAGAGCAAGTCATATAAAATAATATAGTTGCCACGCCCTTTAGATTCAACCAAATTTTTTATAGCCTATATTTGTTTCGGCTACTTCTTAAACATTGCGCTAAAATTTCTTTCAAATCATAGCCACAGCCAGACAAACATCTACAAATATACTTATATTAGATAAAATTTTAAATTGTGCTAAAAACGTATCGAAGTGCTAACCACGCAATCGATACGATTGTCTGTCTGTCATTTCGCTGTGAGTGATTTAAGAAATTAAAAAAAAAAAAAAACAAAAACCGCAACATTTTCGTTAGTTTGTTTCACACATTTAATGAATATTTATGAACTTTCCAAATTCATTTACTGCGTAGTTGAAATGTTGTTACAATTATATGCAGACATACATACAAACAAACATACACACTCGTTCATATAAATAAGCATTATTTTGAACTGCCCCCCACACAAAACGACTTGAACGGTTTTTAAGCACTTTCCAAAAATAAACGATAAAAAAAAGTCTTTTTAAAATTGTACTCCGTAGTAATTGTAGCCCAGTGTATTAGCCCACGGCTCTGTGTACCTATTTTGGATTTGAACCTATTTCTTGACATTGTTTTCGTTGAGATGTATGTTTGATGTGACGATGATAATTTTTACTTTAAGGCTTAAGTAAACCTACGCAAAATCAAAGCGATGCGAATGGGTTAAAATTGTTTAATTAAACTTAATTTTCAGTTATTGTGTCTTTGTATGTGACACATACATGGCAAGTGTTGCCATTGCCCAAAGCTGTTGTTACAAATAATTAAAACTGCCAATTTTGGCATGCATCAGATAGCAAATGGGATAAAGCAACATTCTTTTTATTTCAACTTGAGAAAATTTAGTGACATGTGAACAACATGTTTAAAGTTTACAAACTTGTTAATAATTAAGTAGGTTCGTTCTAAGCAGACTACTACAGTAGAGAGCAGAAGTAAACCTTTTCTATACGATTTGATTTAAGTTTTCTGTTTAACCTTTGGTATCAAAGAGGGCAATAAAAGTGCCCCCTTCGTTGAATTTCAAACGAAAGTGCATGTCAAAGAAGTTAAGTATCGCATAACATGACAGCAATTGACACAAACAAAAGGAAATAATAATGAAAAAAAAAACAAAAATAATAAAAACATTTTATACTTTTTATGTCTAGAATTTCAGGGGTGTTTTTGAACTTATTAAAGCAGCACAATTTAAAAAAGAACAATGTATAAAAAATTAACTAAGTTGTGTATTTTAAGCTTATTAATAATGCTGCAAAATAAATACAATTTTTAGTGAAAATAAAAAAAAAAAAATGGCACAAAAAACATTTTTAGAAGGCGTTTAACCCCCATTTGTCCGAAACTAAATAAAAAATACAAAATATAAATATCCAACAGAGTGTCACGATAGTGGCACGTGTGCTGTTTTTTTTTTTTTTGTGGTCATGATACCCGCCAACCATGTTGGTACATATGGTTGGTATGATATACTATATATATATATGCATGTATAGAAATATATTTCTATTAAACACTTGGCCTCAACTTATTGCGCGGAATTAACTAAATTTGGGCGCAGTTTTTTGACAGTCTCAGAAATAATTCTTGTGTTATAAATTTTATGCGATAAACTTGTTCATATTTAACTGGGGTCGAGTTATTGCAAAGGTTTAAGTGTTTTAATGCGACTTTCTTACTTATAATTTTTTTTTTTTTTTTTGCAAATTTTTGGGTGTGATTGTCGCTGTTGATAGATGAAAAAAGTTGACCAAGAATTGATAAGCATTTAAAGTAGGTACAGTTAACATGACAGTTAAAGAACTCGTGCAAAGCATTCAAATGTGTACAAATTTCAAAAAAATAAAAGTTGTGTGTTGATTGCATTAAAACTTACAGAGTCTCTTAAAAACGTTTTTTTTTTTGCTTAAAGAAGAACATAGTTTAGAAATATTGCGAGAATAAAAAATTAGCCTTAAAAATAAAAGCTTAATAAAACATGTAGAGAAACTCTTAAGACGGTGTCTGAAATACCCTAAACCTAATTTTTCAATGCATAATAATAGTATGGAAAGTGGGTGTTTCCGTGGGCGGAGCTCATAATTTATACACATTTTAGTTTTTTTTTTTGTCACAAACAGACATATCTATTCACTATTGTGGGTTGACTGGGAGATGGCCAGTGTTCGTGGGCGGATAACTCCTGTTTGTGTACTTCTTAGTGTTAATATAAAATACAAAAATACCATATTTTGTCTCTGTAGGTTAAACATAAGCTTATTAATAGAGTTTTCAATATATGCGTTGTATGGGCGGTAGGCGTGTCGAAGGCGTATTACAAAAATATTCAATAGTGCAGATCCTTGCCTCCAGAGTCCCAACTCCTTCTTATCCTGTGTTTACAGACAACACATAGAGGGATGGACATGAATAATTCGACTCACAAGGTAACGCTAATCAAGAATATATCTGTTGTCCCAAAAGTTTACAAAATATCTAAATTTTGTAATTTTTCAGGAGAACATTTTAAAGATTTCAAGCGATTCCAAATAAGGTAAGTGAAAAATTTACATTTAAATAAATCTCTCCGAAATTAATCTACTGATCATCACCAAAACTGGACGCAATTCAAAATAAATTCGGTTACAGAGAATACGATGGTACTAATGACTCTTTAAGCATATTTCGAGTTATGCTGTTATGCTTTGAGGTCACTGATATGTACTTTTCTATACCAGACTCGCTTATTTCTATGCATTATAAACGTTTCAACAAAGTTAATTTACCCTGACCTGTTCATCTTTAGGGTAAAACTAAACAGCGAAATGTTTTATGTACATAACACTTATCGTATATAAGCTTTTGGATAGGACTTTGCTTAACCCTTATTCGGCACGGGATTATTTTTGCTGATTAAATTAGTTTTCAGTTCAGTGCGCACAACTAACCGCGTTCCATTAAAGAGACGTCTCTTTGTATTTAAATTTCGTAGAAGTATTATAATACATCCAATTTTAAGATTTAACTTATACAGTGACATTCCTTAAGGACAGCATTAATTCAAAAACTCGAGAGGGTAATTTTGCTTATCGTTATCATCACTGCCTTCAATTGAATCTGTGCTCAGATATGTCACTGTGTCACCAACTAAAATATTAAGAACTTGCTCGTAGACTTCGTTAACATCAGAATTTTGTGGGCACAGGATAACGATTTGGAATAACGGTTGATGTAATCCAGAGTCAAAGTAGGGTAATTCCAAGGAAACTTGCGTTAACTACAGAATGTTGTATGGAGTTAAATTAAGCTTTAAGTTTGTTTTATTTAGATAAAGATGCACTCTTTAGATAGAAATACAGATGCACTTTTTTTGCATGGGTTTTGTTTGTTAGAAATTAGTTAAAAAATGCAGTGGTTCCATAATATTTAACCAGTGAAATAATAATTAACTCGCGTTAATTAATAAGTAACTCGCGTTTCAAATTTTTCTGCTAAATTTGTGGGTTTGTATAAAAAAATGTTTTTATATTTGTTATAAATAAGAGCAGCAGGATTTCAATAAGTTTAACTTTATAAAAAAACAGCAGTATTAAGTATCAAATTATTAAGTATTAAGTATTATTAAGTATTTTTTTATTTAACTTATGCGGTAACTCGCTTTACAAAAAATTGGTAACTCGCATTACATTCGGTTTTGCAAGAAAACGCGGTTTTGGCGTCCTTAATTTAATAAAAAATTGACAAAGTCAAGACTCGACTCTTTAAGTTAAGACACAAAATGAAGACTAAGTGTCAAGTCAAGACTCGAACCATTTGTTTCGTTTTCTATTTAAGGAGGGACATAACATTCGCGGCAGAGAAAATAGACCTTTTTATAAAAATTCATAATGCTTGGTTTTCACTTAGTCATTTTTTGTTTGACATGAAATTTAAAAGTTTAAAAAACCACATAAATAACATTTTTTTTTTTGCAATTTTTGCTATAAACATGTGAAGAGATCAGTTTTTCCTATTTTTCGCCATTGTCAAACAGAAAAAAAATGACAACGTGTTGGCATTTTTCATGTGACTGACAACAACTGACCATTGAAATTGACATAGTGAAAACCAGGCTTAACTCAGTCAAAAACAAACATTTTTCCAAATTTTTGTCCGAATTGGCTATCGTATGACAGAAGCTTTTTTTAAAATTTTTTTTCAATTTTTGGTGATGTTCCAAATTTGAAAGTGTGTTTTTTCGAAAAAAACATTGACTCTAAAAATTCATAAAAATCGAAAAAAAATTTAAAAAAAGCTTGTGTCATACGATAGCGAATCAAGTTTAAAAAATACAAAACAAAAAAAAAATTTCGTCAAAAAATTAACCCGCTAGTGCCGCAACCAGTATGAAAAACATCGTTTCGAGATAAACGCGTTCAAATTTTGTGAACAAAGAAAAATGCAAGGAAAAATAAAAATGCACTCTCACTAAACCGGCTGTAACTTTTTAGCCCGTAAAAAGAATATTTTTTAGAATCTTAAGAATATTTACTAAAATACATAATTATAAAAAAAAGTCGATTTCAAAAAACGGCCAATGTCATGTGCCCCGTTAATATGCTCGTACGAAAAGAACCTCGAATAAAGCTACGTATACTAACTCTCTAGGATGCTTGTAGTTTTTCAGTACAATTGTTGCCCGGAGTGACGACAAATGTCAAAATTAGACTAATTTCAAAACTCTGTTCGTTTGCGTGAAGTTTCGCTCGCAACATTAATTTAGTTTTCAATCATGATATAATAATTTTACCAGGTAGTGTTGACAAATGTTGATTCTCTCAGCTACAAGTAAACGAACTCTTGTCAAAAACAGCTGTTCGTTGTTATATGCGTTGGCCACATTTAGCTGTGTCAACTGTTGTGACAGCAACAACACATCGGGTAGCGCTATCATCGGTATTGAAGTTTCAGAAATATTGTCAAGTTTATGAAATATCAAGCTTTGTATCAAATACGAATGGAAATTTTACCGACAAATTAAAAATTTTCTATTTTCAAATGCATTTTAATGCGCAACTTCATATTTATGTGCATCAAGTTTTGACTTAACAGTTGCCAACTGTTGGGTACGCTCATGATAGAATAACAAGGTAGGCGCATATTGGAGAGGAAGTGAGCTAGATGTCAAAGTTAGCTGTTCGAATTTAAGTTTTTCTAGTTGTTGTTGTTGCTGGCTTTATTGTTTGACGTTTATAGCACTCACAGATTTGTTAGTGTAAAATTAGACATTTGAGCAGCCGTAAAAATATGAGCCTACCTTATTGTTCTGTCATGGGTACGCTGAATGTGACCAGTGAAAATTAATTGTATGCTATGACGGATTGTGAGCGCTCTCTTTCTTGTTATATGTTTTGACAGAAGTTCGTTTCCAACAGAAACGTCAATACTTCCTTGGAGTAAATTAAATCATGGTTTTCAACATAGAAAAAAAATAAATAATTAAAAACAAAAAATTGACGACAACTGTCACTTTTCACTTCAAAATAAATAGGCAGTTCAATTAAATTGTCGTGAAAAAATGGTGCAAGCGAAATGTTGCGATTATTTTTCACAGCGGAACAGAGTACGACTTGTTGACGAAAATGTTGTGAAAAATTCATGTTCAAAATTCACAACTATAGTTTTTTTGTAGATAGATTCCAGAGAAATTGCACATGAAACTAAACAGAGTAAATTTAAAAAAAACAAGGTTATTTCATTACTTTAAGTTGTTATTTCGGTTGGTAGTTTTCCACTGCCCATTTTTTCAAGTTTTGGCGTTCATAAAGTAAAGGTTAATGTAGTTTGCTAGATACCAGATGTCTTAATATTTAAAGATTAATCTTCTTTTATTGCTCTCTTTATTTGCTCCGCTCTGACTTGAAAGGAACAATCTTACTTCTGTCTTAATATGAGTTTATCAGTAGAACCGGAGATCGATCCGATCTTAATATGAGTCTATCAGTAGAACCGGAGATTTAACGCGATCTAGGATTGCGTGGCTTAGAGCCTTATTCTAGTGATTGACAATTGCTAATTTAATGACAAGCTCGAACATTTCTTATTCTTAAATGAAATTGAAGAGTCGTTATTTGACAAAAATTGTCAACATTAGAAAATGTACTGATAAGAACAAAAAGTTATGTAAAAAAAAATTATTCAATTTCAACTGTATGTAAAAAGCACATTAGAGATAACCTTGTCAATAAATTTGCAATTGTCAATCAATAGAATAAGACTGCAATTTATAAAAATTTTGGAAACCACTCGATATAAATAACTTAAGTGCATTATAGAACACTTCTTGCGGAATATTGGGAATATCCACGATTTCGTCGGTAATTTTAACCATTTCGGCATAGTTGGTGAATAATTTATCTTATTCCGGAATGTAATATTTGTCACGACTAATTTTAATACAAATTGTTGAGAATAGTTAAATCAACTAAAATTTTTAATAATACCCGATTTTGTTAACTTCAACTTACAATAACCTATAATTTATACACTTGGCCACTGCAGATGTATTGAAATTCTTTTCGAAATTCAGAAAACATCAAATGAAATTCATCAATTGAAAATGTCTTTTATGAATTTCAAGTGATACCTATTTTCTGGATTTCAAATGGAATTTTTTTTATTATGAATTGATATTTTCTGAATTTGAATTGAGGTTTTGTGAATTTCAATTAATCTTTTCTGGATTTTAATTGATTTTTTCCGAATTTCAATAGATGTTTTCTGAATTTCAGTTGTTCATTTCTGAATTTCAATTGGTTTTGTCTGAAATTCAAACTTGGAGTTTATTTATTATTTATTTATTTATTTATTTATTTATTTAAGCTTAATACAAGCAATTCAAATACTTAAACATAATAACTTCAGAACTAAATTTTATAATTAACAGAGATTATCTCAATTTATCTTGGTACCATATCTGGATTGGAAGAATACATAAGAGAGGGGGAGGAGTGGCATTAGAGTTAAGAAGGATATTTCGAAGTAGTGGTCTGCTCAAGTGAAAATAGAATTCACTGATCAAATTATTGGTTACCCTAAGCATTCTGGTAATAGGTTCACTGCATCCATAGTCGGTGCGGTGAAAGTTAAGGTGGAACAGAGGTATAGACCTAAGGTTGCGTGGGTTGGTATTAAAAGATATTAATTGGAGTAGTTCTGGGCAGTTAATGGTTCCGCATACAAGTTGATGAATGAAGAGAACATCGGCAACTTCCCTTCGCTTTGCAAATGTTTGCATGTTAATCAACTTCAGACGATTGGGATAAGGAGGTAAGTTGAAACTGTCAGAGCCGGGAAGACCACGAAGAGCGAAACAAATGAATCTGCGTTGAACGGCTTCGATTCGCATTGAATGGGTGTTGTAGATGGGAGACCAAACCTGGCTGGCAAATTCGAGAATGGGTCTAACAAAGGAAAGATAGAGAGATTTAGCCACGTAAGGATTGGAGAACTCTCTGGACCAGTGTTTCACGAAACCAAGTGCAGAGTTGGCTCTACTAATGATATTATCAATATGAGGCCTAAAGTTAAGTTCCTTGTCACAAATAACACCTAAGTCGCGTAAAGAGTTTACAGAAGGAACTGGCTTGTCGAGAATGTAATACGTTCGCGGTGGAAGTTGGAGTCGCTTACGAGAATATGTTATAGCTTGACATTTGCTGACGTTGAGCTCCAGAAGATTTTTTGCCACCAAGTGGAAAGTTGACCAGATCGTTTTGAAGCTTGCGAGAATCGGCGTTGGTTTGTATGCGCCGATAGATTTTCATATCATCAGCATACACAGAAAGGTTAGAATCATTGATGATACCATCAACATCAGCAATAGTTAAGACGAATAGCAAAGGACAAAGGTGACTGCCTTGTGGGACACCAGATGTAGCTGTAAAAGATTTTGAATTGGAAAATCTAAAGATGACATTATAACTGCGTTCTTCGAGATAAGATTTAATCCATGTTATAAACAGATGTGGAAAACCAAAGACTTTGAACTTAAGAAGGATTATAGTGTGTGAGATTTTGTCAAACGCTTTACTAAAGTCGGTGGAAACTGCATCAACTTCGTAACCATTTTCCAACGAGCATAAAGTGTTTGAAACAAATTCTGTGAGGTTGGTGGTAGTCAATCTACCTTTGAGGAAGCCATGTTGACTAGGGGGAAAGATAGAGTTGCAATGGAAGAAGAGAATGTCGTAGATAATACTTTCAGAAATTTTGGGAGCACATGACAGTTTTGCGATAGGTCTGTAATTAGAAACATCATTTCTAGGTCCTTTTTTATGTAAAGGTATTATGTACGAGTTCTTACATAACTTTGGATAAACAGAGTTAGAAATAGATGGTTGAAAGAGAGTCAAAAGGGGATGAGCCTAAAAGTTTGCGAATTTTTTGATGACAATAGCAGGCAACCCATCGGGTCCAGGAGAATAATCATCTTTAAGATTATGTAACTTTGCTAAGACATCAGCTAATGTTATATCAACAGAAATCAGTGACGTTTGAGCACAGTTCCTTAATGAAGAAAAGTATTCATAGTCTAGTTCATCGTTATGACTTGTGAATGACTGACTGAAGAAATTTGCGAATAGGTTTGCAATTATTTCCGGGTTGTCTGAGGAGATATCTGAAAAAGTAAGGGTTGATGGGTAGTTGTCAGATTTTCTTTTGATATTAATGAACTTGTAGAAGCTTTTAGGATCCAACAACAATTTAGTTTCAATATGAGCAAGGTAAGACTCATATAAGTTTTCACAAAGTGTAGAAAAAAGATTATAGACGTGAAGATAATTTGTGAGGTCAAGAGAAGAACGAGAAAGTAAATAAGTACGCCAAAGTTTGTTTCTCTTATAACGAAGTGAACGTAGTTCTTTATTGTACCAGGGAGGAGATGACGAAAAGTTCTTTTGCTTAGTAAGGAGTACTGATTGTGTGAAGCAGTCAAAAATTTTGTCATAGAAGAGAGCAACAGTATTATCAACACTGCCATGAGCATTATCGATAATATGTGTCTTCTAATATCTTCTTCTCTGAATTTCAATTGATTTATTCTGAATTTTATTTTAATTTTAATTCGAATGGTGCAGATTAGGTAGATTCACAATTAGGTCCAAGCAAAGAATTAAATAAATAAACTAACATTAGTGCTATTATGTGCCCATGACCGTATAGAAGTTTAGATAAGCTTCCACACTCGTTAAAATTTACACTGAATTTTCAAGCTTTCGCAAATTTTATCTCCGTAGCCAATCGAGACCGACAATTTATTTTTTGTTTTCATCATTGGGCTCAGAACACCCAAATATATTAAATGCAAAAAATAAAAAAAAAAATATTTTTGGTCTTGGTCCCCAAAGTAAAAATAATTCAACTATTTCTAGTTTTTTTTTATAAAATATACATTATTTTTATCTAGTTTTATTTTATTTCATTTAAATAAATATGATTATAATTGAAAAAAAAAATATAGAGGAATTCATTAGAGCATGTTGAAAAAATATGGTTAGACGAAAAATTTAGTAAAATAAATTGATAAAAGGCAAGAAATAAAATGAAATAAGGCAAAATATAAAATTAAATTAATTTAAAAAAAGTAGAGCAAAACAAAAAAAAAAACAAAGATAAAATTTAGTTAAAAACGTTTACAATTTGTGGTGATATTCTGGAATGTACGGTACGATACGAACGTGATAAAAAGTTTATCACAAAAAAAAAAAAACCAACATAAAATATACAAAAAATATACGAAACAAATTTGAAATAGAATGGAATTTAAGCTAATTAGCAAAGAATGCTAGAAAAAAAAAATAAATACTATTTTTAGGTTTAACAAAGCGTTTGTGGCGGCGCTGCTTACCATTTTCGGCACCGGCGACAGCGGCATGCTGAAGGGTAAATTGAGGTAATCATCATTGAAAATATTATAATTATCCAGCGTCATTTTCATGTAAGACAGAAGCAACAATTGTTGTCGTTGCTGTTGTTGTTGTTAATAAATTGCACAAATAAATTTCACAGTTAGGTACAGTTTAATAAAACTTCCGGTTGCTGTCACTCTTGCTAATATTGCTTATTTTTTATTGTCTAGCGACAAATTCTTTTATTAAAGCGTTAACTTTGTATCACAGCTTAACACTATTGTGCAAAATTAATTTTAATTGTTTCTTAAAGAATCCAATAAGAAAAAAAAAAAACACAAAACCAAACACACGTAAGATGAGTCAATGTTTAAAGTTCTAGTGAAAAAGTTTTTTTAAAAATAAATAATAAGCAGCACGTTGCCGTTGCTGGCAGTAGTTTCTGTTGATGTTGTTGTTGATTTTGTTGGTGCTGTCGTCGTATTTAAATTAACTCAAGTTAGTTTTATTTTTATTTAATGTTTTAGTTTTTGCGATTTAAAAAAAAAAAAATACTTTTCTGTAAGCAGCTAGTTGTCAACAATTGTCTGACTGACACTCGCTCTCAATTAGTTCCGAGAAATACAAATTCACAAATACACGCAAATTGAAAACATTTTTCCGGTTTATTGTGTTTTTTATAGTCTTTTCTTTTTGTAAATTGCAAATTTTGCTTTAAATTCTTTATATTGTTAATAATTTGTACTCAGCATTTAGAGTTTTGCGTATTGCTACTATTTTTATTCTGGCGTCTAGCGATATTTCAATACACTTTACACCACAAACACTTTTTTAGACTGAATGCGTCATCATTTCGTTTTTGGCTTTTATACATTCCACTCAAAAATGTGGCCTCAACTTTGAAGCTATTCGGAGAGCACAAGAGCACGAGTGTTTTCAAGTGAGTGATTTGAAGAGAAATGAGCGCAGCTACGCTCAATTCATTGCTAAATTATTGGAATTTCCTTTTTTTAGTGGGAGACATTTTTTTGCAGTGTTTGTTTTATTTGATTTAGTTTGAGTGTAATGTTTTCTCTCAGACACTCAAAAGAGTGATTTTTTCTTATTTTAATGTTTATGTGTGATAAAATATTGCTCTTGAATTTTTCAATGTTAGCTTTAAAAAATATTCTGCTGGATCTGGAATAAATTAAATGAAGCTTTTGTTTAGAGAAATTGTATCTCAAAACATGAAGCGACTTCCGTAAATACATTCCTAAGAGCAGCACATACCGTTATGTGCTCAACAATTCAAGATTTAGGTAAATTTTCAAGTAATTTTTAAGATAAACTATCGGAATAGTTCTATGTTTTTAAAAATATGTCAAAACTGGAGATAGCTACATACTATTTGGATGAAAAGGGATTATTTCGACCGAAATCAAAATTTTGGCAGAAACAGAAACTAAATGCCTACATTAAAATTTTTGTAAAAACATTTTATTTTTTTTAATTTTTTATTAAAATCTTTCTTTTTTTTAAATTTTTATTAAAATCTTTCAAAAACAACAATTCATATAATCTGTTGTTTGGCATATAAATGAAGGGAATTTAATATAAAATGACATCAAATTAAAACATTTTTGAAAAATAGTTTCAAACATTATGGAAAATACGGTCAAAGTTCAAAATTGTTAACCAAAAATTTCAAATTTCAAATTTAGACTTAAATGTCTCAGAGAAGAAGTATTAGATAGCATATTTAATTATCTGTCAGATGACACACAAATTATTACTTTACATGGAACAGTTTAGTTTCTAAATAAGAAAAACTGGATCAAAGTCTAAAAAATACAAATCACCCTGTATCTCAAGAATTCGACCTATTAGGGAAAAACTAAGTATAGGCGTAGAAGCAGCGTAAACAGGTCTTATATAAAAGTAATTTAGGTTTCTGGATAAAAAAATGATCCTGAATTTGTGAACTAGTGTAGTTTTGATGAAAGCTTACTCACATCTACTTTTGAAATACAGGACAACTATTTACGGAGGTGAAAGGTAATGTCGAGTTGAGCAAAAAATCGTATGGAAGGGGGGGGGGAGCCTCTATTTTCACATTCTTAGGAGCTACAGGGTATTTCACCTGTCTATTTTCACATTCTTAGGAGCTACAGGGTATTTCACGATTTTGATTCAAATTATTGTTTCTAGTACAAAAACTAACTCACAGAAGTTAGTTTTATTTTGAGAGCTTATTGTAAAGGTAATAAAACCACCTTTTTAACGGTATATCAACAAACACCACCGACTTTACCGTTCCTGAGCTGTGCTCGTCTGAAGATGAAATCAATCGGTGGAAACTACTAAACTTAAACTTTGAGTCCAAATTTCTCAGAATTGCACGTAAAAAAAAAACAAAAACAAATTGGCCATTTCAGCCCTTGAAAGGACTTTGACCGAGCTTCTTAGAATCGATTGTGTTGTGTGTGTTATTAAATTTTTGCACACAATTGACCGAGAACTGGACCTACATGTTTTATGCCGACTCCGAACGGCTCATGTTCTCAAGAAGCTTTACATGGCAATATTTACTCTCTGAGGTTTGCCATTGTCTGCAGAGAGGTGGTGACCGATCAGAAAAATTTTTTATTGAAAAAACTTTTCGCCACGGCTGGGGATCGAACCCGGGCTCCGAGCATGCTAAGCCACACACTTAACCTGCATGCCACGGTCACCAGAATTGCACGTAATAAATTTAATTTTTTTCATAATAAATATTGTAACTTATTCAATTATCTTTTCAATGACACTTAAAATGTAAGCATATCTCTAAAATTAAAAAAAGTTGACTGTAATTAAATTATACTTATTAGAAAACATATGGGCATCTCTCAGTGGCACGGACGCGACATTCGCACGGCTTTAATTACTCGAAAAACAAGAAAGAAACAAAATGAGCCGATATGTATTTTAAGTGTTCTAACGCGACGAAAGAGTGCTACATTTTATAAAAATATTGGCGAGATTTAGTACAAATTAGTACAAAGTAATAAGCAATCATTCAATGCAACGGACGTGACAAAAAATTTAATTTTTTTTAAGCTCGTATAGAAATATGCAAAATTTTGCTAATTTTGAGAAATTTTTTATATAAAATACATGTTAATGGAGGTCAAAGGATAACTATTCTTAGTAGACTTATAAAATATTAGAATTATCTCTTACCTGTTTTTAAATAGATATAGCACGAATACAGACGCGACATCATGGACGCGACAAATTTTTCTAACAGTAGTAAAATACAGTAAAGATGTTCATTATAAATTTTAATAAAAATACATCATAATAAGTTCAATTAAAGTTACACAGCAGTAATACTAATAACAAAAAAAATATGTGTGTGGTCGCCACGCACGGTATAAGTGAAACTTTAGCCCAAAAAAGTAGAGAGTTTTAAATTTGGTTTTACTAAAAAAGTAGCATTTCATATAAAGCCATTAGAAGATTAAGTTTGTTGTAAAAGAGCGAGCTAAAACTTTGTTGATTAATTTGTCTGTTAGCTCGGACTCAAACCATTGTTTGATAATTTTTTTCCTTCGAATTTATAGGGTGTTTCGAACACTTAATTTCAACAAAATTTACATAAATTCACCTAATTGACCTAAATTCACCTTAATTCGCCGCAGTTTCATTCGTTTCACCGGTTTTACTACTCAATTCGTTCGCCGTATGTTGTATACGCGGCTAAAGAAGTTTCACTTCAAAAATTAAGTTAAAAGCTGTTAGAGTGCTTTATTTTAATGTTTTTCTTCACTTTTGGTAGACCTTTTTTGGGAGATGCCCATATGGAGGTAGGATAATATAATATCATTAGATAATATGAATGCTTTCTTATAAACAATAATTTTTTTAGTATAGTCAACTTTTTTTTTAAATAATTTATTATTAAGAAAATAATTTTTGCTTCACGATTTTTTGCTCAACTCGATATTTCCATTCACCTCCGTAAATAGTTGCACTCAGTTGCGGGACACCCTGTATATGAAAGAAGCGAATCAGTAGTGTCCGACCTAATATTCGTTTTGCCATATTGATGCCGAATAGCCGAAACTGATTAAAAGAGCAGAAACTGGCAGAAACCGAAACCGAATATTCGGTCGGACACTACTTAAGTCATTGCGCTATGAAATTTCTACGAATTTAATTGAACGAAGTAGGTATTAAGGGGTCGTCCATAAAATACGTGACCGATTTTCAGCCTCTTTTGACACCAACCTGCTCACCTGCCACAACTTTTTGTAGTGCATTTCAAAGATGCATATCGCGCAGATAGGAGAATTGTTTATTTTTCATTATATTTTCTATTTTTTACCTATTCTTCATATACTTCCTTTTTTATTTAAAAGTGTACCATGTTTCTTGTTAAATGAACACAATTTTTTGAAAATTTTAAAATCTACTAGTACTAAACTGAGAAGTAAAACATACTTTAAAATTAAGCAAAAAATTTAACTCAACTATTTCAATTATAAACTGTTTTCTAATTTTATTTTATAATATCTTTGAAATAACCGAAAAAAACCAAACGAAATGGCCTCGAATTCGAGGTGAATCAGAGATCTCGGATATTTATTTCGAAAAAGAAGTTCGAAATGTTTTGCTAATGAACCCGAGGGCGGGAGAAATCAAAACACATTTCATTCTCGAAAAGAGATTTTTTTTATCATAATGGAATCACTACCGAAACGAGAATTTCAACATAAGCAAATCGTTTTCGAATAATTTTAGCAATTTTTTTTCGAAATTAAATTTTTTAATATATTTGTGTCTTACGAAAATCGATCTTATGATGATAAAAGATTATAAGATTATTATTTTTGTTATAAAGAACAAAAAAAAAAATATACATGTTTAGGATTCGTACACACGTTCCCGGGATGCCAGTCTTCTACGTTATCTACTAGCCTAACGCAGTTGTAATTTTAAAACTGCTTTATTTGCTTCATAATGAAAACAAGCGCTTGGTTCAACTTCCAGCTGAGGCAAAATAATTTATTGTTGTTTTTGAAGTGAAAATTCTTTGGCGGCGAGTGAAATTTCAAGGTCTCTTATTTGTGACGCTAGGCTAACGTTTTCAATTCATATGAAAATTTTCAAAAAATTATAGCCGCGAGAATTGAACCCTGACCATCGTTGCTCAAGAGTCGGAATCTATACCTTAACGCCACATATGCTCATAATAGACAGTTAAACAAAATGTAATTAAAACTGAACGCGTAACATTCTGTCCGTAACATTAATTTTCATCCGAAAAGTATGCACGGAAAATTTATTTCTTTAAGGTTCAAACGAAAATATTTAGGCATAGATATACATCCAGCGGGAAAAAATTCTAATGCCTCTTCGCATCATAATGAGCTTAAAGCTTAATTTGGTTCGTTGGTTGTGATCAAAAACTTGACAGAGGATTGACCGTTAATTCAATATAATATTAAAAGCAAACAGTGTTAAAAGTGCAATATTTAAGACTGCCGAAAATAGTTTTTGCCATGACAAAAAACGTCTCAAAGCTAAGAAAAATAGCTAAAACAGGAGCAGAACGTGTTCGTGAATATAAATAGCGAATTTGAGCTCTTAAGAATGCAGCCGCAGCTGGGTCTGCAACTAATGATGAAGGTAAGGTGATTGCAACATTGTCTGAGTTCCAAAATGCATTTTTACGAAGCATCAGTGTATTTTGGTGAATCTACAAAGAACCCAGAAAAACACACTGATGCTTTGTCAAAATGTATTTTGGAACTCAGCCATCATCTCAACAAAATTTTATAGCCAACCAAGTTGATACACTCAACAATCAACGTTCGCTGCTTTGCGAGGCCTTCACTCAACATAGCAATTATTATGATCAGGAAGCAGGAGGTAATAATCAACAAGATTTGCCTCTGCTTTCGGAGGTTCCTTCAACGAGTGCTATGTTGAAAAGACATTCGAAAGCAACTAAAACATTAACTGAACTAAAACAAGGACCGAAAATAGCTGTTATTTTACAATTTTCAAATGAAAAAAATTGTTGAAAGACTTTTTCAAATATACAATTATGTTAAAAATGTCCTCAGCCTCATGAATATGAAGTGCCTTTTAAATTTTAGACTGATTCTTTAAAAGTTGAAATTTAAGTGTTATTATTTGTCTTTTATTTTTTCGAGCAAAAATAAATGTTACTTTTGACTCTTATTTTGTCGGTCAAAAATAACAGTTATTTTGTGACTTTAATTTTGTTGGTTAAAAATATCAAGCAATTTGTGTTTATTTAAAGGCCGCTTGACAGATTGAACATTGAATTTTAATCGTATCAAAATTTCTATAGTCGATAAAATGACTTGAACAAATATAAATTACCTGATATTTTTGACCGAAAAAATAAACGACAGAAAATAACTGTTATTTTTGACCGATTAAAAAATAAAAGTCAAAAGTAACTGTTATTTTTGCCCAAAAAAAAACTAAAAGGCACAAAATAACTTTTATTTTTGTTGGAAAAAATAAAAATTAAGATATAAAGGTTAATATGTGACACTTTCAACAAAAACTATAGCCGGTACGCTCCCTGGATGCAAATATTGAATCAACAGATTATTATTCCATTTCGTATTAATTGAATTTATTTTCAGTTACTTTCTCTCTCTATTTCACACCATATGTTCAACTATATTTTTTTATTTTTAAAGTACACGTACCTACTGCTAAAAGTAGAGTTTTTTGAAGAACGGCTTAACCCTTACTTTTGAAGCAACGTTTGATAGGATATTTGACACTATTTACATTTTTATTTATTTTTTTTCCTTATTATATGTATGAAGGTTTTTGAAATGAGCCCCGTTACCTATCTAAAGTCTAGAAATCGATTTTTGAACAAAAATACTGAAATCCTCAATGATGAATCATGATGCATATGATAAAATAACGTCAAAACACTCAGATCAGAAAAATTTACAGAAATTTATTTTTTATATTCTTCCTTTAATTCCGAACTCTTCAGATTTCTTCATAAATAACTTTTTTCTTCGAAGCCAAATAATAAAAATATTAAATATTAAAATTTGTTCTTGAAATTTCCTTTCCAAATCATATATTAATAACCATTTAGCTATAGTTCTTTCGAAGTTATAGCAGCAACCATGGTGCAACTTCTTTTTTTACATAAATAAGCCCGTATCGGCAAAGGGTGTTGCTTGCGACCTGGTCTCCCATACATTTTTATCTTGTTTTGACCTAAGGTAAACAAATAACTTAAAAAAAAAAATATGGTCCATATAGCTCGTTCTAGACGAAACACTGTGGGTTGGTGAAACAAGAACAATTCAAGAAGACGATAAGGATGAAAATGTTTCGAAAGGTTGAGGTGTTCTCAATTATTATGTATTGAGTTTTTCTTATATCTGAACCCCCTACCGTTACTTTTCGTAGTGGATTTCAAACTCCTTTCTTTATAAATCTTTACAAAACATTTGAAAAATGTCATTATTGAAGAATAAAATCCAATAAATTCGAGCTTAGCGACCCTAAATTACTAAAAATATAAATTTTCATCAAATTCAAGGATTACTTCTGTTTTGTTTCCTTTTCATATGTAGTCGAAATACTGTGCTTAACATTTTTGGGTAAAATTATTTTACAAAGAGCTGCATACAAGCTACTTTCAAGAGAACTCCATTCAAGAGAACTAAGATGAGTACAAAATTAATATGACAGGGGCGCAACCAGGAATTTTTTTTGGGGGGTTTTATCAAATGTAGAACTTATATATAAAAACAATTTTACGTAATTACAGCGGCTGAGTTGTAGCGGTAACTGCGTTCAATTTTTGCACTAATGGTTCTTTGTTCAAACTTCAGGCATGACCAGCACCATATTTTTTTTTATAAATTCTCATTTATAGAAAAAAATTTAAGGAAAATGAAAAATTTTTACTAAATTTTGATAAAAAATTCATTGTGCGAAGTATTTTCTTCAATAAAATGAAATCTTTTTTCAAAAATATAGAAGTCTTATTCTCTAAAAACGATATGTTTTTATATATTTCCATTTTTCATGGAAGCTTTTTATCATTTTTAGGGATTTTTTAGTACCACAGTTAGAGAAAAGCATTCTCTGGAGCAAACTCTATAACATATTTGAGTGCAGTGAAAATTTTTCATCCATACATCACTTCGTTGTAAAAATACCCAATTGGCTGGCACTAGCTTTAAAATTATCCTTTAGTGAGCACTAATTATGCTCAATTCCGAAAGTAAAAACCACTAAATTTCTGACACCTTGGGATGAAAAACAAAGAGTCTGAATTTGAAAAAATCGTTTGGTATTACTTGTCCAATGCGCAAATGCTGACGAAATCGAAATAATATATTTTTGACGATAGGTCTTTCCTAACTTTTCCAAAATCGGTTAATATTTGCGCAATTTTGAGGGATTTTCATGAAACTGATTTTGAAAATCCAATGGAAGATTATAAATAAGGCGTATAACTATATTATGTCACTGGATGGGCGAACAGAAGAAAAATTAAACCAACATATTTTTACCTAATAAGCCATAATTCCTTAATATCGGATAATATTTAAAAATTTAGAGAAATTTTATGAAACGGATTTTGGAAACAACGATGGAAAATTAGAAATTGTAAATTTTTTTCTCCACTTTCGGAAGGCAATCGGAACTATTTTTATAATGAATCACATGACTTCACTATAAACTTAATTCTGTAGAGTTTGTGTTATCGATGTTTAAAAAATGACTTTAAAAAAGGACGAAAAATAACAATTTAACGGGAAATTTTTTTGATTTTTTCAGTGGCGAGTGATTCAACCGTTTTTTCTCAAATTTAGGCTTTTTAACTATGCCTTACTTTTGAATTAATTTATTTCAAAATATTTCAAGTTTCCTTCATGCTAGAAGTTGAAAAGATAACTCAAATCGAAGTATTGCCAACAACCCTTCAAGTGGTCAGAATCTTATTAATAATAATCTTTTTTCTTCGGAATGCATACCCAAGATAAGCAAAAAACTAAAGATTTTCATGGTACACTAAAAAAATTTTGGAAATTTTTTGTGTTTACAAACTCTTTTCAAACCCCAAAAAATCTATATTTTGTCATTTTCGAAAAGAGGTTGTTTTAAATATGTGTACAATATGTATTTTTCATAATATTCACATGAATTTAAATTTATTGGAAAATAATTGAGCTCTTCTTTCCATTGATATATCGTATGGGGCGGTTTTACCAAAACAAGTGCCACAATTATATAAAATGTGAGAAATCGATATTCAAAAGCTTCCTTCAGCTCAATAATTATTTAATTGCCATAATTACTGTTTGATTTTGGCAAATTTTGGTGGGTATATATTAGAGTGTATCGACTTGTATAAGAAAAATCTGACTCCCAATTCCGGTACCAAAATTCAATAGTACATGAAAAATCCTGTCGAATTGTGGCGTCTCCCGAAATGCATTTTTGTGCATTTTATATCAACTTTTGTACTGGAGATCCATTAATGGTTGATTTAAAAAGAAAATCAAGCTTATCAATTAATTCCTTTCATATAAAGACACAGATATGCAAATTTTCATCCCTGTTGACAAATGCTCTGACGAGATATAACAGTTTTTTTTTAAAGTGAATCTACTTGTTATTTAATATTTGATATGTTTTTATTTATTGTATGAAAGTATTTTTAAATTTTGTTTTTTTTTTTTTTGTTTATTGCTTAATGCAAAAGTAACGTATTTATTTAAACCACTACAGTTAAGGAAATATTAACAACAATTTTTTAGATCCTGTAAAGGACTAAAAATACCTTTTTGTTTCGAATTTCGGCCTTTTTGAACGGCCCTCCAACATAGAAAACATTATTCGTTTTCTTCGTTTTACAGAAGCAGCAGCCACTGTCGTCTCTGTGACGAGCTTAATATGCTATAACTTGCTAAAAGTTAAAAATAATACTGTCATACAACAAATAAAAACATATCAAATTTTAAATAACAAGTAGATTACCGTTGAAAAAAACTGTTCTATCTCGTCAGAGCATTTGTAAACAGGGATGAAAATTTGCAGTTCTGTGTTTTTATATGAAAGGAATTAATTGATTAGCTTGATTTTCTTATTAAATTAACCATTAATGGGTCTCCAGTACAAAAGTTGATAAAAAATGCACAAAAATGCATTTCGGGGGACGCCAAAATTGGTTCAAATAAAAAAAAAGTACACCAATGAAAAGGATTTTTCATGTACTATTGAATTTTGGTACCGGAATTGGGGGTCAGATTTTCGATACACTCTTATTAATATTTATATTTAACTAACTAAAATAAAAATAATTATATTTTTTAACACTTATAAAAAACGCATTTTTCATAGTACTCAGTTTTGATTAAACAACACCATACGATACACCAAAAGAAAGAAGAGCTAAGTACTTTTCCAATAATCTTAAATTCATTTGAATTTCAAGAAAAATAAATTTTTTATAGGTGTTTAAAAAAATATTTTCTAGTTTTTGAGAGTACTTCTTACTTTTGAGTCGGTGTCCGGCTGACTTTTTTTTCTCCATACAAAATCGATTCGGCTTAATGTGCAGTCTGAAGGAATTAAATATGACTAATTTAGCAGATTATGCATCAACCAGAATCGATTTGAAATATACATTTGGGGTTTTCACTGATTTCATAAAACGTGTGATTGCTTTTCATGTGACTCACTTTGATTGAATACTATTTTGCTTGGTATTACAATAATTTGGGGGGGGGGGGGGGGGGGGTTAAACCCCAAAATCCCCCTTTGGTTGCGCTTATGCAATATGAACGCGCAATTATTTTTTTTATGGTACTTCGTTTTGATGATTTCAAAACTTAAGCAAAACTGATACAGATCCAACCACCAAACCAGACATGGTTTTATTTTATTTTTTCTCTTTAAAATTTTTGATTTAAAATAAAAACAGAAAATATTTGGTAGATTGCCAGCAATAAGTTTTGACTTACTTATATAATCTTGTTGTTGTATAATTTCACATTTAAACAGCCGCATTAAATCGAGCTTATCTTGTTATTGTATTTAAATCGCACATATCACATAAAAATTTTTTGAGTCTCACTCAGGGTAAAAAAGTTTCTAAATTATGTTTTATGTGAAAAGTATTTAACAAATCATATTTAATTTTTATTTTATTTTAAATAAATTTTTGAATCATTTTGTAAGAAATAATTGATTAAATTTTGTCAACTAAAAAAACAAAAAAAAAAAATTGGGCATTTCAGCCCTTGAAAGGACTTTGACCGAGCTTCTTAGGATCGATTGTGTTGTGTGTGTTATTAAATTTTTGCACACAATTGACCGAGAACTGGACCTACATGTTTTATGCCGACTCCGAATTGCTCATGTTCTCAAGAAGCTTTACATGGCATTATTTACTCTCTGAGGTTTGCCATTGTCTGCAGAGAGGTGGTGACCGATCAGAAAAATTTTTTATTGAAAAACTTTTCGCCACGGCTGGGGATCGAACCCGGGCTCCGAGCATGCTAAGCCACACACTTAACCTGCATGCCACGGTCACCACAAAAAACCAAATTTTGTCAACTAGTGTACATTAAAATAAATGTTAAAGATTTTATTCATATTTTTAAACTGTTTAAGCAAATGACAACTTTATGATATCATTAAAAAAGTATTTATTTAAAGTTTATATGAAGTTCTAGACTGTAACAGCCAAAGGTTATGTAAAATGATTAAAAAGCTCTTTGTGGGCTTAATTTTGTGACACAGCTAAAAGATAATGCAAACTAATTCAAGTATTTTAGGCTTAAGTTAAAAATTAATTTATTGATTTTCTTAATAATATAACGTTAATTCAGTTGATTTTCAAAAAGTTCTAACTTCGCTAAAACTTGTATATTATAATATTAAAATAAATTTGGCGTTACGATTTGTATAACTTATCAATTGCAAGACAAACAAAACGGTTGTGACATAATTAACAATACTAGTTAATTTACAAAATCTTTTTTCCTACTCGTAAATCTTTTTTCCTTGCAAAAGCAAGCAATATATAAAGATATTTATGTTTATAGAAATATGCGTTGTTATTTTTAACGTTGGTTCGTCTGTCGTCTATCTGCACATTTTTATCTTTATCGCCTTTTATCACTGAGCAAACAAAGTCCAATGAAAGACAGAACGAACCAGTATCGGAGTCGCAATAACCACATGTATAAATGTGTGCTATTCATTGGCAAGCCTGTGTAAATCCCCTAACCCCCTTCACAACACCAGTTTACTCGTTTGTTGTCGCGTATATTTGATAAAAGAATTCATTATTATTATTATTTTATTTCGCAAGCGAATAGATTTTGTTACTTTCAATATTTGTATTTATATCTTATCTAAAGTGAGCAGCCCAACCAAAATTAAATGCTTAATTTTTGTTTTTTTTTTTTTTTCTTAGTTAACTTATCTACGATTCCAAGTTAAGTGTTGAGCGTCTTTTTTTGTCATGCTGCTACGATATTTGTAGCCTGCTCTAATACTAATATTCATTATCTGTTATATTTTAATGTTGTTGTGGTTGCATATTTAGATTTTGTTAACTAAAATATTTAATAATTACTGCAATACATTAAAAAAATTAACCATGTACATACATATACTGTTGAGTATTTGTTGCTGAGCCTAAATGTGGTTAATTGCTTTGAAAAAAAAAACTTAATGAGCAAGAGAATTATTGATGAATGATTAAAATTGAAATATTTACTTATTAACATAGAAGAATATCATTTCAGGGCAACTAGACAGTGTTTTTTTTTTCTACTTACGAAAAATGGCCTTATTTTGAAATATACTTATAAAAACGACGCTGAACTTACCTGAAATTAAAAGAATGAAATAATTGAATTAGTTTTATAGTTGGTAAGAATTTTAAAATATGTTAGATATAAATGAGAATAAATATAATAAGATATAAGAAAATGTAATAGAGTTATTACAAGGTCAATAGAAAAAGGTCTAATACCATTTAAGTCAAATTATTGTGAATTCGAAAGTATTCAAATAAACCAATGATATTTTTCTGAAGAAACAAAAAAAAAAAGGAAAAGCCTCTGAAAGGACTTTCACCGAGCTTTTATGGTCAATTATGTTGTATGTGTTATTAAATGTTTGTACACAATCGAGCGAGAACTGAACCTACATGTTTTTTGCCAACTCCGAATGGCTAATGTTTTTGCTCTCATGAAGATCTACATGACATTGTTTACCTCTCTGAGTTTTGTAAAAGTCTACAGAAATGTCCGATTAGAAAAATGTATTCCTATTGAAAGACTTTCTGCGTCAGATGGTGATTTGAACCAGGGTCTGCCGAGATTCAGTGCCGCACATGCCACACTCTTAGCACGCACAGACACGATCGCCACTATCAGAAATTTCCTCTAAATGCTTTATCCAATAGAATGAACTTAAATTTTTACAAAAAACCCAAATTTTCAACGACATTTTTAACCATTGACTATTAATTAAAACAGTTCCGGTTGATGACTTACTTAAATTGACGAATTTTATTAAAATAAAGGAATGACGCTGCTTCTTAGTAAAGAATTAAGTTTCAACGATAAAGGAATTAGTTCTTTTACAACGATAAAGTATGCTTGCGTACATATAAATTTATCAGCGTACGCCAAAAAACAAAAAAAAAAAAAAAAATATAATAAAATTAAATTAAAGCACAAATTTTAATTATTTGATAAGAATTTAAAAGAAAAACATTTCACAGAAATTTTGTGAATTGGTCCTTAAAAACAGTTGCAAGTTCTGACGTCAAACATTGAAAAATGATTAAAGTTTTGTCATTTCCTATAAATATATTTTTACCAAATTATTCATAGACTAATACTCAATGCCTCCAGTGATAAGAAATGGGTTTTTTAGTTAACTATTTTAAAACTGATTTTTAAGAGAAATAGCTAGAAAAATTAAAATTTATTGAATTACATGTTATTCACAATCTTTTGCACAACCAAAGGGGTATTTCATAGGGGGATGATCAAAGGAATTTCCTCTAAAATTGTTATTTTTGGTTGTTTTTTTCTTATTATTTTTTTTAATACAAACTAATCCAAACTCTGCAGGAAATAAGTTTATAGTGAAGTTATGTGATTTAGTAAAAAATAATTCCGATTGACTTTTGAAACTGGAGCGAAAATTTACAATTCATAATTTTCCATTGCATTTTCCCGAATCCGTTTTATAAAAATTTGTCTAAATTGTCAAATATTATTCGATTTTAAGAAATAAAGGCTTATTAGAAAAAATATGTTGGTTTGATTTTGCTTCTGTTCACCAGTTTATCAGTAATATAATAAAGGTTTACCAATGAGCATATGAATTAGCAAATGCTGAGTTCATTCGAAATAATAGCTTTTTTAACGTAAGTTTTTCCGACACTCTTCCAAAAAGCTCTCATTCATTAAAATCGGATAATATTTGTGCAGTTTTGAGGGATTTTTATGAAACTGATTTTGAAAATAGACTGTACAACTCGCGATTTCAAAATATTTTGGCCGATTCCAAAGATACTTAACAACGCTAAAGCAAGTTCATTTTAAAACGACCGCTATCACTGCTGCACAGCTTCTGTCCGTCCAAAATGTTCTGACAGTGATTTTTTTGAAGTGAAACTTTTTTGGCGGCGAATGAAATTTCAAGGTCTCTTATTCGTGACGCTAGGGTAACGTTTTCAATTCATATGAAAATTTTCAAAAAATTATTGCCGCAAGCTGGAATTGAACCCGGACCTTCGTTACTGACAATTCATAAGAGTTGGAAGCGCTACCATTATGCCACATAAGCACATGATAATCAGCCAAACAAAATGTAATTAATACTGAACGGGTTTTCGTCCGAATCTAGTATATCAGAGACACAGACCATGTCTCAAGAACGCGTTTTGGTCCGTACCATTTGATTTTCATCCTAAGAGTATGCACGGAAGAGTATGTGGTGACCGTGGCATGCAGATTAAGTGTGTGGCCTGGCATGCTCGGAGCCCGGGTTCGATCCCCAGCCGCGGCGAAAAGTTTTTTCAATAAAAAATTTTTCTGATCGGTCATCACCTCTCTGCAGACAATGGCAAACCTCAGAGAGTAAACAATGCCATGTAAAGCTTCTTGAGAACATGAACTTTAGCCGTTCGGAGTCGGCATAAAACATGTAGGTCCAGTTCTCGGTCAATTGTGTGCAAACATTTAATAACACACACAACACAATTGATAAGAAGCTCGGTCAAAGTCCTTTCAAGGGCTGAAATGGCCAATTTGTTTTTTTTTTTTTTAGTATGCACGGAAAATTGATTTCTATAAGCTTGGAATGTTGTACATTACATTACATAATAAAAAAACTGTGTGGAAAAATAGCAACAGACTGACAGATACATACTTTTTATCTTTGTAATAACTGTAATAACTGTGATAAATGCTTTAATAACATTAATATTAACATTAATATTAATATTTTTAACTGTTTAATGCTATGTCTACACAGAGAGTTAAGTTAATTTTAACTAACATTTAACCGAAGTTATTCACACAGAGATACCATAGCAGAATTGAGTTAACTTTGCCGACAATGCTGCCAGTGTATCCCATATTTGGATGAAGACTTCATTCCCCACTATTTCCCAATTCTTTTTCAAACTTCTTTTACTCATTTTTTAAAGAAAATAACAACATATAGTTAAAAAAATAAATAGTAGGTATAATTTACGAATCAGCAAACATTTATATTATTATTTTGTAGTGTACTTTTAGGCACTTTTTTACATTAAGTCATAAAAACTCAGAATATATAATGAGTTAAGCTGAGTTAAATCGTACAGTTTTGTACTGGTAACGCAAGAGTTTATTTCTCAAGATACATTACATTATCTAGTGCTTGAAATATTTAGTTCGTATATTAACAAAAAGTGTTTATCATATGCTTTGTTTGAGCCTTCGAAACCCTCCTAGCCCATTAACTTAACTAAACTTCTATTTAAAAATTTTTAATATATTAATATTAAAATATTAATATTAAAAAATCAAAGACCGGGTCTTTTGAGATGGAACGATATTTTTTTAAAAAGTACAGGTTTTTAACTTCAAATTCAACCTTTTCCATTTCAAATTAAACTTTTTGCAAATAAAATTTAACTTTTCCATATCAAAAAAAACTTTTTCCATTTCAAATAAAACTTTTCCATTTCAAATTAAACTTTTTCCATTTAAAAAAAAACTTTTTCCAGCTGTTTACACAAAAAACAGCTATTTACACAAGAAATATGTTATACTTTTCAATTACATGTTAATAATTCAATAAAAATCTAAAATAAATCTTTTTCTTGGCTGAGGTTTAATTTGAAATGGAAAAAGTTTAATTTGAAATGGAAAAAGTTTAATTTGAAATGGAAAAAGTTTTTTTTTTAAATGGAAAAAAGTTTAATTTGAAATGGAAAAAGTTTTATTTGAAATGAAAAAGGTTGAATTTGAAGTTAAAAACCTGTAAATGTAATTATCAAAAAATACTAAGAAAATCTGTTTTTTCTAAATTTATTTTGAAAGACTGTGCGTAATTTGTTTCAAAATTTTAATTAAATTTTCTTTGGAGAACAAAATAGATTTTTGTGTTTGTTCTGTAAAATCCAGATCGTGAGCGAACTAATAAAAAATCACGAAAAATTCGTGATCGTGCGTGATTGAATTTTTCTCGTGCGTGACTTAAATTTATTCGTGTCACAACTTGTGTACAAACATTTTTCAAATCTGTGCCAAATTTCGTAATGATGTTTTCTTACGCTTTCGCTACCAATTGCATAGCGACAACAACTAATTTCGCATTCTTGAATTATTTTGCGAAACGTCAGCGACAACTTGAGACAATTTTGGTAACTTTAAATACAAATTATAAGCTGAGAAATTTAATAAATTTTCGTTTTTCTAAAAAACGTATTCGAGAGAACTCGTGAACAAAATATGTCATCGTGATCGTGCGTGATCGTGAGCAAACTAATTATTTTTAATCGTGAGCGTGCGTGATTAGAACAAATCACATCGTAATCGTGCGTAAACGTGATTTAAAAAATTATTTTTAATTGTGAGAGTGCGTTATTAGAAGAAATCACATCGTGAGCGTGCGTGATCGTGAGTCAAAATAACTCATGCGCCCATCTCTAATCAAAATACTTTACTTTTCCACTGGAAATTTGAATTTTAAGTCAAAATCTGAGACATGTTACTTTCTCTCGACCGATCTGACGTAATTTTCATTTACGTGGCAAATCATTTATATTTTCCACACGTCACCGGAATGATTCTTACCTCCACAGCCGATTCGAACAAATAATAAAATAAAATTGTTATACATTTTATTATTTATTAATAGGAATGGAAAGTGGGCGTGTTAGTGGGTGACACTCATTTTTCTGAAACGATTTAGTTTTGATATAAAATACATACATAACCAATTTTATCATTGTAGCTTATATATAAGCCTCTTTAAGTGTAGAGTTTTTAATTTTGGGGTTGTATGGGAGATGGACCATTTTTTGAAAAAAGGATATTTCGAAAACGGAGCGAGATTAGTCTTCAGTGTCGTTGGGTGTTTTTATGGGTCTCGTACTTTTTTTTGATTATTATTTTATCTTTTTATGAAAATTACAATATGAGGCATTAAAAAAATTATAAAAAATTAATATATACAAATATTTCTAGGAATACATTTCAAATTAAATAGCAAATATTTTCAAAGTTTATTAAATATTTATCAGATAACAACAGTTGAAAAGTAGCTGAGAGAACAGAGATGAAAAATTAATCGCGCGGTCTGAAAATATATAAAACGTGCTACAATATTAATCGAGAGGGCTGATAAAGCCAAATGCTTATCTGTTCAAAAACCGCTGGCCCTTTGCAATGACCTTGAGTAATCTATTCGGAAAAATGGCAGATTGAATGAATGTATCAGAAAATGCATTCATAGGAACTGCTGATTATAAATAAGCTAACGATGACGATGATGAGATGATGATGACAAGAAAATAAGAGATAATTATTTCAGTTAGTAGAATTTGAACACAGCTAAATTGGTTTGTAGAAAATGTTAAATATGTATATTTACAAAAAAGTATAATAGTTAACGTCCTGTATAAAAGTAAAGAAGACGTCAACGTCCTTAACGACCTGGCCGCACAAAATAACAAAATTACCCTACAATGGATGCCTGTCCAGAGGCTCGTCCTCTAGCCAAACAGAGAGCAGAATCACCATTTACAGGACCGGAACCGTTCTGTGGTGTTGGTAAAAATCTCTTCAAGCAGCACGTCAAAACAACCTCATTTCGTGAATCTCAAGATTATTGGAAAAACTGTTTAGGACAGTTATGCACTAAACTAATATTCCCAGAACTCTCACCCAAGAAATCGAAATTCCTTATCAACTTAAGGAAAAAAGTTCTAAGGGCGATGACCGGAATCATAACTAAATACTGCAAACTAAAGAAACATCTTCAAAAAATGAATCTGGCTAATGAGATATTTAGCTATTTTTTAGTTTAGTTGGATCCATATCAGTTAAATGGAATTTACAAAATTGGCATTACTTAGCAACAAAAAAAAAGGAGCCAAATGCTATTGTTAATCGACCATTTTTGGCCACCATAGTTCTGAAAATGTGAATTACGTTATGTGTAATCATATGTGACACAATATATAAAAATGTATTTTTCATTATATCATTTGATTGAACTTTTTTATTATAGTACTATAATAATTGATTACTTTTTTTACACGGAAAACATGCTACTAATTTTTACAACTTCTTAAAACTTTGGATAAGTTTATACGTTTATCAACCGTAGACTTAAGTACATAAACGTTACGCACTTCTTTGTGCACTTTCTGGGAAAATTTAAATGAGTAACGCAGAACAAATCTTTGTTCAAATAATAATGATAGCTACTCGTATAAATAAAATTTGTGTTTTTTTATTTGATTGTTTACTGATAAGAATAACTGCTGAGAAATGTGTAACAGTTTTTTTGATGCAATCTATATAAATAACAGTAATATTCAGTGAGACAACAGGACGTCCAAGTAGCAAACAAATGTGGTTTGAGTGTTCTTTTCATACCTTAAGTATTTCCGGCGCAGGCCGCAAAAAAACTATAAAAGTCTTGGTTAAACATTTTGTCAATTTTGACATTATAAGCTATTTTTTAGAAATTTATGTTCTAGTGAAAATTTGCATTTAAATTTTTGAAAATTAAAAAGCTTTTAATTTAATATGAATGCATTTTAGAGCACAGGACTCACTCCTCTCAACTACGACCGTCTCGCCTTTTTGTCTGTATTGTGCACACACTTTGCTATTTATTGTTGCCAAAATTATTCGTATTAATTTTGTTTTTGTTGTGCTGTGTTGTGTTGTGGCTTGTGGGTAATTGGCCATGCGTTTTATAGTTTGGTTTTGGTTGTTTTGGTGAGCTTGTGGTTCGTGCTTAAATGTTTTTCTTTTTCTTTTTTTTTTTTAGAAACATTGAAAGTTTAGCTTGACTTAAGCACATTGTGGTTATTGTTGTTGTTGTTTTGAGGATTAAATACACCCAATTGCCAGTTGGTGTGGGTTTTGTCGTTGTATTCTTGCCAATATGACATGCGACACGTTCGCGTTGGCGTATGAAATATGAACTTTTATAGCAAACTGGCAAAAACAGCAAAAACAAAGAGTTGATAACTTTCTTCTTTGGCTGCCTGATGAAGAAAGTGATGTTTATTTGACTAATGCAAGCATTATAGTTCTTAAGATAATTTTAAGTTCAAGTAAAGTAATCTTACTTAAGGTCAAACTTAACAATAACGACATGTTGAAAACGGTCAATACTCCGACAGGTAGAAAAGAGGGTGTTGAACCTGCTTTAATATCTGTATAAAAAGAATCAGAATTTAATGTGAATAAAGCTTTTGGCATTTTTATTTATTAATTTTAGTCAATAACACGGTGTGACGACTAAAATAGCACAAGCAAACCTTATAGAAATTCTTAAAGAGGAACATGTTGTGAGTCCATCGCACCTTGTCAGACCTCTCAATGTCTGTGTGTTGTCCGTAAACACAAGATAAGAAGCAGGAGTCGAGATAATTGAATGAAACTCCGCACACATGGTCACATGGTTCCAAGGATCTGTACTATTGAATAGTTTTGGAATCCGCCCACGGACACGCCTACCTCCCATACACCAATAAGCTCATAACTAACCTATAGCAATAAAATTAGGTTTGTATGTATTTTATATCAAAACAAACAAAACACGTGCCCACGGACACGCTCACCTCCCATACAACCAAAAATTAAAAACTCAATAAATAAGCTCATGTTTAACCTATAGAGATAAAATTTGGTACGTATATATTTTATATCAAAACAAAGACGTCTTCAAAAAATGTCATCCTTCTACGGCCACGCCTACCTCCCATACAACCCAAAAAATTAAAACTTAACTAAATAAGCTCATGTTTAACCTACAAAAATTGAAAACTCAATAAATTAGAGTATGTTTTAACGTCATTTTAGATATAAAATTTTGGAGTAATTTGCCCACGGACACGCCTACTCCCCATACAAGCCAAAAATTTAAAACGCAATAAATAAGATTATATTTAACGTACAGAGATAAAATTGGGTACGTATGTATTTTGTAACAAAACAAAGATGGTTCTGAAAAATGGATGTCATCCAACCACGGAAACGCCCACCTCCTATACAATCCAAAAATTGAAAACTTGATAAATAAACCTACAGAGATAAAATTTGATATGATGTATTTTATTCCAAAACTAAGATGCATTAAAAAATTGGGCGTATTTTCTATATATTAAAAAATATATAGAAAATACACCATATCGTGAAATGCCCTATAGTATGTAAAAAATATAATTTTGTCAAAAATGGAAGAAATTTCATTTCGAGGATCTCGAAATCCAAGTACATATCCAGATCATTTTCAGACCCGAAAAATCCCGGAATTACGATATATACATCTGGGAATTTTGTTATCATATGTGCATATAAAAATGTTTAAATTCCTAAACCCTCTATAACAGTACCTTCCAAGAAACACTGGGTAATAGCAGGGGGTCAATTTGACCCCCATTACTTTTTTATTCAATAGAATCTGCCTGAGAGGTTAAATTGGCTTCAAACTTATATGGAATGAAATTCAAGTTATTGTTTTATGTTGCTGTAGGTATTAGCAAGAAATTTTTATTATTAAATAGTTCGAAAAAATATTTTTTTTATAAAAAAATGAATATTTTCAATATTTTTAAAAGATTTTTGAAAAATTCTAACGGAGTATTAATCCTCAAAGATGCAGTGTTTTAGTCTTTACGTTGACTTAAACATTATTTTAAAAAAATGCCCCACAAAATTTTACCTTCCACTTCCCACGACTAACGACGAAATTTATACTAAAGCTTTAAATAATATCCCTACTAAGCGAGTCTTGTATTTAAAACCTCTTTTAGCTAGAGATGGCGCCAGTAACCAGGTTTTCATAAGTTGAAAGGATGAAAAATATATTATAAAATGTCGTAGTCACTCGGACTCCTTGCTATTATAAAGGGTAAAATGCAACTGACGTTTGTTTTTACTTTTTCCCGCTCTATTCTGAAAATTTCATAACAATCAATTGTAACCAGTAAAAAAATTAACCGAATTTGAAATCGTTCTGAATTAGTTTAAAAAAGAAACAGTACTGGTCTTACTGCAATACCCTTTACATTAAACGAACTGACTTTTTTACCAGTTGATGCCATAGGAAGAGGCCATTGACTCTATAAACATTCCTTTTCCACTATATTTTGTACTAGTTTCTGTTTGTGAATGACTTTAACTCAATTTATAAAACAAAAATATTTGTGTGGCTCTACGCACGGTAAAAGTGGAACTTTAAACCAAAAAAGTATAGATCTTTAAGTGGTTAAGTGATTCACTAGTTCATATTGTCTTAAAAAAAAACCCATTTCATAAGTTTAAAGTTATTGTACCCTCTACTTTTTTTACTATATCCATCATACTTTACCTTTTACTTTTATTTCTTATTAAAACCTTTATCCAAATATTTTAAATAGAAGAAATGGCAATTTCCGGCCTATTGGTGGTGACAAAAGCGAGTAAAGAAGGTCTAAAGTCGCTCTAGGCCGACTATGAAATACCCTAAACCTACTCTTAAAAAAAAAATAAATATTATTGAAGATGGGCGTGTCCGTGGGTGGCTAAAGCCTTTATTTTATATGCATTTAATTTACCAAGTTTTATTCCTGTAGCTAACAGTTTATGACTTTATTGTGCTTTCGCTTTGGGGGGTGTGCGTGTTAATGGACGGACTACTCCCAATTTTTGAACACACCTTAGTTTTGGTATAAAAAAAATACATACCAAATTTGACCTCTCTGACAAACATAATCTTATTTATTCAGTTTTTAACTTTTTTGGTTGTGTGGGAGGTAGGCGTGTCCGTAGGCGGATGACGTCCATTTTTCAAAATCATCTTTGTCTTGTCATAAAAAACACATGTGCCAAATTTTAGCTCTTTAGGTTAAAAAGATGCTTATTTATTGCTTTTTCAATTTTTGGGTTGTATGGGAGGTAGGCGTGTCCATGGGCGGATGACACCAATTTTTCGAAAACATCTTTGTGTTGATACAAAACACATACACACCAAATTTTTTTGTTGTATGTTAATAATGAGCTTATTTATGCAGTTGTAAATTTTTGCGTTATATGGGAGGTAGGGGTGTCCGTGAGCGGATGATGTCAACTTTTCCAAACCATCTTTGTTTTGTCATAAAAAACACACGTGCTAAATTTTATATCTGTAGGTTAAATAGAGGCTTATTTATTCCGTTTTCAATTTTTGGGTTGTATGGAAGGTAGGCGTGTCCGTAGGCGGATGACACCCATTATTCGAAAATATCTTTGTGTTGATACAAAACACATACACACCGAATTTTATTGTTGTAGGTTAGTTATAAACTTCTTTATGCAGTTTTCAATTTTTATGTTGTATGGGAGGTAGGCGTGTACGTGTGCGAATTCCAAAAATATTCAATAGTGCAGATTCTTGGGTCCATGTGACCATGTGTACCAAGTTTCATCTAATTATCTGAACTCCTTCTTCTTATCCTGTGTATACGGACAACATACAGACGGACAGACGGACGGACGGACGGACGGACATGAATAGCTCGACTCACGTGGTGACGCTGATGAAGAATATATATACTTTTCTATACCGGAGTCGCTTCGTTCTATGCGTTACAAACGTTTGCACAAAGTCAATATACTCTGACCTTTCAGGTTTAGGGTATAATTACAATATTCTTACCGGCAATTTTTTGTGAATAAAAGACAAATGACAGTTTGCTGTTAGAGGCGTTCGGCAGGTTAAGTTTCCTTCTTATGACACGAACTAAAATGGAAAGGAGAGAAGCAAAAAACCTAAACCTTCCGAGGTTTTAAACCCTTTAGTTCGGATTTACTCCCGGTTCCAATTCGCCGTATTGCAGTTTACGCGGCTATAAAAATTTAACTTCAAAAATATTACGGACTCAAACCATTGTGAGTTAATGGATTTCTTTCGTTAGGCCTGTTAATTATACCCTAAACCTGAAAGGTCAGGGTAAATTAACTTTGTGCAAACGTTTGTAACGCATGGAACGAAGCGAGTCCGGTATAGAAAAGTATATATATTCTTGATCAGCGTCACCACGTGAGTCGAGTTATTCATGTCCGTCCGTCCGTCCGTCCGTCCGTCCGTCTGTCCGCCTGTATGTTGTCCGTATGCACAGGATAAGAAGAAGGAGTTCAGATAATTAGATGAAACTTGGTACACATGGTCACATGGACCCAAGAATCTGCACTATTGAATATTTTTGGAATTCGCCCACGGACACGCCTACCTCCCGTACAACGCGAAAATTTAAAACTGCATTAATCAGTTCATAATTAGCCTACAACAATAAAATTTGGTATGTATGTGTTTTATATCAACACAAAGATGTCTTTGAAAAATGGACGTCATCCGCTTATGGACACGCCCACCTCCCATACAACCCAAAAATTGAAAACGCAATAAATAAGCCTCTGTTAAACCTACAGAGCTAAAATTTGGCACATGTGTTTTTTATGACAAAACAAAGATGTTTTTGAAAAATGGACATCATCCGCTCACTGACACGCCTACCTCCCATACAACGCGAAAATTGAAAACTGCATAACTCAGCTCATAATAAGCCTACAACAAAAAAATTTGGTATGTATGTGTTTTATATCAACACAAAAATGTCTTTGAAAAATGATTGTCATCCGCTTACGGACACGCCCACCTCCCATACAACCCAAAAATTGAAAACGCAATAAATAAGCCTCTGTTTAATCTACAGAGCTAAAATTTGGCACATATGTTTTTTGTAACAAAACAAAGATGGTTTTGAAAAGTGGACATCATCCGCCTACGGACACGCCTACCTCCCATACAACCCACAAAGTTTTAAACTCAATAAATAAGGTTATGTTTGTCATAGAGAAATTTAATTTGGTATGCATGTATTTTATACTAAAACTAAGGTATGTTCAAAAATTGGAAGTAATCCGTCCATGAACACGCCCACCTCCCATAGCGAAAGCACAATAAAGGCATTAACTGTGAGCTACAAGAATAAAACTTGGTATGTGTAAATTTTTCATCAACATTTAAATGCATATTAAATATAGGCTACATCCGCCCTTGGAGACGCCCATTTACAATAAAAATTTTTTGTTTTTGAAAAGTGGGTTTAGGGTATTTCATAGTCGGCCTAGACCGACTTTAGACTTTCTTTACTTGTTAGGATTCAAACTATACGTTTTTTTTCTCTTGTTCATTTCGATCTGACTGTGCTTTTGTAATTCAACTAAAATAACGAAAATCAACGAACGAATCGTTTAATCGAACTAGTTCGTTTGTGAGCTACTCAAGTGTACTGCTACATTCTGAGAATTTGTTTCCTTTCATAAGGATTGCGTTACATTGGTTTTATTCCCCATTTAATTCGCCGTATTGTTGTATACGCGGTTAAAGAAGTTTCACTTCAAAATCAAACCGGCTTTGATTCATTTAACTTATTTGGCAACTTGTTTGGCACCTTATTGCCAACAATTTTTTTTTTCTAACTGGAATCCAATAAGTCACAAAATTAGGACTCAATAAATGCCTGAGCAGAATACAACAATCCGAATTAATTTTAACAAAATTCCAATTTAAAAACTAAACCGCAAAATTTCCCAAATTCAATAAAAGATACAGTGCAACCACAGCACGCCACTTTATTTCCGAGAAAACTCCTCTCAACAACATTGAAACACTTGGCAGCAGCAGCTATTCAAGGCAGACCTAAAGAAATATTTACGCAGTAGGTTCGATATTGGCAAAAAGCACAAATATCAAAAAGAAAATAAAAAACAACAACAACCTAAACAACAGTTAACACGTTTAAACATGAAGAAGCATTTTAGTGAATGAAACTAGTTGCTGCTTCGTTTCAACATCTTACTACCAAATTGCTAAATGATGACTCATACATATTACCAAGAATTCATATTCACACAAAACAAAGCCACAACAACAACAACATCAACAAACAAGGTAAATAAATACCAACAATACAGCCAGCTTGTGTTACCTGTGCAGATCTCGAGTGTGCGAGCAAGTTAAGTCCACCCACTTTGTTGGAGCCGCCGTCGTGCCGTGTATCCACTTGTCACAGTAGCAGCGAGTGATTCGTATGAATAAATAAAACGAACTCAAATGAATTGAGAGTTTACGAATTGAGTATTTGGCTCAAACTCAATGGCCAAACACGTTGTAGATACAATGTATCTGTGTATTCAAAAGATTGTTTAGCATGTGAGTGCGACCCCCAACTGCGTGACTCTAGATTTTTACAAGGTTTACTCAAAAATAGCAACGGAAATTCCCGCAAAAGTAAGACACAACAACATGGCGACAAAATGAGAAATAAATCCAAACGATATTTAAAGACAAAATCAAATGATTTTTAAAAGAACTGCCAAGATATGGCAACTACTTAATGCATTTATTTCACAGCTGCTGGGTTTTAAGCGAAGGACGGACAGGTTTTTGGTTGGAAGTGAGGAAGCTGGGAGCAGAAACGAACAGCGACATTGGAATTGTTTTTTTTTTTTTTCTTCTTTTATGTCTTTGTTTGAAATCTTTTGACTCGTTGGTAAAAATATAAAAAATAATAAAGAAGAGAATGCGACGCCATTAAATTTTTTGTGGAATTTGTTTAAAATGAGTATTTCGTGGAATGCTTTTGATTTTTTTTCAACTTTTTGCATCTGCTGATAATAAGTGTGAAATGGGCAAAAAAAAAAAAAAAAATAAAAACAATTTATGCATTCCTTACTTGCATTTCCAGTTTAATTGGCCAAAAGAGAAAAGTAGCTACCAGTATTGAGTGCTGCAATGAGTGTCAACAATACTAAAAACAAAATTAAACTGCATATTTAAAGCAACCTTGTGTCAAGAAAATCTGGGTTAAAAAAGATGCTGGGGTTAAAATAATAAACCTGCTATTAAATTAGAAACATAACCTGAAAAGATCATTTCCATTATCAAAGCGCATCGAGCAAAACGTGAGTTGATTGAATTCTATTTTAGAGACCAAAAGTCACTCCATTGCAAAAAGTTAAGTTTTAAAATTACAGTTTTACTTGAGCTTCTTTAGTAAACAACCATGACATTAATATGTATTTTCTTGGGTGAAGTGTAATGTATCTAGGTATAGTTTTTTTTTCATTGCACATGCCAAAACTGTTTACTACGAAAAGATTAGCGTAACGTTTATAGATTTGCTGTAAATGAGGCACCTTTGCAGGAGAATAATTAAGAAAAGTTATTCTTCCTGGTCATATATGAAACAATGCTCGCCAATCGGTGAAAAGGTCGACTCCTTTTTTAATTAGAGATTTCATGCTATAATTTCTTGTTACACAGAGGCAGCTCATGAAATGAAAAAATTTTGGAACACTCTTGGAATCCTCTCTGTAATGTTAAAGACTAATATGTGATAATCTTAATATCGAAAAGACAAGCGTTCTGCTCCGTGCTTTATATCGCTCAAACTGTTGTTATTGCTATTGCTATGTATAGAGCCTATACTATAGGCTGAACATGTCAGCCTGGACCAGAACCTGTTTCGCTACTACAGTGCTTTTTATATGAACAAATTGTTAGCCAAGCATACAAAATTTATTTGATATTTTTCAGTAAAAACACATTGACGACGAGTGGACAAAACAACATCTGATGTGAATGAATGTCATATCGTCTGCTACTTAATTAGTTTGAATACGACCCGTCGTATGACGGGCTTCTATACTAGTAAATAAATAATTGTTCTAAAGACTCAATAATATTGAGAGCTAAAGGGTCTCTTTTTCATTTCTAGTTATGTATGTTAATAATAATAAATTTTGAAACACGTGTTTCATATTTCATACAGCCCCACCCTCATTAAAACTAAAATAATCAATAACTTAAATAAACATTTTCGTAGGTATATAACAAAGTGATTTAAATTTTAACATACATACATACATAAGTTTTCGAATTGATTTTTTAATTAAATTTTTCAGTAAAATTTGTAAAATTATGGGCGAGTTTTCACGGAGAGATTACAATGCACGCAACTTAGTGGGAGGAGGGATATGGTATAATACTCAATTTTTAAATTTGTTTGTACAATGAATGAAAAAGCGTGTATCGTTAAATATTATAATTAGTTAAGTTTTGGCCAAATAATACAAAATAATACGAAATGATTGACAAATAGAAAAATGAACATAAATAAACTTTAACAAATAGAAAGCAAAAACTGTCTTGCTTACATAAAAAAAAAACAAATTGGCCATTTCAGCTTTTGAAAGAACTTTGACCGAGCTTCTTATGTGAACTTCTCGTTCCCAAGACGCTTAACATGACATTATTTATTCTCTGAGTTTTGCCAAATGTATTTCTATTGAAAAAAACTTTTGCGCAAGATGAGGATCGAACTCGGGATTAGTTGACTTGCACGCCACACACTTAGCAAGCACGACCACGGCCGCCACAAATCTTATATTAATCTCGGCCTCTCTGGATCCGAATTATTAGACGCACTGCAAGATTTCATGTAAAATATTAATTATCGAGTGATATTCCACTGATTTACTGTTTTAAATTAAATTTGTTTTTTATGTTTATATTATCCAATCAATGAGGGTTCATATTGGGGCTATTACCCGGCCAATCTAACAGAGGAATATTTTCTTCTGTCAAAAAAGCTTTAACTGATCGAGCGACCGAGTGAAAATACTGCAAGTAAAAGTCAATATTTAGTTGCTATCTATCAATGCAAGACTGTACTATCTCCAGCATTTGAGTATGATGATTCCACACATGAATAATCTTTTCTAGGAGCTGGGTTTTGTTGGTGATCACATCTTTAGCCATTTCTTTTTTCATCAGCTTCCATACATTTCCAGTTGGATTCACGCCCCGATGTGAACCCGATGTGATTACCCGGCCAATCCAACAGAGGATTATTTTCTTCTATCAAAAAACTTTAACGGACCGAGCAGTGTGGCAGGGAGCTCAATCCTGCATGAAAGTGAATGGTTTCTTATTTGTAAACGATTCACTGAGTTGCGGAATCAACCGATTTTACAATACTTCTTTGTACTTATCTTGCCTCATTATTCCTTTTACACCGTATAGGCGCGTAGTGCCCTTGTCGCTGATGATTAACCAAAACATGACTTTGGTGGAATGTTTAACCGTTGGGTCGACACAGTCGGGATAAAACTTTTCTCATTGACTACGACTCACATACTCAGCTTTATTCCGCAAAATTTCGAATTTTCACTTTCGTCACTGAAGCCAGAATAGAAAAATATGTAAACTTCCATGTCTCTTTGCTTGATTTAAATGAAAATAATAATAATGTATCAATTTTTTATTAAATTACAATATCTTACCGATCTCAAGAAGTCCACATCTTTGTGTTGCCATTGTTTGGCCCACTTCAGGCATTTTGCTTTCATTGCAGCTGTTAACTTAGGCTTCCTGGTAGGGCGACAGGCCTTAAAATCTAATTCTTTCAATTCTCTTCCATCCTAAGTTTTGAAGTTTTGATTTTATCACCTTTGTAGTTCAAATATGTTTTCTAGACAAATTTTCTTCAAACATCTCTCTGACTGTGGAGTGAAAATTAGTTTTCTACCGCATCTTTTCTTTCTTTTTGGTCTTAATTTGTCCCCTGACGCAATTTTCTTTTTTATTCGTTGTACTCTAGCTTCAGAAACCTTCAATCTTCGTGACATTTCGCGGTTTGTTAATGTTTTCGCTTTCACAAGTGCCTTCACTTAAGCTTTTTTCGTGGTTAAAGATCGCCTTTTCTATCCATAATGAAAAAAGCTGGATAGCTGTACTGAAAACACTGCATACAAAATTCCTGAAGCGATTCTTTTCGCAACTGATACAGGTTTGCACTTCTTTACAACGTTCATGTTATGAAGTGTTGAACACTTTGTCAACACAGTGTTGCCATATGTTAAAAATAAATACAAATAGGTAGTCTACAACAAATCTTTTAAATAAAATCAATAATATTTAAGTTTAAATATACAATTACTGCATAAAATTTCTTAAGAGAAATAAAATTATTAAAAAAATATAGTGCGTCGAATAATTTGGACAGGGACCTGTACATGTAGTCAACGCCATAGAAAAGGGTGAACATTCAGGGGTTAAAACTCCGACACGGGAGTGTCAATTTTAAAAGGATCGCATAGTATTTTTTGAACACAATATATAATTTATAATATCTTAATATAGAAACAGTAAGACAAATTCCGTATTAATGAGTATTTTTTATAAAAGCCTTCTTTGTTTTAAATTACTTACTTACTTAGGTGGCCATGACAACCCGTTGACGGGTTACGGCCGACTTCATCAGCACTCGCCAGGCGTCTCTGCTTCGCGCTCGCCGTATCCAATCTCTTTCACCAAGCGCGATAAGGGCTTCCTCGACCTGGTCAATCCATCGGAGGCATGGTCTTCCTCTTCGTCGTCGACCCTCGGCTTTCGCTTCAAACACCTTTTTCGCTGGAGCTTCTTCATCCATACGAAAGACATGACCCAGCCAACGTAGTCGCTGAATTGTTATACGCTGGACTATGTCAATGTCGTCGTAGAGCTCGTACAGTTCGTGGTTCATTCGAATGCGATAGTCGTCGCCAACTCGAACAGGACCAAAGATTTTGCGAAGAACTTTCCTCTCGAACACCCCAAGAGCGGCTGCATCTGTTTGCGATACCACCCATGCCTCAGCGCCATAGAGAAGCACAGGTATGATAAGCGTCTTATAGTGTTAGTTTTGTCGATCAAGAGAGGGCTCTGGAACCTAATTGCTTACTTAGCCCGTAGTAGCACCTATTAGCAATTGTTGTTCTTCGCTTTATCTCCAGGCCGACATTGTTTTTGCTGTTTACGGCGTTGCCAAGTTATGTGAACTCCTTGACAACTTCAAAGTTATATTTGCCTGCTGTAACATGGGAGCCTAGACGCCGCACTTCCCTATTTGCAGACAGCATATACTTTGTTTTGCCCTCGTTCACCGTCAAAGTCACTTTGGCTGATTCTCTTTCGATAGCGGCGAAAGCAGCGGTTACATCTCTCTTGGTTCTGCCGATAATATCGATATCATCAGCATATAAGGAGCTGGACACTTTTGTTGAAAATGGTACCATTTCGATGTACACCTGCCTTTCGTAGAATCCCCTCAATGGTGAAATTGAAGTCGGATGATAGCGGGTCACCTTGTCTGAAACCTCGTTCGGTATTAAAGGTTTCGGAGAGGTCATTTCCTAACTTGACGGAGCTGCATGTATTGCTCAACGTCATCTTGCAGAGCCTTATCAACTTTGCAGGTATACCGAACTCAGACATTGTTGCGTACAAACCTATCCCGAAACGGGCTATCGAACGCAGCTTTGTAATCAACAAAGAGATGATGGGTGTCGATTTGGTTTTCGTGGGTTTTCTCCAGGATTTGGCGTAGTGTAAAAATCTGGTCTATGGTGGACTTGCCAGGACGGAAGCCACACTGATAAGGTCCAATCAGTGTTTTGGTATGCGGCTTCAATCTTTCACACAATACGCTCGAAAGAACCTTGTATGCGATAGAAATAAGACTGATACAACGGTAGTTGGCGCAGATTGTCGGGTCTCCTTTCTTAAGTATAGAACAAAGCACACTGAGATTCCAATCGTCGGGCATGCTTTCCGCTAGCCATATTTTGCTGATGAGTTGATGCATGCACCTTATCAATTCACCGCCGCCGGTTTTTGAACAATTCAGCAGCTAGGCCGTCAGCACCTGCGGCTTTGTTGTTTTTGAGTCGCTGGATAGAAACTTTTACCTCGTCATGGCTAGGTGGTGGAATTTCCACTCCATCATCGTCGATTGGTGGTGTCAGACTGCATTCTCCAAGGGCGGAATTGTTGGTTTCGTCGCCTGCAAGCAGATTAGAAAAATGCTGTCTCCATAATTTCAATGCGCACTGCGTATCTGTTACCAGATCACCATTCTCATCTCTACAAGTGGATGCTCCGGGCTTGAAACCTTGGCTTAGACGCTTAACCTGCTGGTAGAATTTTCGAGCATCCTTCTTGCCCTGGTACACCTCAATTTTTTCTCGCTCACGCTTTTCCTGCTCTCTTTTTTTTACTTCTGAAAAGGCATCTCTCTTCCTTCCTCTTATCGCGATAGTTTTCGTGCATGGCTCGCGTTGCAGCTGACTATAGCGTCTTTTTATATGCGGCGTATTTTGCTGCTGTCGCGTCGCGACACTCCTGGTCATACCATTTGTTTTAAATAACATCTTTTATTCTATGAGGCATGTTTTTTATTAAATTTTTCATCATTTTCCTTTGATTTTCCTTACTTTTGCCAAATATCTTCTACGTTTTGGCTAAAAATTTGTTAGGTTGTATTTTTTAGAGTACACAGTTTGGATTTAAGAAGCGCCCAACTGTTACGAATGTGACTGAAGTGAGGCAAATTGACTTCTTAGAAAAAAATAAAAATGTTTTTGTTGTTAAAATAGCGTGTGCTTCCTTTGGATGCATGGCGAGGGGCTTCATCCTTCATGAAGGTATATCTGCCTTGAGGACAATCAATTGATTGTACCCAATAACAAAAATAACTCGGACCTGGACGTTCCTCGGTTATGCAGCTCCAAGTCATTAAGGACGCTGGATACTTCACCCACCTTTCAATATACTCTTCTAAAAATCTCTTTGGATTTCTCCGCACAAATTTAACGGAAAACGTCACAGCTGGCTATCGTCACCATGCATACGAATAATTGGAATATTAAATTAATCTTTACATTAATCAATATGCAAAAGAAATTGTACTATATAGAAAAGGCATTGTTAAAAAACTTTTTCCAATATTCCTCCTGGTAATAAACATGAAGGTTTGCCCAATAAAGTCGTTGTTTTCGCTGGTCGTCTATATTTTTCCGAAAATACGTTAAACGCTTCTATGTAAAAATTTAACACTAGCATCGTTTATTTATCTAGGAGTTTACTTTGGTGGGTTTGTACGGTTTTGTAGCACCAAACTTACCACTTTTCTATAAATATAGAAATAATTAATAACAAAAGACGTCCCAAAGCGTTTTTGGGTTTCATTTCGGCTCGGTGCAAAAAAAAGCATGTCAGAAAATTTGACGTTTGGCGGTGTAAATGTGACATAACATCACTAATTCAGGACTGCATCATAGTAAAAAGCTAGTTGTTACAAAAACCTTTAAGTCGTTAGGGGTTTGCAGAGGAAGAGAGAGAGAGAATAAAAGTGATCTTTGAAGTTATCTTTATAATTTCATGACATTTAATTTAAAAATTTCTAAAATATCTAATATACTTAATACTATGTGCATATGCACATTGCACAGAGGTCAAACAAAGACAACTTAAGATTAATTCAAACGATAATCATTATAAGATAAGTGAAGCGACCTTGAAATAAGCGAGAGCTTGAAATTTTACTCTAAATTCTCGTTCGAATATAGAATCGCCGCCTTAAAGTTTCATTTTAAGCAAAAAAAAAAAATATCTGGCTGGAAGGACCCGAACCTCATAAATAATGTCATAAACATCAGCAAGCATGATGTAATCATAATAATAAAAATAATTATGATAATAATAATAAATATGCGAGTAAAAAAAACAAAACATGTTGCATAGCGATACAACACGATTGAACATGATTATTTCTTTGTGCTAAGCACATGTGTAAGCTAACAAATTATTTGAGACGATAACATTTTTTGCTGTTCATGCATTCTTGGCATCAAGTTGGTGAGTATTTGTGGTTTACCTGGTTGGTTTAACAATCATCTTTTGTCATTGAACTCCACATTAGTTGCCAAGCCATATCACATTCTTAATAAAACTTAAAACCAAAGTTTTTTTGTTGTCTTCTTTTTGTTGCAAAATTTATATAAAGTGAGCAAAACAAACTGAATGAATATTTGAGCAAGGTTTCGATTAAAACTAATCATCACCATGTGCCAAGAAACTTGAGGTAATTAAAACTTGGCGACTGGACGCTAGCGCGAATATTGGTTTGGCGACACAATTATTTGTATTGTTATCTTAACTACTGAGTGGCTCTGTTGCCTTAAAAGATGCGTATTTTTATATTATTAAGTTGTTAATCTATGGGTTTTGGCGAAATGTGTGACATATTTATAGATTTTGAAGCAATTTTAGGTATAGAAGTTTGCACTAACCCTAGACGGCACTTCTTATTTGTTTATAACTTTAGGTCAATCTTCGACAAATCGACGAAGCCATTTTTAACGCGATGTCATTTCTTCTTTATTATAAAAAAAATCTGGGGTCAAATTGTCTGTTCTGTAAACATATAACCCGTTACTAAAAAATATACATATATTTGGTACAATACCATACGTGATCGAATTAGTACCGTTATTCAGTACATTTTCTAACGTTCAATCGTAAATCCCAACTCGTTAGTATGAAAAAAGATGAACGTATCTTACATTCTTTGAGGAGGGGTTTTTAGCATATGTGGTACATTGTATGCGAATCACATCTCAATTTCTGCAACGGTCTGATACGGATCATTTTGCTGCTGAAAGTAATAGCTATCACGAATATTTAGTTTTTCGACACTCAGGTTCATATTTTCTTTTGAAATATTCATAAAAAAACTGTTTTGTTCATCGTTTTTTTAATGTTAAATATTGATTTGTCGGAGAAAAGTACTTTCTTCCAAAACTCATTTTCTTTATTTTTATATTATGTTTCGATAACGTTTGACCATGCCTTCTTGATGCACCTACGTACCGTATCTGCAGAAACATCTTTTCCAAATGATTCCTTCAATTCTAAATGGATTTTTTTCTCGCAAAGATTACGTAATTTTTTATCCGAAATAATCAGTGTAAAATTATGAGATAACTGGGTTAAATTGAGTAAAACAGAAAATAATTGCACTGTTGGCAAATTGTCCACTTCAAGATTACTCCCTGCAAACATTTGGAAGAGAAGTTAAAGTAGTTTGAGAAAAGCAAGTGGAGAATTTGGAAGAATGCATTAGCGATTCGTCTAAGTGTTATTTGAAAGATGGATCGCTTTTCAATTGCCCAATCGATGAATACGCGATTATCGAGAAAATATATAATTTTCCTAATTTCAGCGTTAAAAAATGGATCGCTTTTCGATTGCCTTAATAAAAAAGAAAACAAATTTTCTTTGGATCATTCGGTTATTGTTAGAAGGTGAATCACTTTTTTAGCGCCCAAGCGATGAATGCGTGATTCAGGAAACATTTTCGTTGGAAGAAGGATCGCTTTTTGTTTGCGCAAGAGATGAATATGCGATGCACGAAAAATTTTCAAATTATCTTTCACTAATGCTCTTGATTTTTCAAAGAGGAATCGATTTTCAATTATTCAAGGGTTCAATGCACGATTCAAAACATTTGCTTTATCTTTCTTCGCTCATTCCGACCATTGTTGGAAGATGGGTTTTTGAAAAATGTTCAATATTTATTAATCAAAAAGTTGAACTAGTCTGTTGAGACCGCTAATATAAACTATAAGACAACTTTTGGACTTCAAAAACGATGCTTCGCAGCAAATAGTTAAGGATCCCTAAAAGCGAGTCTTCCTGGAGAATAATGAAGACTTCTCTTGGCGATTTGTAGGCGATTATTCCCGGCATATAATTTAAAACCCCTGTCGGCGATTCGTTCACTACTATTCCCAGCGAATCACTGACCCCACTTGGCCTTTCGTTGGCGAATCTTCTCAGTAAATCGCTCTTAAGGCCTCAGCTGCTTGCATTCGCCGATACTCGGATGACTCAAAAGATCTCACCGACGATTGTCTCATCTTACAAGCGATTCGCTGGGGGTTCTGAGGCTTCAACAGATTGAAAACGTTTTCAGTTTGGGTTAATTTAAAAGGATCCCTAAAAGCGAGTCTTCCTGGAGAATAATGAAGACTTCTCTTGACGATTTATTGGCGAATATTCCCCGCAAATCGTTTATAACCCCTCTCGGCGATTCGTTTGCGACTCTTCCCAGGGAATCACTGACCCCACTTGGCATTTCGTTGGCGAATCTTATCAGTAAATCGCTCATAAGACCTAAGCTGCTTGCATTCGACGATACTCGGATGACTCAAAAGATCTCACCGACGATTGTTTCATCTTACAAGCGATTCGCTGGCGGTTCTGAGGCTTCAACTGATTGAAAACCTTTTCAGTTGGGGTTAATTTTAAACTAACAATGGTAAATAATGGAAGTTAAAAAAAGTAAGAAGAAAACGATTTAAAAGAAAAACAAAATTTAAGAGATTTTTCAAATGTAAAAAAGGAGGAAATTATAAGACATAAAGAGAGGACATTTAATTTTTAATGAAAAATGAGAACATGTCCTTCTTTAGGATATCATCTGGTATGTTGGGGTATCTTTTGTGGTAAGCCATGCCCTCTTAAACTGCCCGCAAATCGTAGTGCAGAAGGTTCAAATCAAAACTGCCAGTAAACCATTTTTCAGAGGAAATCAGTGCTGAAAAATTGATTTAGACCCACTCGATTATTTGTTGGCTTAACGACTGTTTTTGGAACTGGGAATGATAGAGTGGCTTTACAATAGCTTCAGAAATGATTTATTGGCCGATGTTTTGAAGCTGGTTGATGAAACTTTACGATCCGTGAAATCTGTTCAGATGCTTCCTTAGATGAACATGCATACATCCTATAATTTTATTTTTTAAAATTTTCTTGAACGATCAGTTTTCTGTGCAAGTTATCAGTGCGTTTCAAAAAAAGACGTTGGCATTTTTCGATCCTATTTTGTTTTTTTTTTGAAAATTGCACTCAACAAATGTCTGATACTGCGTTTGAAACCTCAAGTTTTTTTTAATAAGCAGCTCATGGACTTTTGCGAAGCATGCAACTCTTCTCGTGACATGGTAACTCTCAAAGCCATGATTTCAGGTCATGATTTCATCTCCAGACCAGGATTTTTTGTTTTCAGAGCGGATTTCGATGAATTCTTGATTTAAAAGCTTTGGTGACTTAAAGCAATCCTTGATGCCAGGAAATAAAGTGGTAACAAGTTTTTCCACAAACCATCAATTTCTTTCTTCCTGTCAAAAAATTGCGAGCGAAAGAGCGAAACAGTTGATAAGTGTCACAGAATATTTTTTTATGTGCTTCAAGATAAGCAAAGTGTTATTGTTTTAATAGTTAATTTAAATAGTGAAAATGAAGTATAAATAATTTTTTAATGCAATTGTGCTGTGTTGTTTTATTGTGTTCCACTTATGGCAGAATGGGCAGTTTTCTTTGCCCATTCATTTTGTCAGTCTTTCAAGGGTTGACGCCATAGAATCTGAAACGTGCGCTGGAAGGTGGCACAGACCTGAAGCTTTGGCTAGCATGCAGGCTTTCTTGCATTCCCATCCTATCTTCTATGAGAGCACACGGAACGCCACCATATAATGCATAATGCCGCAACTGATGTTAGCCACTTCACAAACTTTATTTTGATTCCAATTTGCCATCAGCTGTTTTTGACAAGAACGGGGAAACTTAAATTTACCATTTTGAGAGAGAAGTGTTAAACTCGCTATCACCGGTTTTTCTTGTATCATGGCTATGGTTGTATGCACTGTTGTATCCAACTAGCATTTTCAATCGTAGATGGATCTTCCGCGATTGTACCGGGCGATTAAATAAATCGTTGACGATGTCCTATTCCGATCGCGCAAGTTCAGTACATTGGAAGAAACTGTATCAATCCGACGACTCTTCCATCGGAGTCGTCTATGATGCGGAGAAAAGAATCGTGTAAAACGCTTTTATTCCTACTTCAAGCGAGCTTTGAAGCAACCGCCGAAATGAGTCGTCTGCGATGCGCGTCTGCAAATAACAATCTTTTAATGGTCGTCAGAAGCCTTTAATGACGATTGTAGAGTAACAAAAAAAGAAACACTCCTCATTCAATTATCAAAATGAGTCGCATAATTACCAAATTCCATGATTCACTCCCTTCATACAGGTATGCACCTGTAAAAGGCTGATCCTGAGGGAGTGGAGTTTTTTTGAAAATATCACCTTTTTTCATTTCACACTTCAATAGCATCATAACACCGATACTGTTCTGGTTTTCTGAAATAATTTTGAATTCCTGGTACAGATTTACGCTTAACAGGTTATAAGCCATGTTGTACTAACGGGATATGTTCAACTTTTCTATTGGAATGATTGCGTTCAATGTTGTTACAGTATTTCGGTTCCTTCTAGGTACCATAGGATGCCGATATTGAAAATAAAATCCGCGAATGCGGATGTAATCGAAACAATTAAAAACAAAATTAATCGATTTACTAACATGATTTACTGTTTATAGCTAGACATTTTCCCACAATGCGTATTTTAATTGCTCTTTCCTTGAACTGCCTTTAAAGTAGCATGCTTTCAGCTGCATGACATAAAAAAGTAGCATGCAACTTATTTTGATTTTTTTACTCGCACTTGCGCTCTCTTCAACTCCCAGTGGATGAAAAATACACCACTAAAATTAACACACATACTCACACAAACAAACAGCTGAGTGGTAGACAAAGAACTGTCAAATGAATACGAAATCCAACTGGAGGAGAATATTTAAGCAAAAGAAAATACAAAATAAATAATTATTTAGACAAGAGACGCAAAACAACAATAAAAGTACCTAAAGAAAAAAAAATATGTGTAAATTGAAATTCCAAAGTCATAAAACAACAAAAACCATCCGACGAGCAGAGCGCAACGATAATAAAAACAACAACACAGCAAAAGTATCCGCAAGATAAACACAACGAAAGATACGAAAAACAAGATTTTGTTGTTTTTTGGTGTTAGTATTTAAAGAAATTTTTATTCAACCAATGTACGAAAAAACAGCAAAATTTCGTAAAAAAACACAAGACCAACGTATTGTACCTATCACCAAAAACGTAACTGCAACGTAAATTAAACGTCTATTTGGAAAAAGATTCTAATTTTGAGAGCCCGAATCAAAAATCAAATTTATTATTTTTAATTTTTTAAACAATTATGAAATGTTGTGGTTATCTTAAGCGAACAAAAAAAAAAAACAACTTACGATTAGATTATGTCTCGCTGCGGACGTTGTTGTTGTCGTTGTGATCGTTGACAGCTGAGGCAGCACATCGAAAGAATTCTGACTTGACATGTTCTCCTCGGAAAATGCTTGTTCTTCCTCCGGCTCCTCCTGTTCCATTTCAATTTCTTGATATTCCTCCTCCTCATCGACGGCTTCAACCATATTTTCCTCATCGTACGATGAGGCATTTGAATTAGTTGCGTGTTCATTTAGTTCAACTTTAACTTTCATAATGATTGATTTCTAAACGTTATTCTTACTATGTTCTAAGGACACAAAACAAGGCGAATCACAGGCAAATACTCTAGTCTCTGCACGTTGCAGTCGAAAGCATCAATTTTTGACAGCTGTCAAAAGGCGCTGCAATCGCGTCTATTCCACTGACAGCTAAAAACTTGCGCGATTTAACAAAACACTTGTTACACTCTACGAATGAATATCAAGGCGAAGAACAAAGTTCAGAAAACACTCACTGCACTTTCAAATATCTGTTAAAATCAATTTTATTTTTATGACGTGAAAGTCGAAAAGTCAGTTCCAGTGTTCTGACGTTTTTAGCGTAGTGTTTTGCGTAATTAGCACTTTGTTAATAAATTGTCTGCTTGTATTTAGTTCTACATAAAAGTCGTCAGCAGTTTTATGTACAAAATACTTAATTCTACGTTATCTTTGTTGTTTTTTTTTCCTCTTCTTGTTGGTATTGTTACTTCTCCTCACTGCCAACCACACCCCTACGTAAAAAACAACGTCTACGTTGTTAGTTTACGTTAAGTCGTTGAACACTCACACACACCAATATATAGTAATCACTTGATAAACTCGTTTTGCTACGAACAAATTACGATGAATTGAATTTCGTAACGTTGAAAAAAAATTTCGCAAAGTTAATGTTTGGTTGAACAACGGGTTTTGCGGTAAGAACGTAGTAGGAAAAAATTTCGCAATTAAACGTAACGAACGTATGGAACTATGTTGTAGTTGTTATTGGCCACAGTGGAATATTTTTTACGTTATGACGTTTTTCTGGCCTTAAACCAAAATCCAGAAATTGAATTTCTGCACTACAATTTTATGGAATCCTTCAATCTTTTTAACAAAATTCTGTTTTTATTTTTTGTAGTAATTAAAAATAAATATATTTTGTAGATTTTTCGATATTTTTAGGAATGTTTGGATGGAACAGAAAACGTTGTCTTTGAACACGTCGTAGTCGCGTTGCTTTAACAAAAAGCAAAAAATAACTAAATCTACATAAATTGTACGACGTTGTTGTCTCTTGTTCGCTTTTAGTCGTGGTTGCTGTTCTCCATGTATTCAACATTGACGTTGATGTCGACATCGTTGTTGTTGTTGTTGCTGTTGTTGTGGGTATTTAGTTTGCTTCTGGAAGTTTTGCTTAAAAGTACTCACCTCTACACCGACAAGAGCTCATGCAGAGGCGTAGTTGGGGTCTCAAGGTTGGCGAGTTCCGCCCCTGTTATACCTAAAATATATGTACGCGTCCTTATCGTAGAGAGTTCACTGTGTTTCAAGTGAACTTACTTGTAATATTACGTATGAAATAAAATATTGTTTGAATTCTACTAATTATTTAATAATATGTCACTTGTATCTAGTAGGACTAGATGCAATGCTTTATTTCATACGTTATATTTCAAAAAGGAGAACATTTGTTGTACGGAAGATGAAAAGGAGGACATATAGATGTTAAAAAATATATATCACACACTAAATACAAAGCAGTCACAACTCAAAAAACATAACTTTTCAGGAGAAGCTTAAAATAAAACTCTAGTTGAAACTGCAAAAGAAAAGCAATTTTCATTTAAACACAAAGACTTCATTCTTCCAGTTAATGAAGAAAATAATGAAAAAGATAGTGAGATATGTGTTTTGTGAATTGGTTTATAACAAAAAGTCGTTTTTATAAGGAAAAAAAATTAAGGAAATTAAAAGAGTGTTGCACATAGAGAGAAAAAATAATTAAAAAAAAAGAAACAGTTTCGATAGTATCGTAAGTGCAGACGTAGAATTCCGTTTAAGTTGTAACCTCTTCTACTTTGTCTCTTTGGTCCGATTGTTTTGTACATTTTGCACGTATTTTTATTGATCTTCCAAAAATTAAAAAAAAAATATATGAATAACACTCAATTATGGACTACTTATCGATGCCAAAACAAAGAAAAAGTTGAATAGTAAGTATGATTAAATGAGCAAGCAAAATTTCAAATTTTTTCGATCAATTTTTATAACTTAGTTGAAAAGAAGGCGAAGCAAATGCACTTTCAATTGGTGCCACTTTCGTCTCTGCCCGATATATAGTTTGCGAGCTACAGTCAGTTTAACTACTAATTTTAAATTAAAATTAGGACCCCGATTTTTAAAAAATCGCATGGTTAATATATTTCACGCTGAGCACATGTCCTTTCCTCTCGTCTTTGTCTGATATTTAGTTTGCTAGCTACACTTTCTGTTCGATGTATAGTTTGCAAACTACACTCGCTAGTGCTTGTGGGATGTGGAATCCAAATTATTTTGCATTAAAAACAAAAATTAAAATTTTACGCCATCTATTGGGTAAAAGCATAAAAAGAAATTTGATCCAACTCGTTTTTTCATAAGAGTTAAATCTAACCGCATCACAGACCCATTTCGTTAAATTTGACAGATTGAGTTCATTGACTGAGTTGAAAAGAGGTTCATGAACTCTGGTTTCAAAATAGTATACTAGAACAGTAGTGCATACATAAACCCAATGCGAACTAATGCTTACAATGCTGCCAAAGCGAACCAATCAGTTCGTGCAAAGCCAAAGCATACAAGTATAAATAACGAAAGAAAAACAAAGAAAGCAGCAGGCACATAAGCAGCTGATGATTGATTTTCTTATATAAAAACATGAATTTTTCTTCTTATATTTTACTGTTTTGTGACTTTAATAACATAGTGACAAAATCCAAAGTTAGATATTCATTCAGAGCAGGATAAATCTGATATTTTAGTATATATATTATCTTTGAACGAAGAGTATTAAAGGCTGTAGCTATACCCTAAAGTATTCGCCAAAAACGTTGCCTAATGACCTTGAAAAAATCTGTTAAAACGACCCCATACAAACCGCACAGTAAGACGTTATGCTACGTCAAAACTTGCGTGTAGCAACGTACACGTGGAACTTCTTAAACAGTAACAAATAAGAGAGATTTTAGCGTGAAAAAGAAAGAGAAAGTATCTGAAAAGAAATTCAATTAATCCGAAATGGAAGAATAATCTGAGGATTCAATATTTACATCCAGGAACCGTACCTGTTATGGTTTTTATCGAAAAAGTCACATATTAACTGTTATCTTTTAACTTTAATTTTTTCCGACAAATTGTGTGCCTTATATTTTTTGGGCAAATATAACAGTTACTTTTAACTTTTAATTTATCGGTCACAAATAAAAGTTATTTTCTGCCGTTTATTTTTTTCGGTCAAAAATATCAGGCAATTTATATTTTTGCAAAGGTCATTTTACCGACTAAAAAACTTTTGATACCATTATTTGCATCTCATCGGTGAGACATTTTACACTTGGTGTAAAACAGTTCAATCTGTCAAGAGGCCTTTAAAAAAACACAAATCGCCTGATATTTTTGTCCCAAAAAATAAAAGCCACAAAATAACTGCTATTTTTGATCGATAAAATGAAACTCAAAAGTACACTCTAAAAAGTAAAGCGTATTTTAAAGACTGCCTTTAAATCAACTTGTGCCTGAATTTAAGCATGTTTTGAATTGTAGTATTCTAAATGCTTAAAAACCCAAAGAAACATATTTAAAGTCAGCTTTTGGAAGTTGATTTTAAGACAAGCCAGCTTAATTTAAATAAATTTATTGGTTTTTGTATTAAAAATGTCTACAATTCAATATATGAGTCTTAATTTAAGATAGCTTGCATTGCTATTCCAGTTTGTTTACGATAAGGGCTGAAATTCAGCGAAGGTAAGGCTGCATTTACCATTTAACTGCCTTTAAGTCAGACATCATTGAATGCTGTTTTACAGTATAAAAAGGCAAAAGTGATTTCAGCAAAAGCCGTCTTAATGCTGTTGCAGCTTATTTTAAGACAATTTTTCACCTAATATTAAGATTTACTTTTTAGAGTGTAACCTTTACATTTCCTCGAAATGTTTTTCCTGTTTCCTGTTCTACAGTATAAAAAGGCAAAAGTGATTTCAGCAAAAGCCGTCTTAATGCTGTTGCAGCTTATTTTAAGACAATTTTTCACCTTATATTAAGATTTACTTTTTAGAGTGTAACCTTTACATTTCCTCGAAAATATATAAGACCAAAAATAACAGTTAACTTTTAATTTTAAAGAATCAGTCGAAAATTAAGAAGGCATTTAATATTCATGAGGCTGAGGGCATTTGTTTTTAATTTTATATTGTAGTAACTGTTTTGCATTTTTTCAATCATCTCTCAAGTTTTTGATAACAACCAACATACCAACGTTATGATATCCTCCTTCAAATTAACCTTTATGCTCAGTATGCAGCAAATAAGCAGTAGAATTTTTTTACGCTATTTGATTCTTCACACAAAAAGTGTAGAATTGTGTGCCTAAATATTTTCGTTCATAGCTTAAAGAAATAAATTTTGCGTGCATACTTTTTGGATGAAAATTAAAAGACATAGCTTGTGTCTGTGATATACTAGATATCAAAACCATGGCTTGTGTCCGTGATATACTAGATACGGGCCACAAACCGTTCAATATTAATTCATTTTGTTTTCTATTTTGCCATGTGCCTATGTGGCGTAGTGGTAGAACTTCCGACTCTGAAGGGATTGTCAGCTTGGGAAGTGTGGATTCAAATCCAGCGTGCGACAATAATTTTTTTAAAAATGTTCATATGAATTGAAAACGTTAGCGTCACGAATAAGAGACCTTGAAATTTCACTCGCCGCCAAAGAAGTTGCACTTCAAAAAGTTAGAAAAGATTTTGCACTTTACAAAAGTTAGATACATATTTGGGACGACATTTATTTTCTACTGAAAAAAAGAGGACTTGTCTTCCTTTAGGATACCATCTTGTAACCCTAATTATATTTTAATACACTCCATACACAAAAAGGTAGGACAAAATAGCACAGATAATTTTTTTTTTAGCTTTGAACCAAGAATTTCAGGTGTCAAACCTATTCAGTCAAGTCTGCCTTGGTTCGGAAATGGGGAGATAGATAAGTAGGAGAGAAAGTGGAATCAAGAGAAACAAGTGTAGAATGCTGTATGTGTGGCGGACCGCTATATCAACATGCGAATTTGAATCTGAGGCAAGTGTTATGCCTTTGCCTCAGTCAATTCGAGTTATTAAGCAATCGCATACCACAAACATCTCTACCACCAATTACAACTTCCAAATTCGTATATATTGATGAATTTTTAATTTCAGTTGATTAGAAATGAGGAAAGAATTAAAGAAAGGTAAAAGCGTAGGACCATGGCTAAACCGGGATTCGAACCCGGAACCTCTGGGTTGGCAGTCAAGCACGCTAACCACTCGACTACCCAGGCCCCAAAACTCTAAAATTGAATAAAAATAAGTTTTTAAGAAAATACTTTTGCTTAACGTTTAACAAATTTTCAATCTGAAAAGCGATCCCGTACTTTTTCATGTATTTCTCAGTGTCTGAGAAATTTCTTTGCGTTATCGCCACTGCATGCATCGATCAGCAACATAAGTTAAAATTCGGTGTTTTAATAATAGAACTCATTGATTTAGCTTTATATTATTTGAATACTATTCTTACAGATAGTTGACCTTAGCGTTTAACTATTAAGTTTGTAATTCTTAAAGAACATATTCTTTAAGAATTATATTTAGAGCTTAATGCCAAATAATTCATGAAGTAACAGGCTTGCTGCAACAACAAAAATTCTTTACAAAAGAACCGAGCAGACTAGACCATGGTTTCGTCGGACGCTACTCCGACTCATCAGTAGTCCCTGTGGTTCATGCAGTCCACTAACTTTGAGAAGCTAATAAGTGCAACTGTCGTAAAACCAAAAAGGAATTACCAACACTTTTCACTTTCTCAAAGCAGTGTTTTTCTACTCTTTTGCTAGTCGCAAAATTTCAAAAAATTGACTGCATTGCTTGTAAGTTTAACACTTACAGCTTTGAAATCGTATTTTGAGAAATTGATGGAATGACATGAGTTATACTTGCTATAATGTGAAAAACAATTTTCTATATATTTAGCTGGTAGTAGTTTAAATTTAAACAAAAAACTTTAAACTTATAAATAGTAGGAAGGAAATGTGAAAGGCATAAAACCAATTAGCATTTATTTACATATGGAATTTACTTATTTTGTACCTTTACTCCAACTTGTCAATTGAGAATAAAATTATGGTAGCCAACAAAAAACCTCTCACCTCGCAAATTTTCGCGCAACCTTCTTTTCCCTATAAAAGAATATTTTAACCATACGTTATAAGTTCATGAAAAAACAATTAATTACCGAGAAATTTCTGTATTAATTGAGCCAAATATACTTAAATTTTTAACAATCGTTAAAAAAAATGCTTATTTTTACCTTTTACGAAAATGTTGAAACTTTCTGTATAAACCATGAAAAATGAAAAGTGTCTTGTTTCAAAACAGTGTGATTTGAATGCAGCATAATGAATTCCAAGGAATTTTTTAACGAATGGGAAGCCAATAGTTTTCAATACTGTATGCCCTTTATTGAAGGAAACATTTCCTCAATTGTTTTCATGATGTTTATGTTTATCTGGAAAAACTGCCTGGACCTTAATCACAAGTCCGATAGAGACAACTCAAAATAGTTTAAATTATTTAAGCTCTGCCAATACAATATTTGATCTATAACCATTCTTTTTTAATCTACAAAGCTGAACGTTGTAGTTTCCAAATATTTTTTAAAAATAAAAATTTATAAAGACAATTTTTTAACTTAAGTCAACCTTAAGCCTTTATTTTTATTCAATTAACGTCATCGAGTGCAAATGGCAGGATTAATTTTTTAATCGTCAATATTTTGGTTTACTTATCATAAAACCAAAAAATTATTTCGAGTAAATAAATTAAACGATTAAAATATTAAAGAAACCATTTAAATATGTTGGACCCACCATGTTATTAATTTAAAGTTCAAAATAACTTATTCATATTATTTTTCTTTATAAAGTTTTGTACCTGTTATTTCTTCTTCAATTCGCAATGTTTTCGGTGTACTCTTTTAAGAATTTTAAAATAATTGCAAAATTTTAATCAAACTTCACTGCAACCATTAATTTAATTTTAATGCAAACAGAAGTTTTTACAGAAGTGATCCAAAAAATAAGTTTTTACAGAAGTGATCTAAATTGTTTTTATCAAACAATTGAGAAAACGGGAAAATTCTTGTGAGTTCCTGAGGAAAGTCTTAATATCAATGTATTTTTTAACTAGGAAGTCCATAAGAATAAAATAAATTGAGCTTGACTGAAATAATTTAATATCATTGCGGGAAGATAGAAATTTTATAAGTTAAGTATTAAGAAACACGCAAAATATCAGGCACATTAAATTAATTTCTGAATGTTAAATTTATTGATGCAGTGTTAAAATGATATTTGAGAAGTGCACCCGTTTTATTTCTAACATTTGACTACGACCTTGGCTGTGAGTAAAAAGTGCTGGATTAAAACACAATGAGAGCAACCAACATGCTGTCAATAGAAATCATTGCATGATAGTTATTTAAGCTTGAGAGAAAAGTGTTCGCTTGCTTGTTATAGCATGCGATAAAAATGTGAGTTACTTTGAAAGGATATCTTTCGAAAAGAACAGATAAGTCTAGCCTTACTAATTTATTATATAATAAGTTTTTTGTATTTGCTTCGGTTGAGAATCTTCTCACAAGAGACAAGAGTGAGTTAGAGGTGAAAATTGTATGGATTGGATTATATATTTTCTTCATGGACCTGCGAAAGACATTCTCAGATAACATAAAAAAGTGAGATCATTGATGCGATACATGAATTTATTTAGCATTAATTTTTTCTAACTTTAGTATCCGGAAACAATGCTCGAATATGAAGAACAATTTTAATCCTTTTTACATACAAACTACTATTTCACTACTTTTACTAGAACTCTTTTACTATTACTATTTTACTTTTGTCTTGCTTTTCTTTAGTTTTCAAGTCTTTGAAGCGTAACCATAAAAAACATTAATTTATTAAAATATAATTTAATTTCACTCTAAATAAGCAGTGAATTAATGAATCAATCGTTCTTAAAGGTTTAATAAGTTTTAAAGTTTCTGACCTGTTTAACAAAACAGTACAAGGTCAATGACCCTGAAGCAACTACAAACATACCTTACTGTTTACTAGTAGAATGCTTAGCACATATGTATCTAGCAAATCTCAAAGTGTTTTCAGAAAAGTTCGTGGGCCAACAAGGAAATTCCAGTTAACCTTTTGGCATCACTAAGTTGAGAACATTAGCAGATAGGTCGCCACAAACATTTGTATACAAATTAAAACAAATTGGCTAACTATTCGAAGCAGTGTGGCCATTTTAGCCTTTTCGAGGCTAGATCTAGCCTTTTTTTTTGTTGCCTAGCCTCGAAAATTACCATCTAGCCTCTAGCCTTTTTTTTAGCCTTTTTTTATTTTTTTCTAGCCTTTTCTAGCCTTTTTTAATATATTGCTTAAAGATGCATTAGTATATCCAATTTTTCTGACGTTGCAATTTTGAAAGTCTGAATCTTCTATTGCTCTTTTTATACTTTTAAAGTGGTTAAACCCAAATATTTTCTGTTATAGAGAAAGAAAAATCCAGTTACTCTACGGAAAAAATAACGATAATTAAAATATAATAGCAAAAAATTGTAAATCACAAGTGGAATAACTTAAGTTCCATAACAGAATTCTAGGCAGAAGCTATAGATTCATTGAATGAAGATCCGTTCCAAGAGCTATCAGACTTTTTTTTTAGTTTTATTATTTTGGCATTAAGCTACGCTGAGGTAGAAAGAATTCTTTATACAACGAAATTAAAAAAAAAAACAAGTAAAGAAACCGTATTCAAACTGGCATGCTAAATTTTTTTCTAACGATAAGACATGTTCTTAAAAGAAAACGAGTAAAGAAAGTCTAGTCCGACTATGAAATACACTAAACCTCCTATAATATTTAAATAAACTTTATATTAAAATACTAAAACAAATCGAAGTTACTTCCTATTTTTGTTTTAAATCCATGTATTCTTTATAGAACTATATAGGTTTACTAATGAAGGTTGTATGGGAGGAAGACGCATTCGTAGGTGGATGACGCCTTTTTTTGTGAGCACACCTTAGTTTTATATACTATGATCTCATACGAAGTTTTATCTCTGTAGGCCAAATATAAACGTTTTATAGTGTTTTCCATATTGTGGGTTGCATGGGAGATGAGCGTGTTCATGGGCGGATGTCGCTTATTTTGTGAACACATCTTAGTTTTGATACAACAATCTCAATACCAAGTTTTATATTTTTGGCTCATATAAACCTCTTTACAGCGTTTTTACTATAGTGGGTTGTATGGGCGAATGACGACTATTTAAAATTTTAGTACACATCTAAGTTTTAATATAAAATACATATCTGATCTGAAGTTTTATCCCTGTAGTTCAAATAAAAGCGTCTTTATAATAGTGTTTTCAATGTTGGAGTTGCATGGGAGGTGGGCATATTCATGGATAGATCACGTCCATTTTTTGTGTACGTCTGCGTTTTGATAAAAAATAAATACATTTAAATTTTATTTCGGTAGATATATCGGCGATTTTTATTTTTTAGTTGTATGAAAAGTAAGCGTTTCCGTGGGCGGATTCCAAAAATATTCAATAGCTTCTTAGCCTATTTTTGCAGACAACACATAGACAGATGGACGAACGAGGTGACACTGATCAGGAATATATATACTTTTCTATACCGTACTCGCTTATTTCTATGCGTTACAAACGTTTGCACAAAGTCAATATACCCTGACCTTTCAGGTTTAGGATATTATAACGTTAACAAATCTAGCCTTTTTTTAGCTTTTTTTTTAAAGCCATCTAGCCTTTTCTAGCCATTTTTTAAAGGCCATCTAGCTTCTTTTCTCAAAACTTTCTGGCAACACTGATTCGAAGGCCATAAGAATCAAAATTATAAAACACACTCTAAAAGAGCGAAAAGTGAGAGAAAGTGAGTGGAAATATTTGAAGAAAAACGCTCATAGAAGCTTGTAGCTCAAAAATAATTTTGAAAACACTCGAAAATAAACGCTCTTTTCAATTGAGTGCATATATTGCGCGCTCTCATCTATTCTCTCACGCACTCTTTTTTAAAAACCAAAACAAACCACTTTTTTTTAATTTCTATAAACGTTACAAGCGTTTCGAGAGCGCCATCTACAAATTAACAAGAATACACAAATGCAACAACAAAACCATAACTAAAACAACAACAACATAAAAAGGCCAAGAATTCAGGTTGGCGCGCACCTCGTTCGATGCCAGAGCAGAAGAAGAAAAAAAAAGGAAAAGTTTGCGCTTGTTTTATATTTGTTGTTGTATGTTTCTTTCCACCGCACGCAGCTCCTCTGAACGGATAAAACTAAATCTATGACTCATTCGGGGTTTTTTCCAAAACTGTATCCACAGCAAAGCGTATCCATCAGCTGCATACAGCATGCCTCCAATTAACACATTAAGGCCTGTGCTTAAGTGTTGCTCTGGATTCGTATTTTATTTTGCACTGGTTTTCTATATTGTGTGTTGTTGTTAATTCTTTTAGGCCGTTTTGTTGTGCCATTAGCAGCATTTTTTTGCTCCTATTGTCTTTTGGAAGATTGTTGATTTTGTCACTTGTTTTCAAAGTGTTTGAAACATGCAACATCACTTGGCACTTTGATGGTGATTTTTGTTTGTTTTATAGGTATTTTGTTGTTTTATTGGTTCTGCAAAACTTAAGCTATTTCTTGCAGAAGAACAAAAGTAACTGCAATTATTTCTTTTTATTCCGTTTGAATTTTATCGGTTTTACCAAAGCACTTGTTAAAAATTCCACTCAAGTAAACTTTGTGTTTGGGTAACACCAAAATGTAGTTTTCTAGAAAGATACTTAATGATTTTCGGCTTTGAGCACCCTGTTTGAAATTGTTTTCGTAGGTTTTATCTATGAAATCTAAAGCGATTTATTTTAAAACTTTGAGAGGAGTTCAGATAAAAACAATTTCAATTTCATCTGCTTTAATTGCGTTGAATCCTTAAAATTGTCTCAATAATTAACAAAGAATAGAATGAAAAATTATGGCTCAATAGTTTTTGCTTGCATGAGATAATGAACTTCAATAAATAAATCTGTTATGCCAATACAATCTTGATACAAACTCAACCCCAAAATATTTATGGCACGACCATTAAAATCTCAAATAAAATCATCATGTTGCACGACCATAAAGAGGAAGGAAGTTTCCCGTTTCGTTTCCTCGAATTCAGGCAAATTGCATATGACAATCCAACAACAATAATAATAACAATTACAACAACACTAACAACAACAAAACCAAAAATCCTCCGAAACCACGCCAAATTAAACCACCCCACCGAGATAAAGTCGACAACTGATTTTATCTGTGATTTTTTTTATTATGACAGAAGATACCAAAATACAAAAGTGACTATACAGTGGTGGACAAAAAAAATGAATTAATAGTATTTCTATTTATTTATAGATAATTTCATAATATAAGTTGTTCGTCAAAAGTAAACAAATACAATTTTAATTTATGTTTAGGCTGAATAACTGAATAACTGAATAATATGTTAGGAAACTTTAGAAAAATTTTAATAAATATTGAAAATTGGTTTTATAACAAGTAAAGAAAGTCTGAAGTCGGTGCTGCTATTAAATACCCTAAATCTACTTTTCAATATGTTATAATAGTATGGAAAGTGGGCATGTCTGTGGGCGGATGAAGCTCATAATCTATAAATCTTAGTTTTAATGAAACATTTACACAAACAAGTTTTATTCCTGTAGCTCACATATAAATGTCTTTAACCCTACTTTCCTGTTTCAAATGAGACCCTAATTGTAATGCTATTTGATCAAATCTCATTTATTTCTGACCAAGACATAATCTTTTGCACGTTGAACATAAACTTCTCAAAGACTGAATTCTGACACCTCTTTTTAGTATCGTGACTACAGGTCGATTTATTTCTCATCATTGTTCAACAGGTTGTCTCTATAACCTGGTTGCAATGCTGGTTTTTTGAATCCGTCGATGAAAAGTTAAACTTTTTCATGAGCAATATAAACAACTTGTCTGACTTGCATGTTCCCTTACCAACGGGTTACGTAAATAATAAGAACTGTCATTGGTTTACTCAATCTGAACTCAAACTATCACTCAAAAACGGAACAGAGCTAAACTGAAATGGCAGAAATATAGGAGAGCCAGGAATGATGCAAGTTGCTCCATAAAGTTTTCCAAAAGTTATTTTTCATGTCAAAACTGTATCCAACTTTATAATCTAAACAGCTGTGAAAAACTTCAAGTGCTTCGGTGTATGTAAAATTAAAACCGAGTCGTGTCAAATTAATCCATACACCCAAAAAAAAACGGAGTAAAAAAAACAATATTCGGGCTCAATTTAACTCTTTTCATGCATGGTATTTAGCTAAAGCTGTAAAAACTATATTTAACTCCGTTTGTGCGTTGAAATTACTCCGAAATTTTACTTTGTTTGATAAGTCGTGCTAACTCCGTTTGTAGTTGTATTAAGGGTAGCAGACTTGCATTGAGAATTTTTAAATTTTTCGTTTTACTCAAGAAAAAACTTGAGCCAACTCCTTTAAATGTAGCATTAAGCTTAAAAAAATAAAAAAGTCAACCCACAAAAGAGTCAAAAGAAGAACTCTTTTATTTAGGCATTTAGTTTTATTTATTTTTTGTTGTTATTGGACAACAATGAAAAGAAAAATTTATGTTAACAGAACTATTTCAATATCATTTTTTTAACAAAGGTTACATTCAATTAAAAGTAAAGGTTTTTGATAAACATTATTAATAATGAACTTAAAATATGCATAAAAAATATTAATAAAATATTAATATTATTAAAGTTTCCAAATAACACGTTTTTTAAAATAAATGCCAAATTTTCCATTTCATACCTAAACACGCACAAATTGTTTAAATTGTTTAAATATTAAAATTAGCTGTCATTGCAAACAATTAATTTTTACAGCACACTTGATTTGCTTGTTGAAATATTTGTGTAGTTTCTCCACATTCAAAGTAAAAAAAAAACGAAAAATTTTTCAACTCTGTTTCGTGCTCAGCAAAACTATTTCAACTATTCATAGATGGTTGAAATAAGCTTTAACAGTGTTAAGATGACAAATGTATGGAGAAGTTGAAGAGTTGATTTGAAACTGCTTCAAATTTAATTTCAGTTTTGAGAATGAATTTGTTCTAAGCAGAAAAAGATTTATATTAACAAATAAAAATATTGGTATAACTCCTTTTAAGTTTTAAAGCGACAAAACGAATTTTACCTCGCAAGAACTTGATTAAATCTCGAAAAAAACTTGAACTAACTCCGCAAATTTTTTCGGTGATAGTTGCAATAAATTTAAACAGAGTTAATGTGACAAATTTTCAGAGAAGACGCAGAGTTAATATGAAGCTGCTGCAGATTTAATTCAAGTTTTGAAAATTAATTGTTTTAAGCACTAAAAGCTTTGAATTAAGAAAAAAACTATTGATACAATTCATTTTGAGTGTTACTGCGACAAAACGTATTTAACTATTTAAAAACTATTTCAACTCACGAAAAATTAACATCGCACATTTTTTTCGGTGTACTTTTTAAATTATTGCTAATTCTTGCTTATTCTTCTTCTACAGCCTCTTTTTTATGTGCGTTTGCTGATGAATCTTCTAGTATGCTCTCCAAAGAGTTTCAATTTAGCAATGTGAGTTATGTTGACGTAGCACAGTGTATACAAAAGATTAATCAAATTCCACTAGTTTCGATGACATCTCCATTGAATTTATAAAATGTATTAACCCATATGTGCTGAGCCCACACTCAGCAAAGAACACATATCTTTCTCCGATAAAAAATTTCTCTATTTTCAATAATAGCATTTTTCTCTTTTTCAAATAAAATTTTCTTCAATAATAATAAATTTTCACATTTTCAAAGAAATATTTCTTCACTTGTGGGATGTGGAAATATTTCAATGTCTCTAATAAGATAAGTATTTCTCGCGCACAAAAAAAAATTCTCATTTATAGAAAAAATTTTTCATTTTTCCTGTATTTTGATAAAAAATTCATTATGCGAAGTATTTTCTTCAATAAAAAGAAATCGTTTCTTAAAAATTAAAAAAGTATTTTTCTCTAAAAACGATATATCTTAATATATATAAAAGACAAGCGTCCTGCTCCGTGCTCTATATCGCTCAAACTGCTATGCATAGGCTGAACAAGTTAGCCTAGACTAGAATCTGTTTCACTATTACAGTGCTTTTTATATGACAAAATTGTTAGCCTAAAAGTATGCACACAAAATTTATTTTATATATGTATATCAGTAAGGAAACTGACGATGACTAGAACGAAATAACATTTGAGGTGAATGAAAAATATCATATCATCTGCTACTAAATTATTTTTAATACGACTTCTATACTAGTTTTAATATATTTTTCTTTTTCATGGAAGCTTTTTATCATTTTTAGGGAAATTTTAAAGGATCACATTTAGAGAAAATCATTGTCTGGAGCAAAGTCTATGCCATACTGCTCTAAATATAATGCCTTTTTTTATCATATTTCGAGAACATTTTTTCTGAGTGAAGGTACTAAAAGTGGAGTTCCGCAAGTTTCCGTTCTAAATGCAATCATCTAACCACGCATGCCCATGCCGACGACCTGCAGTTGTATATGTCCAGTTCCATAAATCTCTCTTAAAACCTATGTGCGAGAGTTAACGAAGATTTAAATAAAATAACTAATTGGACCAACCCTTGAAAGCTTGAAAGCTTATAAGCTTCATTTAGGCCCTCATTAGTCATATGTCTTACCGATTGCAAAAACAGATTATTTGAATCTCGATGTCACCCCAATTTTTCTCATTGATGACGCTGAACTTTAATTTTTAAGTAAGGCCACTAATCTAGAGTAACAAATAAACACGTCTTATTGCTGTGAAGATCATGTCAACTCCTGCGTTAAAAAAAATTTATTACGTTCTCAGAAATCTTCGGATGACTGCTGCATTCAAGTCTGTTGGAACAAGAAAGATGCTTGTCTTACGGCTATTATTGCCTATATTATCTTGTGCGGAAGTCGTTTATAGCAAACTTGACTCGAGGTCTGCACACAAAATGCAAGTTGCGTTCAATAATTGTACACGTTATGCGTATGTTCTTCGGAGTTATGATCATATAACACCGTTTAATAAACAATTATTAGGAAATTGCATTTTCTTACATAAGATTATCCACTTACGCTGTCCGCTGTATTATCTTTTTGAAAGGATTAAGTTTTGTAGATCAAGCAGAAGCATGAACCTTGTTATTTCGAAGCATAGTTTGTATTAAGGCTAAATTTTAGCCATGGTTTCTTTATACAAATCATTGAACCCAACGTTCCAAAAATAGCATTTCCAGATTTTCATTATTATATTGTCATGTTTAATCGTTGTCGGTATGAACTGTCTTCAATTCTCCGTAGAATGTAGTCTTTGAACATATTCCTTAATTTAACTAGGACCAAAAATTATTTTGAAATTGTCATTGCAAAGAATATTGTTCCATTATATAAAAGCGTATTATCAATTGTTCCCTCATGTACGGAGTGAAGCTTATTTCAAATGTTTTTATTTGAAATCTTATTTGAAATGTTTTTTTGTCGATTTCGATTCTGCTCATCAGATAAATAAAAAAATCAGACACTTTTAAAGATAATTTCAGAAAAAGTGATTCTATTTTTTTGTCCAACACTGTTATTGAGTCAATTCTGTCTACTGAAATTGTTTCAAGTAGACAAGTTCCGAAACATCAACCCTTAAATCGCAACATGTACTGCATTAGAAAAATGCACAATTGTTTAATGTTTCTAATAAATTGTCATCAACAATAAAATCAATAACTTTTTCTGAACTATATAGTTTAGATTTGTGTATCTGGTATAGCTCAAATGTTGGATATCAGGTGAACTCTAATGCTTCAAGTGCACGAGAGAAACACTTTGTTTATCGCAAACAATTAGGATTTATTTATTTATCCTCAAGTAATGGAAACCTTTAACTTCGTCGCCCTTTATTTTTCATTTGAAGCACTTAATGAATTTCACTCACTGGTTAGGATTTGAATGTCAACCCTTATCTTTAAAGTGCGTAAATGTATGGCAGGATAACCTGTACCCAGGGCGGCACTAACATGCGATGGAATGCGTGCCCTGTTGTGCCTATTTTTTCTTTTCTGTTCTTATAGTGCGGGCACTACCTGTTGCTTATTTCCTTTTTGTTTTTTGTTTTTTGTTCAAGACCCTTAAAACAATTTTTTTGTTCTTTGTGCTGCAAGGATTAAGTACGGTTTATGAATGAATGATTGCTTGTTTGTTGAGCATAAATTAAGCTGTTAGAATTTTGTGTTGCTGCCGCATGCATTCAATCAATAATCAAAAACATCTTTTGTTAAATCAACTAAGATTTAGTAGAGTTGAAAGAAATGTTTAACAGCCTGTCACAAAATAAATTAAAATTTATAATTTAGCGAGTTGCTGCTGTAGCGGCTTAACCAAGCAAGGCTAATCACGAATAAATTAATTGCCTGCATTTTATGAGACACAATGACCATGTTTAGATTGAACTGGTGCACTGGCACCTTGATAATTGTGAATCTCATAAACAACAACGATTGTCTTATTTAATTTTCACAAACGATAAACAATAAATAAATAAAAAAATAAAATAATACAAATTGTTGCTTGGGACATTTATTGATGATATGTATTGATATTCTATAAAATCATCAATAAAAATAACCTTGTTAAAGCTTAAAGCTAAGAGAACAAATAAATAAAAAATAAACACGTACGGGGAAACAGAAAATGCAAACAATACAAAATTGTCAACTACTTTCATCGATGAAAACACCCACCACAACCCCTATTAGCCTCATTGGCGACCTAGTCATTAAGACTTTTCTCAAGTTTTTCCACGAATTCTGAATGAAATCACGCTGCCTAGCGGAAAAAAAACAAAAACAAGGAACACAAACGAAATTTTTAAATGAAATGTCGACTTATAAGATATGTATTTTAAAGATACTTTAAATGTACAATAAAAATATGTGTAAAAATATTTTATGTTGGGATATTTAAGTTGATAAACTGCTGGCTTATGAGCGAAAAATTGCCAAAACAATTAGAATTAAACTTTATTTTATTTTCAAATACGTGGGTTTTATTACTTGATTCAAGTAAATTTTTTTTTTTAAAAACTTGTATCAAATAAAATAATTTTCTAATATTAGAAAATTATTTTTGTCCATATATGGACAATTCATGTCAGGGCAGTAGCTTGGATTATTACTGAGGGGGTTTTGATAAACAAAATATAAAAGTATTGAAAAACAAGTTATCAAATAGTTGCCACGCCAGGTATAAAAGACGTTTAGAAATTGTTTTTTTGATGTGCATTTATTTAATATATGACCATTTAAAAACACCGTTTTCGATTTATATTTATAACTTCTTGTAAAATATTATGAATTGGTATTTATTTAGAACATTGCTATTATGGAAAAATACTTCAAAATTACGGTGAGTAACAGAAATACCTATAAAATATTTAGTATGAAAATAACGCATTAATTAATTAGTAAGTTTTGATGGTTCATTAGCAAAAAAAAACTATGTAGTGAAAAAAAATTGAATTTTTGCTATATTTCGGCACTGAAGAACCCAATACCTAGTTTTATTGTCCAGAATGTTCACAAAACTAACCAAGAAAAACCAATGCAATATTTTTTTGTCCTCAATATTAAATTCTTCAATTGATTCTTTTAATACTTATAATGTTCTAAGGTACATTCTTGAACCAAAATTGGACTAAAATTTGTGATATAAAAATCATATTTTACTTTATTTCGGATATTTGGCACTGAACTACATCATTAGTTTTTGAAGCTTTAGGTACGCCTTCATACAAACTTCATACAAACAAAATTTTAAATTTTAAATTTTAAATTTTAAATTTAAAATTTAAAATTTAGTTTTTTAGAACTACATCATTAGTTTTTGAAGCTTTAGGTACGCCTTCATACAAACTTTTTTAAATTATAAATTTTAAATTTTAAATTTTGTTTGTATGAAGTTTGTATGAAGGCGTACCTAAAGCTTCAAAAACTAATGATGTAGTTCTAAAAAACTAAATTTTAAATTTTAAATTTAAAATTTTAAATTTTAAATTTTAAATTTTAAATTTTAAATTTTAAATTTTAAATTTTAAATTTTAAATTTTAAATTTTAAATTTTAAATTTTAAATTTTAAATTTTAAATTTTAAATTTTAAATTTTAAATTTTAAATTTTAAATTTTAAATTTTAAATTTTAAATTTTAAATTTTAAATTTTAAATTTTAAATTTTATATTTTAAATTTTTAATTTTAAATTTTAAATTTTAAATTTAGTTTTTTAGAAAATTTAGTTTGCCTTCACACAAACTTTTTTAAATTTTAAAATTTAAATTTTAAATTTTGTTTGTATGAAGTTTGTATGAAGGCGTACCTAAAGCTTCAAAAACTAATGATGTAGTTCAGTGCCAAATATCAGAAATAAAGTAATATATGATTTTTTATCACAAATTTTAGTCCAATTTCGGTACAAGAATGTACCTTAGAACATTATAAGTATTAAAAGAATTTAATTGAAAATTTTTTTTTTTTAAATAAATATTTTTTTCTTTGTGTAAAGTAAAGTGATTACTATTAAGTTTTAACAAAATTTAAAGTTTTTAGTGAAAAAGACTTTTTATTTTTGAGAAAAGATTTGTTTCTAAATGAAGAAAATACTCAAACAAAAAATCAATAAAATCAAAACAAATATTCATTCTAAAGTAAGGAAAACATCATTTTACAATTTTGTTGTAAAATTTATTTCTATTTCTCTTATCTCTATTTCCCTGCGGAAGTTTTTATATACAAATAGGGGTAGGGATAACAGTAAAGAACCATTTCTTAACGTGTTTCTCAATCGATTTTTATACCCTAAACCTGAAAGGTCAGGGTATATTAACTTTGTGCAAACGTTTGTAACGCATAGAACGAAGCGAGTCCGGTATAGAAAAGTATATATATTCTTGATCAGCGTCACCTCGTGAGTCGAGCTATTCATGTCCGTCCGTCCGTCTGTCCGTCTGTGTGTTGTCCGTATACACAGGATAAGAAGAAGGAGTTGAGATAACTGGATGAAACTTGGTACACATGGTCACATGCACCCAAGGATCTGCACTATTGAATATTTTTGGAATCCGCCCACGGACACGCCTACCTCCCATACAACGCAAAAATTTAAAACTGCATAACTCAGCTCATAATAAGCCTACAATAATAAAATTTGGTATGTATGTGTTTTATACCAACACAAAGATGTTTTCGAAAAATGGACGTCATCCGCTCGCGAACACGCCCACCTCCCATACAATCCAAAAATTGAAAACGCAATAAATAAGCCTGTGTTTAACCTAAAGAGTTTAAATAGCACATATGTTTTTATAACAAAAAAAAAGATTTGTTTGAAAAATGGACATCATCCGCTCACGGACACGTCCACCTCCCATACAACCCAAAAATTGAAAACGCAATAAATAAGCCTCTGTTTAACTTACAGAGCTAATACTTGGCACGTATGTTTTTTATGACAAGAAAAATATGGTTTTGAAAAATGGACGTTATCCGCCTACGGGCACGCCTACTTCCCATACAACCCAAAAAGATTAAAACTCAATAAATAAGGTTATGTTTGTCATAGAGAAATTAAATTTGGTATGTATGTATTTTATACCAAAACTAAGGAGTGTTCCGGGAGTAATCCGTCCATGAACACGCCCACCTCCCATAGCGAAAGCACAATAAAGGCATTAACTGTGAGCTACAGGAATAAAACTTGGTATGTGTACAGTTTTCATCAACATTTAAATGCATATAAAATATAGGCTTCATCCGCCCACGGAGACGCCCATTTACAATAAACAATTTTTGTTTTTGAAAATTGGGTTGAGGGTATTTCATAGTCGGCCTAGACCGACTTTAGACTTTCTTTACTTGTTATAATTGTTTTTTTTAAATGAATCAGAGTGCGGAGAAGAAGTGCACCGACTATTTTTTAAAAATTTGTTTGCCAAATTTTTATGAAGAAAATTTGTTTTTCACATTATTTTGTTTCGAATCAACAGAGAATGTATGTGACAAGGTCGAATTTCGGCCACTGTCCAACTCTAGTAAGTAAATATTTACATTTAGGAATAAAATGGGAATGCTTATAAACATAAAAATTGGAAAAACATTTACTGAAAGATTTAAAATTTCTATAAATACAAAATCTCAAGGCTTTACGTTCAAACCTTTCAAGATTTTGTGCTACTGTAGGGGAGATATTAAACCAAATTGGAAATCCATAATACATTAAAACTGATCGTATATTAATTTTGTATATGCGTAATTTAGTGTTAATAGACAGATATTTATATCTAATCAAGCTAGTGAACATTCCCAATATTTTTCTGGCCTTCTTAAGAATGAAATTAGCATGTATGTATATTAAATCTAAGGCGATTATTAAAGGAAACTCCTTAAATACTTAATTTAAGAACATTTTTGAAGGAAATGTCTGAACCACAAAGAGATATTTTTAAATTTTTACTCTGCGGTACAGTCACTCTATGATATTTTCCAGAAAGATTCCTTATACAAATAACATTCGATTTCCTTAAACAAATTTGATGTATTGATTTTGATTTCCCAATCTTTATAAGGATGAAATATGCCCATTATTTATACAGTTACCTATTAATAATTATTGTAAGAAAATCAAAAACAATAATAGGCAGTTTTTCAATAAGAAAGTTTGAAATATTGTCAGGTCGAGTAGACTTTTTTGTATTAAGATCTTTATCAACATGATATATTTCAACAGTATTTACAAAATGTGAATTATGAGGAGGAGAAGACGAAGTAAGGATAAGAATTAAGAGTACTTAGAACTTCAGATTCTAATTCGAATACATCAGGTCTGTCTGGAACTGTTTTTTCGCAAACATTTTCAAAATGAGATTTTAAAATTTCATATTTATCTGAATTTTCAATATAAAAATTATTCTCAAAAACAATTTTGGAACAAACTTTACCTTTATTCTTTCTAATTATATTGAATTTTTTTTTATGAAAAATATCAACATTTGTGTTTATCGGTTTGAGTTAAATTGATTTTTATACCCAAAACTTGAAAGGTCAGGGTATATTAACTTTTTGCTAACGTTTATAATGCATAGAACGAAGTGAGTCTTGTATAGAAAAGTGCATATATTCTTGATCAAAATCATCTCGTGAGTCGATTTAGCCCTGTCCGTAAACACAGGATAAGAAGAAGGAGTTGATATAATTGCATGAAATTTGGTACACATGTGCACATGAAGTTCATGAACACAAGGATCAGCACTATTATATATTTTTGGAATTCACCCACGGATACGCCTACCCCCACAATACAACCAATAAATTGAAATAACTGTATAGAAGGTTTTGTTAAAGCTACAGAAATGAAATTTAATATGTATGTATTTTATTACAAAATCTAAGACATGTACAAAAAATGGGCGTGATCCGTTCATTAACACGCCCACTTCCTATACAATCCACAATATTGAAAATACCATAAAAAGGTTTATACATGGCCTACAGAGACTAAACTTAGTATGGTAGGATCTTATTTCAAAACTAAGGTGTGCCCACAAACTGGGCGTCACCCGCCCTCGAACACGCCCATCTCCCATATGAACATAAAATAGAGGGTTGAATATAAGCTACACTAATAAAATTTTACACATGTATATCACCTATAAAAACGCAGATGTACACAAATGTGCGTGGTCTACCCATTAAGATGCCCACCTTCAATACAATCCATAATATTAAAAACACTATTTAAAAGTTCATATATGACCCAGAGAGATAAAACTTGGTATGGACACATTTCATATCAAAACTGAGATGTGCACAAAAAATGGGCGCCATCTGCTCACCGGCACGCCCACCTTCCATACAACCCACTATAGAAAAAACTCTATAAAGAGGTTTATATATGTGCTACTAAGATAAAACTTGGTGTGTTAGATTATTGTGTCAAAAATAAGATATGTTCACAAAATAGGCGCCATCCGCCCTTGAACACGCCCACGGTTCATATTTGACCTAGAGAGATGAAACTTCGTATGGGAGTATTTTATATCAAAACTGAGTCATCTTTCAAAAATAGGCGTCATCTGCCCACCCACACGCCCACTTACCATAAAAACCAGATTAGTTAATCCTGTATTAATTCTATAGGTAGATAGAATTCATGGATTTTAATAAGAAGTTATTTGTCTATTTGTTTTTTAGTATTTTAATATATAAAATAATATTTAATAGTATTAAATATTATAGGAGGTTTAGGGTATTCCATAGTCGGGCTAGACCGACTTAAGACTTTCTTTACTTGTTTTGTCTACGCTTCGGTGTCTATCGAGGGGCTTAAACCCCAAAATTCCCCTAGCTACGGGCCTGATTCGTGTAGAGAATTTATTTTTTGTAGTCTAGCCGACTAAAACGATCTCATTCGTTGAAGATTATTTTTGTACAGTTGTTAAATTCTCCACTTGGTTGTTTTGCAGTTTTTTTATTTTTTTTTTATATCAAATCTTCGACAGCGACAGCCGCTCTTTTAGCTAATCTCTTGAAAACAGAATAGACGAATGGTTTGGTTGACATGCGTTCGACTCCTCCAACGAAGGTATTTCCGTTTTCTCTTTGATGATAATTTAGCAAAAACTTTGTGTCGATTTTGTTTATATTTATTTTATTATCTGTTAGTGTTATTGTTATGATGTTCCAGTAACTGAACAGCATGACACGCTCTCATGTTTAGATATAGACTCGTGGATATAATATTTCTTGTGTTTTTATTTTCTTTTATTTTTGTTTTGTAATAAATATCGTAATAGTGAAAATAGTAAATATTTTGAGAAGAAAATGATTATTGATTTTAAAAACCTTGGCTTTACTAACCATATATCACATATCTTAATTGAAGGTTTAACCCTTCATTGCATGAATTTTTTTAATAAAAAAAAAAGAAGTTGCCATACGCAGAAAATCATAACACCCCTAGTAGGGGTATTCACGATGTGGTGTATTTGCCCTTGTATTGTGTATTTTTGATAAATTTGATATTTGAAGTAAAATTCCAAAAACAAAATGTACAGTGTTCAAAATACAACCCTGTAGCAAAAATACAATGGCGAAACCCTATTGTATTCTTTGTAAATATCGTTGTATATTTGATCAACTGATCACAAGAACTTTTTGACTCAGCGTGGATGAAGGAAGGTACTGGCTGGGTTGTGTGTTTATTTAATAAAAGTTAATTTAATTCAGTGCTTCGTTTCAATTCTTTTATTTTCTCGTACTGCTAAATGATGAACTACCCGGACTTTAGTGAAGGTTTGTTCACAATGCCTTGTAAATATTGTAAATTTTGTAAGAATTACAAAACTAACTAACTGGTTTTGTGTGTATTTTTTTCACTTTGGATTAAAATATTCAGTTTATAAAAAAAAAACCGCCTAAGTGTATGCAGTGCACATATCTTCAGACGATGCGTGCTGAACATTTTTGTTTAAATGATGAACTATTTATATGGTCTCAAAAAACGACCTTTCAAATAAGCCGAAGAGGGTCAAAAATTATTATCCTTTAAAAATGTTAAAAACAAGATCCTAAGAGTATGCAATGAACATATCTTCAGACTATGCGGGTTGAACAGTTTTGTTCACATGATAAACTTTTGACATAGACTCAAAAAAATTATTCTTGAAATACTAAGTCGAAGAGAGTCAAAACTTAGTATAAAAATATGTTACTTAGAAAATGTTATTAGAAACTTGCCTAAAAGCATGCAATGAACATATCTTCAGGCCAACGATGCACTTTTACATAACCTGCATACAAGTAGCTCTAGATAAATCTTGTTCAAGGTCACTTTTAAACTAGTTTCAAGGATTGACAAACATTTAATAAAAAGCTTCAAAAATAACCATACAAAAGCACTAGAGAGTTAAAATATTTTAAAAAAAATATTCATAATAATATTTTACTACAGAAAACATTCTTTTGTAGACAATTAAAAATTATCGTACATTGTTATTTTAAGAGCTTGAACAATGTTATAGAAATATTGTGTCGAATAAACACTTAAACCCGTTACTACCTTCAGCGGTACAACCACCCTTTGACAAAATGTTGCATTTATAAATTATTATTATTGTTTTTCCCCCTCTCCATTCTATGGAAGGTTGTTGTCGAGTGTTTGTTTATTTTTCTACCTTGTTTATCATTTTTGCACAATCTGTTTTTTTCCTTTCAGCCGCAATTCGATACGATTTCAAACCAGCTTCTTTAAACAACAGATTTAAGTGTAGCCAGCTTGCCTGAACTTTAATTGTTTTAGAGCGATGAGATTGATGTTATTATGGTGTTGTTGTTGTTGTTGCTGTTAATTTTTTTATTATTATTGTTGTTGTTGTTGTTGTTGTTGTTGTTGTTATTGTTGCTCGTATAAATATATTGTATGTAAGTAGAATGATAACATCAGAGTTAATTAAAAAAAAAAAACTACCTGCCAGTGTTGCAGTTAATTGAAGGCATTAATTTTTATAAATAAAGGAGCGAGAGAGAGCGAAACTAAGAAAGAGTTCAAGGATTTCTGTAAGCCAGGATAGAGTTTTGTTTTTAATCTTTCTTAACTGGCTAATTGTTGTTACTTGTTAATAATATGTGCATCGTTATTTACTGTAGAACGCAATATTGAATATAACTTTTATTATTCACTTCCTTTCATTAATTATTCGTTAAAAGCCAACAGAACAATGAATGATACATTTACTTGTATTTCCGTCTGGTAAAGCATGACCTTGTAGCGGTTATCGACTTGACCCCTATTTCGCATAGTTATAAACGTAAATAGATAATTCTTTTTTTTTTGATGTGTTTGCTTAGTTCAGACAGAAGATAAGATAAAGTGGATATATTTTATGTTTTCGGTACTTTTTTTAAGTTCAAAGGAATTTCGTCATATGTTAAAGTAAGTACATGTGTGTGAATTTAACAGAAGTTCTTCATGATGTCACTGTTTAGGAATGATGAAGTTTTTCATATATTTAAAGAATCTTGTTTTTTTACAAGCATAAAATTTATAAAAGCTATAAATAATTGAAAGAAATTAAATTTTAATTTTAACTGCATTTAAAATGTGAAAACAAATTGAAATTTAAAAGATATGAACGTTTTATGGTTTGGGGTCTGCTAAGTTCAAATCTCATAATTTTGAATTATTTTTTAAATTTACGTTTATTACCATGCGAAATAGAGGTACAGAAAACAAGCAGGCTTCTCTGTATGCGAGAAGTAATTTTGTATTTCTAACATTTTTTACCTCGGAGATTTCTTTCATTATTTGAGCTATGTTTGGAGTAAAACTGCACATTCATTTCATTAATTCAAAATGAGGATTTTTGGTATACCATAAAAACTGGCCCACAAAAGCGTTCTTAGAAAAAATCATATACTTATATTTTCACTTATTTTCTATAGCAGAACATAATAATTCATAGTGTTTAAAAACATAATATATCTTATTCTCAACTTTATTATCATTAACGTAATTCGACGACGAATGGCTCAATATAATTTTGTTTTAATAAGTTCTACAAGTTCTCGATCGAATATAGTCCGATCAACAACAATTGTGGCCAATTCAAGCAATTTATATTCTATCTAAAATCCATTTTGTGGTAACTTTCACCTTACGTTTTGGGTTATTATGTATGCCCTGATTCACATCCTAATTCACAAGTGTTAGGAGAGGTTTCCAGTGCTAAACAGGCCAATAAAATTGTATCAGAGATTCTACCTTTCAGTATTCTTAACTACACTATACGTTTATGTTTAAAATAGTACGCTATCAAGGCTGGAACCAAAATAAAAATGTCCCTTTTAATAGCCAAACATCAAGAAATACGTCTAAAGCTTACAAAACAATATGTGAATTGTTCTATTGGGTTGTGGAAGGTTGGTATGTGGTCATATGAATCAGAAATAAATGGTTGTGTTGTGATGGGTGACTGTGGTAACACAAAAATAAAAGCATTGATTCTCATAATATTTAGGAGGAAGATCGTTTATGATTTGGTGCACTTAAAAAAAAAAAACACCTATCTTTCTTCGATAAAAATTTCTTCTCAATTTTTGATAATAGCTACTTTATCCTTTTTAAATAAAATTTTCTTCAATCAAGCTCTGTTCAGTTATATGAGAAATTTCACTCAAATTTCCACACAAAAAACAATAACTGTGAAATATGCTTGAACATTTTCACAACATGTTCGTCGTACTCTGTTCAGAGTTGTACTCTGTTCCGCCGTGAAGAATACTCGCAACATTTTTTCTCGATAATTTAATTGAATTGCCTATTTATTTTGAAGTAAAAAGTGATAGTTGTCGAAAATTTTTTGTTTTTATGTATTTACTTTTCTCTATTCTGAAAAGTAAAGTATGACATTCTTAAATTTTACAATTTCTTCGTTACAAAATATTTTGTCAGAATTTTCAGAATTTTCACAATTTCTTCGTTACAAAATATTTTGTCAGAACTTTCAAGCAACACAAAAATTAATGTTACGATCAAAATTTCATTCAACAAAGTACTCGGCTTTAGAATAAATTTTCGAAGAAATATTTCTTCACTTGTTGGAAGTAGTTTCTCGCACAAAAAATTCTCATTTGAGTCTAATGCTCTTAATGTTTCATGTGAAATTTCACTCGAATCTCCATACAAAAAACGATAGCTTTGAAATACGTATGAAAATTTTCATAACATGTTCATCAAAGTAGTACTCTTTTCCGCTGTGAAATATACTAGCAACATTTCTCTGGCAACATTTTTTAAAGACAATTTAATTGAACTGCCTATTTATTTTGATGTGAAAAGTGACAGTTGTCGTAAATTTATTTATATTATTTTTCTCTATTTTTAAAAGAAAAGCAAGACTTTCTCAAATTTTACAATTTCTACGCCACAAAATATTTGTCAGAATTTTCACGCAACAAAAAAATGAATGTTGCCAGCAAAATTCCACGCTAACGAACAGAGTACTAGGCTTTATAGAGAAAAATTTATTGAAAATTAACATTTTTTTCTATATTTTGATAAATAATTCAATATGCGAAGTATTTTCTTCAATAAAAACAAATCTTTTCTCAAAAATAATGAGTTCTACTCTAAAAATAATGTATTTTTATATATTTTTCTCTTCATGGAAGCTTTTGAACATTTTAAGGGAATTTTTAGGATCACATTTTGAGAAATGCATAAAAAAGGCATAATTTTTATCATATGCCGATAAACTTTATTCTGAGTGTGCTGTTTTCAAGAAATCGGTTTTCAAGCTATCGGTTTCATTCTGACGAAAACTGAAGGAATAATTTAAGCTAAAAACTATATTGCTGTTTTGAATGGCTCCTACCATCCCAGTTTTGAAAAATTCGGATTTGATTCAGGCCTATTTATGCATGATAATAACCCAAAACATAAGATGAAAATAAAAACAAAATGGGTTTTGGAAGCAGTATAAATATTTTGGAATGGTAACCAAAGTCGTGAGATCTACATCCGTTCGAGAACTTGTGGAACATATTGACTGTGCCGAAATACCGATCTGAAGATCTTTTCGTTTGTTGATGCGAATTTGTTTTGCGAATATTTATCAGTAACTGCTTGTTGTTGTTGTTTTTAGAGACATTAAATTCAATATTTTCAACTAAATTTTAGAGGTTTGCTTGCTCTTGTTCATTAAATTCTTCATTTCCCAGACTGTCTTCTTTCAATATAATATAACGTTCATGTTTAACATCTACCAGACGTCCCACGATGGCTCAATTTTTGTTTGTTACACTCAGAAAAATGTCAACTGTTATTTTAACAGTCGGCCGCTGTTATTTCAAAACACTGTTAGTTTGCAAGATTTGCGTTTAAGTTAACAGTTTTCTGTGTTGAATGAACGTTTCAAAGTATTTTTGTTGAAATATTTTTGTATTTATGTTGCTCATGTCTGTCTTCTCTAAGCAATAGTTTTTAAAAGTGTTTTGATATATTTATTTCATCGCTATTAGTATCTCAATGGAAGTGTGCTAGACTGTCATGTGAAGGACGTGGGTTCGTATCCTAGCTGTGTAGCAAAAATAACCTTCAAAACGAGTTTGCATACAATCTTAAAAAAAAAATTGTAGGTTTAATTTTTTATTAAAAAAATATTTTAAAGAAAAAAACAATTGTTGGTCTTGCCGGTATTTGAACCTAGAACAGTCGAGTTCTAGACACACACGTCAGCACAATCGGCTAAACATGAACTTCCAAAAGAGTGATAAAATTTCAATAAGTACGTTTTTATATGAATTCGTGTTCTATAGACCAACAATCAACCGACTATTGATTTGAAAGCTTCATTTGTTGGATGGTATTTAACCAGGGACCGAAAATAACTGTTATTTTACAATTTTCGAATGAAAAAGACACAATGAAAAAATTGTCGAAGGACATTTTCAAATATACCATTATGATGCAAATGGCCTCAGCTTCACGAATATTAGAGCCTTTTAAATTTTCGACTGATTCTATAAAAGTTAAAAATTAGCTGTTATTTTTTGCCTTTTATTTTTTCAGACAAAAATAACGGTTACCTTTGACTTTTATTTTATCGGTCAAAAATAACAGTTATTTTGTTACTTTTATTTTTTCGGTCAAAAATATCAGGCAATCTGTGTTTTTTTAAAGGCCGCTTGTCCGATTAAAAAACTTTTGATACCATATGTAAAACGTAATCACCGATGAGACCAAAATAATGGTATCGATAGTTTTTTAGTCAGTAAAAAAAAAAAAAAAAAACACATATTGCCTGATATTTTTGACCGAAAAAATAAAAGGCAGAAAATAACTGTTATTTTTGACCGATAAAATAAAAGTCAAAATTAATTGTTATGTTTGCCCGAAAAAATATAAGGCACAAAATAACTTTTATTTTTGTCGGAAAACATAAAAGTTAAAAAATAACAGTTAATATTTGACTTTTTTGATAAAAACCATAACCGGTACGGTCCCTGTATTTAACAGTGAAATCTGTTATTTCAACCCATGATTTGTTTGATATAACAGCATTTTTTCCCTGAGTGTATAAATTACTATTTTTATTTTATAACCTTAAGGTTTTCACTTAAAAAAATTTAATATTTCATAAAACATAATATTATTATCTGTAGATCGGTATCAATTTATCGATGTTTATTCGGGCTAGAAATAATATTCAATTACATGCCATTTTATGACTGCAGATTTAAGTTAAAAGTATTTAAAATTTCAAATTTGAATAGGTATGCAATTTTTTAGATTTGTATGGTTTTCTACGTGAACCAATGCAACTTTTGACTATTACAGTCTTTTATTGTTTGTTTTTTTTTTGTTCTTTAGATTGGATGTTTGCAAAAATCGATATTTTCGAGATTTTAAAAAATGATGGCGAATCGTGGGACACCGCTTTTATTAAGTTAAAACCAAACAATTACGATGTACAATTACGCAACAACAACCAAGGGAAATGTTATCCATTTTTATCTGCTACATAACCTCCAAACATCAAAACAAACTTAAACTCAGAAAAAAGTTTCTCGGAATATGATAAAAAAGGGCATCATATTTAGAGAAAAATGGTAGAGACTTTGCTCCAGAGAATGCTATTCTCTAATTGCGATACTAAAAATTCTCTAAAATGATAAAAAGCTTTCATGAAAAAGAAAAATATATAGTTTTTAGAGAAAAATACTTTTTATTTTTGAGAAAATATTTGTTTTTATTGAAGAAAATACTTCTCATCGTGAACTTTTCATCAAAATATAAAAAAAAATTTTTGATTTTCAATAAATTTTTCTCTTTAAGTGAGAAATTTTTTGTGCGAGAAAAATACTTATCATTAATAGATACATTGAAATATTGCAAGAAAAGAAAATTGCTATTATCGAAAATGGAGAATAGCAATTTTCTGAGCAGAAATCTCAGAAAAAGTTATATAGTTATATGATAAAAATATCAGGAAAAGTTTTCAGACGAATATTGTACAGAGCAAAAAGTACACTGGTCAACTACCAATGTGAAAATATTCTTAGGCTAAGAGACGACGCACATTGGTAGGAATATAGACAAAACCCTTGCATTCAGGGTTTTTCCAAAGTTCCTGGGCTTACTTCTTTTTTCTACCTTTAGTAATCTGGATATATCCTCTCTCTGATGTCATCCAAAGTTGAGCTTCCAAAAGAGTTTTTTCTTTTTTCTACAATGTTGCTTAAGGTGGATTCACTGATCACCTTCAGCAAGTTTTCTTGTGAGCGCTCCTTTGCTCTCTCTGCGGGAATGTTCCGTACAACTATTCATTGACATCTAAAACATTCTGAAAGTTTTGTTGCACAACAAAACAATTTAATATTGCCAGACACAATGCTTTTTATTTTGAAGCTTCAAAAAATAAACTCAATTTCAGCCAATTTCAACTCAAGAAACTCCATTCTGGCATTCCGCTCAAGAAAATTCAGCAAGAATGTTAAAATAAAGTTAATCAAGTGCTGCAAGTGTTACTCTCTCATTCCATTCAGTGTGGAGAAAATAGAGCGCATAAACTTCATATAAAAAAAAAAACTTGAAAAACATGCTAAAAGTGATCAGTGAATCCGCATTTACACTTCTGTGTAATTGTAGAATCTTTGATTATGAAAGGAATTTGATTTTTTAGAATATATGCACTTCAGACGTGATTTTGTAATAAATGTTTTTTTACCAATTGAACTTTTTGCTAAGATACGTATTCTTTAATTTACGCTTTTTTCAATTATTTTTTGAATTTTTTTATTTTTATTAATCTATAACTTTTCTGATTTCTCCTTATTTCTGGAAATACTTCGGATCTGATAGTTTCAAACTTTCACCTTCAAGAGAAGAGAGACGTTCTTCAAGGTGAGATTGAATGAGTTGAATTTTTATACTTTAAATACATCACTCTTTCAAGAAATGGGCTCTAATACTACTTAAAATAAAAAAAAAAAGCCTCTTTTAACCATTACATACAATAACGAATATATAAACTTTTTTCATATGAAAAAACTATTTCCATGTACATACATATAAAAATTTCATAGAATATTTTTCACAAAGTGTGACTTTAAAATGAATATAAAAAGATTTTATGCCTTTAAAGTTCAATATATGGGCATTTCCAAACTGGCGTTATGTACGTTTTGTACGAAAAAATTAAAAAAAAGAATAAAGAAGTCTAAGTTTTAAAAACTTTTTTTATAATTGCGTAGTAATAAAGTAGCACTATTTTAAGCAAAAAAAAATTATAAAAATCGACAATTCTAAAATATAATAAATCAAGAATTGAAAGATATAAGCAAAAATATGCACTGGCGTGACGTTACAAAAAACAGAAGTGGTTTTCGACTTAGCTTACAAAATTTGCAAAACTCTGCGAATTGGGCAAGACTTTTTATACAAAACTTTATTTGGAAGAATTTGACATAATATGAGTTTATTTTGCTGGTCATCAAATTAAAAAATCTATTCTCGGTTTTTTTATTAGGCTAAGTCATCTGGCGTGACGTTACTGGCATTACGTTACTTAAATTTCCATCCGAACATTTTAAGTTAAAATTTGTTTAAAAAAATATTTAACGTAAATAAAACATAAAGTTTAGCTATTATCGTATATAAAAAATCAAATGTTTGTCTGTCTGTCTGTTTCGTATAGGCTCGCGCACCGTATATGTGGGCGTGGCACTCTATAATAACTCCTTAATACCTGAATCTATTTCAAAGAAATTTGATTTGAAGGTTCAACTGCGCCTAAGATATAACATAGGCTATAAAAATTCCAAAGATTTCCGCAAGAGGGCGCTTTAAGTAGTGCATTTTTAAGACTCAATAACTCTCAAATGAATTGACCGATTTTACTTAAATTTGGCACGTGAAATAACTTGACCCTACAACGGAATTGAGGCTACTTAAATCTTAAAAACTTCCGTAGTAGAGGGGTTTTATTCAATCAACTAATGTCAACTAATCAACTAATGTCTGGCTCATTCACGTCAAAACGGATGAACCGATATTGATGAAACTTGGTAAACATTTGTATCTGTTACTGAAATAGATCCTATGATTCTAAAAGTTCTTTCGACAAAAATCAAGGAATCAAGGCAAACGAAGTCAAGAACCAAAGAGTAATGAATAAGTTTAACGAATACGAGCAGAATCTATATAAATATGAACAAAAATCAACCGAACAGTAACGACCAAAACTGTAGTTGAACAAAGGCAATCCAAAAATCGAATCGATCTCAAAAGGATTTTTTAAATTTAGAATTTTGTTTTTGAGATAAAAATCCATATTAAATGTATGCTAAGAAAAACTTCTCGCATTGTTTTCGAAATGACATTTTCAAACTGCGTGATCATTGTGCTCAGAATCCAGATGTCAGATCTAGACGTTGAAAATGTAATTTTTTTTTTTTTAATATGACCGGCAGGTACTGTTTTACGGAAATTAGACTACACACTTTTGATGGAGGGAAGGGGAAAAACCCCAAAAAACGATAATTTTAAAAATTAAAAAATTTAATTGATAACACTGTACAACAAAAACTAAGTTTTTAAAAATCCCAAGAGGTTTCACATCGGTTTCTTAAGATTTTGGGTTCGCTGAATCCGAATCTGAAGCCAGAATTTTCAGGTCACCTTTAGTTTTCGAGCTACAGAGGAGGCTGAACCCTAACCCCCTACTGTTAACCTCATTACTTTTTCAAGAGGATAATTTTTTGCCTTGGAACCTATCTCTTCCGACCCCTCCATAATGGGGCTCCCATACAAATTTTATGATTTTCATATTTTTTTTTGTATGAACTTTATTTAAACAAAAAACTCTTAAAAAAAAATTTCTGTTTTCCTATTTATAATTATGTAGAATTCTAAACATTAAATTAAAGACATAACAAAAATAAATAATAATAATAAACAATATTTAAAATAAAAAGACAATTAATTTCAAGCAAATTTGTTGTATTCCAATAAATTAATATTAGTAAAATTTGTTTATTTTAAATAAAATTTTCATACAAAATATTTACAGAAATCATAAAATTTGTATGGAAGCCCCCATACGGAGGAGTCGGAGTTGATGGGTTCCAGGGCAAAAAATGTTCCTCTTGAAAAAGTAATGGAGGTCGGTCATATTGATTTCATTAGCAGTAGGGGGTTAGGGTTCTGACTCCCCTTTAGCTTGAAATCCTAGGGTGACCCGAAAATTCTGAATTCAGATTCGGATTCAGCGAACCTAAAACCTTAATAAACCATTGAGAAACCTTTTGGGATTTCTTGAGTGTTGTGCCGTGTAATTTAAAAAATGTTAAAATGAGAACAGTGAGAGCAGTATATTATATTTTTTTTGAACTCCTACCCCATCGACCATGGAAAAAAATTCCACTAAAATACCTGCAACCAAATTCAGTAACGAAATCAGGCAAACTTCGAGCAATTTGGCGTGACGTTACTCACCTCTTTTCAAATTTAATATAATATTTACGGTTTTTCTTCTTCACAATTTTTTTATAAAATTTACTTAACTTTATTAAAATGCAAAATTTCATGCACTTTTGAACGTCAGCGTAGAAAAAATAGCACTAAATGCTTTTTTGACTGGCGTGACGTTACCTCAGAATATCATTAAAAGCAAATCAAAATTGAACCGTTAATTGATATTTGTTTGCTCTTTTGCATTTATTTTGCGGTTAGTTGTTGTTGTAGCAAAAGTTTTGCATAAGAGTACAATTGCACACTTACTCTTAGAAATGGAAATTGTAAAGCGAAAATGATTATAGAAATAAACAAAACTGACCAAAACATTAACTTTAAGTTGATAGCCTGATATCTTGCCAACGCAACATGGGAAAATTTTTAATTCTTTAATTAAATTAATTTTGAATATTTCTCTTAATACACAGTACGACAGTGGTTGGTACACATGAGAAATGTTAACAGAATATGAAAATAGGCTTAAAATAAAGAAATACGTGTCTCGGCGATTTGCTGTAGCACGTCAGAATTTTGAAAAAATCGATTTTAAAGATTCGAAGGATCGTGGAGGTTCACTTGTAACGTAGTATAAGTGAAAAGTAAAAACAGAATGGGTGAACCGATTTAAGTGCTTGAGCCAGTTTTGAAAAGGGAATTAAATTTGGATTTGTTTTTATAAAAAAAAAACATTTTTTTCCGCTAGATGGCGCTTTAATTTTCATGTTAAATTAAAAAATATCCAAAAAATGTACGAAATTCATTAAAAATACAATGTTGTTGATTTGAAATCCAATAACTAAAGTAGAATCTTTTTCGCTGGCCGGGAATTGCTTGATTCAGCGATTCGGGGCTCCGAGCCAGATCAAACTAAAAATATTATTATTCAATTTCAACTAGCTTACAGATCGGGGTTTCTGCAATTAGAAAAAATTAAAACAAGTCGTCTGGGATTTGAACCATATGGCGGTCGATTGTTTCGAAGATTGTCATTACTTCTTATCTGCGCCTTAACGTTCTAAGCCAACGACCAACCTTTTTACTTTGTCACTAATTGCAGTCTTCTCTCATTTTCCTCCTTCTATCTCTCTCTCACGTATGAATGGTTTTTCCATTACAATACGTTCAGCTTTCCTTACTTCACGCACTTGTGCTGAAGTTTTAGAAAGATTCTATTTATAGAACATTACTTATATTTTAATATTTGTTATTGTTCTACATTTTCGTGGGGATGTACCATATTTTATTGAATTTATTTAGTTGAAATTCACGAGTTAACAGAACGGGTGTCGTTTGTAACGTCAAGAATATGAAATAAAATGAATTGTCCAAATCGAAATCATTTTTGTTTTGTTTGTGGCTTATATGCACCTACTAAAAATTTTCGGAATATAACTCGTAGTGTTGTTACTGGATATGAAGGTTATTTTGTTGTTGCATACGTTCCAAATTTATGGTATGTTCCAGAAGTTGTTTGCGATTATTGTTATCGTGGTTTGATAGAATGGAAAGGTCATAATTCAAAACATCATTTAAAATACGTTCAACCATTTATTTGGCTACCACGTACAGAACATTCACCTGATGCTTGTTATTTTTGTTTATCATATCCGAAAACAGTTGCTTTTAAATACAATATACGTGAAAAAATTGAATATGCTGATGTTGATTCCATAATTTTTGCTAAAATACGTTCTGAAGAAAATCCAACGGCTCCTTCTGAAGAAACATTTGAAATAGAAAGTAATATTGATATGCTTTCTGAACCATCTGTACCAACAACATCTTCTGAATTTGTGCCAACACAAAGTGAATTAGGATACAAAGTACAACATTGTATTACAAAAAAAGATTTTAATGACCTAGTTCGTGATTCACGTATGACAAAAGAAATTAGTGAGGTTGTTGGTTCGCGTTTGAAACAATGGAATTTGGTAGCTAATGATTTTAAAATAACTGCTGGACGTAAACGTGGTCATACTGTTCAATTTGATGAACATTTCGATTTATATGAAGATGAAACAAAAAAAAATTGCTTACTGCAGTAATGTTGATGAATTGTTGAAAGAAGTGGGACAACGACATATTTAAAATGAATGGCGTCTGTTCATCGATTCGTCTGTGGAAAGCCTAAAAAAGTGACCAATGTTTTTTATGTGTTTGGGAGGGGCGTAAAAGACATCTACATTATACAAATCATAAATGGGATGCACGTGTACAATTCAAACTCGGTCAATTCAGCATCGATCACATTCCTTTGGTAGAGTCCAACAAAGTCATTTTACCGCCATTACATATCAAATTAGGATTAATTAGAAGTTTCATTTGTGCATTGGATCATGAAAGTGAAAACGACCAACATTTTTGACACAAAATAATAGTTAAGATATCATATTAAATTTGGATTTTTACATTTCATTTACATTACATTGAATTACATTACATTTTTGGATATTAATTTTTGTGTTTTTACATTACATTTACATTACATTGAATTACATTACATTTTTGGATATTAATTTTTGTATTTTTACATTAAATTTACATTACATTGAATTACATTACATTTTTGGATATTTTTTAATTTTACATGAAAATTAAAGCGCCATCTAGCGGAAAAAAATGTTTTTTATATAAAAACAAATCCAAATTTAATTCCCTTTTCAAAACTGGCTCAAGCACTTAAATCGGTTCACCCATTCTGTTTTTATAGAACTTTTTATAATAGTACTACGTTACAAGTGAACCTCCACGATCCTTCGAATCTTTAAAATCGATTTTCTCAAAATTCTGACGTGCTACAGCAAATCGCCGAGACACGTATTTCTTTATTTTAAGCCTATTTTCATATTCTGTTAACATTTCTCGTGTGTACTCAAAAAAAATTGATTTTGTCGTACTGTGATATAAGTAAAAAAAAAATGTTGGTTAACTTTTAATTTTTTGGTCAAGGTAGACTTTTCTGCGGAAATGCACATATGCTTTAAAAGTTCTATATAGCCACATGTAAAAGTTGAACCTGGAGTTGAATAAGTGTTAAATTTTGACCCTACTCCCATGTCCGTGTAACAAATTTCTACTCCCATGACGCTAGGTTAGTGTATCATTAAATTCGAAAATTACATGTTACTCGTACAAAAAAATTCAAAATCGTCACATACGACCAAAAGACTTTTACACTAAGTATTATAAGTTAAATATTGAAAACTTATCTTATATCTTTTTATAAATAGACGTAGAGAAAACAGTTAAGAACCATTTTCTTACCTGTTCTTCAACCGATTTTGGTAAATTTTTTTTTAAATGAATCAGATTGCGGAGAAGGAGTACACCGGCTATTTTTGAAAGATTGCTTTTTGACAAATTTTTATGAAGAAAATTTGTTTTTCACATTAATTTTGTATCAAATTAACAGACAATGTAAGTAAAAAGGTCGAATTTCGGCCGTTGTCGAACTCTAGTTTCTAGAAAGGGCGCCCAATAAATGGAAGATACTGAAAAGTTATACAAATGAAAAATCAAACAACGCTAAGAAACAATCGAAGGCCTGGTTTAAATAGATTCTTATGCGGAAATTTCTAAAAATTTCATTAGTCATTCTTTTCAACATCAGTCATCAACAATTATGAAGAATCTTTATTCGGAAGAACTTAATTTTTATTAGCTTATCAGTGCAAGCACAGAACAATGGTTTTCAAATAGTTTTAAACTTAACTCTCAACAGTTACGCAGATATGCTTTAGCACGCTGGATAACGATTTGAACTCTGGTTATGGCATGGTTTCATCACTTTTTTTTAACCCATTAATTTTCTGACTATACGTATGCTTTATATAAATGAATTGTCTGGCATTTTAATTTAACTTGCAAAAATGCAAAAATAAAAGCAAACATTTGGAGGGACCCAAAATTAAGCAGCAATAATGAATTTTTTTATTTTGTTTTTTTTTTATGCGTGTGCATTTATTTGATCGAATTCCCACGTTAAGTTGTAGTAAATCCCCGACGGCTGATGTTAAATTAAAAAATATGCTTTTTCATACATACATAATGTAGATAAAGTTGTACACACAGTTGTCTACATCGATTTGTGTGAATTAAGCAAATATTGAATCAAATACTTATGTTCAGTAAACATATTAAATCATAATTTATTGAAATTATGAATATTTCCTTGAATAATGCGCGCATTTTGCAAAATAAAGTTATATTCTTAAGACGTAATAACTTAATAGTGAACCGGTTTATATGAGTATTTTTTGTCATACAACCCAATTTAGCGTTATACAATAATTTGTATATCGATGTTTTTCGATGGTTAAAGTGTAAAATTACAGTATTTATTTATTGTGAAAATGAATTAGTGGAGCGAAAAATACATGTTACCACAAAATATTATAAATTCATATATTTCTTGTCGATTGATTCCGAAAATAATAATGAAGATCGAAAATCATAATAATAGCCTACTTTAACACAGACATTTAACATTTTGGATTCCTCTTCAGATCAGACATTTCAATTTTCAACAATAACAGAAGATGAAGTGGCAAAGGCAGTTTTGAAAATTAAGTCAAATGCGCTTGGAGAAGATGACATAAATCTAAAATTTATAAAGATTATTTTACCTAATGTTCTTAGCTCCCTAACCCATATTATAAATTATTGTCTTACAACATCGTCGTTTACTTGCTTATGGAAATCTGCAATTGTAACGCCGGTAGCAAAAAAAACAGGAGCTTGTGAACCAAAAGATTTCAGGCCTATAAGTATATTGTCTTCCATGTCGAAAGTCTGTGAATCTCTTATGGCTAATCAAATATCATCATTCCTTAGTCAAAATAGTCTTTTGTCTCCATTCCAATCAGGATTTCGTGCTGGTCATATTTGCTCTACTGCAACGCTTAAAGTATTTGACGACATAAGGTCCCCATATGATGATGGTCGTTTAACTCTACTGTGCCTGCTTGATTTTTCGAAAGCATTTGACACTGTTTGTCATCAACTGCTCTGTCAAAAATTAAAAAATATATATATATGGGTTTTGTGACAATGCCACTCATCTCATAAGAAGCTATTTGACAGATAGAAAACAAAGGGTAAAGGTTGGTAGATAATAATTTTTCTCCTTACAAAGCTGTTTGTTGCGGTGTGCCGCAGGGATCGGTTCTTGGTCCACTTTTGTTCTCGATATTTGTGAATGACATTTTTCGTGACATTCATACGTAGGTTTGATCATTTATCTGAATTAAGAAATTGTATACTTGGGTGCGATATGATAAGTTACTCTAATTTATGAAATTGCCTATTTCTGCATAAACTAATACAGTTAAAAACAGGGACCGAAAATAATGATTATTTTTCAAATTTAAATGAAAAATCCATGCGCCGGAAAAAACTTTTGAGTATACCGAAATGCTGGAATTTGTGTTGACTCTTAGAATAAATAATGATTTTTATTTTTTAAGCGTTAAGCTTAAAAATTAAAAATAATTATTATAAAATGATTTTTATTTTTTTGCTCAGGAATAAACATTATTTTTGATTTTTATTTTTTTTTGCTCAGAAATAAAAATTATCTTTGATTTTTATTTTTTTTGCTCAGAAATAAAAGTTATCTTTGATTTTTATTTATTTTGCTCAGAAATAAAAATTATTTTTAATTTTATTTTTTTTGCTCAGATATAAAAATTATTTTTGAATTAAATTTTTTTTGCTCAGAATTAAAAATTATTTTTAATTTTTATTTATTTTGCTCAGAAATAAAAATTATTTTTGATTTTTATTTAATTTGTTCAAAAATAAAAATTATTTTTGATTTTTATTTATTTTGTTCAAAAAAAAATTATTTGTTGATTTTTAGTTTTTAGCTCAAAATTAAAACTGATTATTTTAACGGAATAAAACTTGGGCATGTGTAAATTTTTCATAAAAATTTAAATCTATACAAAATATGGGCTTATCCGCGCACGGACAATTCCTTTTCCAATGCTATTATTTTTTATGAAAAAGTAGGTCAAGGGTATGTCAGAGTCAAGCTAGACCGACTTTAAACTTTCTTTACTTTTTTTACATGTTCTAAAACCATTGCTTAACAAATTATGTTTATTTTAAACTGAAGCGCAAGCTGGCCTTGACGATGTAGATATTGAAAGCTTCGCTATTCCGCTATTTAGTGTGAACAGAATTTGTTGTTTCAAAATTTGGAAAAAATTTTGTTCTTAAAAATGAATGCCTGCCATTTTAAAAATTCTCAATAAAATTAATATCAAATTTAATATCATCTTAGTTTCTTTTCAAATTTTGAAGCGATAAAAAACATAACTATTAAGAATAAGTGGTGACCGTGGCATGCAGGTTAAGTGTGTGGCTTAGCATGCTCGGAGCCCGGGTTCGATCACCAGCCGCGGCGAAAAGTTTTTTCAATAAAAAATTTTTCTGCTCGGTCACCACCTCTCTGCAGACAATGGCAAACCTCAGAGAGTAAATTATGCCATGTAAAGCTTCTTGAGAACATGAACTTTAGCCGTTCGGAGTCGGCATAAAACATGTAGGTCCAGTTCTCGGTCAATTGAGTGCAAACATTTAATAACACACACAACACAATTGATCATAAGAAGCTCGGTCAAAGTCCTTTCAAGGGCTCAAATGGCCAATTTGTTTTTTTTTTGTTTTTTATTAAGAATGTCTAACAAGAAGAAAGCTCTTGAAATCTATTTTTAATTTAGGAGCAAAATAACAAAACTCCTTAAGCGATTTAAATGTCTGAACAAAAAAATAAAAACGAAAAACTAATTTTAATTATTTAGCGAAATAATCAAAAAATTCTTTCTTTTTCTGACAAAAAAAAAAAAAAAAAAAATCAAAAAAACCCATACATATCATTTTTCGATTTTTATTTTTTGTCTCAAAAATAAAAATTAAAAATTATTTTTTTTGTTTGAGTACAAAAATAAAAATTAAAAATGATTTTTTTGTTTGAGGAAAAAAAATAAAAATCAAAAATGATTTCTTTGTTTGAGTAAAAAAAATAAAAATCAAAAATGATTTTTTTGTTTGAGTAAAAAAATTAAAATCAAAAATGATTTTTTTGTTTGAGTAAAAAAAATAAAAATCAAAAATGACTTTTATACTTGAGTATAAAAATAAAACTTAAAAATAATTTTTATTTTTGATTTAAAAAATAAAAATCATAAAATAATCATTATTTTTTAATTTTTTCGATATTGTTCATAATTATTACGGTCCCTGGTTAAAAACTCCTTTTTACTTGTTTGAAAAATTACAATTTAGTATGTCGCGTAGAAGCCAAACTCTTATTCTACCAACTCCACAAGACTATTTTTTATTAATGCTGTTCGATTATGGAATTTATTACCAAGTCAATAAAAATCAATACAGTCAAGAACGCTTTTCAAACTTTCTATTCAAAGATATTTTTCATCCTCTAATTCTTAGCAAATTGTCAGTTCTCTTCCAGCACTCTCTTGCGCTCTACCTTCATCTCTCTCTTGATCTTACCTTTCACAAAACTCATTCTTTCTTTATAAATTAAGGTCTTGTAATTCTTATTTATATAATTATTCTTACTTATCTTAACTTAAGTTTTAATTCTAAATTAATAATTGTATTCAAAACTACTTGTCAATAAGCTTTGAACTTTAAAAGAACTTAGTTCTTAGAGTACTAATGGAATAAAATCACATAATAATAATAATAAATTCTCCTATAGCTTTCGAGCTTAAGTCACAGATTAAACGCGGTGCGAACTTACTATTTAGTGGTATTCTTCGACTAGCAAAATTGAATGCGAGCAATAGAATGAGGCGTTTTTTCCAAAAATCAAATTTTTGATTTTGAATAGGTTTTGAATTGAATGTATCATAATAATGAAACTCAGTGTTAAAGTATGAATTGGCCAGATCTTTTTACTGGAGAACTTACATGGCAATAAGAAAACAGCGTGTAACTCCGCCCATACAAGTAAAATTTTCGATACAGAATAGTTATGGAAGTATTTGCATCAACTATTCGGTGATATTCTGCTACTGGGGAACTGGCATGGACATTGAACAGGAGATGTGACTCCGTCAATGCAAGTAAAATTTCTTTTTAATTAAATAGCTTTGGAAATATTGAAACTCAAAATGAAATTAATATTTGGTGTTGTCCAGTACTGGAAAACTGGAAAGGTCATTGGACAAAGTGCGTGGTCTCCAATTAAGGGTCAAAAAAAGTTTCAAATATCTAATAAACGAATATAATTTAGACTTGACCTTCATTTATCATTAAATTTCGAAAAATATATTCATTATCGCCAACAACAAATATGATTTTTTCTAAAGTTGCTGATAAAATACGATAAATCTTGCACATTTTAAACGATACTTCCAAAATTATTCATTCCGCAGCCGCCACGTGCCGTTTACCAGCTAGCACGCGATAATATATAAAAATTTCTATAGTTGTGTAATGTTTTAAACAAAGAAAGACGTTATCAACTTGAATTAATTTTGAATTTAAAATTTTTTTTAGTTGATGACTACACGTTTAGATTAAAAGTTGCTTAAAAAACTATCATCAATTGTACTTAGTCATGCTTGTGTTTAAATAATAGCTTTTTTATAGAAAAAAATTTTTTTTATAATTTGAGTCATAAAGATCAAAAAGTTTTCAAAGAAATTTTCGGCGGAAATAACTTTTTATAATATAAAATGTTTATATATAATAATATTTGCCTCTAAATTTAAAACTTTGATTTTAAGATAATTTTTTCTCATAAGATTTTTCACAAGATTTGTTTCTATCGTCCATTTATTTTTAAAAATTCCATGTCTTGTCTTAAGTTATCCAGATTGAATTCCATGTTTTTGTTTATACCAGATTTTTATTAAGTACTTCAAAAACTCTCATTGAATTTGAATTTAAAATGAAAATGTTAGATCTTCACCATCACCAAAGATGTAACCATCTTTAAATTTCAGCATTTCAATACTGAGTTTAAAATTTTCTCGAATTTTCTTTCATTTACATATATTTTTATTATTCATTTGAATGAATATCGATTGAATACAGTTTTATAAAACTATGAACTCAAGTTCATTCTGCTTTTTTAATTAAAGAAGTACAAATTAACATTTATAAAAATTAAACTCTATGTAAATTTTTAACTTTTGAATAGACACACGAAAATTCAGGCACAAGTAAACCTTATTTTTGATTGTAGAATTAAGTGCCGTTCTCATTTTTTCCAATCAAGTCGAGATATTCGCGATTAAAATTTTGCCACATTCATACCTTTGTTAGCTATTTGTTCTTATTTTTTGATAAAAATATATAGAAATGTCTTTTGAAATAACATAATTATAACATTAAAAAAAAAAAAATTATAACATTAATAACTTTAATTAATTTTAATTATTTCGCTTGAAAATTCACGATGATCAATGTTAGAGTTAAGTTTCAATCAACAAAGAATAAATCAATGATTTTATTTCAAAAGAGATTTCGATGTGTTTTTCTCGAAAACGGCTATGGTTTTCATATTTATACAATGGTCTAGTATACAATGGTCTTAAAGTAACTAAATTTCAACCGTGAATATTTTGAGAATTTCATCTAATTGAAAAAAATTCAATAATCATATCAATATTTACGACGGAAAATTAAGTCTACATGACCCGGCATTACCATGAGTTATGCAGAATAAGATCTCAATCTTAGAACCTCCAATATGGCTCTTTTGAGTTATATGGCTCTGGTGAGGTCCCTACATCTGATCATAGACACATTAAGTTTGATCTGGGGATATTTGGAGTGTTGATATATTTACAAGAATCTAAGAAATTCTAAAATCTTCAAGCATTAACTATATATATATCTTTATCTAGCCATAGATATCGTAGAGCTATTTATATTCAGGATGGGATTTATATTCAATCCAAATGTTTGAATTTGGAGTTTTTAATTTTTTTTTATCTTCAATTCTTTTGAAGTTTTTCAAAAAGGGTGCCAACTCGAAAACATTAAAATAAATGTTTCTTTTTTTGTGATCTATTCTCAGCCAAAAACAGGTCAGAATTCTGTGCGTTCAGGTCAAAATGGAAAAATTCTGAATATCCAGAGGGCAGTATTTTTCGTTGAGAAAAGAAAACGCTATTAGAATACCGGGGGTCCAGTGCACTCAATATCTTGTGATCTATTCCCATCCCACATACCGAAGTAATGGTGAAAAATTAATTTTAAATAAAGTATGACTTTGTGGTAGTTTACAAAAACAACAAATTTTTCGGCAAAATGTAAAAACTGGTTTCTCGATTTATAAAAATATGGGGAGTTTTTAAAAAACAAGTTTTTCAAATATTTGAAATAAAAAATCGGCTAAACCAGTCTTTAGCAATGAAGGAAATATGTGTTTAAATTAAATGAAATTGTATTCTAATCAAACGAATTTTGTTTTTAAATAGAGCTTGAAACAAATTCATTTAAATTAAACAAAATTGTTTTTAAAATTAAATTTAAAATAAAAGTTTTTGTTTTTAAAGTAATGCTTTTATATATAAAAACAAATTGAAAACAAAAATTTTAAATTTGTAAATAAATTTTTTTAAACCATAATTTTTTCGACGCCATTTTTGAAGTTTTTCCGAGTTTTAAGCATTTGATTTATAATCAACTAGCCCTGGGATGCTCCGAGTAACAAATTTTAGCTTAATTTGATGTCGTTTGCATATTAAATATTGAAATAATTAATAAGATGTTATGTTTATATTATATTTGTCAAACCAAATTAAAAAATTGTATTCAAGTAGTTATTTTGTTTGTTATTTCAAAGAAATAATAAGAGAAAATTATATAAAGAAAGGAGTTAAGAATAGTTGAAAATTAAATATACTTGTTTAAAATATTGTTTGTAGAAACGCAAACGCGTTAAATTTATATTTTAAAATTTTTTGTTTAATTTTAAAGTTTGTTTTTTTCTCAGTGTAAAAAATGTTCATACATGAAAGAAATACAACAAAAATTGTACATAACTTATATAAAAAATAAAAAGATACGAATCAAATTTTTGGCTTAAATTCTTGGATTTAATAGCTTCATTAATAGGTAAAAGGTTACTAGGAAGTGGATACACTTCAGTATCACAGCAGTCTAATAAGAATATAGTACCAGTTCTTGAATCATACATTTCTCTTTCACATTGCATGTGCTACATCTCCAACTTAGTAATTAAAACTAAACTAAACAACTAAAACCTCAGGAGGTTCTTTGAAACAACCGAATATCTTTTAAAGGGTGTATTTTATGAGGTTTTTTTTTTCAATATGGATTACTCTACTGTCTGACAGTTGTTTTGATAGTTTCAAGTGACGTCTCTACTCAGTATTGTTTGGCAAATCATCATGAATAGGTTAACTACAGAGCAACGCTTCCAAATCGTGGAAATTTATTTTCAAAAACAGTGTTCAAATAAAAATGTTTATAGAGCACTTCGTGAACTTTATGGTGCACTGCACGTACTCGTTCGTCTGAGACCACCATGAAGAACGTAATTACCAAATTTCGGTCTACATTCACTCTTTTGGATGCCAAGCCACCGAGAAGAATGATAAGAGTGCGTACAGAAGAAAATATTGCTGTCGTTGAGGCCAGTGTCGAAGAAAACGATAATTTATCGATTCGTCATCGTGAGCAAGAAGTTGGACTTTGTCCATACAAAATTCAATTGGTGCAACAATGAAAGCCACACGATCATCAAATTCGCCGTGAATTCAGTAATTGTTCGCTTAATCAATTAGACGAAGATCCGCTTTTTTACCGAAAAATTTTCGTATTTGGAACACAGATAATCCACACACCCTTGAAGAATTACCAATGCATCCCGATAAATGTAATGTTTCGTGCGGTCTATGGGCTGGTGGAATCATCGGTCCTTATTTCTTTAAAAATGAGGAAGGACGACGCGTTACCGTGAATGGAAATCGATACAGAACCGTAACCAATGAATGTTTCTTGCCAAATCTTCAAGATATCGATGTGGACGAAATATGGTTTCAACAGGATGGTGCCACTTGTCATACTGCGGGCAAAACAATCGACTTATTGAAAGAACATTTCAAAGACAACTTTATTTCGAGAAATGTACCGGTGAATTGGCCTCCGCGTTCGTGTGATTTGACGCCACTTGATTATTTTTTGCGGGGATACGTGTAGTCATTGGTTTATGTGGATAAACCAGCAACGATTGACGCTTTGGAAACCAATATTCAATGTGTCGTTGGAAAATTGAACCTCTAGAATGACATTTGTGCAAATTAGTCGTGGTGGCCATATGCCCGAAATTTAGTTAAATGTCAAATGCCAAGAAATTATCTACCAAATAAAAAATTTTGTTGGGCCATTTCATAATTTGGCATGTGTTTTATTTAAATTTCAAATTAGCAAGCTCTTAAAAAACACCCTTTACAAAGTTTTCTTACAGCTTTTGTAGATAATGTAATGAATGATTGAATGTTTTGCTGTTTTTCGATGGAACAGTATCAGGAAACAGTACTAAAAATTAATACAGATCCAAAGTTTTTTTTTGAAAATCGACTTTTTAAATACATCATTACGTTATCAAGCACAAGAAGAAGAATATAAACAGTTTGCCTAAAATACATATTATACGCTTCTTGTACTATTAAAGCTGAAAATACGGAAATTTGTTTTTTTTTGTTTTTGCATCTGAAAATATTTTGGATTATATTATATTACAATTATCAAATTATACTAAGTTTTGCGTGATTTATAGAAAAGACCGAGTGCCTCAATTAAATACTCATGTACAAATGCTTTAATCCGAATATATTTTGAAATTAAGTTAGAAGATGTGCTGAGGTAGTAATTTTCATGAAGCTTTGGGGATCCGCGTCTAAAGCACTTTGTGCACTCCTTAGACTACATGCTTTAACAATAGAAATAGCTAAAGGGCTATTTTTGAGAACATTCATGATGGAGAATAACATATGAGTGAAGTTTGATGTTTTACATAAAGATACTTAATATCTTTGAAGACGACACTTTTCAAAAAATCTGGGTTGGCTGCTGCCAAAGCAAAACTTTTCGAGGTATTACAAGGTAGTATTATTGAACAGGCAAGTCAGGCTATTCAAGTATGATGCATAAGAATGCCAGCACACGTAAGTTAAAGCCACAATTTATATGTTAAGCCATATTAATTAAAAAATAAGAGAAGCATCTAAATTTATGAGTCGACTATGCATGAATCACATGCACAGTGTTGCCAGAGACTCTTCACTTAAAAACGTCAATAAGCTTTTCAAAAAACGTCATTTGACAGTAAAAATCGTCATTTCCGCGTCCCAAAAATCATATTTTTAGTTCTAAAATCGTCATACAGTATAGAAGATTTAAATTTTTACTTGAAGTAAGAGAACCTGTTAAACTTTTTATTAAAAAAATCAGTTTATTAAAATTATGAGGTGAAATTTATTTACTTATTCACATATGGTTTATATAAGATATACTTTTTGTACATAGATATTGAATAGAACTATTTACTGATGAGGAATTCCATCGTTATGTGTGGGCATTTATAATATATTTTTAAGTTTAAAAAGGTGCTGCTAGTATAACTTTGATTGAAATTAACCCTCTAACCGGCAACTTTCTAATAACGATCCAAAATGGTTGGGAATTTTTTTCTTGCATAATTTCGGCATTAGAAACTCAATGGCATCATCCATTTGTCATTTTGATGTTTCTTTTGCCCTCCAGGGAAGAAAAACGGAACAATGCCTCGAGGCACTCATATCGGTTTAAGCCAAAAAGTTGACGCAAAAAAAGTTCGCGCCGAACGACAAGAGTGCCTTGAGGCACTGTTAATTTTTTTGCTCTAAAGCAGTGATGCCCAGAAAAAATATTTGAAGAGTGCCACAACAATTACAACAAAAAGCCAACAACAACAACAAATCTTTGGATTCGTGGCACAATCATTTTTCTAACAACAAAAACACATAAAACAACAACACGCATAAAACCTACATCTGCGCCACCGCAAAAGTTCATAAATATTGAACACACAAAACAACAACACGAATCCTTCAATGTGCGACAATAAAGTAATAAGTAAGGGTGAAGCTGAAAACTTAATTCGGCGAATTACAACAATCATTGCAATATTGAAGTTGTTGTAGAGTGGAAAGAGTGGAACAAAAACAACAACGCGAATGCTGGCAGCACCCAAGAACAACAACAACACGCATGCTGACAGTGCCCAAGCGCACTAGTTAAATTGTTGAATACACAAAAACAACAACATGCAAATGCTTAAAAAAACAACAAAACATTAAGAAGCAATGATTTGACTTCAAACTGAATTCATCGAATTACAACAATCATGAAAACATCGAAGTTGTTGTAAAGAGTGCAAAGAGTGGAAAGAGTTAGGCGCTGGGCATCCCTGCTCTAAAGCATAAAACTAAATATTTATCAACACAACAAATGTGTAACAATGAAGTTTATGAACTAACCTTTCCGTGAAAAAAATTCTTCAGCTAAAAGCACGAAAGTTCGTTTTAACCGTTCATTAAAAAATTAAGAAAATATATCTATTATATATTAAAGCAAGGTTTATTTAAACAATTATGTAAATTTTTAAACTCTTACATTATTTTTTGGGAATGTAAGAGTTTACTTTTAGCTATCGATTTATGTTTTTTAACTTTCAATAGAAATTTCAGTAAGCAAGGAGTTATAGTTCAGCCGTACATATTTTTGCCGTCTGCAAGAAGAATTAAAAAAAATATAGATGTAAATTATTTTTAAAATTTTAGTGGCAGTTATTTATAAAATAATAATTATAAAAATGTTTCGTGCGGGACTTCTATGGATTAACTGCCTAAGTTTTAAAACTGTTCGCTTTAAAACTTTGATAATTTTAGACCCCGTTTGATGTTTGAAATTGTTTTCCTAAAAAATGTTTGCTGTTCTTTGTTCTTTATTGGGTGTTAAATGTTATCAACATCCAAAGTTTAAAAAAAGTTCTAGTTCTCTAAGTTCTTTATTATATTCTTGAAGATCACCGCTTTTTAACAAATTTGGAAATTCATTAGCGATTGCATATAAAGATTGAATTTTATTAGTTTTCATTATTAGTTGCGAATTTATAATATTTAAGTTTTTCAAAATTATATTATTGAAATCGAAACTTTTTTAATTTGGTCACACAACTCAATGTTAAAGAAAATACAATTCTTTGTCAACTCATTTTATTTGTCAGTAGGTATATCACATTTGTTAATTTTTTCCTTTAAAATAAATTCCTAAATAAATTTCATATTTTTTGAAAAATGATAATTATTTTTGTAATCGATACCATCAATGTTGTAAGAATTTATGTACAATGCTTTTAAAAAAATCTCTACAATGTTGTTAGAGTTGAAATTTTAAGTTTTGTTAACACAACAAAAAAAAAACCATACGTAAATGGTCATTTGAGCCCTTAAATCGTCATTTCTGATCTCAAATCGTCCAATCGTCATTTTGGTCTCAAATCGTCAAAATGACGATACCATCGTCCATTTGGCAACGCTGCACATACAAGCAATTTTCTCCGTGTACAGAAAAGTAAAACTGAGTACAAGGGCTTATGGATAAGAGATGGAAGTAGACAATGCTTAAAATTTCATCAAAAATCCTTTTGATATCTTGAGTTACTAACTTATACGTTGGATGTTTCGATATGATAATGAGACTCATGTTTATATTTTAAAATAAACACTTCAAGGCAGCGGCACATCGAGAGGTTAAGTCACCCGGAATGGATTCCGAATTGGCCTCCCCTCTCATATTCAAAATACAAAAAATCTTTAATATAAACATAGGGTCTTGTAGGCATTGTTTGCAAGCATATGTATACTATACATTGTATAGTAGCTTTAATGAAAATCTTTAGAATATAAATTATAATTATTCTCAATTAAATAAAACTAGTAAGGTATATCTTCGACTTGGCCGAAGTTAAAATACCCCCACAGGTGATTCGCAGTGGTACAAATCTTAAATTGCAGCTCTTTTTATATGAGATTTCAAAGAATTTTACTATTTTGATGACGTCTAAAATACATTCATATCAAATTGTTTTCCTACAAAATAAAGACAAGCCTTTTTATAAAGTTTTCAATTATTGGTTGTATGGGAGGTGGGCGTGTTCTTGAGTGGTTGATGCCAATTTTTCTAACACGCCTCAATTTTGATATAAAATACCTACAAAAATACCCAATTTCAGGTCTGTAGCTTAAATATCAGCCTGATTATAGAGTTTCCAATATTATGAATTGTATGGGAGGTGGACGTGTTCATCGATGGATGACGCCCATTTTTCTAACACATCTTGGTTTTATTATAAAAAGAATAAATACCTAATTTTACTTTTGTAGCTTCGACAGGAGCCTACATATATAGTTTTCAGTTTGGGGTTGTTTGGGAGGTGGGTGTGTTCGTGGATGGATTACGCCCATTTTTCTCTTACGTCTCACTTTTTATAAAAAAATAATAAATATTTAATTTTACTTTTATAGCTTCGACACAAGCCTCTATACATAGGCTTCAATAATAGGATTGTATGGGAGGTGGGCGTGTTAGTGGGTGGATGATCGATTTAACCATCTCAGACTTCTTTCTTTGTGGCTACTTGAAGTCGTGGGCTTATGCCAACAAGCCTTAGACAATAGCAAACTTTAAGGAGAATATTCAATAGGAATGCGAACAGTTAGCACCGGAAATCTTTCGAAAAGTCATGTTTCGAAAGACGGATCGATTTTGTATGGAGAAAAACAAAATCATCCGGACACCGACTCAAAAGTTAGAATGACTCTTGAAAACTATTTCTGCATCATTTTTTTTTGGATCGGAGAAATCCCCATCGAGCGGTTTTGGTTCTCCTGAACCCTTTTTTTGGCCAAAAAATCAAGTTTTTTGCATATTGATAAGAAGATAAGAAAAAAAAGCTTATCTTACCAAGATAAGCAAAAAAGTAAAGACTGTGATAGTACACAAATATTGGTTAAAAAAAATTTTGAAATTTGTTGTCCTTACAAACTCTTTTGAGATCCCAAAAAATCGATATTTCATCATTTTCGAAAAGGTGTTTTTTTTAACATCGATAAAATATATATATTTTCGTGGTATTCATATGCATTTAAGCTTATTGGTAAAGTATTGAGCTATTCTTTCCATTGGTATAACGTTTGTAGTGGTTTGATCAAAAGTAAGTACCTTGAAAAATACGTAACTTGTAGGCGTTTAAAAAATTTTTTTTTCGAAATTCATGCATTTTGTACTGGAGTGCCATCTGGCGTACACTTTTCTAAAAAACGGTTGTCAGAATTCGATTTTGCGTACCTAAAAACTCATACATACCAAGATTAGTCAAAATCTAACGGTAATTATGGCAATTAAATTATACTTAAGCTGAAAAAATCCTTCTGAATATCAATTTTTCACGTTTTATATAATTGTGCCACTTAGTTTTGGTTAAACCACACCATAGGATACATCAATGAAAATATGAACTCAATGCTTTTCCAGTAAGCATAAATGCATGTAAATAGCTTGAAAAATATATATTTTATGGCTGTTTAAAAGAAACATCTTTTCGAAAATGATGAAAAATCGACTTTTTTTCTAGCCAATATTTGTGTACTATAACAGTCTTTACTTTTTTGCTTATCTTGGGTATGAATTCTGAAGAAAAAAAAATTTACATGCAAAAAACTTGATTTTTTGGTCAAAAAAAGGGTTCAGGAGAACCAAAACCGCTCCATGGGGATTTCTCCGATCCAAAAAAAAAAAAAATGATGCAGAATTAGTTTTTAAGAGTCCCTCTAACTTTTGATTCGGTGTCCGGCGATATCTAAATTTCGATCCGGCTTAATGTCCACTGTAAATTTTCAATCAAACCCAGATAAGTTCAAGCAAGTTTTCATTTGTGTAGTTTTCATTGAAAATTAGATGGTCTGAAGAAAACGTTTAATTTTTTATGTTTGCAATGGATCCAGATAAAATTAATAAATATAACATTTTAGCGGATTTGGATATGCGTTCTGTAAAAAATAAAAGGTTACAAGCAAAACATATTTGTGTTTTCTAAAAAGGACCTTCAGGAGAATCCAAATTTCTTCGGCGCATTTCCGCCGATTTCAAAAAAAATATGCAGTAATCATTTTAATGAGTTCCTCTAACTTTTGAGACCCCGAACGGCGAAATCTACATTTTGATTTATTTCTAACTTTCAAAACCAGACAAGTCCAAATTTGAAATTGAAAAAATGCATTTTTTTGCACTATGAGACTAATAATATTACTAACTGAATAATTGGTTTGTTTATAAAAAATGTATGTCAAAATTAAGAAGTTTTTTACGATTTCCCAACAATTCGATTTGTGTGACTTATCTGGTTTTGAATGTAAACTCCTCAATTTTGCGCCACCTTGTACGTGACACTCGTCATCGCTGGCTTAGGACTCATCTGCATTTAACAATGCACGGTTAAAAATTTTGGACTAGTTTTTAATCCAAACTTTGGTTTAAAGGAATTTTTAATCCAAAAAGTACTATTTTTTATTCCATACTTTAGTTTAATTTGTTTTTAATCCAAAAAAGTTTAAATTTCAGACTTTTATTTGACTACAAATTTATATTAAGGTAGTATTTTCAGGAAAAAGTATTTTTGCTACCTCAGATTAAAAACTACTACTACTACGAAATTTACTCTAAATATAATTGTTAATGTTGTTAAAGCATCTGAAGTTTATTTTTAATTAAATGAAACAAATTGTTTATTAAAATCTGAACCAAAATATTATTATATTCATTATTACATAAAGCAGTGTTTTATAATACATAATAAGGGTATTCATGCAAAGCGGCAAGCTTGTATTTTGGGCAATTAGTTATTTTTATCAGGCAGATTGTGTGAACGTCCCCTAAAGTCGATTGTGCATTTGGAGAGATATGTCAGCTGTTAACTTGTTAATAGTCAACTTTCAGCATGCATATAAACAGCTGATTGCTGGTTTGTGATATATCTGATTTGTGTAAACGGTTCTCCATACATTTCATTTATAAGGCTGATAAACTTATACGGTTTATATCATTTATGAGGGCATTGCCCATTTGCATGAATACCCTTAATGTTTATGTAATGAAGTTCATGGCAAAATATTTAATTTTTCAGTTTGCAACCTTCTAAACTATTTGAAGATTAACTTTTGTCTTCTTGGTTTAGACAATGTTAAACTTTTGTGGATTAAAAAGTAATCCTTTTCGGATTACAATATTTTAAACTTTTTTTGGTTTAAAATCTAATTCTTTTTGGATTATAATATTTTATACTTTCTGTGGATTAAAAATGATTCTTTTTGGATTAAAAAATTTTATACTTTTTGCGGATTAAAAATAAATCCTTTTTGGATTGGAAAATTTAAACCTTTTCATTGGATTAAAAAGTAATCTTTTTTTGGTCGTATCCTATATGTAATCCAAAAAAGATTAAAATTTAGCCCAAGATTTTCAACCGTGTGGTATGTTTGGGGAAACGTTTTTAGAAACATTTTTTGATCGAGGTTCTCGATTAAGGTAAAGAATCTTCAATAATTTTAATTTCTTCATCTCTTGCTTTTTAAAATGTTAGTTTATACATATTTATTTTGTAAATTTAGTACCGTCGCTAAAATAATGCCGCCCGGGGCTGCTCCAAGGAACTTGAATTTTAAAAATTACCAGAAAATGATTCCTTAAAGTTGGTCTAACTAATGTCGTTTTCGTTTTAAACTTATTGACATCCCGATAAAAGTTTATAGAAACGTCTACTTTAATCAAAGTATCGCGATTAATAAAACAAAACAAAAAGTTAAAAGATGTGTCCTTTTTGGTAGAACATGATACAGCAAATACTCTCTTTAATGGTCTCAAACAAAGACTAACTATTAAGAATTACAAATCAACAAAGAACTTGTCAATTTTGAATTTAGGCAAATGTCAAATACGATCCGTCAAAATAAGTTGTCCCCATTAAAACAACAACATATTCGCCATTGTAACGCGTTTGTCATTTGACGTTAAATACGTCGAACAAAAGAAGAAAAACAATACATTTTCTTGCTGCTTTTGTTGCTATGTATTGGCTACTGTGTGCAACACACTCAAAGTTGCAGCGAAGATGGTTGGACGAATGGAGATGCTCCGCCTTAATTATGGGCGGAACGATCTTCGGACAAATGAAAAACTTGCTAATAATAAAAACAACAAAAAAAAAAACAAAATGTGTATAGGTGGAATAAATGAGCAAAACATACCCGACGTTGATGCTGATGCTCTGCTTGCTGGTGATGGTGATGCTGGTGTTGGTGTTGCTGTTGCAGCAAGTGTTGCTGATGAGGCGTTAAATATTGATGTGCCCGTTGCTGAGGTTGATGCGTTTGTTGTTGTTGGTGTTGTTGATTTGGTTGGTATTGTTGTTGCTGTTGTTGTTGTTGTTGTTGTTGAAAGCGTTGCGTTGCATAGTAGCTTTGCATGGAGGGCAGTGCAACAATTGCCGCAGAGGCCTCTGTGTCAGTTGGACTGACAGCAATATTTTGTTGCTGCTGATGTTGCTGATTGTAGCTATTTTGCGCATAATGCTGCTGCATACAATGTTGCTGTTGCTGTTGTGGGTGTTGTTGCTGCATGTTGTCATTGCATGCACTATTGTTGTTATTGTTGAGCTGCTGCTGTTGCTGCTGCTGCTTATTGCTCTCTGCTATCCAGATGCTAACGCGTTGCTGGTAGTGAATTTGTAATTCTTGCTGCTGTTGTTGTTGTTGCTGCAGCTGCTGTTGTATGGCAGCAGCGTTGCTTAGCCAAGGCGGAAAATTGTCATTGTTATTGTTGTTAGTATTACCATTGTTATTGATGTTAATATTTGAATGCATGTTGTTGGCTTTAACTAAAACTTAAACACAAGATCACTAATTATTTTGTTGCTTTTGTTGTTGCTGTTATTGTTGCCAACAATAACACTCCTTTTTTTGCAATATGCAATATTTTTTCTTTTTTACTCTTTTAATTTTTTTTTTTTTATACACTTCAGCACCTACACAAGCACTCAAACACACGTGCGCATGCTTGCCATAAGCGCGAACCCAAATTTGTTTTTTTTTTTTTAATATTATTTTTTTGCTGCTTGTATTGCAAGCCAAAATTTACACAGCTCTTGGGCAATATTTTGTGGCTTTCATGCTGACATAAATTTGGGCGCTTAAAATTTTTTTGCCAAAAATGGCGTTCATCACTTGATATAATATATTTAAAACTTGGCGCGAACTTCAGCGTAAGTGATTGAACTTGTATTCCTTAAGCCACGATCCTGACACGCTACTGCTAAAGGAACGTTCTTTTTCGTTTATTCTGTTTCGGCTAACTGACGCATACGATCACTCGCGATCTGTTGTTGTTGTTGCTAACAACTCGTTATGTAAAAGGAACGCTTAAATGTTCTCGCGACCGCTTCCTTACTTGCGCAAGGCAAAAATCGAATTAAAATTCGAAATGAAAACTGAAATTTGATAAACCTAAGCCAAAAAACAAAACGAACCGAATTGAACTGAACTGAACCGAACCGAACCCAGCTGAGCTGTGTAAAACACGGCTGACTGTCTGGCTAGCTGGCTGGCTGGATGGCTGGCTTGCTGGCTGGTTGAAGTAGTTGAAACCGTGTGGAGTCGCGCGTTGAGAGCGTTTTTGAAAATTGATGTTGTTGTCGCTGGCTGTCGTTAAATGAAAATGAAACGAGCAGCAGAAAACAAAAAAAAAAAACAACCGATATTCAAGAAATACTTTTTGCCCAGCCGAAAAATAAACTCAGAGCATGACTAACGGCGGCGCTGGCACTGGTGACGGTGGTGATGATGGCGGCAACCGGGTCGGCGGTGATAATGTTGGTTGTTATTCCTGGCGCGACAGACAACACTTTTTTTTTTCTCTAAATGAAAACGTAAACGAAATCGAAACTGACCGACCCGAACTCAATGGCAGTAAAGAAAAAAAAAAAAATCACTTATTAAATATTGAAAAAAAAAAAAAAGTTAAAAACCTTTGCATAAAAAACACTTAATTCTGCACCGCTTGAATGAGGGCGGTTTTGTGCTGCAATATTTTTATATTTTTTTTTTTTTTGTTTTTTGGTCAACGAACGACGTTGCACGCAAAGCGTGGAAAACTCTATATTTGTCAAATAAACACTCGCAGTTTGCTTGAAGATCGTTCATTGAACGCTCGATGAATTTACAAAATAAAAACCGGCAGCCGTCTGCAGAATCGCACGTACGTTTCCGCTAAGTGCTCGATTTGAAATGTACAACAATACAAAACGCTCTACGTTTGATCAACGCTCGCGGACTACGCTGCTGGTCTAGATCAAGCATTTGAAGTAGCAGCAGTTGCCGTCTTCTTGGCTGCTCATCGCGCTGCTAACGATGATGATGATGATCGTGCTGATCATGATGTGGATGACTATGACGATGATGATGATGACTAATGCTAGCAATGTGAGCGCGCGAGCTACTATTGAAGAAAACAATAACAACAACAACAACAACAACAACTGAGCACACAAAAAAAGGCGCACTCAAGCCATCTAAAAGTTTAAAAAATCAGCATAAAGTCCGCCAATTGTTTAATTGTTGTTGTTGTTGTACTTGCGTAGAGTAAAACTAATTTTAGGCCTGCCTATTTTTTGTTGTTTTTTACGCCTGCCCGTATTTTTTTTACGCTCAAACACCTTGCATTCGGAGCGTTCCTCATTCTTTGTTGTTATTGTTTGTTGTTGTTGTTATTATTTTTTTTTTATTATTTTTCTGTGACAATTCGTCATTCGTAGTGAGAGAGACGATCGATCGTATTCGCGAACGTGCTACCGTGCCAGCCCGTAAAGAACTTTAATTTTGAGAAATAAATATTAAAAGCTAAGGTAGTCGCCGTTGTACCTGATGAAATAATTGTTTTTGTTGTTCAATTATCGACGCATTGCCATATGGTTACCCGCGGTGCAGATCGTTGACATCGCAGCGACTATGTCTGACGCTGAGCTAATGTTTGCTTTGATGTATAGTTGATACTTTTATGGCGACAGGATTGTTTCCATGCTTTCGACTGTATATAAGGTCCTGCGTAGACTGCTCTACTTCTTGCCAGTGTGCACAGGAACTAGCCCTACCCAACCCCCCCCCCCTCCCCCCAAACCACACACTTTTTCACTCTTTTAAGTTTTGAGAAATTTGTCAAAACTGCCTCCAAAACTGCATGACTCAATCGTTACGTTTTTCTTTCCGTGCTCTCAAAACACAGAGACCCTAAAAAAATGACGCGATCTTCAGCCAATCAAAGAGCTTTTTTCTTTCCAACACAACCCTAACACAAAGCGTGAATAACAATGCATTTGAGCATTTTACGGTACGTTCATGAGTGGGGCAAATCTATCAATTTATACAGCGAGCTTTTATTTTATGGTTTTTTTTTTCGATTTCTTTTTTCGATTAACTTCCCACCTTCGGGTTTTTTCTACCTCAATGTTTTTTGAAGCAATCTTGAAAGTAGACGAAATATCATAATCAAAACAAATACAAAATTGACAGTCAGAGCACAAACGCAGACTACCGTTTATTTACACTGTTCAAGAGAGAAAAAGAAACTTTAAAGAAAATTACTGGAGAGTTACCCATCTTTATTAATTATTGCAAAAATTACACTATCCAACACAAAAATAGTACAGACCTTCAATCACAGTCATCTCATAGGTATGAAAAAATAAAGATTAACCTGGATTGGCGATTTTAAAAACTAACTTCAGGATATTATTAAATACTAGTGTAAAAGCCCGTCCTACGACGGGAAGGAACCATTTAGAGTACAAAATGCGACAAAAAATTTATTGGATTTATATACAAAGTTTTTTATTTGAAAACATGTTTATTAAACTATTTTTATAAAACTTCCATTCTTAGAATTTTAACCAATTAACCTTTGTCTCTTGCCATCTATAATGCTTAGTTTTACATCATCAGCCCGCTAAAATTGCCCATGACTAAATACAAGTTCTTTTAGAAAAACTCCTACTTTTTGCAATATTTAACCTTGCAATTTATTCATGGTCATTGAAAATGTCAGTTTAACTGGAAATTGTCGCCTCCGGAGAGCGAAAGGCAAATCTGTGTTTGTCGGGGCCAAGTCAATTGTAGATATGAAAACTATTTCATGTTCGTTAGTGACCATGTCAATACCTGTGTGATGATTAATTAAGTTTTTCGGTTTTTCAAAACTAACCACCTTCCATTACAGATATCTCTTTTGGTATTGATATTTCGAAGAAGTTCTTCCAATTTCGAGGTTTAACTTATGCAGTGGCATTCTTGAAAGATAAAATTCATTCAAAAACTCGGCAGGGTAATTTGGTTTATCGTTTTAATCATCACTGTCTTCAATTTAATCCGTGCTCAGATCTCTCATTGTGTCACCAACTAAAATATTTAGCACTTGCTCGTTGACTTCGTTCACATCGAAATTTTTTTGGGTACAGGATAGCAATTTTGGAATAACGGTTGATGTTATTCGGACTCAAAGTATCGCCAAAAATCTATTAATAAGCGAACCTTTACAAACAAAATGATCGGGAATTTATATGATATCTTCATCTTGTAGCCAACTTGAGTAGCCAATCGCTAAAACTTGGATCAGAAGACAGAACATTGTGATTTAATTCTAGCAACTCCAATTGACACCAACGTCACTGAATATAATAATTGCTGTTCAGTTTATGCAGACCGAATAGGTTCTGGTTCTGTTAATTAAGAAGCACTGTAATAGCAAGACATGATGTTTGATGTATAGTAGTTGAGGAAAATGACGATAGTCTTCAAGTACAAAGATTTCCAATACATAATTTAAGAACAGGTTCGGGTCCAGGCTGAACAGGTTTTAAAAGGTTTAGTAAGTACAAACATTTCAAATGGATAATTTTACAACAGGTTCTGGCCCAGGCTGAACAGGTTTTAAAAAGTATAGTACGTACAAAGATTTCAAATAGATAATTTTACAGCAGATTCTGGTTCAGGCTGAACAGGTTTTACGATATAGAGCAAAAGGTTTAGGAAGTACAAACATTTCAAATGGATAATTTAACAACAGGTTCTGGTACAGGCTAAACAGGTTTTACGATATAGAGCAAAAGGTTTAGTAAGTACAAAACTTTCAAATGGATAATTTTACAACAGGTTCTGGTCCAGGCTGAACATGTTTTACGATATAGAGCACGGAGCAGGACGCTTGTCTTTTATATATTAAGATTACTCAAAAGCCTATTCTATGACGATTAGTCACTGATAAGCATCAAATAAATTTTCTGTCAATCAAATGACGATTAGTCACTGATAAGCATCAAATAAATTTTTTTCCGTAAAGCTTGAAAAGTACGGTAATAGTTTTATTTCAGTGTGAGATTATTAGGTGCGGCCCAGAGTGTAACGAGTGGGACAAAATTAGGTATGGAAAAAAAAATGTTGGAAATTAATAGTTCAGACGCTAAATTATGTCAATTTAAAGAATTAAAAGAATTTTGCTATATCTTTCTACACAGAGAAAAATAGTGCCACATAAAATCTATAAGATTTCTTCTAAAAACGTATTAAGAACAAGAGGCATGTAACACAAAGAGGAGAGGTATCCTTTAAGAAGAAATCTTCTTGTTTTTCACCAGAAAATCTTCTTAAACTTATTTAAAAAGATATCTTCTTAATTTCTTCTTAAATTCATATTTTCAAGACTTTTCATAAACAAGGCGTCTGACAGATGAAAGAGGAGAGGTCTTTTTTAAAAAGAAATCTTCTTGTTTTTGAGTGAAAATCTTCTTTAATTTGTTTAATTAGATATTTTCTCAATTTCTTTTTAAATCCATATTTTCAAGTCTTTTCAAATACAAGGAGCATGAAACACAAAAGACGAGAGGTATTTTTTAAGAAGAAATCTTCTTGTTTTTCATCAGACATTTATTTTAAAAGATATCTTCTTAATTTCTTTTAAATTCCGTATTTTCAAGACTTTTCATAAACAAGACGCCTGAAAGGCGAAAGAGGAAAGGTATTTTTTAAGAAGAAAACTTCTTGTTTTTAAGTGGAAATCTTCTTAATTTTTTTTAAAAAGATATTTTCTTAATTTCTTTTAAAATTCATATTTTCAAGTCTTTTCAAAAACAAGGGGCATGCAAGACAAAAGAGGAGAGGCATTTTTTTAAGAAGAAATCTTCTTGTTTTTCATCAGAAATTTATTTTAAAAGATATCTTCTTAATTTCTTTTAAATTCCGTATTTTCAAGACTTTTCATAAACAAGGCGCCTGAAAGACGTAAGAAGAAAGGTCTTTTTTAAAAAGAAATCTGCCTGTTTTTAAATGAAAATCTTCTTAGATCATTTGAATAAAATATCTTCTTAATTTCTTTTAAAATACATATTTTCAAGCCTTTTCAAAAACAAGGGGCATGAAAGACAAAAGAGGAGAGGTATTTTGAAAAGGAAATCTTCTTGTTTTTCACCAGAAAATCTTTTTAAATTTATTTAAAAAGATATCTTCTTAATTTCTTCTAAAATCCATATCTTCAAGACTGTTCATAAACAAAGCGCCTGAAAGGCGAAAGAGGAAAGGTATTTTTTAAGAAGAAAACTTCTTGTTTTTCGGCAAAAATCTTCTAAAATTTATTTAATAATATATCTTCTCAATTTCCTCTAACATACATATTTTCAAGTCCTAGACGATACAAACTACATATACTTCGATTAACTATACTTCGTGTGTAGTTAATTCGTTATTCCTTATTTTTGAGAAGAAAAGCATATCATGAAGAAAACTTTGTTTTCTTAAAAAAAAAAAATCAAGAAGGAAACCTTGTAGCTGTATGAGATTTCTTCTTAAAAAAAATTAAGAAGAAAGTCTAGTAGTTGTACAAGATTTCTTCTTAAACAAAATCATGAAGAAAACCTCGTAGCTGTATGAGATTTCTTCTAAAATTAATTTAAGAAGACAAAGCCAATAAAATAAAGAAGAATATCTTCTTGGGTAAAAACCATAGAGAAATCTTCTTAACTTTGTTCTACATTATTAGTTTTTTATTTTGCTCTCTTTATCTTTCCATGAAAATTTCACGAAATTTAAATGTAACGCGAGTTACCGCATAATTTTTGGATTATTTTAAATACTTTGATTTAATAATGCTGATTAATATATCTTTATACTTCTTGAAATCCTGCTGCTCTTATGTATGCCAAATGTACCAAAACCCACAAATTCAGCAGAAAAATTTTAAAGAAATTTACTCTCTGAACATGTTGTCCAAAAATGGTAGCACGAGTTACTAACCTAAATTATTATTTCACTGGGTAAATATTATGGTACCACTGAATTTTTATAGTAATTTTTAATACACAAGCACCATTCTTTTCATAAAGAGTGCATTTGTATGTGTGCACTCTTTATGTGTGCACGAGTTACCTTTTATTAATTTCGCATTCCACATATCTATATTATTAAAATAGTGAAAAAAAACAAAAAAATAAGAAACAAAACTAAAAGTAAGAACAACACTCAATAAAAACAAAGCATCATTTAATATTATTAATAATAATTGGACGCATACCGGACGATATCAAAATCAATATATGTAGTTTAAAATATATGCAAAATATTTTTGATATTTCAAAAAAAAAAGGTCATAGAAATCCAATAAACCCTTAATTAGTATTAGTATTTATTAAAAAAAAAAAAAAAACAAATTGGCCATTTCAGCCCTTGAAAGGACTTTGACCGAGCTTCTTATGATCAATTGTGTTGTGTGTGTTATTAAATGTTTGCACACAATTGACCGAGAACTGGACCTACTTGTTTTATGCCGACTCCGAACGGCTCATGTTCTCAAGAAGCTTTACATGGCATTCTTTACTCTCTGAGGTTTGCCATTGTCTGCAGAGAGGTGGTGACCGATCAGAAAAATTTTTTATTGAAAAAACTTTTCGCCGCGGCTGGGGATCGAACCCGGGCTCCGAGCATGCTAAGCCACACACTTTACCTGCATGCCACGGTCACCATAGTATTTATTAAAACAACTATTTTTTAAGCATATTCCCGAAGTGCCATTTTTGTGATCTTACGTTGCTATTTCTACAACCTGATATCGCGTTAAAATAGTTTAAATAATTAAAAAAAGTTTTTAAATTTCGAAAATGTTTTTTTATGTTTTTATCTTTAATATTATTAAAAAAAAACAACAACGAAAAAAACTTTTTTTAGAACACCTAAACCAGAATGAAACAACACACACAGCACAATTGATCATAAAGAGCTCGGTCAAAGTTCTTTCAAGAACCCTTTAAAATCCTTAGCCTTAAAAACGATCTTAGATGGTTCATGGCTAGATTTCATAAAAATATTTCATATAAAATTTTATGTTAGGTCCGAACATCATAGCTGCGTCAAAGGCATATACATACATACGTATTTAGAAGTTATCTTTATTTTAGTAAGTTCCTAAATTTAGTTTAAACTTAAAACTACGGATGTGACGGATCTCATTTTGCGGAGTCGAATGTTTAGTCAGCCTTCCTCAGTAGATACGTTTGCGTATATTAAAAAAACTTTCGATGCGAATAAAGAGGATAATTTGTTATCAAAACTGTTCAAACTGGCAAGATATTTTAATTTTTTTTTTTTCAAGACAAATGCGTTAAACAGATAATTAATTTGTTAAGTTTAGAAGAAAAATACATATCATTAAAAAAAATAATGTTAAAATATAGAAAAATACTTTTTCTAAATTTATAAAATTGATGATGTTTGGCAAGGTTTGCGATCCGGTATCTGGAAAGCTGGAATTTTCTAGACATTTTCGGGTATTTTCGTTTCTTTTGAGCTACCCAGATACTTTCTCGAATGTTTATCACCACACTTTATCTGGCAAAATATTTCTTAAACAATATCTGTTTGGCTTCGTATGAAAATAGAATTGCAAAGCAACCTGATTGCGTTCGTATAGTACGATGTATAGTACAATGAAGTATATGTACTTCATATATATATTTCCAAATAAATTTATGGCTTCTCATGACTCCCAACATGAACTGCTCTCAATTTTTAAACATAAGCAAATACATCGGTAGACTACATATTTTTCTGTTGCACAGTGTAATGAGGCAGTTAATGCGAAGAACAAGATAACAATCGGCATATGAAAAGCTTAGATAAGAGCGTTCGCCGCGTAAGAAACTTTCAACATGAAAATATTCAAACGCAATTCAAAGAAGCTCACTGTCAAACCGCTTCTCCGATATGGCCTTCTTTCATAATTTTTCACTTCAAATCACTCTTTGTTAGACTACCCTGAACGCTTGTTTTATTGCCTCACTTTTCGCATCCGGAAATTGTTGACATTCCGACAAATAAATTGTTGCGAGTGCAACGTTCGTCAATACAACGCAATGCGACGTTGTTTAAATGATATCGTCGCATCGATCGCATGAATTTGAGTCGTAAATAAAATTTTTATTTTGATTTTGATTTATTTCATGTAAATTATTACAATAAAAATACAAGAATATATATATATATAAATATATAAACATACTGAAAGCAAAGCATTTATTTGTTTCATCAGGTGTTTCCAGGGTACTACAAACCACAACGCAATCCGAGTGTACAACTGGTGTCGAACTGCAATGTGCATTGAACCTGAGCAGCGATGCAATTAAACTGGGTTTTTTTCCAGTTTTAATACCTAAAGTAGTATTTTTGTGTATTGTTACTTAAGTGTTGTCTGTATAATTAAAATCATACGATATGCAAATAAACAAAGTAAAAAGTAAGTTAATATTTGAGATGTAAAAATTATATTAACAGTTATAATGCGCTCAGGAAAAATAAAATTTAAATTGTATGGCAAAAATTAGTTTGAACTTTTGTGAAGACCAATGCAGTGGCGTAGCGGCGGTTTGCTGGCATCCGGGCCGGAAAATGTATATTGTACCCTTAATAATTTTTGGATTATAATTATTAAACAACATGCCGTCGCTTAACAAGTAAAATGCTCTAACACAAAAATGAGAAAATGAGAGAAATTTCAACCAATGGAAAGAATAGAAAAATGGTATAGATTTTGCTCCAGAGAATTCTTTTCTCTAAATGTGATTCTAAAAATTCTCTAAAAATTATAAAAAGCTTCTATGAATTAGAAAAATTTGTAAAAATATATCGTTTTTAGAGAAAAAAATGTTTAATTTTGACAAAAGATTTGTTTTTATTGAAGAAAATACTTCTCATAGTGAATTTTTTATCGAAATATAGAAAAAATTTCTCACTTTGAATAAATTTTTCTCTATAAATGAGAATTTTTTTGTGCGACAAAAATACTTATCATTATTTTATATCATTCCATTTCCCACATTCAGAAAAATATCAACTGTACTATTAACAGTCGGCCGCTGTTATTCCAAAACACTGTTCGATTGAATGATTTGCGTTTAAGTAAACAATGTTCTTTGTTGAATGAACGTTTCAAAGTATTTTTGTGCTGTTAAAATCATCTGTTGAAATATTTTTGTGCTCATATTGAATTGTCAATTTTTTCTAAGCAATAGTTTTTATATGTGTTTTGCTATATTTATATTATCGTTGCCAGTAGCTCAGTGGATGTGCACTAGACTGTCATGCGGGAGACGTGGGTTCGAACCCTAGCTGTGTAAGTATCAAAAATTGTAATTTAATAATTGAAATAATAATAATTCTGATTCATTATTTGTTTGGTCAAAAATAACCTTCAAAATAAAATGCTTACAATCTTGCAAAAAAAAATTATTGCAAATTTCATTATACCCTAAACCTGAAAGGTCAGGGTATATTAACTTTGTGCAAACGTTTGTAACGCATAGAACGAAGCGAGTCCGGTAAAGAAAAGTATATATATTCTTGATCAGCGTCACCACGTGAGTCGAGCTATCCATGACCGTCCGTCCGTCCGTCCGTCCGTCCGTCCGTCCGTCTGTGTCTGTGTGTATACACAGAATAAGAAGAAGGAGTTGAGATAATTGGATGAAACTTGGTACACATGGTCACATGCATCCAAGGATCTGCACTATTGAATATTTTTGGAATCCGCCCACGGACACGCCTACCTCCCATACAACGCAAAAATTTAAAACTGCTCAAAATAAGCCTACAGCAATAAAATTTGACATGTATGTGTTTTATACAAACACAAAGATGTCTTCGAAAAATGGACGTCATCCGCTCACGGACACGACCCCCTCCCATACAACCCAAAAATTTAAAACGCAATAAATAAGCCTGTGTTTAACCTAAAGAGCTAAAATTTGGTACATATGTTTTTTGTAACAAAACAAAGATGGTTTTGAAAAGTGGACGTCGTCCGCCCACGGATACGCCTACCTCCCATACAACGCGAAAATTGAAAACTCAATAAATAAGGTTATGTTTGTCATAGAGAAATTAAATTTGGTATGCATGTATTTTATACCAAAACTAAGGTGTGTTCAAAAATTGGAAGTAATCCGCCCATGAACACGCCCACCTCCCATAGGGAAAGCACAATAAAGGCATTAACTGTGAGCTACAGGAATAAAACTTGGTATGTGTAAATTTTTCATCAACATTTAAATGCATATAAAATATAGGCTTCATCCACCCTTGGATACGCCAATTTACAATAAAAAATTTTTTTTTTGAAAAGTGGGTTTAGGGTATTTCATAGTCGGCCTAGACCGACTTTAGACTTTCTTTACTTGTTTTTTATTTAAATAAAAATATTTTAAATAAAAACAAAATTTTATTGGCCTTGCCGGATTTGAACCGTGGACACTCGATTACTAGACGCACACGTTAGCACACTCGGCCATACATGAACTTTCAAACCAGTGATCAAATTTCAATAAATAAGTTTTTATACGGGTTTCGTATTCCATTGACCAACAGTCAACCGACTGTTGATTTGAAAGTTTAATTTGTTGGATGGTATTTAACAGTGAAATTTGTTATTTCAACCCATGATTTTTTTGATAAAACAGCATTTTTTCCCCGAGTGCACAAGTGAAAAAATGTTGCTTCGAAAATGTGAAAATTTATTCTAATTTAAGAAAATTTTATTTGAACAAGAGAAAATTGCTATTATCGAAAATAGAGAAATTTTCTACCGAAGATAGGTATGTATATGTTTTTTCTGAGTGTAAGTATCCATTTTTTCGGGTCTCAAAAGAATTTGAAAAGACAACAAATTTCAACATTTTTTTTATTCAATATTTGTGTACTATCAAAATCTTCACTTTTTGTCCTTATTTTCGGTATGTATTCTGAAGAAAAAAATAAGTTATAGGCCAAAAACTTTATTTTTTGGTCAAAAAAGCGTTAAAAGAGAATCAAAACTCCTCCATGGAGATTTCTCCGATAAAAAAAAAAAATGACTGTAAGTTGTAGGTAATTTTCTATTGTTGTCATGACATGATTATAAAAATTATTAAATATAGTTCTTCTGAATTGTCGTCGGGGCAATTTTTTTGCAAAAAAAAAAAAAACAATAACAATACAAATCATTATCATTGACTGCTTTTGTAAAAAATTAATTCCATATAATTTATGCATATGAGAATCGAATATTTTTATTTTTAGATTTCAATAAGCTACGCAGTTGATCTACACACAATTCTCTCAACTTATGCGACTCCATAACTTTTATGCTCATTTTGATAACAGTCAATATCAGGGTTTAACTATTTTTTCATGACGTACATCTTGTTCGAACTCGATATAAACGCACGTATTCGAGTTTGATTGCGGTTGTGTGACGTCTGCACTGATCGTATTTTTCTGTTTTTCTGCACATTTCTTATATGCTTCTTTTTTTTTATAGACTCTGCGATTTTTTTCTTAAGCATTGCGGTTTGAATGATTCATATTTTGGTGTGTGCTTTTGATTTTTATTATTATATATTTTTTTATTTTTTTTTTTGGTCATGACACACATACTCCACTTTTGTCAAACGTACTCATACTTAATTTTTATTATAATAATTATTCCAAACGCGCTTTTGGCAATTTTATCACACCGGATCCGGCACAATCAATCGAATAATTTATGAACTTGTGCCAGAAAATTTCACTAAAACAAAACTGGCCGCGAACTGGTCTTGATAATTATTATTTGGCCACCTGCAGCTGTAGATTGCATGGATTTTTAGTATTGGTCATTGACAAAATATAAGCAAATAATAACAATGTACCGTTTTTCGTATTTATATGTTAATTTTTCAGAACATTTGCTTCGACTTATTATTATTATTACGACTAAAAGTGTAAAAATACTTGTAAAATATTCCCTACCAAAATATAATGTACCTTAAGTAAAATGTATTGGACGGAGATGGTCTCCCTTCCTATACACCAAGACGTAAATTTCTTGGTGTTACTTCCCTTCAAGGATAGACGTTTTTTTCCTAAATGTTTGCATACAATATTGTTGCGGGTAAAATAGAGTTTATAAAACTAGATATAGTTTATTTAGTGTATACAACCCACCTATTTAGATTAAAATGAACTGTATTCATTTAAATGTAATAGTCTGTTATACTTATTCGTCGACTGAAAAATAATATTAAATTAATAAAATAAATAAAAGAATATGTTTACTATTCAATTGAAAATAAGAATTGTAGCAAGTTAAAGCGGTGCAAAAAATATTTCACTTCAACTGATCTTCGTGCTATCTATACCTCATATATTAGGCCGAAAATGGAATTTTTGACGCTTGCTCGAGATTATTTTCTCTTTCATTGGGTCTTAAAATGATTTGTTTTCATTTGGGATAACATTTTCAGATAATGGACGCGAACTGAAGAAAAAAGATCCAACATTTTTTCCTTACATTTTTGAGCCACTTTTATAAATATTTGAGAATAAGTAGGTAATCTTTTCAAAATGCTTCTTAACACTTAAGAGGCTGGGAAAATATTAAAAATTGTGCCATTTGGCTGATTCCACAAATAAATTGTGTGTTTTTATTCTTTGTAACAACCGTCCCAATGAAAAGCAATATTTTTCCTATGAAGTTACATAAGCTTATAATAAAAGTGAAACTTTCCCAAAGAAAGAATATGCATGTTTTTCATAAATTTTTAAACTTTTTTTTATCAAATTTCCTTCTATTCCTTATTTGCGTTTGTTGAAGTTTGTCACACCCTACACGTTTTTAAAAGTTAATTTTTTTATGTAACTATTACCTAGTGTTCCATATGAATACTTTGGTTTTAAATGTAATCTGTCTTTAACAGTCAGTTATAGTTACGGAGTCGGTCTTCTTTGTCACTAGCGATTAGAGATGGGCGCGTGTCACGAATTTTGACGTAACACGACGTGTCGCGACGAATCATATCATGATGGTGAGTGAACCAATAAAAAAATCACAAAAAAATGCGTGATCGTATGTGATTTAAATTTATTCGTGTCACAACTTGTGTACCAAAATTTGCGTGAGAACTCGTGAGTAAAATATGCCATCGTGATTGTGAGCAAAAACTTATTGTTAATCTAGAGCGTGCGAGATTAGAAAAATCACTTCGTGATCGTGATTCAAAAATTATTTTTAGTCGTGAGCGTGCTTAAGTAGAAGAAATCACATCGAGAGTGTTCGTGATCGTGAGTCAAAATCACTCACGCGCCCATCTTTACTAGCGATGGTAAAGGTGACATGGTCAGGCTTAGGCCAGTTGTCAAGGATCAACTGTGCAACCCTACAAAATATGGTCAGGCGACAATAAAAACAAGTCGGGGCTTCTTTAAGAGCTTGAAAGAACCCCAAAAATCTACCCGAAATTCTTATTTTGGTCTAAGAGAAATGGTACCATACAGATGTCAATTTCGAAAAATATATTAAAAATTCCAAAATACAATGAAGCCTTTATTTTGGATTCATAAATCACTTAAATATAAATCACGAATTCTTAGCGAATAAAGTTGAAAATCCTTGCAAAAATGCTTTAAAACCAGGGACCGTACCGGTTATGGTTTTTATCAAAAAAGTCAAATATTAACTGTTATTTCTTAACTTTTATATTTTCCGACAAAAATAAAAGTTATTTTGTGCCTTATATTTTTTCGGGCAAACATAACAATTACTTTTGTCTTTTATTTTATCAGTCAAAAATAACAGTTATTTTCTGGCTTTTATTTTTTCGGTCAAAAATATCAGGCAATTTGTGTTTTTTCAAAAGCCATTTTACTGACTAAAAAACTATCGATACCATTATTTTGATCTCATCGGTGATCACGTTTTTCCTATGGTATCAAAAGCTTTTTAATCGGACAAGTGGCCTTTAAAAAAACACAGATTGCCTGATATTTTTGACCGAAAAAATAAAAGTCACAAAATAACTGTTATTTTTGACCGATTAAATAAAAGTCAAAGGTAACCGTTATTTTTGTCTGAAAAAATAAAATGCAAAAAATAACAGTTAATTTTTAACTTTTATAGAATCAGTCGAAAATTTAAAAGGCTCTAAATATTCGTGAAGCTGAGGCCATTTGTATCATAATGGTAAATTTGAAAATGTCCTTCGACAATTTTTTCATTGTGTCTTTTTCATTCGAAAATTGCAAAATAACAGTTATTTTTGGTCCTTGTTTAAAACTAATTAAAATTTGCAGAAACTCATGCAATTTTTACGTCTAATTTTTTTTTTTTAACTGTCAATGGTTAATTGTTTTTGCTCTCAAAAATATAAAATTATTTTATCCATTATTATACCCTAAACCTGAAAGGTCAGGGTATATTAACTTTGTGCAAACGTTTGTAACGCATAGAACGAAGCAAGTCCGGTATAGAAAAGTATATATATTCTTGATCAGCGTCACCACGTGAGTCGAGCTATCTATGTCCGTCCGTCCGTCCGTCCGTCTGTGTGTTGTCCGTATACACAGGATAAGAAGAAGGAGTTGAGATAATTGGATGAAACTTGGTACACATAGTCACATGGACCCAAGGATCTGCACTATTGAATATTTTTGGAATCCGCCCACGGACACGCCTACCTCCCATACAATGCAAAAATGTAAAACTGCATAACTCAGCTCATAATTAACCTACAACAATCAAATTTGGTGTGTATGTGTTTTGTATCAACACAAAGATGTTTTTGAAAAATGGGTGTCGTCCGCCTACGGACACGCCTACCTCCCATACAACCCAAAAATTGAAAACGCAATAAATAAGTCTCTGTTTAACCTACAGAGATAAAATGTGGCAGGTATAATATTTATAACAAACCAAAGAAGGTTTTGAAAAATGGACATCATCCGCCCACGGACACGCCTACCTCCCATACAACGCGAAAATTGAAAACTGCATAACTCAGCTCATAGTTAACCTACAACAATAAAATTTGATATGTATGTGTTTTATACCAACACAAAGATGTCTTCGAAAAATGGACGTCATCCGCTCACTGACACGCCCACCTCCCATACAACCCAAAAATTGAAAACGCAATAAATAAGCCTGTGTTCAACCTAAAGAGCTAAAATTTGGCACATATGTTTTTTATGACAAGACAAAGATGGTTTTGAAAAATGGACGTCATCCGCCTACGGACACGCCTACCTCCCATATAACCCAAAAAGTTGAAAACTCAATAAATAAGGTTATGTTTGTCATAGAGAAATTAAATTTGGTATGTATGTATTTTATAACAAAACAAAGGTGTGTTCAAAAATTGGGAGTAATCCGTCCAAAAACTCGCCCACCTCCCATAGCGAAAGCACAATAAAGGCATTAACTGTGAACTACAGGAATAAAACTTGGTATGTGTACATTTTTCATCAACATTTAAATGCACATAAAATATAACAAATTTGATAACAAATTTTTTTGTTTTTGAAAAGTGGGTTTAGGGTATTTCATAGTCGGCCTAGACCGACTTTAGACTTTCTTTACTTGTTTTTTATATATTTAATTTCCATTAACTTCTTACTCGTCACACCCAGTACGGTCTAAGGTTACACCCGTCTCTTTTTAAAGTTTAAAAAAGAATGGCAATTGAAGTTATTCCAAAATATTTTTTACTAGTATTCAACAAAAAATAGATAAAATTTGATTATTTTTATGTCAGGAATGGTCTCAGTGTGACAGATGGATTGCATTTTACTGGTCCAACCCATCCTAGCTGTTTAAGTTAATGTAACTCTTAAACAAGTATAAATAATTAGTTAATGTTTAAGCATTTTTAAACCTTGGGATATCTTCTAATGGATCCTATAGTAAATTGCTTTAATTTTTACCAGAAAATGATATTAATTTTCAACACGATAAAGGAGTCAAAACGTCACACCTGTCTGTATGGCATGAGCCATTTTTGAAGCTGTTTACCTTTGTAAAGCTTTTCCAACTTTTTGTACTTTGCAAATGCCGATTTATTAAACTCAAAGTAAACGTACTCTAACAAAAATAGCATTTGAACCTTACTTACTTTTCATTCTAATAAAATTTTTGTTTTATATAAAATATGTTTCGGTATTTAAAGTTTTTAATTAGTTTCCTCTACATATAGTCGCCTGAGAAATTAAGTGTCGTTTCTATAGTTTTGATTTAGTTAAGTTTAAGGGCCAGTAGCTTTATTTATAGCGGACCAATTCTCTTCAAATTGGTACAGGATACACTATGTGTATTACACATGTATCTTGTCACAACTTAAAATATTCAAAATCTGACCACGTCAAATAAAAGAGAAACCCTCAAAAAATAAGAACACGTTTCTAACTCAAAGTTAAAGTGCCACCGCTAAAATGCCACCTAATTAGTGACAAAATAATTATCATTAGTGAAAAATACATTTAATTAATAAAAAATAATATAAATCACTTACCAATTATAGCCAATTTGGAAGCTTAATTGTTTTTTTTTTCAAATTTTTAGTATTTGAAAAAGTGAAAATATTTTTCATATCATATCATTTACATTTACTGAGTTTTGATGCCCTGCTTCTTCGTTAATTGTTCACTTAAATTTAATTGATTATTTTTAATTTAATTGACAAATTTGAAGAGTTCTAAGCAATTAAGATCAGATCATTTGCTTAATGACATACCATTGACCTTCAACGAAGTGCCTTATACTATGTCCATGAAATACACATCCTAAATTTAAAAACAAAAATTCTACTCCCGAGTAAGATTTTTATAGCTAAGCGAATTGCATAAACCTCAAAACTTCAAAGAATTTATGCCGAAAAAGTGAGACATAAAATCAGACAGTTTTATTTTCAAAAAATTATAAATGAGGATCGCACTGAATAACGGCGCAATAAGCAGCAAATAAAGGTTGGCGTTAAGCTACCAATTTAATATTTCATAATAAAACAATACATCTTTTTTATGAATAAAAGTATTTCAGGCAAAGACAGTAACAACAACAACAACAACAACAATAACAATAACAACAACAACAATAACAATAACGAATTAATGCACACACCTTAAAATGTCGCCATTTAATTTATGCACAAAATATGCCAGGGATAAGTTGTATATCGTTAATTTTTATTTATCTCTTTGTTAAAGATTCAACTTTTATTTGTTTACTGTTTGAAGAAAAAAAGATAATTTTTAATGTATGGCTATTACTATTTTTTTTTTAAGCAAATTCGTTTATCGCCATTTTTATTTTAAGCTTAGACCAATTTTAAAAGTTTACCACTAGTCAGTTGACAAAAAATAAAAGCAGTTATGCTTCATAGAATCATAGCCTATGACCCAAATGCTATATACGAGTTCTGGCTATGACGATTGCTGGTTGTTGTTGTTGTTGTTGTTGCAGATTATTTTTAGCTGTTTCCGCTTATGCCACACTTTAACAATTTGCTTATGCAAAACGTTCAAAACCTGTTTTAAGCCCTTTACTCTGGTTTCGTGCTATAGCCAGACAGATACAACAGATACAGTATCTGAGAGATATTCATACAACCACGCGCCAAATCAATAACAAACATCTGTTAACCAATTTCTGCAGATGTTAAGGTAAACAAAAACACCTTAAAGTTGGTAACAACTCTTGGTTGTTGTTGTCGTTGTTGTTTTTTTCTTATCTTACTTTGCTGCCATCGCTTTAGCGCTGCTTTTATTTCATTCATAGCCCGTGTTGCTATGAATAGCATGGGTGCAAGTGTTGCTTCAGAAAAAAAGTATTAAAACTAGTAAGGTATATCTTCGACTTGGTCGAAGTTAAAATACTCCCACGGGCGATTCGTAATGGTACAAAATATCAAATTGTTATATCAAATTGTTTTCCTGCATAATAAAGACAAGCTTCTTTATAAAGTTTCAATTATGGGTTGTATGGGAGGTGGGCGTGTTCTTGAGTGGTTGATGGCAATTTTGCTAACACGCCTCAATTTTGATATAATGTACACAAATACCCAATTTCAGGTCTGTAGCTTAAATATTAGCCTTTTTATAGAGTTTTCAATATTATGGCTTGTATGGGAGGTGGGCGTGTTCGTCGGTAGATGACGTCCATTGTTCTAACACATCTTCATTTTATTATAAAAAGAATAAATATCTAATTCTACTTTTGTAGCTTCGACAGAAGCCTATTAATATAGTTTTCAACATTAGGGTTGTATGGGAGGTGGGCGTGTTAGTGGGTGGATGACGCCCATTTTTCTAACACACCTGAGTTTTGTCATAGACTACACAAGTACCGAATTTAAGTTTAGTAGCTTAAATATTTGCTTCTTTATGGAGTTTTCATTATTGGGATTGTATGGGAGGTAGGCGTGATTTTCATCCGATTTAGCCCATTCTCGAATTTGGTTTTAGTTTTTAAAAATCAGCTTGAATATCGAATTTTAGTACGATAGCTTTAAAATTACGGCTGGAATCGTGTCCACAGACAGACAGACAGACGGACAGACAGACGGACATGGCTAAATCAACTCAGGTGGTGATGCTGCGAAAGAATATATATACTTTTCTATACCTACCACGATTCCTTTTGGGTGTTACACACGTCATGACAAAATTAATATACCCCTTACGCAGTACGCGTGGGGGTATAACAAGTAAAGAAATACTTTGTTCGGTCTAGCCCGACATACTACCCTTAACATACTGTTTCAAAATACAATAGTAGTATTGGAAAGGGGCGTGTCCTTAGGCGGATGAAACCCATATTTTATCTGCATTTATTTTTTGATGAAAAATTTACTCATGTTAATGCCATTACAATGTTTTCGCTACTGTGGGTTGTATGGGAGGTGGGGGTGTTCGTGGATGGATGACGTCCATTTTTCAAAAATATCTTTGCTTTGTTGTAAAATACATACGTACCAAATACAATCTCTGTACATTAAACATGAGCTTATTTATTGAGTTTTTAATTTTTGGTTGTATGGGAGGTGGGCGTATCCGATGACATCCATTTTTCGAAGACTTCTTTGTTTTGATATAAAATACATACGTACCAAATATTATTGTAGTAGGTTAATTATGAGATTATTTATGCAGTATGCAATTTTTGCATTGTATGGGAGGTGGGCGTGTCCGTTGGCAGATTATAGCCATTTTTTTAAAAATCTTTGTTTTGATATAAAATAAATACTTACCAAACATTATTGTTGTAAGTTATTTATGAGCTTACTTATGCTGTTTATAATTTTTTCATTGTATTGGAGGTAGGCGTGTCCGTGAGCGGATTTCAACCCTGATCAAGAATATATACACTTTTCTCTACCGGACTAGCTTCATTCTATGATTTACAAACGTATGCGCAAAGTTAATATACCCTAACCTTTCAGGTTTAGGGCATAACAAGTAAGGATGCTCTAAAGTCGGTCTACCCCGACTATAGAATACCCTTAACCTCCTATTATATTTGAGGTTTAACATACAAAGTTTTATCTTCCTATGTTATTTATAAACCATTTTATAGTGATTAAAATTTTGGGCTTGGATGCTAGGTGGGCGTGTTTGTGGGCTGATGACACCTATTTTTTCTACAAATATTAGTTTTAGTATGAAACACATACATGAGAATGTGGGCTGATTAAAAAAAATATAGTGCATATCTTTGGGTCCATATGAACATGTGTACCAAGTTTCATGTAATAGGCTAGGTTAGGTTAGAAGGATCGTGCACCTACGAGGTTTTTCCGTGGGGCCTTTTGGCCCATTACGAATTCCTTATTTTATTATTTTTAACCCATTTAGGTTGTGATACTCAATAAACCATGTGCCTTTTTATTCTCCTTCACCGAAATCATTCTGTGCTTTAAGTGAGCTCCCATATGTCAAGCAGTGGCGTGTTCACTACCTGCTCCAAATATTTGAAAAATCTTTTTAATAATCGATTTTTTATATATCAGAATCGACGATTCTGTACATTTTAGCATTCACACAGAAAGTGGGTGATTGTTTCCGTTTCTTCCAGATCATTACAGATTCGAAAAAAGTCTGGTGCTATAATGCCAATCCTATTGGCCATCACACCGATCACCGATTAGGATTCCCACCAGTTTCAGGATATCCCATTTAGACAAGAGCTGAAGGCTCCTAGTTCTGTTTTCGTTTAGTTCTAGCCTGAACCTTCTAGATATAATGCAGTTACTTCTGAACACCCAGTTTATGTAAGCATAATCTCCGGCTTTGAGGTGGATACTTCTTTTTACGACGCCTATTGGAATGTACACGTCGATAATGGTCTGTAAACAAATAGAACCAGTATCGATCTCAAAGCCAGTGATAACCCAAACATAAACTGGGCTTCCAGAAGAGCCTTTCATTTTATCAAGAAGCCACACTCAGAAAAAAGTGTCTCGGAATATGATAAAAAAGGCATCATATTTAGAGAAAAATGGTATAGACTTTGCTCCAGAGAATGCTATTCTCTAATTGCGATACTAAAAATTCTCTAAAAATGATAAAAAGCTACCATGAAATAGAAAAATATATCATTTTTAGAGAAAAATAATTTTTTTTTTGAGAAAAGATTTGTTTTTATTGAAGAAAATACTTTTATCAAAATATAAGAAAAGTTTTTCATTTTCAATAAAATTTCTCTAAAAATGAGAAATTTTTTGTGCGAGAAAAATACTTATCATTATTAGAGACATTGAGATATTTCTTTTTCTTAGAAGTAAAGAAATATTTCTTCGAAAATGTGAAGATTTATTCTAATTGAAGAAAATTTTATTTGAAAAAGAGAAAATTGCTATTATCAAAAATAGAGAAATTTTTTACCGGAGCAAGGTATGTGTTTTTTTCTCAGTGCAGATAGTATCTATCGGTACTCCACTTCTTGTGAGACTCCAGGAAGTTTGTAAGACTCATTGATCTGAAGCGTTTCGCAAAACACACCTGATCTATTTTGGAGCCATCAGTGTAGAATTGGAGATAACCATAAGGTTTTATAGTCGTATCTTCTCATTCTTGTCTGCTGGGAATGAATGTGGTGTATTTTGTACCGAATCTCACACTCGGTATGATGTAATCGTTTGTTCCTTTTGATTCCTCAATTCCATGAAGATTCAGAATAGATGCAATCTCGAATTTAGTTAAGGGCACAAGTGAAAAAATAGCAGGCATGTCATTTTGAATTAGAGAATAGCAGCAGTTTTCCTCCTTTTAATTTCAACTGAAAACCAGTTGCTACTTAAGTACGATCTTGCTGCTCATGCATGTTGTTCTAGCTATTGTTGTGTTGCTGCTGTCAATGTTGTAATTTCTTATTTATTGTTGTGCTCTTGCAAGGCATATTTATCCAGGTAGTATAAAACGCAACTGCGCTGCCGACTTTTGGGAGTCTAATGTCAAAATCAAATAATGCCCTCTTTTATAAACGAGTTGGGGGATTTTTTGATTTTCAGAGAAAAACTTTATGCCAGCCTTTTTCTAATTTTCTTATGTGTAAGTTTGCAGTTTTTTAATATTTTTATAAATGAATTTTGTGCTTGATGTTTTAATTGTATTTTGGAGATATTTTTAAGAACAATCTTAAACTTTTGATATTAGGTGTAAATTAATTGTAATTAAAAAATCCCTTTTTGTTTTGTTTTTGGTGCAGAAGCTACATTGCTCATTGTCATTTTTGATTTTGACATTATACTCCCATTCAGTTTTTTCTTATTATAGTACCTGGATTAATATGCCTTGTGCTCTTGCATTCGATTAATTTTTGAAAAAAAAGTGTTGCGTTGCTCGTGTGTTTTGAACACTTGGTCATGGTTTTGCTTAGCGATTAGCAGCGAATTATGCTGCCGACTGTTCTGCATGTGTTGCTGCTACAATTGTTGGCTCTCTTGGGAATGCCAGCAACAGCTACATGCATTGCTGAGTCATAGCTTAGTGTTTTGGCGTTTTTGTTTTTGCTATTGTTGTTGTTGTTGTTCTTGTTGTAAACATTTGTTTAGTATTGATTTTTTTCTTTTAATTTCATTCCATAACATTTGGTTTTACTCCAAAAATAGCTTAAGTAAAAATAAAAACAGAATTAAGCCAAAAAAAAAAAACAAGAACACATCTTTTTATCTGCATTAAGAGTAAAAAAATAAAAAGCAAGTTGTCGCCACTGTCTTGCGCGTGTGCCTATGCTGAGGACGCAACTCTATTGGCGACGGATATATGTATTTACCGAATGTTACGGTTTTGCTTATTTATGTAAATATTATTCCATGAAGCTGGTTTAGATCTTTGGTCTATTTTTACTATAATACGTGGGTTGTATTTGCTTTTTTTGTTTTTTGTCCAGTTGAGCTCTGGGTTAACTCCACTTTGTAAGCAATTAGCTTTGTAACGCATGTTATGAAAAAAGCAGCTGTTCAGATTATCAGCCATTGTTTAATAATCGAGTCTCTGTTTTGGGTGACTTCAGAGGAAGCTAATTGAGAAGCTATACAATTTTGGTGCAATCATAGCCACATATGTAATTGTGTCGTGACGAGCGGGAAAGATATATAAGGATATTTTTAAAAACATAGGTAAAGGGAAACGAAAATTTTTTTAATGATAATCGGTGATGAATATCTGAAGACTTAAAGAAAGTTTTAAAAGAAAAAGCCTGTTTTAAAAGAAAAATTGAAAGCATAGACAGTCTTTTGTCAATTGATCAATAATGCAGAAGGAAAACGTTGCATAGAAGATATTATCTACTTTTAACTCTTAAGAAGTTATGCACTTTAAATACACTGGACAAACAAATTTATTCTACCGGTGGTCTCGAGTGGTTAGCGTTCGAATCCCGGTCAAGTCATGGTTCTACGCTTTTACCTTTCTTTGATTCTTCCCTCATTTCTAATCGAGTTGATGATGCTAGAAAAAATATCGGAATGAATAACGACAATTTTTACCATAAAAGTGTGCTTAAATATATAAAAAATTTCGCAAGAAACATTGGATAAGCATTTTAAATAAACTTTTTTGAAAGGAAACTTCTTTGGCGGCGAATGAAATTTCAAGCTATCTTATTCTATAAAGTTTTAAATTTATATGAAAATTTTCAAGGTCGCTTTATTCATGAGGCTTATAATAAAGTCAAAAGAAAATATTTATATGAAAATTTGCACTGTCTACCATAAAATTATTGCCACAAGCGAGCATTGAACCTTGGACTATCGCAAGCATCGAATAAGAGTCGGACGTTCTAGCGTTATGCTACATAGATACTTTCTATACAGCAAACAAAATGCAATTAATATTGAACACATCCTGTTCCATTTCTAGCATATCACAAACACAAAACCAATGCCTTTCAAGCATTTAATTTTAAGCCCAAAAGCAAGTTTTATTGTTTTATTAAAATGTATAAAAGTCCAAATTATGTACTTTTCTATTAACAGAAACTGATCAACGCTGATGTTTGCAAACATTGAATTAAGGTGTATCCACTGCAGGAACGAACAAAATGGCAGCTTACCAATGTTCAGAACTTGTGTTCTTGCAGTGGAAAAGGTCAGACCGAATAAAGAATTAATCGCGTCGAATCTTTTGTTCGTTCGGGCAGTGGAAACGTCCGGTCAGATACTTTACGAGTATCGAACGAGATACGAACGTTTTAGCAGCTCATTTTAAAATGTCAATTTTTAAAATTAAAATAAACTTTAGAGATGCAAAATCTGGTTTAAACATTTTCAAAAGTGGCACGTTTTTGCTAGTTCTGAAAATGTAGTTTTCTCGGTGTAAGAAGCTTCACTTCTTACTGTCACTTGAGTTTTTATACCTTAAACCTGAAAGGTCAAGGTATATTAACTTTGTGCAAACGTTTGTAACGCATAGCACGAAGAGAGTCCGGTGTAGAAAACTATATATATTCTTGATCAGGATCACCTCGTGAGTCAAGCTATTCATGTCCGTCCGTCCGTCCGTCCGTCTGTCCGTCTGTGTGTTGTCCGTATACACAGGATAAGAAGAAGGAGTTGAGATAATTAAATGAAACTCAGTACACATGGTCACATGAACCCAAGGATCTGCACTATTGAATATTTTTGGAATCCGCCTACGGACACGCCTACCTCTCATACAATGCAAAAATTGAAAACTGCATAAATCAGCTCATAATTAACCTACAACAATAAAATTGGGTATGTAGGTATATTAAATCAAAAAAAAAATTTCTTCGAAAAATTGGATGTCATCCCCTAACGGACACGCCCACCTCCCATACAAACCAAAAATTGAAAACGCAATAAATAAGCCTGTGTTTAACCTAAAGAGCTTAAATTTGGCACATATGTTTTTTATAACAAAAAAAAGATGGTTTTGAAAAATGGACATCATCCGCCCACGACCACGCCTACCTGCCATACAACCAAAAATGAAAAACTCAATAAATAAGCTCATGTTTAACGTACAGAGATAAAATTTGGTACGTATGTATTTTATATTAAAAAAAAGATGTCTTTGGATGTCATCCGCCCATTGTCACGCCCACCTCCAATACAACCCAAAAATTGAAAACTCAATAAATAAGTTCATGTTAAACCTACAGAGCTAAAATTTGGTACATATGTATTTTACGTCAAAACAAAGATGTTTTAGAAAAATGGGTGTCATTCGCACACGGACACGCCCACCTACCATACTACCCAAAAATTTAAAACTAAATAAATTAGATTATGTTTATTCTACAGAGATAAAATTTGGAACGCATTTTTTTTATAACAAACCAAAGATGATTTTGAAAAATCGACTTCATTTGCCCACGGACACGCCCACTTCCCATACAACCCAAAAATTGAAAACACAATAAATAAGCTCATGTCTAACGTACAGAGATAAAATTTGTTACGTTTGTATTTTGTAACAAAACGAAGATGGTTTTGAAATATGGACGTCAGCCAACCACGGACACGCCTACTTCCAATACATCCCAAAAATTGAAAACTCACAAAATAAGCATTGAATAAATCGAAATGCACATAAAATATGGTCTTCATCCGCTCACGGATACGCCCATTTTCAATACTATTATTGTATTTTGAAAAAGTAGGTTTAGGGTGTTTCATAGTCGGGTTAGACCGACTTTAGACTTTTTTTACTTGTTTTTTTTATGTATTTCATCACCTAAAATGCAAAAAGACGTAACAAAAAAACAAAAAAAAAAATTTTAAATTGAATTTTGAATTAATTTAATTAATTTGACTAAACTAAGCCGTCGAGCTAAATTTAAAACTTATATTTCCAAAAATAGCTATTTTACAAACGAAATTAAAAAGAAAAATTTTAAAATTTTGATTTGCTTTTAATTATATTATGATAGAGTAACTTCGGGTATTGTGGTATGGTTGGGTAATGTGATATATTTTGTGATATATTTTGTTAAATACACAATTTTCGACAACAATAAACATGTGAACATAACGGCAACAGAAAAAGACACGTGCTACAGCTTAATGCGCGCTCTCATTCGCTGTGTTTTGAAACTGCGTGTTCGCATTGTTGTGAAACGGTTTTGTCGGTGTAGTCGATATTTTTTTTTTGAGTGCGCTTTGTGAGAGAATTGTAAGCTGAAATGGATAAATTTGTTAGAGTTTGAATTAAGGAAGCTACAAATGAGGTGAGATTTTGATTTGATATACAGCGAATTTTTACAAAAATAACCTTATTATTTTGAAACTAGAATTTGGCTATTGTGATATAGTCAAAGTTGGGTAATGTGATATACCATATATTCATACCATACCTGTTCATTCCATTCATTTTATACTTTGTGTTATTTTTTTGGTTAAGTTTTTAGATGTGTATTTGTATTCAGTTGATTTGGTTTGTATTTTTAAAACATGTAAAGTCCACTGATTTAATAAAATTGTATCAACAACAACATTAATAACACCAAAACAACATTTTTTTTCTTTTCAATAAGATGGATTTTTTTTTAATGTTGGTTGAAAAAACAATTAATACTGCTGTTGAACACTATTCGGGTAATGTGATATTGTTATATATGGTATATCACATTAACTGAACGTGGTATATCACTTTATCCGAAAATGTCATTAAGAGGAGTTTCATGACTTTTTTTCATTGTGTTGAAAAAGCTCCAAATTGGGTTACGCTATAGATCTAGCGTAAAGATAAAGTTGTAAAACACTGCAAAATGCATCAAAAAATATCCTAAGTAATGCGGTATAAGCTAAGATATGAAAGTAACTAATAATTATAAATTTAAAAATACCTATATCACATTACCCGAAGTTAGTCTATTATTTCACTCGAGACAAAAAAGCATTTAGTACTATTATTTTTACGCAGACGATCAAAAGTGTGTGTGAAATTTTGCATTTTAATAAAACTGAAGTTCAACTAAATAAAGTGAAGTTCTTTTTTGAAAAAACTTGGCAACAAATTTGAAAAGTATGTAACGTCACGGCACATTGCTCGAAGTTTGCCTGATTTTTTTACTGAATTTGGTTGCAGGTATTTTAGTGGAATTTTTTTCCAACTTCTCATGGTCGATGGGGTAGCAGTTAAAAATATAATACATTATACTTAAACTTTGTGTTTTATTTACGTTAAATAATTGTTTTAAAAAATTTCAACTTAAAATGTTGCGATGGAAAGCCTGATCAAAAAACCCAGAAGACATTTTTAAATTTTATAATTAAAATTCTTCTTAAAAAAGTTTTATACAAAAAGTCTAGACCAATTCGCAGAGTTTTGCAAATATTGTAATCCAAGTTGAAAAGCACTTCTGTTTTTTGTAACGTCACGCCAGCGCATATTTTTGCTTATAACTTGGATTACTTATGGTCGATTGCTATCATTTTGTTACTTACTATAGTGCTACTTAATTACTATGCAAATATAATTACCGTACAAAACGCACATAACGTCAGTTTGGAAATGCCCATATGTGCCTTTTTAACAGTTTTTTGTTTTCTCCTATGAAAATATTAAAAGTGTTGATACGTCTTTTTTGCATTTCAGGTGACAATTTGTAAAGAAAAAATATATATTTTTCGTGTTAAATAAAAGATTGCGCATTCAAAAGTTAAATAATGTTAGCCATTTAAAGTTTTCCGTTGATACCAATAGTATTGCGTATGAGATATTTTTAAAACATTAACCTGCCTTCGACAAGTACTACTTGACATCATAATTACTATTACTCATACGCCACCGCGTGCCTAATTAAGTGAATGAATGAAATAAGCTCAAGACTCAGAATTCAATACTCCCCGTCTATAGCTATATAATTATTTTTGTTATTCGTGACCGATTGTATAATATTATTTAAGCAAATATTTATCGCATTAAGTTTAATTTGCCATGCGGCGATTGTTGTTGCATTCTATGTCGTATAGATTTATGAGAGTGTTTCTCTTCATTTAACCTAGAAATTAAAAATACAAAAGCCCAGGTGTTTGTCGTTCGTTCGATACATTTACTTTGTTTTATTATTCTAGTTTTCAAAAATCAAATAAACATTTAACAAAAATGTATATCAACTGCTTCAAATTGCAATTTTTTGCTCGCGAAAGTGACAAGGTTGCCATCTGTTGTGGCTTTACTCAAAGACAAGAGATGAAAATAATGCTTCAAAATTATTAGAACTGCATGAAAATGTAAAGTATGCAGAGTACTACAATGTTAAAATTAGAATTTTGTTTTAATTAAGTAAGATTTTTTAAAACGTAAACTACTATTTATTTCATATCTGTTATGAATTATTTTAAATACAGTTAATTTATTGACATATAGTAGTCTGATGGCAGCACTGTTTAAACAAAATAAACAAATAACGAATGCCTTATTCGCAAAATATAGACACGCAAAAACCTAACCTCAAATATTAAATATTCTAAATTGCATGCATTATGTTAACAACAGCACGTTATCGCTGCTGCAGCAACATCATTTACAATAACAACAACAGCCGCAAGTGTCATTGCAATATGCGCATGTGCAACAAAATGCATTCAGCTTTAAGCTATCGCTGCGTTTGATCTTTATTTTTATTCGCTTTTGTTGTTGCACTCAACAATTGGTTAGACTTTTAAATTAGATGTTGTTGGATTATTGTTGTTATTATTTTTGTGCAAATTAAAAAAATTGGGATAGTCTGAGATATGCGTTTATTGGCATTGAATTTGTTGCTTTTATTATTATTATTTTTATTTTTAAGTTTTTCATTGTTTTTAATAAGGCAACAGCCGAATGACTGAACTTTTAAAGATACTCGCACATTTATTTTGTAAACTATCTAGTTTTTCACTGTCTCAGTGTCTAAGAATTTTTGATATCTGATGCTAAAGTGATATTAATAACTTTGTTGTAACATAGCCTAAAATAATCAAAACGAATTATTTATATAAAGTTGTGCTTGTGATGAGGTAAGACAAGAATTTTACTGCTTATCTTCATCTAGAAATAAACTAAGAAAATGCAAAAGAATTCAGCTTCGTCAACAAGAATTAGTGACAAAATATTTTTAAAACAAATAATGCTAATATAAACTATTTATAAAGATTTACGGTGTTCAACTTGAAACGCGATGAGTAACAAATGCAACAGTAAAAACTTCATTAAGAACTTAATTTTAAGATAAAATATAACATTTTAATTAAATGGAAAAACAGTTTAAATTTATTCTAAAACTTTTTTATATGCTTAAAACTCTAGCTTGAAATAGAAATAGCAGTTCAGTTATTATTGAACTGAGTTGAGTCTCTTAAAAAGAAGTCGGTAAAAATATTAGCCGGAAGTACAGTGCTCTCGCGATAACCTGACCTAATTAAAACAAACAGAGTTCTCGTTTGAGAAATGTTCACGTTTATGAAAACCAAAATTTAGTGTAAAAAGTAGCATTTCTATCATAATTTCGGTCTACTTATGCAATGTCTAGATAACCAAAATTTATTAAAAAAAAATCAATCCAAAAATATGAGAGTAAAAAACTATAAAAATACAAAGAAACATATTAAAACCTAATGGGTTTAAATTACCTAATGGGCAAGCAGTGTTCACGTAATGCAGATTTCAAGTAATCCCGATTGCACTGTATAGAAGTACACTCGCAGCCAAAAATCTCTCCCGCTCAATTCAGCTCAAATAATCTTTTAAAAATGAAAATTTTAAGCCAGATAATGATAACAAAATCAACAGCCTTATTCTGCTGACTGACAATTGTAAATTTATTGACAAGCGCAAAAATAACTCATTCAGCAATGAAATGGAAAGCTTATTATTTGACAACAATTGTCAATAACAGAAAAATTAAAAAAAAAAAAAAAAAAAAAAAATTGGTCATTTCAGCCCTTGAAAGGACTTTGACCGAGCTTCTTAGGATCGATTGTATTGTGTGTGTTATTAAATTTTTGCACACAATTGACCGAGAACTGGACTTATGCCGACTCCGAACGGCTAAAGTTCATGTTCTCAAGAAGCTTTACATGGCATTTTTTACTCTCTGAGGTTTGCCATTGTCTGCAGAGAGGTCAGAAAAATTTTTTATTGAAAAAACTTTTCGCCACGGCTGAGGATCGAACCCGGGCTCCGAGCATGCTAAGCCACACACTTAACCTGCATGCCATGGTCACCATAGAAAAATTATTGATAACAAAAAAAAAAAAATAATTTAAGAACTTATTTACTTTTAAAACTTAAATCTTTAAAGCTCATAAAAGATTAAGTTGTCAATAAATTGTCAACTAATTGTCAATAACCAGAAAAAGGCTGTAAATATATTGATTGTAAAAAGCATAGTATACTTAGGGGTATTCTCTATGGTTAGCATTTGCCGTTGCATGGTGCAAGAATAGGAAAGCCGTGCCAACAATTTTCAATAACATTAAGGTCAAGGTTATTTATGATTTTTAATTTGATTTGACACCCAAAAATAATAATAAAACATGAAAATGGAAAAAACTTATCTTAAAATCTTGTTCAGATGAATGTTTTTGTTCAGATTCATTTAACCCTGATGAAGGTTACTTTGACTACATGAACTCTTCATCCAGGTTCTCTTTGGATATATGCTTACCTCTGAGGATATTTGAAAGTATATTGGGACAATCGATGAGGATTTTGGTGCTGAACCTGATAAAATTCCTGCCGCAGTGTTAACTCAATGCGAATCTGTTTTGTGTCAACCACTTTATTTATTATTTAATAAATTAATTACAGAAAGTTATTTTCCAGTTTTTTGGAAAAAATCATTTATAACTCCTATATATAAAAAAGGTCGCAGGACTGATGTTAATAATTCTGTGTCCACAAGGAATAACAGCTGAACTCATTTTTAAAATTTCAGAAGAGCATTTTTTAGATTAAAATTGCTGCCTAATATCAGGGTTCTCTGACTTTTGTTGTTTAGATTTGATGGCCTCAAACATTTAATTTAAAAGGTACAACTATAAAAATTTGCATACTAGTGTTTTTCGTTGCAAAAAAATGCAATGAATGTAATAATTTCATTTTGTCCTAACTCGACTTTAGCGGTTATTCCTTGTCGACACAGAATTATAGGCCCATCGCAAAGCTTTCGTTGATTCCCAAACTTTTTGAGCGAATTGTGTTCGATCGTGTTAAAATTCATTGTGGAGAAGTCATAAAAACTCGTCAGCATGGTTTTCTTTATGGAAGATCCACTATGTCTAATCTTTTCGATTTTACAACATTCTGTTTAAATTCAAAGGAATCTGGTAACCAAGTCGACTATATTTCCACAAACTTTAGTAAAGCATTTGATAAATTACCTCATGATTTAATCCTATTCAAACTAAAGTGAATGAGATTTCCACATTATTTTGTATGCTTGATAAAAACATATTTGACTCAGCGATCTTATCAAATACGATTGCGAGGGGTGTTGTTATGGGGTACCTCCCATACGGCCATAAAATAAAAATCGCTGTCGACATTGGTAGGGCTGTATATAAGCCAAATAAAATTTGACACGTACATATATATAATATATCAAAACGCAGATATACAAAGGTTTATATATGAGCTACACAGATAAAAATTGGTATGTGAGAATAACTTATCAAAAATAAGATGAGTTAAAAAAATGGGCGTCATACCCACATGACCACGCCTATCCTCCATACAATCCACAATATTAAAAACTTACCTATATTTACCTAGAGAGATGAAACTTCGTATGGGAGCAATTTATATCAAAACTGAAGTACGCGAATAAAATGGGCGTAATCTGCCCATCAACACGACCAACCATCATATAAACCAGATTTGTTAATCCACTTTCGTCTCTGTCCGATCTATAGTTTCGGAGATACTCTCAAATGAATAAAGTTTTCTACAAATTTCAACAAAAAGTCAAGACCCCGATTTTTAATAAAATCGGGTGGTGGCTATATCCTAAGCTGAGCAAATGGCCTTTTCATTGGTGCCACTTTCGTCTCTGTCCGATCTATAGTTTGGGAGACACACTCAAATGAATAAAGTTTTCTACAAATTTTAAAAAAAGTAAAGACCCCGATTTTTTAAAAAAACTTATCTTCACTTTTTTTAAACTTGTAGAAAACTTTATTCATTGGAGTGTATCTGAAGTATTTTAAAAAAATCGGGTGGTAGCTATATCCCAAGCTGAGCGAATGGACTTTCCATTGGTGCCACTTTCGTCTCTGTCCGATCTATAGTTTGGAAGATACACTCAAATGCATAAAGTTTTTTGTAAATTTAAAAAAAAAAATGAATACCCAGATTTTTCAAAAATCAGGTGGTGTCTGTATCCTTAGCTGTGCGAATGGCCTTCCCATTGGTGCTACTTTCATCTCTGTCCAATCTATAGTTTGGGAGATAAACTCAAATGAATAAAGTTTTCTTAATATTTAAAAAAACGTAAAGACCCAGATTTTTAAAAAACCAAGTGGTGGTCTTTCCATTGGTGCCACTTTCGTCTCTGTCCGATCTATGGTTTGGGAGATACACTCAAATGAATAAAGTTTTCTACAAATTTCAAAAAAAAGTGAAGACTCCGATTTTTAAAACAATCGGTTGGTGGCTGTACCCCAAGCTGAGCGAATGGCCTTTCCATTGGTGCCACTTTCGTCTCTGTCCGATCTATAGTTTGGAAGATACACTCAAATGAATAAAGTTTTATGCAAATTTAAAAAAAAAGTGAAGACCCCGATTTTTTAAAAAATCTGAACTTGGCTGGTGTATATTTCTAAAAATAGATTATTGAAATTAACTACTAATAGATAAATATTAAGGTCCAATTGGAATGAAGACTGAAGTTTGGAATGATTGTTTGAAGGACATCAGCTATAAAAATGAGTATGGCATAGAGTCCTGATAAGGTATCTTATGGTAGATTTAATTTTATGCGATCTTTACCTTTGTATGGGAGGTATAGGTGGTTTTTAACTTCGAATATATTGGCTATCATTACATTCCAAAGGCGCCACAGACGTTTAACTGCTTCGTCTGCTTTGAGTGGCGTTCCTGCTGGTAAGAACATTCTTTAATACCATTCCGTATCAAGTTAATTCCAAATACCATCTTTATTAAAAACTTCCCTTCCACGGTATTAATCCTTTTGGTTTTCCATAAATGCTTTTAACATTTTAATCAAAAGATAAAACCACAATTTTTTATTTTATAAATAATCTTTATTAAGTTAAATTTTCCACTTTAAAGAATTCATTACTCGCAGTCTTAAAATTGTTTTAAAAATGAAAAAAAAAATAAAATAAAATAAAATAATTTGAAACAATCAACGACGATTCGAAATATAATTTATAAATATGTATAATTTTTACTTTTTGGTCAATAATAACAGAAACAATAACCTAGTTTAAAATTTGACAATGTTAAATAAATTAATACTGTGTTTATTACTCGTTTTCGATTTTTGTATGTTTTTTTTTTAATTTTATTTTTATTACTCTTTGTTTTAATTTTAAAATATTCGGCAATAGCATTCATTGATTTATTTTGATTTTAAAATGTTTATGAGTAGCATGAAGAGAGGAGTCGGAGGAGTAGCATTTTAATTACACTGAGATTCAAGAGCAACAATTTGTTAATGTTTTATTTTTATGTAGGTTTTTTTTATATTTTATTAATTTTATTGTTAATGGAAAAATGTCGCTTACACATTTATAATTAATAAAAACAGTTATTCGTAACATATAAATATGAAACATGCTGGAAATACACGAAAAATTCATTGAAATTTGTTTTGTTTTTTTTTTAAGGTGCAGTTAAGTGATTAAGGAATGTGACACAAAATATATATAGCTTATCAAAATGTTGGCTGTTTGAAAGTAAAAAAAAAAAAATAATAGAAAAATGAATTTGTTTGTAGGTGCCTAAGTTTGAGTGATATATTTTTTTATTTTTAAAGTTAAATAAAAACAAACAATTTCGAATTTTCGTATAAGAAAGAAAACACTTTCATTTTGAGTTTTCTCAATAAGCCTGTTTATCGATATAAAATCAGTTTTTTTTTTTTTTTTGGCTAAAATTTCTTATTGATTTAAAATGTTCTCTATTTATATATATTATATATAAATTAATTCAAAAGGCATTGTTTTGTTTTAAGCTATGAATTAATTTTTATTCATTTTAATTATGTATATAATATATATTGAAATATTAATTTTTTTTTCATTATTAAATCGTTTCATTTCGTTTGAATAATTTAAAAAATATTAGTATTTGTTATTTAATATTTATACCAATTTACGATTTTGTAGTGTAAATCCTAAATTTTACAATACATTTATTTTGTTTTTTTATTATTAATTTAATTACAAAGTATACACAAAGAGATAAATTGAAGCAATATTTTGTATATTGTAAAAATGAACAAATCTGCAGTGAAAAGCTATAGTTAACTTCTTTATTTTAACTCGAAACATGGTCACCTTATTGGAATTCGAAATATGCAGAAATAAAAGATTGACTAAAATGATAAAATATTTCAACCATCTTAACTTGAGCGACACTTTTTTTAGATAAATAAATTATATGGAAGTAAGAATTTAATTTTACTGCAAAAAACAAACAACAACAAAAATGCTAATTGGAAAATATATAATAGAATAAGGCAACCATCCTTATGCATCCTTGTTCTTCACACATTGCTTGATAATTCAAACGATAAACCAACTGTGAAATATAACAATTATACTCTAAATTTAAAGACAAAAAATAGAACTCAGACATGCAAGACTTATTTTGGTTTTTGTATTTTTTAATAAATACAATTAGATTAGTTTCACTGATTTACAATTACAACAAGAAGATCCTTCTAAAAATACTTCGTGGAGACTTAATTTTTCTTATTAATTTTTTTATACTTTTTTACTTTTATTTTTCTCTTTACAAAACAATCATATATGGAAAAAATTCTATCTACGTTCATTGTTCTATATATTTCTAAATAGTTTTGGTGCACATAATAAAATATTTGTTTTTTAATTTTTCTTTACAAAGTTTTTTATTCGCAAAAACTCTTGGGAGTCAGTGTGTGTGTGTGTTTGTGTGCGATTGAGGATATAATGATTCAAAGCGATTTTATAAGATTTCTTGTAATTTTTTGGTTTTTAAGTCATTTTGGAAATGTTTTTATTTCATTTACAGCTATTAAATATGTATAAATTGTTGACCATAAAAATACACTGTAGTAAATATATGTATATAAATTTTTTTAAATTTTTTCAGCAGCGCTTTCTTTGCGCGCTCATGTTTACAAAATTATTTACGCGTTTTTTGTTTAAATTTATAACATTATCTGTTCGCTTGTTTATTTATTGATACATAATAGTTGATATATATTTATAAAAAAAAAATAAAACTTAAGAGCAACATTTGGGAGCATTAAAAAAGCGAAATAGTTTTAAAGCTTTTTGGCGCCCAACTTTAATGGGCCGCTGTTGCGCTGAGCACGTCTCGCTTCAAGCTCTCGTTGTCTTTGCAGTTTTTTCTCTTCACGTTTCCGTCGTGCTTCATCAAGTTTGGGATTACCTGGAAAGTAGGTAATTTATTAAATTTAAAAATTAATAATTAATACATTTGCTTGAATTAAACTTTTTCATAGGAAATTTTTGCAATTAGTTTTGAGGTTAGGAGCATTATGAAATTTAGTTTACCTGTCAAAGGCTCATCGATTGGTTCGAACTCGCCGTCAGCCCATGAATCGCTATTCCAATTAGCATTATTCGCTGTGTGATTCCAATGTGCCTGTTGTTGTGCCTCATTTTGCGGGGGGCTCGTATTATTACAATTCGTAAGCGGCGTCGTAGTAGCCAGTCGTGGCAAATCTTTTGGTCGTTGTTGTAAGGATTGTTGTGATGCCACCTGTTGATGTGTTGATTTTTGTTGTTGCTGCAGCCTTGGAGACGTTGTTGAATGTGAATTGAGTTTCGCTAAAGGCTCGATAAGGTCATTTAATTGTTGCTCAATTTGATTTAACTGCTGCTGTTGCTCTTCTTGTTGTTCCTCCTCCTCGCCCTACAAATAGCATACGAAATTCAATTATAAAACAACATGTTTATATATATATATAAATAAAAGCAAAACTCTACCGGATCCTCTTCCAAACTACCCCATTCTTCATTATCCCAACCATCTCGCATCTCCACTAAAGCGCTCGAAACATTAAGCTGTCCATTGTTTGAGGTGGCACCCAATGGACTGGCAGGATCTTGTGATGTCTGCAAGTAATGACATGATTTGATTAACAGCAAAATTCACTTTGAAAATTTAATGGCACTTACATCCATTTCTCCCCAATTTTCATTGTCCCAATCATTGTTGCCATAATCAGATGCCGATGCTGATGTATCATTACTTTCATGTTCTAGTGATGTCATGGAGGTTACGCTGGATGTGGTTGTTGACAAACTACTGCTTGAAGGTTGCTCTGTTGAAAAATAACAATTTTTACTGAACATTTACAATGCATCTAAATTCAATGATAAAAACCTAATGATGCTGGTTTTGACAAGTTGCGACCTGTCAAAGGCGGTCTTGGTCGCGAGGAATCACTTTGACTACGATAGAACTTTGCCGTCACTGCAGTAACAGCCCAACCAGCCCATGTTGCTGCCGCATTACCAATGGAAGGTGTTGCGGTATGAACATCAGCCTCTAGAAGGTTAAGCAGTGAAAGAGAGAGAGAGAGTGAGTGAGAGTTAACTGAAAATTTGTATTTGGTTTATTAAAAATATATTACCCATTGTTTCGCGTAGGCTGGGATCATCTGAAACTTTTTCTAGCTTTCCAAGAAAACCTCTTATTGTTTTAAATGCTGGATCACGAACAGACTTTTCTGGATCAACAGTGAGCGAGCACAATGAGGGTAAAACGCGATTGGCGACTTCACTGTTTATGCATAAAGCAATGAATCAGCAGCGATATTTTTTGAGAAATTTAAATCTACTTACCTCAGCAGAAAATATTGTTGTGTAGCTGCTAATGCCAACACGCCTGCGACTCTAGCAGGAGGAAAAGGATCACGCATGGCACGTATAAAAGCTGAAACTAAAACGCGCTGGCGTACCTAGAGTTAAAATAGAAACAGTGGTCTAAGCAAAACTACCAATCAAGACTACAACCATGGCATAAAGTAAGCTCTTTAATTCCTGATGTTTTAAAAAATATAAAAATATTATGCGGCACATATCCCACACATTGGACACGAAAAGGCACATAATTTTTTTAAATAATAAATCAAAAATGACAGAGCTAGTTTTATATTCATCCTCCACCCTGAAACCTATTACCTGTGGATGCAAATGTGGAGCAATTTTGCCCAAGCACACAGTTGTATTGGTACGTATGCCACCCTGATCGTCACGAGCTTGCAGACGCGCGAAATGTCGCAGCACCTCAACATTGAGATTATTGTAATTTAATTTCGGCGCCAAGTGAATGACCGACTATAACAGAGGTTAAATTAATAAAAAATCATCTTCAGTTTGGAAACTTACTTTAACGGTTTGCTCGCGTATTGTTGCATTCGTATCCAAAAATCCATGCGCCACCTGAGGAAATATCTGATCGTTAACAACTTGCGGCTGCAGATGTGCTATAAATAAATCCAGTTGTTGCAACAGCCTTGATCGTGTTACACGATCCGTTGAGGCAAATAGTTTGACAACACACGGTACAATGCGTTTTTGATATTCATTTTCATCGAGTAATTTTCCAAGCTATAAATATTTCAATTTATTAAAATAGTTAAGAAAAGGCTTTCATTTGTATGATGTACCTTGAACATAGGTGCCAGCACCGCAGAACCAGCATCGCCATATTCGTATGCTGTGATTAGTTGTGGCAGAATTTTATGCCTGAAATAGTTTTATGTTAAATACTTTTCGTTTTATTTTGTCTGCAAGCTCAAAGAACTCACTTGCACACGTTATCTGGAAAATTTTCTAAGTGAAGTGTGAGACCACTAAAAAAACGATTCTTTTCCGTCTTATCTTTGATTTGTATCTCTTCGAGAAACAATAAAGTATCGACTAGATCGTTTTTAAAGAAGCCGCCGGGTTTACGGCATCGTGTGATGATATCTGCAGGATTGGGACGATTTGATGGTGATGCACCAACAAGCTCGCAGTACAAAGATTGCAATGATTTGGGTATATTATCGATGTCCTTGAGACTGGAACGCATTTTCAGAGGTCCATTAAAAGACTCCCACACCAAACAACCAAGTCCCCACATATCCACAGAGCTATAAATCAATAAAATCATATCTCTTACATTCACTTTAGGCACCTAGATAAATACCAACCATTTAGTAGCCGCTTTCAGCTTGCTCTGATCATTCTTTTCGGGCGGATCGTAAACTTCTAGCGCTGGTGGCACTTTAATCGGAGGCATTGGATTGCCATCAGCCGGCGATACATACTCCAAACTACCAAGTTTCCATTCGCCCGAAGAGTTGACAAACACAGACCAAACAGACACATTATTGTGGCGCAGGTTGCCGTCATTATTCAGAAATGATAGCGCACGCTTTAAATGAAAATAATAACGTTTAGCTACCTCCTTCAGTATCATGAGTTCTACTTACAGTTATTTGAAAAACTCCCCACGCCAGATATAGATCTTTCTGTGGGCCATCTGTGGCCAATTTGGAAATGTGTGTACCCAGCGGCTCGACGGCTTCTGTAGCTACGTAGAGCATTTTATCAGTTTCTAACGAGTCGAGAAACTGCAAAATGCTGGGATGTCTTAATGTTTTCAACCGCTTCACTGCCGCCTTGGCCAACTCAAATTTTGCCTCGGAACCATTGCGTATATCATAAACAAACACGGATACTTCCTCATTTACAGTACTTCCACTGCCGGCGCCACCACCTCCTCCTTTACGTTTTGCCTTGTGCAGCGTCCAGATGGAACGTGTCTCGTACCCAGGCACCTGTTCCCCAATGTCGTAGGGAAATTCTTTGGAAGAGTCGCGCGAGAAGAACGACCACATCATGTGTTTTGCTCGTCGGCTAAATATTTTGTTTTATTGCTTTGGAACAGCGTGGAGGTATGGAATGCTTTGCTTATTATTGAGGTTCTTGATTGGTGATGAAGACAGGCAAAGTCTTTTAACTTTCGATTTTTATTCGAAAAGGTAGATTTTTTGCCAGCAGCTGTAACAAAGAAATTCCACAGACAAACTCTTCTACTTCCTCTCTTGATCCATAAACGAATTCTTCAGACTAATGCTACAATCTGTTTTTTACCTAGTTCTAGTAACTTTTCTGTTTATTTTTATCCGCAACAAATTCTTTAATAACTTGTTATAACTACTTTACTTAATTTCGCACAAAACATTTGTCTTTATCTTCTTTTTAAGCATTAATTTTTTAGTTAAATTAATTTTTTCTTGCACTTAATAAAGTTTTCATGACGTATGCTTCCAGCGTAAATTCGTTCCTTTCGTCTTCTTTGGTGTGACATTCAATGTTGACGTTTCTAGTTGTTGCTGGTTTTTGTATACGTACGGTAAGTGGGGGTGTGTGTACAAAATTGCACATATTTTGACAACTGCTACAATTAATTGTACACTGAGAAAATAGAGTAGCAATATTGTCTGCATATTCGAAGATGCACAGTAGAAGAATAGGAAATGTATAATCCGTTAACCATTGAAAACTGGAATTATGTTCTATCCAACTTAGATGTAGACAGCGCTGTCTCTAGATTTTATCAGCACATTTTTATTGCTATTGAAAGTTTTGTGCCAAAAATAAAGAAAAAGAACAAGCTTTCAGAACCATGGCTAGATAAAAATCTCAGATTTTTGAGGAATCAGAGAAATAAACTTTACAAACTACTTAAAAACACTGATAATAATAATATAAGCAATGAACTGAAGCTACGATATGACGAGCTATCAAAAGAATTCTCCATCAAGTCTGTAGAAGCGTACAAGTTGTACACGAACCTTATCGGAGAGAAAATTGTCCAAGAGCCGAGAAAATTCTTTGACTTTGTTAACTTTAAATCGAAAATCTAGTGGCTCTCCCTCGGCTATGTTTAAAGGTAATGTCAAGTCGTCTAATCCTCATGATATTAGCAATTTATTTGCGGAACATTTCAAGGATGTATTTTGTCAACCATCTACCCAATTTGAAGTTTCTCATCCAAGCGCACCTATTATGGTTGAAAGTTTATATATTATTAAAGGGACCAGGACCAGACCTTATACCTACAAGCTTCTTGGTGCGATGTTTAGACCAACTGCTTTTGCCGTTGCACATAATTTTTAATGAATCACTGTCTTGTCGGATATTTCCTTCATATTGGAAAACATCCCATCTTACGCCAATTTACAAGAATGGTGATAAACGGTCAATTGAAAATTATAGAGGCATAGCAATTTTGTCAGCTATTCCAAAACTCTTTGAAAAAATTATTTGTGATAAGCTTACACGTCTCATCAACCCACTTCTAAATGAGCATCAACACGGGTTCCGAAAAGGACGGTCTACCACCACTAATCTTATGATCATGGTATCGGATGTTTTAGTCAAAATGGAAAAAGGACACCAAATAGATGCTGTTTATACTGATTTCAGTAAAGCCTTCGATCGAGTGGATCACAGCATTCTAATATATAAATTAGAAAAATTTGGTATTCCCGGGTCGACACTTAGTTGGATAAAATCATATCTCGACGGCAGGTCCCAGTATGTTAAATTTCAAGGAATTTTGTCTAAAAAAATTGTAGTCTCCTCAGGAGTTCCACAAGGTAGTCACCTTGGTCCTCTCCTTTTTAACATTTTCATTTCCGACTTGTCAGAAGTTCTAAACGATATCCCACATCTTATGTACGCAGATGATTTAATAATGTACTATGCAATTAAATCGGAGGCAGATGTACATTTTTTGCAGTCAAAACTGTTGTCTCTTGAGCAATGGTGTATCCAAAATAAACTTCACCTTAATGTCAATAAATGCAATGTTATAAGCTTTTCTCGAAAGAGCAACGTAGCATTAAATACCTACCATCTCAATAATACTGAGCTTAAAAGAGTCAATCATATAGTGGATCTTGGTGTTGTCTTAGATTGCAAGATGCGCTTTAATCTGCACTATGATAAAATTTTGTCCAGGGCCAGTAAACAGCTTGGTTTTATAAAAAGACGAGCAAACGAATTCAAGAATATTTGGGTCACTACATCCTTGTACTGTGCATTAATACGGCCGATACTTGAATATGCCTGCATAATTTGGAATCCATCTTTCGGTTCCCATAGTGAAAGAATTGAATCTATTCAAAAGCAATTCTTGCTATACGCACTGAGAGACATGTATAGTCCCCGGGATTATTGTAGCCTTCCATCATATGTTTATAGACTCAGCCTTTTAAATTTGATGCCATTATCATCAAGGAGATCATTATTGGGCTCATGCTTCACATTCGATGTTATTAATGGTGCTATTGACAGCGAATATATTTCTAGTTTGATTTCCTTCAACAACCCAATAAGACGTTCTAGGCATACTCGACTGCTAACTGAATATCAGCATCATACTTCGTACGCAAATAATGAACCCATCAGTCGATGCTGCAGGGAGTTTAATCTAATCTCCTCATGCTACTCATCTTCCATGCCCAAATCCTCTTTCAAGCTTACCCTATCTAAATTTCTCAATTACCAAAATTAGCCCAGGTTCGAGATAAATTATAGATATATATGTATGTATATTGGGTTTGGTAAATAAATTTACAAATTAGCATAGTAGTGATAATAAGTTCCTTTTCTTATTAAAATATGTTAGTATGTAAGTTCACCTTATTTTTGCTTTTCTTCTTGCCTTTTCTTTTCGACATGTTCTTGAATTCATGTCATTCAGGTGGGCGGGTTACGCCCACATTGAATTGATATCATCGAACACAATAACAAGGAAAGGAGAGGGAGAAAACAAAAAATAAAAAAATAAAAAAAAAACAAAAACAAAAACCTGTTAGAATAAGTAAATTGCCTTGTTTGGCCAATAAATAAATAAATAAAACATTACACGGATTATACGCTTCCTATTCTTACACCATGCAAAGATGTATACTAGACATAGAGATTACCCCTAATATCTTGATATACATTTTTATCCCAGGCCGTCTCCAGAGAGCATAGCACATGCACAACATGTGCGCGTACCCGGTTTTTGGTTTGCCACACACTACAAAAACTTTCATGCTTCTTTGTTGTAGTACCTCAAAGTTTGATATATTGAGCCATAACCGCGAAAAAGATGTAACCAGCAATTAAAAAAAATTTGTTTTCTTATCGAAACTTAAGGCCTTATTCATAAACTGATTTTTGCGGCTGCGTTACTTTAAAAATGCTTTAATCAACAGATATTAATTCATATAGATGTTTTCAAACTACGTAACTTGAGTAGCTCTTAAAAGCCGAAATTTGCTTTTAAAGTCTACTTACATTTAACCTATGATTATTGGCAGCACTTTCATGGTTTGAAAAAGAAGAAATCCTTTTGCAATTTATTGAGCACTGGCATGGCTTCGAGTGAACGAAATTGCCGGAAAACTCAAACAGTTAGCAGAAATATCGTGTCAGATAGTCTGTGATCAAAAGAAAGGAGCTGTTTGACAAAAGTTCAATATTGACATACAGATGAAATTCGAAATGAAACTTTTTTGACAAGTCATTTGTGTTGAACATATAGTGTAGGGGCACTTTTAAAGTGAATAATAGTGTTATGACACTGGCTTGTTTTCAGATCTTAAAGCAAGCAGGGGATAAAAGAGACAGCAATGACTTGTGTGAATGGGATGTCTGTAGAAAATTGTGTGGAAAATTCAACAGCTGTTGCGACAAAAATATAATTTATTTTGTGTCAAAAATTTACAACTTGTCCGAATTATTTAAAAATTATTACAAGCTCGTGACGCACAAATGTTTTTTATTTCAATTCAAAACATTTATAGGCAATCAACTGAAATGCAAAAACAGCATTTAAAGGTACTACGGCAAAAATGCAGAATGTCTGCTTTACAAAATATTTCTCTTGTTCTTCCTTCTGGTGTAACAAGGCATAACTGAAGCTGAATAACTTTTTTGTTTTAACTAGGGATGGATAGTCGAATTGAATAACCGGTTTCGACTTTTTTAATTTTTAAATTAACGGTTTTTCCGAAGTCCATTCTTTCGCCCGAAAACCCGGTTTTTCGAATTTTTGCTCACTTTTTTATCATCACCATTGCAAAAGCCCATACAACACAGCTTTTTTTCTGTATTTTTTTGTATCTTGAAACAAGCTCGGATGAAGAGACAAGAAATAAGTTATCAGTTATCAAAAAAATATTAGCAACAAAGCATCATGAAAAATTCGTAATGCAAATCTAAAGAAACACAAAACATAATTTGAAAAAGTTCACTTTATCAAATTTTTAGCAGCTAGCGGCTTAAAAGGTAAAATTTTACTAGTTTTCCTGCTATTGAAGGTGACATTTCAGGATTTTTAAAACTACTTTTCATACCAATTGAAAAATATATCTGCTTTTTTGATGTGCTGCTCAGTTAAGATTTTAAAGTTCTTACAAATAGAAAAAAAAGAAAGTACCATATGGACAACGCAAATGAAATTTGCTTTTTCAAAGTCATCTGCGTCGTCCAATAAACTTTTTTTTCAAAATTGGATGCGTGTTTTCAGGGACAAATAGTCAATTCAAATAATTGATTTTAGGTTTTTAATCGAAAACAATAACCGACTTCAAAAAACCTAAATTCTGAAGGCATAATCGACTAGTCGACTCATCAACTTCTCGAATATCCATCCCTACACTTAAAAACAAATTGTTAATTCTAACAATAAAATAACAATAATCTTGGTTAAAATAGCATTAACAATAGCAATTGTTGATTTCTTGTAAGAAATAACAATCAAAATTGTAGATTTTTCGAAATTAAATTTTGATGGTTGTCTTGTCATTTAAATTATTTGACTATTTATCATGCCATTATTAATGTGTCAAAAACTTTATGTGTCAAGAATTAAATGTCCAAATTTTAATGTCAAAATTTACACGTCAAAAATCAAACGTCAAAAATTAAATGTCAAAATATAGACGTCAAAAGAAAATCTGTCAAAATGAAATTAAAGAATTACCATTAAAAAACTTTAAATTAAAATACGAACTTTATTTAATTATTAATGTAACACGGATACGATAGTCGCGTGAAATTACTTTCCAGTAGGTGGATTCCAGTATCGCTGGTAAGGCCATTTTGTAATGATGCTAACCACACGAGAACGCGTGTCTTCCAAGGCAACTGTAAAATTTGTTGTGGCTGCTTAGCACCATCAAACACAGCACACCTCATATGTCCAAAGCGGCTATCTTAATTTTTATGATTCACTTTAAAAGATCTAACTATAGTATCAGTGAATGTGCTTCAAAACGTGCGAGTAATCCATATAAACAGCTCCATTTCAGTTTTAAAATTTACCAGGTTATTTATCAGTTCATTCAGTCATACAATCAAAATATTAGAAAACGAGTTATTTTATTCGCCACTTAGTTGTCCAACTCCAGCAGTAAATTATAAAAAACTGGCAAACGTTCCAACTCCACGAAGCGCAAAACTATCCTGTGTGTCAATGTACTCGACGTCGTCTTCTCATATATCCAAAAATATTGTGTATATTTTTTTTAAATTTTCGTGTTTTGTTTGATTTTTCTTCCATCCACAAATTTTAATTTTTGAAATTTTTCAGAAACACATGAAAATTTGTCTTAAGACCATGTCATGTCGTTTAGAACCAGCTTAAGCTATCATACGTAAACTTTTAACAGTTGAAGCAAACAATAATAATAAAATTACCCAAATCGAAAATTAAACTGAATGTCTTCATCAAAATTTTTAAAAAAACATTTTATTTATTTTAATTCTTTGTTTAAAGCTTTCAAAAACATTACAATTCAAACAGATTATAATAACGTAAATATAAGATAAATATTCTTTGAATATTAAAGTTCAATAATATATATATATATATTTATATATATATATATATATATAGATAATTATTAATCTATTCAATAATCTATATATAGATAACACATGGTCAATCAAATTACTGTGAGTTTTATGTTTTTGTTCTACTGTACCCCATTAAAAATTTTGATGAAACCATCTCACATCTACGATGAAATATATGAAAGAACCGAATCAGTAGTGTCCGACCCAATATTCGGTTTCGGTTTTGTTTCGGCCATATTGTTGTCGAATAGCCGAAAATGATAAAAAGGGCTGAAACTGGCTGAAATCGAAACCGATTATTAGGTCGAAAAATACTTATGACGCTTTGAAGTCCATACAGCGTAATCATCGCTGCATGCGCTGCCACAACAATTCACGCGGATAACTGTTTTGGGCACGATTACGATTTCCGGGGCGCCGCGATTTGAAGATGTTTTCTGGTAGAGAACAAGAAAAAAATATGATTCGCCGAACGAAAAATCGATAGCTTTATTAGTTATCGATTTTTTAAAAAAATTTTTTGTTAAAATATCTGTTCAAAAAAACATCTATATCTTTACCGTTACTCAATGGATCTTTAAGATTGATATTTCATTTGAAAGGTCATTAAATGACCTTTCAAATATAAAAAAAAAAAAACAAAAACAAAAAAACTTTCAAATATATTTCTTATAAATATCATTGCAAAGAGTTGAATTTTTTAATGAAAAGAACCGTTATTTTCTAAAAAGTTTACGTTATTAAGTTACTAAAAATATATTTTTTTTGAAAAGCTTACAGTTAAGCCTTTTGTTTGACATATAAAAATATATATATTTTATTTAATTTCACACTATATTACATAAAATTTAAATTTTCCAAGTGTTTTCTATGTTAAAAAATCTGTTCACAAAATTTTCTATATCTTTGCCAATATCCAATGAATCTTAAAGATTGACATGCAATTCGAAAGGTGATTAAATGCCTTTTCAACGATATATAATACAAATATAATTTCAAAAAAGTTTTAAAACTTATAAGCGAATAAATATCAGATTTGAATTTTATAATTAAAAGAACCGTTTTTTTCTCGAAATTTACGTTTTTAAGATACTTAAAATATATATGGATATATATATTTTAAAAAGCTGAAAATTTTACCTTTTTTCCAATATATAAAAAAATTATATTTTTTTATTAACTGATCGAATAAAAATTACAAATTTTTTTCACTGATTCGAAAATCCCGTTAATTCATATAAAAATTGTAGCTACAATGTTGCTTTAAAAATAATTGTTTATAGTTGTTATTTTATTTTATCGACCTTTGACTAAGTTTGTGGTTTTTTCGTCCGTTAAGGATTTAGGTCCGTTAATGGTTTATTGTAATGGCGATATTCGAAAATATGGAGTAAGAAAGCAAAACATCGAAGGTAAAAATGACTGAAATAAGCAATTTTCCGTACAAGGGCAAATCATTGTATCATAAAAACCACCACAAAAAGTCAAATAAATTATATATATTATATACCAAATGAAAGATAAATTTTCAAGCTTTAATAATTTACTCTTTATAATTCATAGTAATAACGGTAATTTTTGAGAAAAGAACGGTTTTATGTAAGAACATATTTTTTCATTGCATAAAAATACCTATAGGTATTATATATATATATATATAAAATACAAAGTACTCAACAGATTTCATTAATTTAAAATTTTTCTAAAAGCCTTATATATAGCCTTTTAATTTTAATATTAATTTTACCTTAATCTTTAATATCGGTTATATTTTAAGAATAATACAGCCGGTTTTCTTCATAGACCTTATAGCAAAAAAAAATTTTAAAAAATCGATAACTCGGAAACAAATCGATAACACAACATTTCCTTTGGCTATTCTTATTTTTATTAAGAGTACTCTTCGAATCCATTGTCAAATCGCGGCGCCCCGGAAATCTTAATCTCCCCCATCGTCAAATCGCGGCGCCCCGGAAATCGTAATCTCCCCCTGTTTTGTTTTAACAGTCTATTTTTACCGCCGGCAGTTCCCTTCGCATAAGAAAATATGCAGGTGTCAAAACCTCAACACAACAAAGTTTATTTGAAAAGATTTTATCGCAATAATTCTATCGTTCGTGTACTATCGATAATCAATTTTAGAATTGGCGTTTTTAATGCATTGCACCAGCCTCTGAATTTACTTCGAACCGTTGATAACATTTTTGACAGCTGTAGCGTCGCTGCTTTTTAAGCGTTCGTTTTTGTTGCTCCTTTTTATAAACATTTATATTAAAACAAAAGATTAAAAAAAGTGTGTCCATATAAATGCGCAAAATACAAAGACGTACAAATGTTGGAAGAATCTGCTACCGTGTCGTTAAGAATTTGCCAAGAAGGCCATGCAAATGCATTGGCTTTGAACAAGGACTGCAACCAGATTGCGGTAGCCGGCAGAAGTTGTAAGTGATAAAGCCCACCTTTATTTTCATTCGGAATCCATTTTCTATATAACATTTTTATTTGTTTCTTAGTGCTTAAAGTATATTCCATCGATAGTGATGGTTTTTCGGAAGTGTGTAATATGCGTGGAGGCAAAAATCAAAACCTCAGCTATTCGTCTAATGACGTAGCCTGGAGCACTCTCGACACCAACATACTTGCTACTGCAGCCACCAACGGTGTTGTCTCGGTGTGGGATCTTTCAAAGTTTGGACGTCAAAAGCAGCTGCTGGTCTATAATGAACATGAACGCACCGCACACACTGTGACCTTTCATAGTAGTGAACCGAATATCTTGATATCTGGTTCACAAGATGGCACCATCAAATGCTTCGATACACGTTCCGAAAAGTCAGTTTATACTTATTTCAGCAACTCTGAGTCAGTGCGTGATGTAAAATTCAGTCCCCATACGTTAAACATATTTGCGGCTGTCTCGGAAAATGGTACAGTTCAGCTTTGGGATCTAAGGAAGTTAGTGAACGTAGTTAGGTCGATTTGCCAACTTTACAGTTTAATGTTTTTTTTTATATTTATTGGTAGATGGGACAAATGCATTTTACAGTTCACAGCGCACAGTGGACCGATCTACACTTGCGATTGGCATCCAACAAAAAATTGGCTAGCCACTGGCAGTAGAGATAAGCAGATAAAGGTGCAAAATACTTTGTTTTTAGTTGCTATTTTATATCATGTTATTAAATAAATTTGATGAAGGTTTGGAATATGGATGGCAAGGCATCCTTAGAACACACAATACATACAATAGCAGTAGTAGGAAGAGTGAAATGGCGGCCGGAACGCACGTTTGTATGCCTGAATTTGACGGTGTAATAAAATAATAAATTATTTTTGCCGCAGCTATCATATAGCAAGCTGCGCTCTAGTTGTGGACTATAGTATTCATGTATGGGACATACGTCGCCCTTATATACCGTTTGCTTCCTTCAATGATCACACAAATGTTACGACGGGCATAGCATGGCGTGGTGGTGATTCACATTGTTTACTTTCGACAAGTAAGGATTCAACTATCTATAGACATGCTTTCAAGGATGCAGCGCGTCCTGCTCTAAAAGCAAACCCACAAGGAATCAGCTTAAATAGATGTAGTGATGTCTATTATGCTAATAAAATAAAAGTTTTAACACCGACAACTGCTCAGGCGGTGAAATCAAATTCATTCATGTAAGTTGGCTATTGAGCTCTATTTAGTTCTTAAATATTTGTTTGTTTAAAATTAGGAGTAGGCATAAATCCGTACCTGGGATTGAGCAGTTTCACATGGCGCAATCAGAATTTTGTCAGTTTTTGCTGAAACCAACGGTAGTTATTCTGCATTTTAATACAATAAATTGTAGACTCTCTTTTTCTTTATAAATATATATTATCTCTATATAGAACCAGGGCTTTGTTGAAAATGAAAGTACCATTGTGTATAAAGAACATGATACTTTCATTGGTTGCGCCAAGGAATTTACTTTAAATGGGAAAAAGTTGGCCGATATTTGCGAACACAACGCAAATATTTGTAAAAAATATGGCAAACATAATGTAAGTTTTTTCTTTATTTTATAATAACTCAAAAGCATACTCCATTAAAATCTAAAATCCTTATTCCTAGGCAATAACACTATGGAACTTCATAAAAGTGCTTTATGGATCAAATGAATTTAATAGCCAACAGCCGGAGCATAGAAATTCTCTATCCAATCAAAAGAGTGCGCAATCCTCTCGCCGTCCAACACAGGCTGTAAATTCTCTCAACCATGAAGTGCTTAACTGGGACAATAACGAGCACAATATAGATATCGGCAACAATGATTCAGATGCTGCCGACTTAAAAGATGCCGATGCATCAACGATTGTTGGTGGTGTTGTGGGTGCTGGTGGTAAAACAAATTATCCATATAATTCAGTGATAATATCGGAGAATCAGGTGCTAACCGACATCACTTTCGAGAATTTCGATTTGTTGCGCAATGGATTCATCTACGTGGGACCACCTGATTTTACGAAAGCCTTAGCTTTTCCAGAAACGGCACTGCATCATGATGTTCAAGCTGCTAGACCACAACTCGATATAAAATCAGAAGAAACCCACGAGAAGTCACCGGTAAGTTTAATAAAATGACTATATTTGTTTTGTTTTCTGATCTCTATGAAATGAAACAATGTTATTTCCGCTGTTTGCTTTTGTTGAAAAAGCCCATTCAACGTGTTTTTTTTAATTTTTTCGAACATGGGTTCCACTTTTGAAGCCGCCAAAAATGCCTAGCCTATTAAAAGTTTCGAATATACCTCCCATACCAATGTGGGAGCCACATCAATTTATTGCCGAACAATTAATACTACAAACCGTTGTGGGCGATGTGCAGACATCGCTAAGTGTGCTCATTGCCATGGGTGAAGCGCGCAAACTGCTGCCTATCGACGATGCACTCATTGTAAGTTATTAAGTAACTTTAATTGTTAGTGATTTATTTCACTGGTGTTCATTGCAGGAACAATGGTTTCATGCGTACATTGATCTACTGCATCGCTATCAGTTATGGAATGAAGCATGCAAAATTGCAAATCTTTCCTGGGTACGCTCCATACGTGAACTAAGTCAGCAGTCCACTTCAGTGCATACGAATTGTGGTGATTGTGGCCGTCCACTAACCGGTGCAGTTGGCTGGTATTGTGCCAAATGTAAATCGGCTCAAAGTTCCAAATGTTGCGTCTGCGGTTTAGTCGTTCGTGGCCTTTATGCTTGGTGTCAAGGCTGCTCACATGGAGGACATTTGGAACACTTAATGGAGTATTTTGCAAACCATTCGAAATGTCCGAAATGCGGTCATTTATGTGAATATAATTAGGTATAAAATAGAAGAAAAATAAATAAATTTTATATGTAATTAAGTATTTTATAATACTTATAGATTAATTTAAGGTAAAATAAACAAGAAAATAAAATTTAAATAAAACCTTAATCAGTTGATGAATTTTCTAACAGAAAAAGCAAATACAAAATTTTTGTTTTATTTAGTATCAATTTATATAAGTTTATTATTAAATTTGTGTAAAAAATTATACCTTCATCAAGTTAGTTTATAAAAGTGCTTTTAAATGGCAAAATCACAACTACCTTTTTGCAACAAAACCATTAAACGAAAGCATAAAAAAAGAAGGAAATAGATAAATGTACAATTTTAAACTTTTATATAAAACAAAAAAAAAATAAAATGAAAAAAAAGCAAACTTAATCATTATCAAATAGAAGTATGCCTCTTGGTGAAATGGTTTCACCAGAGAAGCACCACCGTCTACCAGCACTGCACAAAAAGCACAAAACATACAAAAGCAATCGCTTGTACTTGTATATTTTGCGCTGTTTTCTAAAACAAATCAAAACATTTAAATTTCATAATTGTGGAGATAACATAGAACAAAACTTAACAAAAAATAAACGCATACATTGTAGTAAAGCTATATAAAGTTGTTTGTTCCATATAATTCCAAATTTAAAGTTTTGACTTGGCTGCAGTACTGGCGGCTAATTGTCAAGAGCCATAATCAAATCTCACTGTTTGGCCATTACTAGCTGCAGCTGCACTGCGTCTTTCGATATTTCCAGCTGCAGGAGATTCATCGTAACGTATTGTCATAGAATTCGAATTGCCCGGTAGCAGAACATAACCCAAGGTTTCGTAGAATTTAATGAGCTTATCCTTGCAGTCGAGTGACATTTTATAACAGCCCAGATATTCCGCTAACAAAGAAACGGTGACAACGATTCTACAGCAATTAAACGAATGATTTAAATTTTGTTAATAACAATATTAAACTCAAAAGGGAACTTACAATTTGCCCAGTTGCTTGCCACGGTAAGTATCATTGACGACGACATCTTCCAAACGGCCACGCTAAGATTTCGAACAAAGAATCAAGATAATTCTTTCATGCATGAATATTTTGAAGATTGTTACTTACCGTGGCGCAATTATGAATAAACTTCTTTTCAATGATAAGCGAAGCAGCACCAATTATTTCGTTTTTGCGCGTATCCTCGATCACAGTTACAAAATAGTCACCGCTGGCCTTCATTTGCGAGAATCGCGCTGTTAATTTGAGAAAAAAAGCAAATGAAGGAAGCAAATGTATAATAAACATGTTTAAATGAACTGTGATAATAAGCTTAAGGAAATTCAAATAAATTGAAAACTTGTTTTTATTTTTTAAATCGTTTAAGATCGCTTTATCAAGCATGTTTCCAATTCCAGTAGAATTTTGAATTTTTATATCTTTAAGCTAAAAGTAATTTCAATTTTAACTCACTTAGAAATTGAGTGCGCGTTACATGGCCCACATCAGTCAATTGGGCCAACAGTTGGAGGAAACCTCGATCATAGTCCCCATCTTTGAGCGGACGAACTTTTAACCATGTCTCGCCAGGACACGCAGCAGAAATAAATGGATTAAACTTTGCTGGACTCTGATGAAAATCCAATTGCAGTAGTAAATTGGGATCATAGAGATAAGTTTCACCCTGCTAAAGAGCGGATTGAATATTTTAAAATAAATTTTAAAAAATCGGAATTTAATTATTATTAAAAAGTTATAAGCACACAATAAAAACCTTATTATATCCCACCATGCTGTACCAATACCACTTATGACCACTTATTTTAAGCCCAAACTACTAATGGTGCCAACGTTACAAATACCAAACGGCAACTAAGCTAGAAAAAACTAATTGACAAGATATCGCTAAGTTCCTGTTTTTCGTTGCTATCAATTGACTTTATATACAAAAACCCCAACAAAAAAAGTTAATAAGACTTTTTAAACAAATGTACTGGAATAATACTTGGGCAAATGGAGTGTAACTTTAACTTTTTAAGAGATTTGCATTTCATTTAATTTAATCCTTGGTGCGAGTTCTACTACGTTTGTAAATCATTTTGGACATATCATAGCTGGAACTTTTTGACGACGGCTAACAACATTACGACATTTGTCAAATTTATATACCCTTTGTGCAAGGAGACATGGTAGGTATAGGTAAAACAATTTATCTTCTTTTGATCTATTGATACGAAATTCGGAAAGCTATTCGGAAATACGAAAAAATTATGTTCAAATTCGAAAATGGGTTAAATCTAATGAAAATTCAAAGATACTTTATAAATAACAACTTAACATTGACTTATAAGCTTTGATTTAAAATCCCCAGACTAAGTTTGAAATATTGAAAATTTGAATAAAAATCACGTCAACCTTGATTGATATTGTTGAACATAATGCATGCCACACATTAGTTTTGATATTTTAAACGTACTCTGAGTTCGAATTTTGGTAAAATTGGATGAAAGTTACGCCTATACCCATAAAAAGTGAAGAAATCAAAATAATAAAACCTAAATAACTCCGAATTTTGAAAGAGGCCGTAGAAGTATTTTAACTTCGGCCAAGACGAAGATAATTCCTAGATTCAACATATATTTCTTATTAAGTAAAGTTGGATTGAATAAAAAAAACTTTTTCATCGTCGAACATTCACCGACACGGGCAACAGACATACATATTGCTCATTTGCTCGAATAACGTCATAACTCAAAAAAAATCATTTTGCAGAAAATGCTTTTAGAGTTTTCAATTTACATACACCTTGTTGCATAGAAAAGAAAAGACATATTCTATTCTCACGCGGAAAGTATTCAAGATAATAACTTGAAAATTTTACACAATATGAAGCATGATATAATAAATAATTTCGCATCCTTAACTCAAAAACTGCGTTTTGTGAGTTATGTCGTTATACGAGCAAATGAGCGATATATCTGTTACTTAATTCACAAAACATATGAAATTGTTGCTCGGTACATTAAAAATTAACTTAATGCTGAATTATTTTCACCACTATCAGTTTTTACTCCTCAGTATCTTATATACCGTTGCATAACAATCACAGGGGAATAAAATGTAGAACTGGCAGCATATTCGATAAACCTTTCCAGATGAATTTAGGGCGCTGAATTAAAAAATGTTGAACGTTTTTCGCCATCAGCTCCAGTTAAGGTGTTTAAAGATCTGAAAAACATTTATTTTTTTGTAATTTGACAATTTCGTTTTGGCCGATGTCACTAGTTTAGTTATTTAATAGTTTCAATTAAATATATGCTCTTTAACTTCTGATCAAATAGTTGCATCAAGAGGTTAACTCTTCAGGGGAATTTTTGCATGCCTACTAGTATACAATTTTCATATATATTCTGAATCTTGTTGACGTGTCATTTATTGAAAAAAGTATATATATTTGTACTACACATACTAAATATGTGGTTAGTGTACCCAACCACTACCCCTGAAAGAGTTCAAAGATATCGGTTTTTAAAACTGAAAAATTTTACGCAATATGCATTTTTGAAACCTTATTACTTTTTTATGCTTTCATGTATTTTTAAAAAATTATTTTAGTTGATCGAAAAACCTTAAATTTTAAAAATGTGCAGTTTTACCAATATCTTTAATAGTTTTCAAGATATTTAGAAAAAAATGAAAATTTCGTGAGTAACACATATTTGCTTGAGAGTGTTCTATTTTTCTGTTTTAAAGGCCGATATTTCCAAAACTTTTCTTGGTAAAATAAGTTGGTTGTGAGAGTAAAGTATAAATATTATGATATTTTTTAAAAAAGCCTCATGAAGACGATGAAAACTTTTTGAAATTATTTTTAGTTCAATCTAGAAGCTTTTATGAAATGCAATTATTTTCAAAAATGTCTGAATTATTTTAAGTAAATATGTATTCACTTTTTTTTCAATTCTTAAGATATCAAAGAAATATATTGTAATTAAAAGATAAAAAAATGAAAACACCATGTGTACCGAAACCATCATATTTGTTCAAGTGCTCTTTTATTATTTCTTTGCTCATCTATAAGAAACGTGAAAATGTTTCGGCATTCATACAATCAGTCCAAAATAATACTTGGGAATATGACATGAATTAATTCAAACTGAAGATAAACACTGAATATAAAATGTACATTTATTTTGATTTGTGTAAAAATTAACGAACTTTTAACTTTGAGTGTACAGTTGGTTGTCTTTCCGCCTTCAAGTAATTTTGTTGTTGCCGCTGCAAACGTTCCAATAACACTTTCTATATCGTTCAAGACTGGTTTTCTGTTTCACTCAAAGACTTGCCTCAAAATATGTTTTTTTTTTTCAAACAAATATTCAGACAGACCAATAAAAATAGACACCCAAGTAAAATACTAAAAAAAAACAACAACCTGATAAGAAGTTAAACGTAAAAATATGAAACAAACGAAAAAAAGCAGTCTATGAATGCAACATGTTACATTGGTAACCGGTAAAAGAATGTTAAAGGTGGTTGAATGCAATCGATTGAATAAAAATTGCATGGCATAAACAACGTGACACGGAAAAAATTATTCAAGGTGAAATAACATGAAGCAGAAGAATTGTAATATAGCTTCATTTTTTTGCACTGTTTTAAATTTTAACTGGTTGGTTGTACTTTCAATAAAACAGGGGAGGGTTGATTGAACTTGTTTTTTCAGACAACTTTCAACGTTAAATAAGATTTTTAATGATTATTTTAGTAAAAAATAAATTAGCATGATTTAAAGTAGATAATATAAGACACTAACTCAATTTTAATGATAACCTCTGGCATAAAATAGCTCAATACAAAATAATAAAATAAATATAAACCGTTTTAATAAAGGATTTTGGGATCAATAATAAAATAAAACAAATTGTTTACAAAAAAACCTCATGACTATTTTTAAAACCAAAATTTTTTTATAAAGTGTTTGCTGTGCTAAAAACCAGTTTAGTTAAAAGGTCAATTTTATTTTGGATTTCTTAATGCATACTAACTATGTATAAATCAAGTATGTTGGTTTAATAATAAAACAGAGACCAACTGATAAATGTTAAGTTTTGATTAATTAGCATGTGTTTTCATTTCTTGTACACATAATTTAAAATTTTAATTTTGCAAAATTATATAAAATATATAGACAAACATATATGCAAATATAAACCACACAAAAACGGCTTATCCATCTTTAGAGATGGGCTAGACTTCATAAATCGGTTTGAAATTCAAATTTTAACATTTAGCTGTGAATAAAATAACAAAGTGAATCCAGTTTTCGACACTTTAAAACAGTAACAAAAATTCAGAATTATAAGGAATCGAATTAAACCAGTTTAATTAATCAGAAATTCAATAAAATAGTAAACCAAATGAACTGACATGAACCGAACTACATACTGAAGTGAGCAAAAGAGGTGCAAATAGGTGGTTCATTTTTAATTAGCTTCCAAAGCCTATGAAAAACCTAGAAATGAGTTTTTTCTAGCAAATACCGCAAATAAGATATCGTCTTAGAAGATGTAACCATAGATATTTGTTAAGGGTAGAGTTTTTCCTATCAGTACGCTATAAATAATTAAGAATCTTCGGTTAACAAAGTGTTTTATAGTTTAACTTTTTAATCGATTGATTTCAATAATTTTTTCATCAAAATGCTAAGACCATGCAGACCAGGATGATTTTTCAACTCTTGCAGAGTTGATGTTTTACCAGCTTATTTTACAACAAAAATAAAAAATACAAAACAAGACAATACAATCGTTAGTTTTTTAACTTTCTTTTATTGCGAATACATATATATTATTTGGAAAACTTTACCGATGAAAACTAAAATCAAAGAAGTAAAATTAACTAAATTAAACATTTATCATTGAACTTACCATTGCTTTATCTGAGAGTAAACAAGAGTTTCTGATAAAATTAAGTACCGGCAATCAAGGTCACTGAAGAATGCTAACAGTAAAGGGTTCCACGTTGCTTCAATACTTCCAACGTAACCAATTTAAAAGCTTCTGCAAATAGTTGAATTCGTCGACAGCAACAACAATAACACGACTTAAATTGTGAACAAACTTGCTGCCGTAACGAAACAATTGCTAATAACAAATAAAATAATTTAAGCAACAAATTGGAGAAGCCAGAGAAATAACCAAGAGAACAACAAAAATTACGCAAAAATCAGCTGTTCAACTGACATTTGATTACGGCATAAATGTGTGCAATAAAGCTTTTGTATTTAAAGCCTAGTACTATGCTCGATTGCGTGAAATTTCACTGGCAACAGCCATTTATTTGTTGCGTGAAAATTTTGACAGATATTTTGTTGCGAACGAACAGCTGATGATCAGCTTACAAATTTCGACAAGATGTAAATAAACAGCCACAATTTATTAGAGGAAAAGCAGAAAATCGTTTAAGTTCTTAAATTTTCATATTTGTGATTATATAAATACAAAATAAATATTTATACAAGTATGCATGTCCTTTGTTGTGAAGCAGAACAAGTCATTAGTTTATGGCAGCCTGCAAGCTGCGAAGTTTTGCGACCACCAACACCGCGGAAAGGTGCATTTGTATTAACAACTTCCAACAACTGCAATTATTAATTGCAAAACTTTAGAAATAGTAAAAATGTCATTTCAATTAGAAACATTGTTCTTTTGCTTGCACTTTTTTCTTAAATAAAATGACAATGTCACTTTTCACGGCAAAATAAATGGTCGGTTCAATTAAATTGCCGTGAAAAAAATGATGCTAGACGCATGTTGCGGAATATAGTAATAGATTTTCCGCAGCGAAGCATAGTACAGCTTTGACGAAAAAGTTGTGAAATTTTCACGGTTGTTTCACAGCTGTCATTTTTTGTATGGAGATTTGAGTGGAATTTCACGTGAAGCCGAACAGAGTACTATGCTTAACAGTTGAAAGACAGTGGGGCAAATATATTTTGCATTGTTGCCTTTTTCAACTTGCAACTTGCAAAGTTGAATATAATAACGGTATTCATGATGAAATTTATTTGATCTTGAATTGTGTTTGGAACTAAAGCTGATCACAAGACATATTTGCATATAAAAAATAAATTTTATATTATTTTTGTTGTGCTTTGTGATAAATCAAATATTAAATGTGATCAAAAATGAAATGTGAAAATAAATGACGCTCCTTTTTTGTGAGGGTTGGCTGTGAACATAAGATGTGTGTGTGATATAGAGAATAAGGTTGCGGGGAAGATCATGTATAGCATGTACACGTAGGATTTCTTTCAAATTCAGGTGAATAGACGAAGAATTAGAAATAGCTGGGAGTCACTCAAGCTCATTTCAAAACGTTTAATCGATTCTATAACTTATTACATATAATTTATTCTAACTGTATGATCAGTATTTTATAATGGAATTAGTAACACAGTCTAAAGCACCAAAATAAGCATTTCTCAACAACAACAAAAAAAGTATATCAAGAAAACTACAATTTTTGAAAAGTTTGGTTTGACAAATTTCTTTTGACTTTATTTACTCTATTATAGTTAAAAATAAAATTATTTTACTAGGTTGCAACAATATATTTGTCTGTTTTATACATTTCGTAAGCAAACTCTTCTCTATGAGATGGATCAAACTCCAGGCCGATATACTCAATTTCTAAGCTAAATGGACCATCATGACTGTTTTTGGCACCAACAGAAAAGCCAAAATGTGTTATCCTATCCAAGCGTATAGGCGTCTGCTTATCTTGTATGCGACCTTTAGATGAAAAAAAGAATTTCGAAAAAGGAATCTGAAAGAAGAATGCATAAGTTTTCAATACTAAAAGATGGTTGGTTTTTTTTAAACCTTGGCAATTTGCCAATGTGGACCGCCACGCGTATACAGTACATAATGATATACATCGTTCCATGTTACATCAAAGTAACCTTCGGTATGCAGGTTTATTAAATAACTGCGACCATCGCCTCGCACTTTGATCACCAACATGTTGTACGCAGTCCAATTGTATGTGGTTTCACGTTTAAAAGATTTCTGAATTCAAAATAATGTTAAATTTTCGCAAAATGTTCCATTACATTGGAAACAAATTAAACTCGATTTACCCTAACACGTTTCGTGCGTATGTTCGCATAACCGGTACGTTTGATCCGGCCATCCTTAAATAAGTCTGAGTTAACGTGGCCATGGAATAAACCAGCACCTGATGGGCTTATTTCCAATGTTGCTGTGCTGCTACCTTCATTGTGATCACTGTCTGCTGTTACTGTCCAGTTGTTAAGCTTTTCAGGGTCTTTGAAATTGAAAGCAACATCAGTTTCACCTAGAAGTAATGATACATTTTAATTAACATGAGCTGAAATAAAAAAACTCGTTCATGCTAACCTGGTCTAAATATTAAAATTGGATCAGATTCCAAGGTTTCCTTCAATTCTTGTTTCCACAGTTTTATCTCCTTTTTGAGCTCTTGCAGTCCATCTAGAATTAATTGCTTTTTTGATGGGAGTGGAAGTTCTTTGCGGTAACCACTTTTTTTCTCTTTTTCCCACATTGTTGTGCACACCGGCGTCGTGTGTATAGCTTGGGATCGTTTGGAAGCATGTCCACTTCTGTTTCTACTAGTGTCGATTGAGTTCTTCGGAAAAAGCTGCATGCATTGTGAGGATCTTAAACAATATATCCGCCAAGTGCTCCGTAGTAGTTGACTCATGACGGACACACTTTTTAAGCAATTTTATTCATTTCGTAATAGATAATTTAACTTTGAAAGTCGACTTGATATGAAAAGCACTACCATAACATAACCATATATTTTGACGTATATATTTTTCAATCAGCTGTTATAGCAAAGATGCCAGATAATGCAAATTAATGTAAATGTTTGAAACTATATGCGCCCATGGTACAATAATTTACAAGATAGCATTCACAAATGTTTATTTTCTCATCTTCAAGTATATGAGTTGCTGTCAAAAACAGCTGTTCGTTGTTCTATGCGTTGGCCAACTATTCAGCTGTGCCAACTTTTGCGAAAGCGACACATCGGGGTAAAAAAACTTTTATATTTTTAAATGCATTTTTATGCGCCACTTCATATGCATGTTCATTAAGTTTGAACTTAAGGGCCAAATAGACTACACAGATTGTCGCATCAAACACGTGTTTGTTGCGACGGTCTAATAGTGTATTTGGCTGTTTGAAGGTCTGTTCAGATGTCTGACAAAAATTAAAATATTTTAATTTTCGGTCGCGTGACGGACCGTCTGTGTAGTGTATGGTGAAACCTCACAGATTTGCGAAACTTTCGTTGTGCAAAGACGTGTTGCAGCGAAAGAAAGGATAAATTTAGCTGAATTTATTGAGCTTTTTAAATCCCTGTCGTCACTTTGGAGGATTGAAAGCAAAAAGTATTCTGAAAAAATATAAAAAACAATGAATATGAAGTGTTAGTGATGAAAATAAAGATAGAAATCATAAAGCATCGCTGTCCTCACTCATCGCGCAACAAAAGGGAACTAAAAAACCAAGTCTGCGTGCATGAAGTCTGTGTAGTGTATAGTGGTCGCAATGACAAGAAAAAAACATCTGTCTGACCGACAGTCTGTGTAGTCTATTTGGCCCTTTAACAGTTGCCAACTGTTGAGTACGCTGAATGTGACCAATGAAAAATAATTGTATGTAGTAGGCATTTTCGTTTATTTGTTAAAAGCAGAGCAAAGGCTGTCAAAAACTTGTTCGTGATTTTAATTTTATTCAGAGCGATAAGAGCGGATTGATCGAGTTTTTGTTTCAACACATAGCACAACGAGAGTGCTCTCGATGCGACTCTATGTGCTCTCTATCAAGCATTCGAGCACGTGGAGTATATATCAGAGTTCTATCTGTCACACGTATATGAAATGAATAAAAACAAATAATCTCTAACAAAAATAAAGGAAAACAATGAAAATAACATCCGAAATATAAAATTGTGCAAAAAATATATGATTTTAAAAATAATTTAACAAAAAATACTCTTAAATGACAGCTAAGACATTTGATGCGCGGTTTAATTTTTTATTAATTCAGAGTTCTCTAATATAACTCAGAGTAGAGTATTTGTGGAATGTACTACATGCGCTCCAGCTCTGTGATCTGCTCTTATCTAAACATAAAAACAAAAACGCCTAATGGCGGATGGTGAGCACTAGTGTCCGACCGAAACCAAAATTTTGGCCGAAACCGAATTTCGGCCATTTTTGTAATATTCGGCCGAAACCGAAACCGAAACCGAAACTGAAAGTCTACATACAAATTTGTTTTTAAAAACATTTTATTTTTTTTTTTAATTTTATTAAAAGCTTTCAAAAACAAAACAATTCAAACAGATAATAATAACGTATACATACGATAAATATTCTTTGAATATTAAAGTTCAACTTTAAAATAATAAATAAAGAGATAATTTTTAATACCACTTTAAGGAACTTTTTAGTGTTTAAGAGTTATTCGGTTTCGGTTTCGGCCATATTGATGCCGAATAGCCGAAACTGACTAAAAGGGCCGAAACTGGCCGAAACCGAAACCGAATATTCGGTCGGACACTAGTGAGCACTCTCTTCTTTGATATTTTTTTTGACAGATGGTAGTTTCCAACAGAAATTCAATACTATCTCGTAAATCTTTATAGCATGACGGTGCGCTTAGACTGCCTGAACGGACGAAAGAATTCTCGTTCGTTCGCTCGGTGTAAACACTTACCCCGAACGAACAGTGTTTTTTCGCCCGGTGTAGACAGTAAATTAGGGCAAACGAACGAGAATTCTTTCGTTCGGACTGTTCGGCCATCGCTCGATCTTTTTGTGCGAATCCGGTGTTGTGCTGTTTTTAAAGACAATAAAGAAACAAAAAGGAGTAGCTTAAAAGAAGAAATCTCAAAAAGTAATTTTAAAACAATGCAAAGCAATACTGTTCAAGGTTTGTTTTTGCTGGAATTTAATTATGCTAAGTTAAAAATTATAATAATAATAAAAATTATTTAATTCTTTTATGCAATAGCTAAAAATTTAAATTATTGTTATGGAAAATAAATAAATATTAAAATAATAATTAAAATAAAAATAAATTGAAATATTAAAATAAAATCGCTATTATGAATTACTCAATGCTTGCCAGACGAATTTGTTGTTGAGAAACGGATTACAAGTTTTACTACTAATATAAAAATAAAGTGTTATTAACCTTGCATTTATTCATGTTCGGCCGAAAGCATAATTTTCTGTTTAAACTGCCTGAACATACAAGATGGCGGATAATGTTCGTTCGCGATTGATGTTCGTGCGGTGTAAACAGTACGCCGAACGACGTTTTTATTGCAATAAATTCTTCGTAATGTATTTTTCGTTCGTTCAGGCGGTCTAAACGCACGGTGATATGCGCTTATTCTAATCAGCGAAATTTTCAAACGCGTTAACCACACTTGTGTATTCTTAACTGGCCCTTAACGACACTTATCGTTAACTGGTATTCTTAACACCTTAGCTAGCAATGTTTTTCCTTAACTTTAACAAGTTGTTAACGTTATTTGTTGCAAACTTATCCACGATTTATTAGGAGCCGCGAATCGAAATAACAATAACGTTGGCAACTTTTGAGTGAAAGTTTATCTTTACACGCCAAATATTAAAAAAATTTCATGTTTGGTAGCTCTTTCTAAATCAAAATAAAATTGGAAACATATTTTATAATTGAGTTTTTAACATTGACACTGAAAAAATAATTAATTCTGATTTTTTTCCCAACAAAGAGCACTTTTCCTTTTATATGTAAATAAATCAGATTTTCAACTTAATTATGAACACGGCGGTACTTATCATATTCGGATATCTTATTTTGATAACTTATAAAAATTTTTTGAAAAGCTGTCAAAATAGGACAATACTGCCATATTGTTATACCAGCACGCATACTGCATAAGGGGTATATTAATATTGTTATACCAGCACGCATACTGCATAAGGGGTATATTAATTTTGTCACGACGTGTGTAAAACCTATAAGGAGGCGTGGAAGGTAAAGAAATTTATACATATTCTTGATCAGCATCACCACCTGAGTTGATTTAGCCATGTCCGTCTGTCTGTCCGTCTGTGCGTCTCTCTGTCTGTGGACACGATTACAGCCGTAATTTTGAAGCTATCGTACTGAAATTCCATATTTTAGCTTTTTTCTAAAAAAACAAAGATCAAGTTCGAGAATGAGCTAAATCGGATGAAAATCACGTCTACCTCCCATACAACCTCAATAATGAAAACTCTATAAAGAGGCTAATATTTATGCTACAAATCTTAAAAATGGTATTTGTGTATTCTATGTAAAAACGGAGGAGTGTTAGAAAAATGGGCGTTATCCACCCACTAACAAACCCACCTCTCATACAACCCTTAAATTGAAAACTATAATTAGGTTACAAAAATAAAATTAGACATTTATTCACTTTATATAAAAATTAAAGCATGTTCGAAAAATGGGCGCCAATCACTAACGAACACGCCACCTCTTTTACAACCCTAAAATTTAATACACTATAAAAAGGCTTATCTTTAAGCTATTGGAAATTAATTTGATACATTTGTATTCTATATCAAAACTACATCGTGGAAGAGAAGTGTGCGTCAACCGCCTACGAACGCACCCACATCCCACACAGCCCATAATAAAACTCTTTAAATAGGCTTATATTTAAGCTACAAAACTTAAATTCGGCACTTGTGTATATTTTATCAAAACTGAGCCGTCTTAGAAAATTGACGGCAACCACTCAAGAACACGCCAACCTCACATTCAACCTCAAATTTTAAAATTTTTTAGAGAGGCTTATCTTTACGCAATTAAAACAATATGATATGAATGCATTTTAGACGTCATTGAAATAATAAAATTTTTTAAATCTCATTTGAAAAAAAGCTATAATTTTAGATTTTGTTTCCTTACGAATCGGCCGTGGGGTATTTTAACTTCGACCAAGCCGAAGATATACCTTGCTAGCCAATTTATGTAAACGAGGATTGCAGCTTATATGTTACGATAAGAACATCTTGTAAATTTTACAATAAACCCTTGATAAAGCAATTTTAATATTTTTACTCTCATCTAAGCACAAATGTTGTCAAAAGTATTTCAGACTTTTTAAAATTGTTCAAACATGTCAAAATATTGAAAATTTAAAAAATATATGAGATAATTTTTTCAGAGCAAAAATTGATTAAAAAAAAAATGTTGACTGTGTGAATCTGAAAATATTAAAAAATTATGACAAACAAACAAAAAGCTAATGAATTTATTAAATTCACAAACCATTATTGGCATTGTTCCCACTTCAAGTTGAAAGTTGAAAAGGTTAACAAAAAACCTGAGAGAATATTTTTATGAATAGCAAAATATATATATGGCAAATAAAACTAAGCTGCTCATATATAAAGTAAGCATTCGCTCATTATTAGTTTATGGATTTCCGATCTGGTTTACAATCTCTCTAACCGTGGCACAGTTTGGTTCAGAATGTCGGTTCTTGCATGGCTTTAGTACGATTTTCCTAATAGAGAATATCATGGAAATTTCAATTATGATGCGATTTACACGAGCGAATCATCTATTGTAAAAGGTGGCAGCTATTTTATGCCGAAATTGGCAGCACAAAAAAACTGTTGTTATTAGCGGAACAAATGTTAAATATTTGTTTTGAGATAATTATAAAAATTGGGAATATTTATTGATTATCTATTGTAAAAGTTCAAAGTGCATTTCAAATATGAAATTCGATGAGACTGGGAAGTGTAGCAGTGCTGGTGGAGGAGACTCTGGAGGTGATTGGAATGTTTTATATTGGGTGCTGGGAACTGTGTGTATGCCAATTGCATTTCCGCTAGTTGCATTGAACATATGGAAAAGGATAAGAGCACAAAAGTACAGGAACTGTCTGCCAGGAAAAGTAAATATCAATGTGATAATATTGGTTTTTGGTGAAGTAATATATTATGGACATTCAGGTTGTGCTAATAACTGGCGCCAGTTCAGGATTAGGTGAAGCACTGGCTCATAGCTTCTATAAAGCCGGTTGTAAAGTTATTCTTGCTGCCAGACGTAGAGATGAATTGGAGCGTGTTAAAAAGGATCTGCTCGCACAGGAAGCGGTATGTTTTGGTTAAAATAAATTTATACTGATTTGATGTTTTTCATTAAAATTCCAGAATCCAATAACTTATCCTCCTACCGTATTACCATTAGATCTAGCGGAATTAAATGAAATTCCTGGATTTGTTGCAAAGGCATTAAGCGTGCATAATCAAATCGATATACTGGTCAACAATGGTGGTATCAGCGTGCGAGCCGATATACTTTCATCTGCTGTGGATGTTGATTTAAAGGTGATGCTAGTCAACTACTTTGGTACCGTTGCCTTGACTAAGGGTAAGATTAACAACATTCAAAATGAATTGGTGTTTAAAAAAATAAACGTTGCAGCTGTTCTGCCATCCATGGTGAAGCGACAGACTGGTCACATTTGCTTTGTCAGTTCTGTGCAGGGAAAATTCGCCTTACCTCATCGTTCGTCGTATTCTGCATCAAAGCATGCCATGCAAGCTTTTTCTGATTCACTACGTGCTGAAGTTGCTCATAAGGGTGTTAAAGTCACATGCGTGAGCCCAGGTTATATCCGCACTCAACTATCGATTAACGCATTAACTGGCAGTGGACAAACTTACGGAAGTAAGTATATAAAAATTCAACTCGTAAGTTTTAATTCATAATTTGATGTATGTATTTATTTGCAGAAATGGATAACACCACAGCCGCGGGCATGGCTCCAGAACGTATGGCTCACAAAATCCTGTTGGCCATATTACGTTATGACAAGGACATAGTTATTTGCGATATGCAAGCAAAGATTGCACATTATTTGAGATTTTTGTCGCCTTCATTATATTTCTGGCTAATGGAAAAACGTGCAATTAAGTTGGAGAGTTTAGCAGATTCAGAGCAGCACCAAAAAAGTGATTAAAAAATTACTGTTACAGGTTTTCATTGGTTGTCAAGTCATTATATAACAATTCTTCCTAATTATTAATTAGTATTAAGGCTTTGGTAAATTGCAAAATGTTCTTTCAAATGTCTACGTTTAATGCTCTACTAGTCTATCCAAATAAAGCTTAATAAAAAAGAAACAGTTTCGATAGTATCGTAAGTGCAGACGTAGAATTCCGTTTAAGTTGTAACCTCTTCCAAAAATTAAAAAATAAATGAATAACACTCAATTATGGACTACTTATCGATGCCAAAACAAAGAAAAAGTAAAATAGTAAGTATAATTAAATGAGCAAGCAAAAAGAAAAAAGCACAATTTCAAATTTTTTCGATAATTTTGTTAAGTTTGACAGGTTGAGTTCATTGAAAAGAAGGCGAAACAAATGTACTTTCCATTGGTGCCACTTTCGTCTCTGCCCGATATATAGTTTGCGAGCTACAGTCAGTTTAACTACTAATTTCAAATTAAAATGAAGACCCCGATTTTTAAAAAATCTTATGGTTACTATATTTCACGCTGAGCACATGTCCTTTTCTCTCGTCTCTGTCTGATATTTAGTTTGAAAGCTACACTTACTGTTCGATGTATAGTTTGCAAACTACACTCGCTAGTGCTAGTGGGATGTGGAATCCAAATTAATTTGATTCCACATCCCACATAATTTAAAAATAAAAATTAAAATTTTACGCCATCTATTGGGTAAAAGCATAAAAAGAAATATGATCCAACTCGTTTTTTTTCATAAGAGTTAAATCTAACCGGATCACAGACCCATTTCGTTAAATTTGACCGATTGAGTTCATTGACTGAGTTGAAAAGAGGTTCATGACCTCTGGTTTCAAAATAGTATACTAGAACAGTAGTGCATACATAAACCCAATGCGAACTAATGCTTACAATGCTGCCAAAGCGAACCAATCAGTTCGTGCAAAATCAAAGCATACAAGCATAAACAACGAAAGAAAAACAAAGAAAGCAGCAGGCACATAAGCAGCTGATGATTGAATTTCTTATATAAAAACATGCATTTTTCTTCTTTTATAAGAACTTGACTTTAATATAATAGTGACAAAATCCAAAGTTAGATATTCATTCAGCGCAGGACATATCTGATATTTTAGTATATATATTATCTTTGAACGAAGAGTATTAAAGGCTGTAGGTATACCCTAAAGTATTCGCCAAAAACGTTGCCTAATGACCTTGAAAAAATCTGTTAAAACGACCCCATACAAACCGCGCTATAAGACGTAATTCTACGTCAAAACGTTATACTTTTATTTAAAGAAAAAACTTTCTTTCAGTTCAGTTCTACAGGAATAACATTCCAATTTTTAATATATATATCATTAGTGTCGCATATAATTAAATAACAAAGCCAATTCTGAAAACTATATAAAATATATATTTATGTGCGAACGAAAGAAACAAAAAATATTTCGACAATATTTAGCAATTTACAATAATTTGTAGGGTACATTCTCATTTGGTTTTTATAATATTTTCATTTGTTTGATAGCGTTAAAAAAATTCAACTTTGAGTTTGCATTGAAAAACTTTAACATATTTAAGTCTTATTCGTCTTGCCTCTTTTAAGTTTATTCCTTTGAATGTTTTAACATATTGTCGTCTTCAACTCGATTTTATTTTTATTAACTTAAAAGAGCTTGAGTGTGATATATGTATGTATATCTATTATACATATATCTGCTACGATATGCATACACTACCTACGTTTGTAGGCTGAAGATTTGATTATTTTGAAAGTGTCTTTACGGAGAATATAACTTAAGGCAGCTGCAACTGTTGTAGCACCGGTCAAATACCAAAGACCATGCAACGCCGTATGATCTGAAAGAAAAGAAGAATACGGTATAGCTACAATTTAAATATAGATATTTGTAAATAATACCATCTTTGCAACTATTTATTTCAGGTTCAAATTGTTTCCTTTTTATTTTTTTTTTTTCGTAATAAAAATACAATGCATTAAGAGAACTCACCCAAATAGCCCCAAACTGGTGCTCCTAAACTGATACCAATTGTTGCCAACTGCACCACGGTATTGACTTTGCTTATAAATGTCGGTTCCAACTGCGCTGTAACGTGTGTGACATCGAAATAACGAGAAAAAGTACGCTAAAAAGGGATAAAAAAACGTATAAAGTAATGTTTTTATTTCTTTAATTTTTTTTGTAAATTGATTTTTGTTTGTACTCGAATGCTCGATTTTTGATTAGAGTAATTCGGATATATATATCGAAATTACGATTAATTCGAGGAATTTAAACGAAACTCGAGTTTTTTTCGTAAATGTTCTCAATTTCTTTCTCAACTCTCTCTCAATAACACTATGCGTCACTTTTTCTGTACACGCTTATTGATTTTTTGCTTAAACACTCCCACTATTTTTTGTTTATTGATTTGGGATCACTAAACACGAAAATCGCAAAAACAATTTCTTATGGTTACGTTTTTTTTTTTTTTTTGAAGGTTTTTCTCTTAGTCTAATACGACCAAAACTGTTAGAAATGTAGCATTTTTATTAATTGTTTACTAAAAACTTACTAAAAACTAGTAATTTTGGAGTTTATAGCTATCAGACACAGATCGTTTTGATTTTTACAAGCATAGAATATATAACAAATATACCAAAAGTAGTGTTGATTTAAAAAACCTGAAAAGTTTTGTATATTGAATGAAACTTAAAGCTTCACGCTTCAAAAATTTAATAGATTTTAGCACCTTAAGATAAAATAATATGATATTAGTAATAAAAAGTAGATAATATGAAATCGATATTAATATTCTTATAAAATGTCTTGCTAAAATGTAGTTGATTTTTATAACAATTACTTAATTATCTTTCAATATTTTAGATCCATTGGAAATTGGCAAATATATAGATGTTTTTTGAACAGATTTTGCAGCAAAAAATTTTTAAAATTGATAACTCGATAGCTAAATAACTAAAACTTACAATTGAAGAGTCGACGCGAATAACGTTGTGAGCGACATTTTAATGGGAAATGTTTTTTCAAGGATTTCTGTTATAATTACTCCACTAGGTTATTAAAAATTAAAATTGGTTGAAAAAGTGCAAGTGTAGACACTTGAAAAGCATTTGAAAGTTTCAGTCAGTGGAAAAAGTTCATTCAACTTAAAAAAATTAATAAAAGTGAACAATCTAATTTGATCCGTAAATTATCGCTTACAACGTTATTCTAGTCGTTTCTTCAATTGTTACAGCACAAAATATGAAATGTCAAAATTATTTTACATCGTTTCTTTGTTTTTATATTGCCATTTCTAGAGTTATTAATAACTAGTTCAAAAGTTTTACTTTTGCGATTTTGAGCTCAACATTTTTTTTTAGAAAAGAACAGGTAACAATGCAGAATTCTTGAAGAACATTTTTTTTCCAGAATAGTATGCGGCATTAATTTTTCTACGTTTGTTTTCTTCGTTACGGTTTTTATCGTATCTAGCTTTTAGATATCTTATCTAGTGATTTGTACAGAATCGATTTTTATGAGGAGTCATTTTTAATACAAATATTTTACTTACATCATTTCGACATGAATTAATGACAAAAGGTTGATGTTGATATTTTTGGGTCATTAGATTGTAACTTTTTTGTTTGTGTTTGACAAAATCAATAAAATCGTCTCTACTACGTGTTGGCGTACAATTATCTGGCACCACTGATGTTTGCAACAGTTGCATTTGACGAGTCGTTGGTCGTTTTATCAGATGAGTTAAATTTTATAAAATCGAGTTGAAAAATTTTCTTCAGCTAATTTAATAAACCTCGTTTTACACCTCGCAGCAAAGTGCTGATTATAATTATAATACAAAGTGTACTATTATAATAATATTAATAAACATGTTTGTGCGTATGTGTTTCGGCGACAGCTACAACGTAAATTTATGTTTTTCGTTTAACGTAAGCGTGAAAGAGAGGCAATGATAACAAGTAACAATTGATAATGACTAACCGAGATATATTGAAATTAATTTGTGAACATCACATTGTTTAATTGAAAAAAACATTTAAAGTTGAACTAGTGGAACGTAGTAAGAAGATAATACATAAAGAATTGTTGTTGTTTTGAGGTTGGAAGATTGTGGTATAAAATCAAAGTTGAGAATGTGTCCAGTAGTGTGTTCTATTTGCTGGGAAAACATTGGCAAGAATGATGAACTGCAAGCGACATCATGTGGACATCTATTTCATGCTGGCTGCATACAAAGCTGGCTCTGTCAATCGGAAACATGTCCACAGTGTCGCACTGATTGCTGTGCGCCGCACCAATTTTTCTTGACATTCGAGGAATCACCAGATACTACTGACAACTGGGCAGTAAACAATGAGGCGCAAAGTGGACCAGTGGCTGAAGTTAATCGTAACGTACACGAAAAAGCGGAAACTGACAATGAATTGCATAAAGAATTGCTCAGAGTTGAGGAAAGACGAAAATTAGATAAGGAAAGATATCGCAAGCAAATTGAATGTTTGGAGGTGAAGGTAGCCAATTTGGAAATTCTATTACAGGAAGCATCTGCCAAAGAGAAGACACTCAGTGAGGAGTTCCATTATAAATTGCAGGACCTCAACACAGAGTTTCACTACAAATTTCAAGATCTTAAGCTTGCCAAAGAGGAACTGCTGAACAATCTGTCAAAGTCTAGAAATGTTGAAGATCAGCTACGCAATAGTGTAGAAGATGCGCGACGTGTCGAGGAGCAATTACGCAAGAGTCTACGTGAGTACTCTTCTAAACAAATGGACCTGGAAACCGAGAAGGCAGAGCTGCAAAGTAAATTGGAAGGTTCAGAACGCAATGCACGCTGGCTAAAACAGTCTATTGATGAGTTACAGAATGGCGCGTATGGCTGGCAATCTAATTCATCAGAGGCCAGAGCTAAGCGCAAGAATGAAGATCTTGACGAGGATCTAGAAAGTAATTTAACTGAATATGAACAAAAAAAGATTAGTATGCAGGAAAAATTGCGTAAATTACGTCAAGAAATAGACGAGTACGAGGAGAAGGAGGCAAAACTACAAGAAATCAAAAAGGATATGAAGAAGTCTAAGGACAAATGTATCTTGATTTGAAGTTAATAAAATTTTTTGTCAATCGTAGCACAGTTTTGTATAAATACATAATTATAAATTATAACTAAAACTTGTTATCGTAAGCCTTAAAACCTAAAGCTTTAACAGCTATAAATCAATGCGAGAAACGATAAAGTTGCGTCGATTTATATGTTGTTTGTCACAAGGATAACAGCAATATTTCACTTCACTCGAAAAAGTACGTTTTACTTTTTTACAACAAAAATTCATCAAAAAATATACGAAACAAAAAGTGCCATTAGCCTAAAATGTTCAATTGGTCAACTAAAATTGGAAGAGCAGAGTTTTTTAAGCTGTTGCCTTGTGATAACATATTGAAGCTATAATAAATATATATACTAAATATTATTTAACTATTGTTATCACTACTATATAGATTTTTTAAATAAAATTCAATCGGTCGTCTTTTTACTATACAAACACGCACAAAATAACGGTGTTTTTCTTTGGTAACTAAAATTAAGGCGTACATCTAATAACATGGTCGAAAAGGTGATATCATTGATTTTATAGTTTTTGTTGCTGCACTCTTTTGTTTACTTTTTTTGTCACGGTTCCAATAACTGCTGGTATTAAAACGCGACTCAAAAACTTTTTAACTCAATGTCTACAAAAGAGTACAAACATTACTTACGGGTCGTGGCAGGCTTATATAGCGTATGACAAAACCTGCAGCTATAAGGAAGACATCTCGAAACAGGACAGTGCCAGCTAACCATAATGGCAATAAATCACAGTAGCCCATTGAAATCACTAATGAACCGATTAGCAACTTGTCTGCCATGGGATCCAGAAAAGAACCGGCTTTACTGGCTTGTGTTGGCCATCGTCGGGCAATTTGACCATCAAGCTACATGGAAAGAATTGCAAAATAGTTAATTTTGTATTCAATATTCAATTTATTTTTTAGCAATACCAAATCAGTGATGCCTGCCACAGCGAGCAGGCTCATGGCCAATCCAAAATCACCCTGTACGATAACATAGCCAATATAAGGCGACAGCACCGCTCTGCCCACAGTCAGCAGATTTGGAATTGTGAGAACGTTTTCACGTTCAATCACTTCTTCCATTTTGTTGCGTACACGTTGCCGCACTTTAGAGCGTGCCTCGCGTATGTCCTCAACAATTACATTTTTACGCTCTATAAAACTTTCGCGTTTCTTGCCAATCACATCGTGCAATATATCTCGTCCTTTCAAGGTGCGCATATGTAGCGATTGTTTCTTGTTGTCGGCATATTGTCGCAACCTTGCCACATCCCAGTTACGATACTGATTAATATCAAGCAACGAAATACGTATAAAACCGGTAGCTGCCGCATATCGATTAAGACAGTTGATGGCACCTAGGGCAGGTGTTCCATTTGCAGCGACACCAACACATACGACATTTGCGCTAGCACAGTGCTGCAGCAGATCCGTAAGACCTTTGCACAGACTGGGACCAGGTCGACGATAGAGTTGCCGAAATATAGTGGCTGGCAGCATGTTTACCGTTTTCACGGTTAGTTATTTTTTAGTTTAGCAACAGCAGAGCGTCTGATGGCAGTGTCTAAACTACAGAGATATATATCAATGAGATTAGGATAAATTTCAAAAGTAAGCTAGACATCAAATTTCTAAATAAGAGCCTCCAATGGTCACGGACACAAGTTTTGTTGGCCATTACTTACCATTTGCTTATTTTTGTCTTGTCGCCTCAAAGTTATGCAGTGTTTGTTGGTCTCGCAACTGCTTTCTTCTATTTCCTATGCTTGGTTTAATTTGTTTTAATTAAATTAAACTAAAATTTTGCATTTTTTCCCAGAAACACAGCACAGCGGTCTGTCAAAATATTTTGTTGTCCTTGCATTGAAAACATGAAACTTGTTATCAGCGATATAAACTCACAACTAGATGGCGTTAAAGCCAGTCGATATAAAGGTCACCTACAGTGGTGGGTGCAGATTAAAGTATTTGTGTGTCTTGAACAAGCCATGATACAACTACCAGTGGTGCATTTATGTAACAATTAGCAATTGGGATTAGATTGAAAGGATTTTAATTGTTTGAATTAATTCTCTACTATTTTATATCACCGGGTTGAGATTGTGAGCAGCGAGAATGTTCATCGTATTTTTTATTTTTTATGCCTCATAATAGGCATACTGACATTTAGCTCAGCGTTAACAGAGATGTTTTTAAATTGGTGGCAACCGAAAGGAATAATCACCCTTATCATTGAACCCGCGCTCGCTCTCAAAACAGCGCCGAAACAAATATTTTCTATTTTTGAAAATTTAAATTTCGACGTCGAACGAACTGTTTTATCGATAGTGATATATCACTCTATTATTGAACAAACGTCGTCGAACAAAAATACAAAATTTTGTTCGACAAAAATTTGAGAGCGGATTGATTTCACCTCTCAAGCAGATGAAATGAATTTATGGCAAGTAGAACTTTGCCATAAATTTCTCTTCAATTATAGGTATTAGGATTAACCTATCTAGGTGGATCATAGATTTATGTATCAGAGATTTTATGGTTCAAGTAATAGCAAAATAGTGCATGTTATTACAAGAGCCAGTTAAAAAAAGAAATGCTTTTGGGAGAATCTTGCCCAAATTTCGAAGAATTTTAATCTTGTAGTTGCCAAGAAATATTAGGATACACCAATTTAATGGAATATCTTAACTATACTTGGCTCTTTATGTCGGAACATTAACAGTAAGGTAACTAAGCTGAAGTCATAATAATAAAAATGAATAATGGAATTACAAAAAGATTACAAAAAGAAAGAAAGATGTACTAAGTTTGACACTCTATAATTACAACTTCTTTTTAGTAAAAAGCTGGAACAAACGAATACGGACTCATTGTTCATGACGTGTCAATGAGAGCAGATATTTTTGATAGTAATAGCTGGCATATTTTATGTACAAAGCTGGCATACTTGATGATCATAGCTGGCCTAACACAAGTCAATAAATTTGCAAGATGCAGCTGGTGACTAACATCTGTAGGTCAATCGATAGATGTGCTAATGCATGGGCATTGTGCACAGCTACCATCCAATACTATCACCAAGCTGAATGATTGGGAAAGTTGGTGGTAGTATAGCTGGCCAGTTTGCGAATATTTAGGTATAGGTACAGCAACGAACAAATCACAATATTAAGCGTTATCGCCAAATTTTCAATTAGCGGTTATTGGTCCTTAGTATCGCGAAGACGTACAAAGCTACCTGAGGGAACGAAAGCCGCAATGATGGCATGTACACCCAGGCAGATGTGTCCAACCAAGATGCAGTTCGTGATTAAAATTTTAAAGTGGATCGATAGATACGCTTATGCATCCATAATGTGCACATCTACCATCCAAACCATCACCAAACTGAATGATAGGGCAAGTTGGTCGAAGTATAGCAGACCAATTTGCGAATATTTAGGTAAAAGCACAGCAACGATTAAATTTGAGCCATCGCCATATATTCCAGCAGAAATAAGTTTCGCGGAGACGTAGCATAGTTGAGCGAACGAGACGCAACGTTGGCAGAGTACACCAGGCGGCAAAACAAGCTTGCAACGCTTGCAGAACCAGATACCAATGTAGCCGCGCTTTATGGAATGCTTGCTGCAGAAGGTGCAGCAATATAAGCTGTGCTAGTGTTTGAAAAGCTTCTTTCTTGAGGCAGCACGTTTAATTTAAAAATTCTCATTCACAATTTGTTTAAAATAAAAATTTATTTTGAAGTTTTATTGACAAGCTTCATAAAATTGAGAGTACCGATAAAGCAGTTTGGTCGCGCGTTTTCAATGATAGGGTGAAATTCTATTGTCGGAAGTGAAAACTATCGTCGAAATGAGTTCGACGACGAGCTGCTGGTGAAAGTGAGTTCTCGACGACGATATTTACTCGACGCGGGTTCAAAGATAGGGGTGAATTTGAATCATTAGAAAACAAAATAAGATTTCTTGCTAATTTTAAAACTTTATATTTTCAAGGATTGATTGTCAGTAAAAGAGAGATAGAGAGAGAAATTAAGCATCAGAAAATTGCAATCAATTAATCAAAGATCATTTTCAAATGTACACAAATTAACAACCATCACAAATAATTTTCCTTCTATCAACTTGTGCAGTTCTTGCTTTCAGTATTTATATAAAATAAATGCAATTGTAATTCAAAACTTATTTTTTTAATAAAAGGTTTAAGAATAAGTTCGTTATGAAAACAATATCAAATGCAAAAATCTCAACTCACTATAAAGATCTCAATTGGTGAGTCTTATGACACACATGAATACTTTCTTTCAATCAGTAGAGTTGAGCACTGTGGTTGAGCATGACGTTACGACCAGTGAAGAAATTTTCAACTCAGTTACATAAACGAGTATTATTAATCAATGTATAAAATATTGATTAACTCTTTACAAATAAATTTGTAAAGTATGATAGGGCAGCTAGGTCATATTACACCAGTAGTCATCATTTATAAAAACGAAAGCAATGACTAATCCCTTCAGAGCAACTCGTTAAACGCTACGCTCTCTCATAAACTCCTCAAACACATGTAATGGTTATTCGTTTGTTTACAAAGAGCGCTCATCGTTTTGAAAACATCATCACTGTTTTCATCCTCCGAGCTCTACAAAAGATGTGCTCTTTATTTTAGCTGAAATTATTTGAATTCTTCAATGATGAGTATTTTGATACTTATCAGTTTAATATTTGCTATCAAGTGAAAAGAAACGCATACGTTATCCAAAAAAATTTTATTTATTAAATAGAAAAAATATATTTGCAAAAATGAACTAAAATTCATTTAATTCAAAATTAAAAATAAAAATTAAAATTCACTTAAATTGAATGTCATCAAAATTTAAACTTAACCTTTAAATTTTTTTGAACGTTCAAGGCATGTCGATTCATTTTCTTTCTCATTAAATGATATATATTTGGATTTGTCTATATTTGAAAACCTTCCCATTATTCAAATTCTCAAATAATTAAACATTTAAGAAAACATACAAACAAGTGTATACATACAAATGTCCAACGAAATCCTTCAATGCTTACAAAAAGAAAACAAACAAACTGCAAAAGAAACAAATGATAAAAAAATGATGGCATCAAAATAAAACTCACTCCATACTCACACTATATAACTATCATTGAAAGAGTTCATAATTTTCAAATAATCTGAGTAAGGAAAAAAGAAGAGATTCTCGGAGATTAACGAATGGTCGCTCGTTTGTTTTTCATTTCCAATGAAAGAAAAAAAAAAATAAATGCACTGAGTTGAGTAGTATTGAGGTGAGTGAGGGATATTTTACTCCTCAATGATAAGTATTTACGAACTCTGATATATACGAAAATTTAATTTTATAAGAAATTAGGAAAGAATAAAAAGAGGTTAAAGTGTAGAACTATGACCTGGCTGGGATTAATTTTGAATCTATCTTTTGACCATGGAATAGTGTTTAGTTAGTTCCGTATGGCATATTAGCATTGAATTTTCGATACGAATTTGATTTTCTAAAATTTCCCAGCATTAAAGTATCACATACTGCGAATTTATCTCGAAAGCTTTTAACAAAGAAACAAACTTCTGTAAACTGAAATGACGGAAGTGTGCATTGGTATCCCATAGCAGCATTGTTACGTTTTCATAGTCAAGATTTAACACTTCACCATTTTAATATTAAATTGCTCCATGTAAAGATAAGCCCAGTAAGGTAGTTTTTCTTACAAGTTGGTGAGAGCTTAAACATTTATTTGAAAGGACACACACAAGCTGCTCTAAGCTAAACAAACATAAACATGTATGTATATACAAATATATTAAGAAACATTATATAACACTTATTTGTCCCATAAGAAATTTAATACTTGGGTATCCAGAATGTTAATGATGTAATTAATAACTAATTTGAAAATTGAAGGTAGTCTAAAGAGCTTCATATGAAATTTTGACATATAACAAGCTTTTGTTTAGTTATTTGATTTTGTTTAATAGAATAGAAAAATGAGAACTCTTGCAGACTACCACAATTCATTTATGGAATTACAAACATAAAGTTAAATGACTACAAAAAAAAAAGTGGAACAAGAAACAAACAGATAAAAAATATCAGGTACTGTGGAGCTGACTTAAAACTTGAATAATATTTTGTTTTGAATTCAATCGATAGCAAATGGAATTTGAAGATACTTACATAGGTATTCAAGATCGTACGCATTACTGTTTACTAAAACATTAAATGCCAAGTGTAGTGGAAGAAAACACATGTAAATATCATTATTATTATTATTGTTAAGTAAATTATTTATTAAGATTTCGATTAGATTATTAAATTGCACAGTTTAAAGCTTAAGTTATTGAAAAAGTTTTGTTACTCTCGTAGTGCTAAAAGAAATTCCGTATTTAATTTAATTCAATGTATTTGCTTTTTGTTTTTGTTTTTTTAAATAACAATTCTTATGCGATAATATAGAATTTCTTAATTGAGGTTATTTTCTTTGCTACTGACTAAAAATTGCAACTTCGCTTAAATAAAATACTACACTAGCATAATCCGTCTTAGAAGTGTTAACAAAAACTCTTTATTTATATATATATGTATATATATGTATATTTATGAATATTTTAAAATAAGTTATTATCTAAGAGTTTAAAATAATTTTTCAAAACTTAAAACTAAAATGTATGTTTTGAGATAAAATTGTATCTATATGTTATATAATTAAACTTGAACTCAATTAACTCTTATTGTTGAACTTTAAATTTCATTTTGATAAACTACAAAATATATTATTTGTGTATTAAGCTTTATTAAAATCTTTTAATTTTTATGTTGTTTTGTTTTAGGTAACATTTTCAATTCGAACATAGAAAGGTACATACAAGTATGCATTAGAAAAACTGGCAAAAATAATGCAATGAGATATTAAGACCAGTTCGTTTTTACTTCATATAATTTCTAATGATAAATGAGTTTCTTATGATTGACGCTCTTTTCTACGCTACGGTCAATTCGGACCAAGTTTTATTTTTTGCACAGTCAGAAATATTGTGTTTAGTGTGTAAAGTGTGTTGCATAAAATATTCTAATTCTTAATCTTATCCATGAGTTATATTTATTCACCTAAATTTGCTCTAGAAAGTGAAGGAATACAGCAAATGTATTCAAATGGTTAGAAAAGTTAAATTTTGTAATTTTTGTTTTGAAGATAATTCAGGGTTTTGCCAGCTTTTTTGGAGAACTTGATAGTTAAGTTGTAGCGCACTTGCTTGCCACTCAGGTGTTCTGGGTTCGATTACCGACAAGGCATGGTTTCTACGTTTTAACCTTTTCTGATTTCTTTTCTTACTCCAACCAGCGCAAATTGATATTTCATCAATATAGTTGTTTTTATAAGAGTTTGTGATGATATTGCTTAATAAGTAGAATTGGTTTTGGTGAAGACATACAACCTGCCTGAGATTCAAATTCTGATATTATCATATACACATTCCGCCACTCATAGAACATCTTAAATTTGTTTCACTTCGCTTTCCTTTCTCTCCCACATAATTTATTTTTCTCATTTCGACCCAAGACAAGTGCTTGATTCAAAGCCATGATGGAATAATTTTACCAGGTAGTGTTGACAATTGTTGATTCTCTCAGCTACAAGTAAACGAACTATTGTCAAAAACAGCTGTTCGTTGTTATATTCGTTGGCCACATTCAGCTGTGTCAACTGTTGTGACAGCAATACATCGGGGAGCGCTATTATCGGTATTGAAGTTTCAGAAAAATTGTCAAGTTTATGAAATATCAAGCTTTGTATCAAATACAAATGGAAATTTTAACGACAAATTAAAAATTTTCTATTTTTAAACGCATTTTAATGCGCAACTTCATATTTATGTGCATCAAGCAGTTGGCAACTGTTGGGTACGCTGAATGTGACCAGTGAAAATTAATTGTATGCTATGACGGATTGTGAGTAATTATATCATGATTCAAAGCTCAAAACAAACAGAAAATAATCACTGTGTTCATGAAATTTTGAGACCAAATAAAGCTAGATATCTCAAAGACTTTTTAAAACTGTGGTTAAATAAAGCGATTTTAATTTTATCGCAATTTTTTTGTGAATTTATATTTAGGCATATTTTTTCTTCAAGACCTGAAACGTATAGCTACGCTGACCATTTATGCTGTACATGTGGACTTTTTGCTACATTGTTTCTCCAGTAAATCATGGAAATATTATATATTTCCAAGTTAAGTGTGAGGCTTAGCATGCTCGGAGCCCGAGTTCGATCCCCAGTCGCGACGAAAACAGTCGGAGACGCGTTCGGAGTCGGCGAGAAACATATAGTTCCAGTTCTCGGTCAATTGTGTGCAAACATTTAATAACACACACAACACAATTGATCATTAGAAGCTCGGTCAAAGTCCTTTTAAGGGCTGAAATGGTCAATTAGTTATTTGTTTGTTTGTTAGTTTTATGAAAAGCATGTAATAGTGAAAATACTTAACGAATATATAGAATTCTTAGATCATGTAAGTTTTATGAAAATTATTTACTTGTCATCCGAAAGTACACTCCGGAATATTCTAAATATCTGCAAAGTCGAGAAAATTTTCGGATTCAGTCTTTGTCAGTCCAACAAAATACTTTGAAAGAACTTCTAGATTCAATAAGAGTTTTGAACCCATTTTTTGTAGAACTGTGTATTCAATGGAGATATAATTTTACTTAATTGTTCATTTACACCAAACTTTCAAAATATGTTTTAAGCATTTGTCGCTTTTAAGAGCCAAAACACGACTTATTTTGAGGGTTTGTATAAAAAATTCAAAACTTCTCACAGCGCCTTTCATTATAAAACACCATTGAAAACATTGTGCAGTTCAAAACATATCATGTTGAAAATGCAACGCCCCAGCTGTCAACTTGATGATATGAACAAAGGAGAAGCAAAAATGAAAGTCAACATGGAATGAAAATGGTAGAAGTTAAAGCAGAAACTTCAAACTTAAACAAAATAGCGATCAAATGTATGTTAGTTTTGGTATAAAAAAGGCATTTAAATACAAATATAGAAAATATTAATATAAAGAAAGAAATGGGTCCGTCTATTTTGCAAAACGTTTATTTATGGAATCAGTGGGCCAAAGCACATGCACATATTTATGAAATCACTGAGTACTTGTAGCAAGTAAATAATGAAGTCTTGTTAACATAAATCAATTGAACATTGAGTTTAATGATATTTTTTTTTTATGTTTTGCATTTTGATTTTAAGAATATGACCACCCTAGGTTACACATTCTTTGTAAATTCTTTTAAAAAAATCTGGCAACTCCAATTTAAGCGGATTTGTTGAATGTCGATAAAAAGGTTTCCAGAAGATTTTAAAGTTTTCCTCTAATAAAGTGTGTTTTGAAGCTACCTTTATAAAGAATTTATAAATGTACAAAAACGTTCTATTGATACATACAGGAGATATTTTTATTGATGGTGTTGCAATTTTTTCTAAAATCTCTTTGAAACCAAAGATAAAAAGCAGAAGCAAATAGAACGGAACTCGGCAGTGTTGCAAAAATATTAAGTGGGCGACAAGGTGAAGAATTAAATCGTACTAATCGGAAGTTTGTCACCGTAAAATTTTCTCATAATTTCTGGTTAGTATCAAAATATATTAAAATTTTCGATTTTCTTGAATTTAATTTCTGTCTTAACAGAATTAATGAAGTCTCTCCACTTTTAGATGCAATTAAAACCTTTCCTTCCTTGACTTAGAATTTAAGAAAAATTTTTTCTATATCTAAAATCATCTTAATTGCTAGAACTCAATATTTGGAAAATTTTTTATTAATTTTTTGTGTTTTTTTTTTAAACTATTGCGCGTTTTAATGTTTCAACTGGAATATTTTTATCGCTTTAATGTTTTATTTTGGTTGTCATTCATTGACTTAACTAATAAATATATATAATATATGATTATTATTTTTTATTTTTATTATTATTATTGTTATTGTTATTGTTAAATTTCACTAAAAAGTTTCGCTACAATTGGTATATTTGTTTCTACTACGTTAATTATTGGGTATAATTAAATTGTTTTGTTTTCTTGTTTCTGTTTTTTTTTTTGTTATTTTTAAATTAAACAAAGTAATTGTTTAAGCCTATAACGAGTTTCTAAAATAACTAGATTTTTCTATTTAATTACTGCAACAAGAATTCTTAAGAAGTTCTATGGTTTAAGTTTTCTTTCACTGCGCTATCATCGTCTGCTATAAAATTTATTCAAATAATTTTTTTTTTTCATTTTCTATATTTTCTTTTATGAATTTAATTTTTTTTTTTTTTAATATGATACTTTTGCACTATGTCAATAAAGTGATTTATTATGTTTGTTGTTGTTGCTGTTGCTGTTATTAAAATTTAAGTTTATCTTATAATTTAATACCACAGTCGAAGAGAATTTTTGTTGGTTTTTGTGTTTTTTTTTTTTTTTTTTTGGTTTTAATTTAATAGATCTTGTTCACATTTCGCTTTAAGTTTAGTAGAGTAAGTTTTTGAAAAAATCTTTATTTATGCAATAAATAAACTTTTTTCAATATATATATTTATATTTTTTTATATAACTATAGCTTTCTTCTGCAATAAAGTAATTAATATATATTTATAGATATATATTAATAATTGGTTCCTGCAACAATTTGAGAAGTTTTCGTTTCAACTCTTATTATACCGTTAATATAAATATAGTAAATATAGCATCTAACGAGTTTTAAGAGCAAAAATATATGTTTGTTTGTATAGAGTTTTTCAATTAATTGTTTTGCTTTTGTGTTTTTTCTTAGTTTTGGTTTTCTAGTGAACCTGTTAAATAAATTTATATATTAGAAGGTTTTTTTTTTTGTGTTTACTGCTTATAACTTAAATTTAAATTGTACAGCATGCGTTTGGTTTTTGTTTGCACTTTTTAGTTTTAAAAGTTAAAATTCATTAAGTAAATAAATTTATTGTAGTAGTTCGAAGCGCTTGTATAGTCGAAATCAGGTCATAGTTCTATGTTTCCGCTGAAAGTGGTTTCTAAGGTTTCGTTCGTAGCATTTGTGATGCCATTACATGTTGTGGTCGACATCCATTCGAAGTCTTTAATGGTGGCCTGCGCGGAGAAAAAAAGAGAAAAAAAAACGATTAATAACTTTATTTTGCATAGATGGAAATATTTATATTAGTTAGTTACATATAAAAATAAAAATATGCGCTGAGCCAAATTATGGGGCATAGAATTTTGGTAAATTCGGAGATTTACAAAAACAAATAAAGCGATTTGGAATAGATTTAAAGCTTCATCTTTAACCACCGTAGCCAATGGTCACATCCAATACACCACCAATACAACCAGTTCTGCACACTTCCCTCATTAAAATTCTTCTTTTTCAATATATGTAAGCCTAATTTGCGCGCTTGCGCAAATTTGACAGAGAAAAAGGACGATGCTGTCAAAAACACCTTTCACTGTCCGGCCCATGACGTGAAAATAGTGCTCGGCGATTTCAACGCGAAGGTCGGAAAAGAAGGAATCTTTAGCTCCCCTGTCTGTCAGTTCAGTCTCCACGAGACCACTTCGAACCACGATCTAAGACTGATCTACTTTGACGCGGCGCGAAACATGGTAGTTAGTAGCACCAGATTCCAATACCTCGATATTCACAAGGCCACCTGGCTGTCCGCAGATCAATAAACGCAAAACCAGAAACCAGATCATGTTGTGATCGACGGAAGGCACGCTTCAAGCGTATTGAATGTTTCGGGAGGTCAATATTAACTCCGACCACTATAGTGTTGCAACCAAGATACACATGCGATTCTGCAATGCGAAGAATATACGCTCAGCTATGCTAGGAAAGCTAGATGTCGATAAGCTGCTTTCACAACGTACCGTCGAGGTCTACTCCGCTCAACTTTCGGTTAAGTTCAACCAACCTTACTCTTGCCTCGATGACGCTGGCGGACTTTGGGAGCATATATTCCACTCCATGCGCACTGCTACTGAGGAAGTCATTGCTTTCCGGCGACCGCAACCACCGTACCAGTACAAGAAACATCCTTCAAGTTCTACCAACAGGTTAAGCGTTTAGCCCAAAATTTTAAGACCAGAACAACAACCTGAAGAGATGAAAATGGTGATCTGGTTACAGATACGCAGTTTGCACTGAGATTATGGAGGCAGCATTTTTGCAATCTGCTCAGGTGACGATGTCAACAATTCCGCCCTTGAAATTTGAAAGCTAGATGTCGATAAGCTGCTTTCACAACGTACCGTCGAGGTCTACTATGCTCAACTCTCGCTTAAGTTCAACAAACCTTACTCTTGCCTCGATGACACTGGCGGACTTTGGGAGCATATATTTCACTCCATGCGCACTGCTGCTGAGGAAGTCATTGGTTTCCGGCGACCGCAACCACCGTACCAGTACAAGAAACATCCTTCAAATTCTACCAACAGGTTAACAACAACTTGATGAGATGAAAATGGTGATCTGGTTACAGATACGCAGTGTGCACTGAGATTATGGAGGCAGCATTTTTGTAATCTGCTCAGGTAACGATGTCAAAAATTCCGCCCTTGCGCAGAATGCAGTCCGACACCGCCAATCGACGACGATGGAGTGAAAATTCCATCACCTAGCCTTGTTGAGGTTAAAGCTGCTATCCATCGACTCCAACCTAACAAAGTAGCAGATGCTGACGGCTTGGCTGCTGAATTGTTTAAAACAGGCGATGGTGAATTGCTCGACTGCATGCATCAATTCATCAGAAAAATATGGCTAGCGGAAAGCATAACCGACGATTAGTATCTCAGTATGCTTATTTCCATCGCGTACAAAGTTCGAGCTTATTGTGTGAAAGATAAAAGCCGCTTACCAAAATACTCATGGGACCTTATCAGTGTGTCTTTAGATCTGCCAAATTCACCATAGACCAGATTTTTACACTTTTCCAAATCCTGGAAAAAACCCACGAAAATCAAATCTCTTTGTTGATTATAAAGCTACGTTTGATACCCCGATTTGGGATTGCCTGTACGCAATCGTGAGTTCGTGAGTTCGATATGATAATGATAATGTCTGTCGATATAATAATATCTGAAAGTTGATAAGACTCTGCAGGATGAAGTTGAGCAATACATGCAGCTCCGTCAAGGTAGGAAATGACCTCTCTGAAAACGTTAATACCGAACGAGGTTCCAAAAAAGGCGACCCGCTATCATGCGATCTCTTCAATTTCATCATGTAGGGGATCCTACGAAAGCCAGGTGTACAACGTAATAGTACCATATTCTGCAAAGGTGTCCAGCACCTTGCGTATGCTGATGATATCGATATTAGAGGCCGAACTAAGAAAGATGTAACTGCTGCTTTCGCCGCTATCGAAAAGGAATCAGCCAAAGTGGGTTTGATGGTGAACGCGGTCAAAACAAAGTATATGCTGTTTGCAAATAGGAAAGCGCGGCGTCTAGGCTCCCATGTTACAGCATTCAAATATAATTTTGAAGTTATCAAGCAGTTTTCATATCTAGACACAGCCGTAAACAGCAACAACAATGTCAGCCTGGAGATTATGCGAAGCATAACAATTGCTATAGGTGCTACTACGGGCTAAGTAAGCAATTAGGTTCCAGAACCTGCTCTTAATCGACAAAACTTATATTCCGTCAGATGCTCAACAAACCTGTGCTTCTCTATGGCGCGAAGGCATGGATAATATTCCAAGTGGTGAAGCAGATTTTGGCGTGTTCGAGAGGAAAGCTCTTCGCAAAATCTTTGGTCATGTTCGAGTTGCCGACGACTTTCACATTCGAATGAACCACGAGCTTTACAAGCTCTACAACGAAATTGGTTTAGTTCAAGCGTATAACAATTCAACGATTACGCTAGCTGGGTCATGTCTATCGTATGGATGAAGAAACTCCATCGAAAAAGATGTTTCAGGCGAAAGTCGAGCGTCGACAACGAAGAGGAAGACCATGCCTTCGATGCATTGACCAGGCGGAGGCACGAGTTGTCATGGCCACCGAAGTAAGTAAGCTTCTAGCATAGTTGTTTTCTGCATTTAAAGTTTTTATTTCATTAAATTATTTCACCATTTTTAAATCGTTTGTAAAAAATTCCTTTATTTTAGAATAATTTGGGAAACATATAGAAATAACAAATTAAGCTGGTTTTCTTCTACTTACCTTATGCATTGAGTACACAGCTACAACAACTAAGACATGCATTATATTGTGTGAATTCAGATAGAAATCCACTAGACCAGGAAACCATTTCTCAGGTATACGCATAGCGCCAATTGCACCACCCAGTATGGAGACAACATCCTAAATTTGATGAAGAAGTAAAATAAAAAAAAAGAATTAAAATTAAAACAAATCAAATTAATGCACTCGCCAAGAATTTAACCAATTTGTTTACATTAAATTAACAGTTTATATTAAAACCCAGTTTAGCGCACTTATCAGCATTAAATCAATAAAAAATTCATTAATTATAAATTATTGCTAAAAGCCGCAAAATAATGGCTGACATTTAATATATCTTAGTATCTATCACCTAATGTTTTATTTTTTTATTTTAGATTTATTCCTAATTGAAATTCGAACTTTTGGTGCATAGCTGTGGGGCTTTAAAACTTTTTGCTATAATAATTAATAACTCTACAGTATTGTTCTGCTTTGAAAACTGCTTAACCACCCTACAATTTAGTTTAATGGACGGTATTATTTTTCATACTGATAAAGACTTATGTCAATATTTACTTTCTCATTTAATTACACTTTTTGGCTTTGCCCTTTCGAGCTTTTTTGGAGCAAAGTATATTGTTTACTTAGGTCAGTGGATGATTTTTAAAGGTGGCTTGTTGCCTTTAAGTTGTGCCGGCAAACGTAGCAGTGGTCTGTTATCAGTAACTCATTTATGTTAGTTAGTAAATATTTTGAAATTTTGCCAACTGTTGGGAAAAATAAATTTGCATATCAAATTTAAGTGTTGCCAACAAATTTTTTTGCCATTGTGTGCTAGAGTATTTTGGAAATGTATTTTTGAAGAAAAGCAGTGAATGAATCAACTCTGATTAAACAGCTAAAGCATAAGTCAAAGTTGTAGAATAGAAAATGAACAACAAAAAATTATAAAATTGTGCTTTATTCATTATTTAACTTACTTTCTTAAGAACAGAAGTTAGCTTTTATAAAAATTAATTTTTTATTTAAATAAAGTGTTATCATTCAAATCAAAGCACAACAGGTTAATTTTGAACAAATTCGTAGAAAGTATAACAAAAAGTTTTTGCTTATTAAAAGCACTCAATATTCGAGAAAAAAAAAACACACACACACATGCACACGCATAAATGTCCCTGCCCACAAAAACAACCCATAACAAATAAACTCAAACACTCAGCCAACTAGAATATAAAAGAAAATCACTGATAATATTACATAAATTTATTTTTATTTTATAGCATATAAACTTTGAACCTTACCTGCAGATAAACATGCGGCAATGCCACGGCGTTGCCACCCACAACACCCAATGTGCGCAAAAATGTTAGTACCGATCGCATGGTAAAGGGAAGCGCAAAACAGAGGCGACGTTGCCATGGAGAACTGGCGGTAAGAGCCTGGTTGCGTGAGCGTGTGAAAGAAAGACAAAATAAAACGGAAGAGAAGAAAATGTCATATATATAATGTCATAATAGAATAGTCATCAAATAATAATACTAATAATAATAATATTATGTAGTAACTTCTGTGCTAGCGACTAGATAAATTTGGCTAAATGTTTCTAGCTATTAATGAAGTCACCGAGAGCTGTCGTAATACTGCATCTAATAATAAGATGAATTTTTTATTGTACATTCTTCTTCGTTTCTAGGTAAAAAAAGGGTCTACTTTATGTACACGTTTAACATTTCGTTCGTGCCAATTGGTTATTATTTTGGCTCAACACTCAAGTATCATATAACTATATATAAGTACCTAGTATGCTTAAGATTACTTCGATTTGTTGAAGTTCATTTAGTAGATTAGCTAGTGAAATACAGTGGCATAAAATTCGTAAAAACGTACTCTTAATTTTAAATTAGCTATCTTCTCTATCTTTTACAAATGCATTACTTAAAATAAATTCCAATTCGTATTGTTAAGTACATATTCGTTTAAAGCAGGGACCGAAAATAACTGTTATTTTACAATTTTTAAATGAAAAAGACACAATGAAAAAACTGTCGAAGGACTTTTTCAAAACTACCATAATGATACAAATTGCCTCAGCTTTACGAATATTACGTGCCTTTTATATTTTCGACTGATTCCATAAAAGTTAAAAATTAACTGTTATTTTTTGCCTTTTATTTTTTCGGACAAAAATAACGGTTACTTTTAACTTTTATTTTATCGGTCAAAAATAACAGTTATTTTGTGACTTTTATTTTTTCGGTCAAAAATATCAGGCACTTTGTATTTTTATAAAGGCTGCTTGAACAATTTAGTCAGTAAAACAGCCTTTGAAAAAACACAAATTGCCTGATATTTTTGACCGAAAAGGCAGAAAATAACTGTTATTTTTGACCGATAAAATAAAAGTCAAAAGTAACTTTTATAATTGCCCGAAAAATATAAGGCACACAATAACTTTTATTTTTGTCGGAAGAAATAAAAGTAAAAAAATAACAGTTAATATGTGATTTTTTCGATAAAAACCATAACCGGTACGGTCCCTGGTTTAAAGGCATCAACTTAATTTTCAATAGGAATGGGAATAGGAATATTTATTTAATTTTCTATTATTAATTTATCCACCATTCTTGTTTATGACTTAAAAAGTACTATTCAGCATCGATTTCACTCAATTTTCCATCAACTGCACTGAGAAAAAAACACATACCTTGCTCCGGTAAAAAATTTCTCTATTTTTGATAATAGCATTTTTCTCTTTTTCAAATAAAATTTTCTTCAATTAGAATAAATTTTCGCATTTTCGAAGAAATATTTCTTTATTTCTAGGAAATGGAAATATTTCAATGTCTCTAATAATGATAAGTATTTTTCTCGCACAAAAAATTTCTCATTTATAGAGAAATTTTATTGAAAATGAAAAACTTTTCTTATATTTTGATAAAAAATTCACTATGAGAAGTATTTTCTTCAATAAAAACAAATATTTTCTCAAAAAATAAAGTATTTTTCTCTAAAAACGATATATTTTTCTATTTCATGGAAGCTTTTTATCATTTTTAGAGAATTTTTAGTATCGCAATTAGAGAAAAGCATTCTCTGGAGCAAAGTCTATACCATTTTTCTCTAAATATGATGCCTTTTTTATCATATTCCGAGACACTTTTTTCTGAGTGTGTCGATCCAAATCCTCCCAAGCTTCCTTAATGGTCTAACTTGAGCCCAACCACAGTTCTGTGAAGGTGGCCTTGAACTTTTTGACGTAGAATTACATCTTACAGCGCGGTTTGAGCTTTAACAGATTTTTTGAAGGTCATGCAACTTTTTGGCTAATACTTAAGGGTATACCTACAGCCTTTAATACTTATCGTTCAAGGATAATATATATACTTAAATATCAGATATATCCTGCGCTGAATGAATATCTACTTTTGGATTTTGTCACTATTATATTAAACTCACAAAATAGTAAAATATAAGAAGAAAAATGCATGTTTTTATATAAGAAAAACAATCATCAGCTGCTTATAATGTGCCTACTGCTTTCTTTGTTTTTGTTTTGTTGTTTATGCTTGTATTGTTTTTGTTTTGCATTGTATTTCGTTTTATGCTTTTACCCAATAGATGGCGTAAAATTTTAATTTTTGTTTTTAATGCAAATTAATTTGGATCTCACATCCCACTAGCACTAGCCAGTGTAGTTCGCAAGCTATACATCGAGCAGAGACGAAAGTGTAGCTCGCAAACCAAATATCGGACAGTGACGAGAGTGGCACTAATGGAAAGGACATGTGCTCAGCGTAAAATATAGTTACCATACGATTTTTTAAAAATCGGGATCTTAATTTTAATTTGAAATTAGAAGTTAAACTGACTGTAGCTCGCAAACTATATATCGGGCAGAGACGAAAGTGGCACCTATGGAAAGTGCATTTGCTTCGCCTTCTTTTCAACTAAGTCCATGAACTCAACCTATCAAACTTAACGAAATGATAGATAAAATTTGAAATTTTGCTTGTTTCTTTTTGCTTGCTCATTTAATCAGGCTTACTTTTAACTTTTTCTTTGTTTTGGCCTCGATAAGTAGTTTATAATTGAGTGTTATTCATTAATTTGTTAATATTCGGAAGATCAATAAAAAATACGTGCAAAATGGACAAAACAATCGGACCAAAGAGACAAAGTAGAAGAGGTTACTTAACTTAAACGGAATTCTACGTCTACACTTACGATAGAAATCACTTACACCGTGATTTGCACCCCCAAAGGTTCTCGACCTGAGTCAAATCGGGACTGCAAGCAGGCCATTTCATAAGTGGGCTGTTGTGCTCTTTTTAATGACACAATTTTAATTCATTGATTTTGTGCCGCAGAAAGCAAAAACTTGCTTTATCTCTCGATGAAAATGACTCCCTCCCTATAGCGCTGCCATCACCAAAGTTTTTTCTTGACATAAGTGCGTTATTGTTGCGTAAATCAAGCCAATAACAGCTGTAAGAGTCTGGGCAAAGATCATATAATATTATAACTATATATCATATAGTATTATATGATCTTTGGTCTGGGACATCTAAGTTAAATTTTTTTTTTCGTCGAAAAACACAACATTGTCTCACTCAGTTGACCATTGCATGTGTTTTTGGGCGAAGTATAAGCGCACTTCTTTCTGATGCTCCTTTAACACCGGCTTGCTCATCGGTTTTTTCACTTAACGTTATCTGAGTTCGGTAAAATGTGTGCCAATATGCCTCGTTTTCATTGGAGGAAATATTTTTCCTTATATTTGAGTTGAGTTAAAAAATTTGTGGTGGCTTCCTTTCTAATCTGATTAAATTGGCGAATACTCAGTTTTCAATTGCCTTTCGTGCGTTTTTTTACTTCATAATCAACACCGTTTTTCAAAGAATTCTTCACGACTGCTTCTGATCCTCCGATTTTCCTCCCAATTTCCGATATGAATTACCTTCTTTATTGTATAGGTTGATTTGGACTCGTTAGGTATTTTCCCTTTAAAATTTTGTTTAAATTTAAAAAACATACACTCCCTGTCAGCAGCATAGGTTCAGTTTTTTGAAGTGAAAGTTCTTTGGCGGCGAGTGAAATTCCAAGGTCTCTTATTCATGACGCTAGGCTAAAGTTTTCAATTCATATGAACATTTTCAAAAAATGACAGCCGCTAGCGAGAATTGACACCTGACCATTGTTACTTAGGAGTCGGAATCTATACCTTTACGATACGTAGGCACATGATAAACAAAATGTAATTAAAACTGAACGCGTAACATTCTGTTCGTAACATTAAATTTTATCCAAAAAGTATGCACGGAAAATTTATTTCTTTAAGCTTCAAACGAAAATTTTTAGGCATAAAGATACATCGAGCGGGAAAAAATTCTACTGCCTGTTCGCCGCATAATGAGCTTAAAGGTTAATTTGGTTCGTTGGTCTTGATCAAAAACTTGACAGATGATTGACAACATGCAAAACAGTTAATTCAATATAATAATAAAAGCAAAAAGTGTTAAAACTGCAATATTTAAGACAGTCGAGAATAGTTTTTGCCAGCCAAAAAACGTCTCAAAGCTAAGAAAAATAGCTAGAACAAGAGCAGAACGCATTCGTGAATACAAAGAGCGAATTAGAGCTCTTAAGTATGCAGCCGCAGCTGGGTCTGCAAATAAAGATGAAGGTAGGTGATTGCAACATCGGCTGAGTTCCAAAATACATTTTTACAAAGCATCAGTGTATTTTGGTGTATCAAAAAAGAACCAAGCCCCAGAAAAACACACTGATGCGTTGTAAAAATGTATTTTGGAACTCAGCCATCATCTCAACAAATTTTTAGAGCCAACCAAGTTGAAACACTCAACAATCAACGTTCGCTGCTTTACGAGGCCCTCACTCAACATAGCAATTATTATGATCAGGAAGCAGGAGGTAATAATCAACAAGATTTGCCTCTGCTTTCGGAGGCTCCTTCAACTAGTACTATGCAAATGCAATTTAGCATTCAAAAAGTGACAATGTTGAGAAGACATTCGAAAGCAACTAAAACACCAACTGAACTATAACAAGGACCGAAAATAACTGTTATTTTACAATTTTCAAATGAAAAAAAATTGTTGAAAGTCTTTTCAAATAAACCATTTTGTTACAAATGTCCTCAGCCTCACGAATATTAAGAGTCTCTTAAATTTTAGACTGTTTCTTTTAAAGTTAAAATTTAAGTGTTATTTTTTGGCTTATATTTTTTCGAGGAAAAATAACGTTTACTTTTGACTTATTTTATGAGCAAAAATAACAGTTATCTTGTGACTTTAATTTTTTGGTCAAAAATATCAAGCAATTTGTGTTTTTTTAAACGCCGCTTGACAGATTGAACTGTTGACACCATGTGTAAAATGTCTCATTGATGAGATGAAAATAATTGTATCAAAATTTTTAAGTCGGTAAAATGACTTGAACAAATATAAATTACCTGATATTTTTGACCGAAAAATAAACGGTAGAAAATAACCGTTATTTTTGACCGATAAAATAAAAGTCAAAAGTAATTGTTATTTTTGCCCCAAAAAAACTATAAGGCACAAAATAACTTTTATTTTTGTCGGAAAAAATAAAAATTAAGAGATAAATGTTTTTTTTCAAGTGTAAAGCTGCCTTGCATCTGCCAGAGATTTTTAAATTTGTTCTTGTTGTTGTATTTTAAGAGACTACTAAACTTGTAAACAAAACTATGTAAAAACAACAACACGAGTATTACCGTTAGTTAATTTTTTGTTGTTGCAAAAATGCAAATGCATTGCGAAAACATGTGCTAATTTATGCGTCATCAGAATATGTAGGTGCACAGTGCAAAGCTACCTGTTGCGTCCCTATTTTTGAAAGTGTCAGTATCATGTGAGAACAGGGAAGATAATTCCAATTTTCGGTTTGGTACTTTGCGGATTTTAAAAAGTACTAAAAGTACTGAATTAAAAATTGACATAAAAATTTACAGTTTTATATGTTTTTATTAGTCTTATATTAAAAAAAAAGATAAAAAACGTCAGAATTAAAATTAACAACTTAAATAATTTTATGGCAATAATTCACATGACGTTTATTCCTTTTGTCAGAATTGAATTTGCACACAATTCGTACAAAAGGAAGCCATTATTCTATGCTTTAAAACACAATTCATGTTATATGACTTACTTTCTCATGATTTGTTGTTGTTCGCACTTTAATTCTTAGATAAATAAATAAAATTCTGAAGGATAATTTAATTGCAGACAAACATATTTAAGAACTGCTCATCTCAAAAAGTGTCAGGCAATTTTGGCAATCACATTCTTTTTTTAGTTTTTTCTTTAATGAAAAACTTTGACAAGATAGTTGAGTTGTTAAATTAATTAAGTTTTAATTATTGACATTTTTAATATCGAAGAATTAGAAGAAAACATTTTGGTTCACCAGAATTGAATTCTTATAAAAACTCAACGTTCAACACGTTCCACCAACAAGTCAATGGATTTCTATGCTTCTATTTCAATATAGAATCATAAACAGAATAATTTAAAGAATTTAAAACATAGGTCATGCAACAGTTGATGAGGAAATGTGGCCTTATTCACAAAAAATATGGCTAACGAAATAGTTTTCAAATTCATGAGCAAGAAGACCTTAACACATGTATTTTTGAATATGGTGTGTGCGTACAGTAACCATATGGCATGCATAACTTATGTGCCAGGCTATTTAAGAATGATGCATGCCATCACACGTTAGTTAAAGCCACAATTTAAGTATAAAGTCGTATTAATTGAAAAACAGGAGTTGCATCTATATTTCCTCGTGACGTAACCATTTTTTTAAACAATATTTGTAAAAGTACTGAAATTATCGTGAGGGTACTGCGGTACTTTTGAAAAGCGAAAAGTACCGAATTCAGTACTTTAGTACTGAATTTATCATCCCTGGGTGAGAAGTGTCTTCCTTTATTCTCTATTTAAAAATTAATATAGCCAAAAATGGGTCGTGGAAAAGCCCTGAATTCAGTGGAAAAAACAAAAATAATAGTATTTGACGAATAAGGTTGGAGTTCGCGAAAAATCTCGCAAAAAATAGGCTGAAGTCAGAATTTAATTAGTAACTTTTTAAGAAATAAAAGACAATATGGAAAAAATATGAAAGGCTGCACACATTAAGCCATATCAGCTGCAGATAGAAGAGTTATTAATTTCTCTCTGTGTAGTAATTGTAGCCGAAATATTTTTTGAGATAAGGAAAATACTATGGAGTTTTCAGGGTACAGCTACCCTGAAAAATATGGAGTTTTCAGGGTACAGCAAAGTTTTGACTGTGTCGCAATCAACATCACGTATGCCGGCAGAGCCAAATTTAAAATATTGATCAAATAAACACAAATAACAATAACAAACAAGTAAAGAAAGTCTAAAGTCGGTCTAGGCCGACTATGAAATACCCTAAACCCACTTTTAAAAAACAAAAATTTTTTATTGTAAATCGGCGTCTCCAAGGGTGGATGAAGCCTATATTTTATATGCATTTAAATGTTGATGAAAAATTTACACATACCAAGTTTTATTCCTGTAGCTCACAGTTAATGCCTTTATTGTGCTTTCCCTATGGGAGGTGGGCGTGTTCATGGACGGATTACTTCCAATTTTTGAACACACCTTAGTTTCGGTATAAAATACATGCATACCAAATTTAATTTCTCTATGACAAACATAACCTTATTTATTGAATTTAAAACTTTTTGGGTTGTATGGGAAATAGGCGTGTCCGTTGGCGCATGACGGCCATTTTTCAAAACCATCTTTTTCTTGTCATAAAAAACATACGTGCCAAATTTTAGCTCTGTAGGTAAAACAGAGGCTTATTTATTGCGTTTTCAATTTTTGGGTTGTATGGGAGGTGGGCGTGTCCGTGAGCGGATGACGTCCATTTTTTGAAGACATCTTTGTGTTTGTATAAAACACATACATATCAAATTTTACTATTGTAGGCTGATTATGAGCTGAGTTATGCAGTTTTCAATTTTCGAGTTGTATGGGAGGTAGGCGTGTCCGTGGGCGGATGATGTCCACTTTTCAGAACCATCTTTGTTTTGTTACAAAAAATATATGTGCCAAATTTTAGCTCTGTAGGTTAAACAGAGGCTTATTTATTGCGTTTTCAATTTTTGGGTAGTATGGGAGGTGGGCGTGTCCGTGAGCGGATGACGTCCATTTTTCAAAGACATCTTTGTGTTGATATAAAACACATACATACCAAATTTTATTGTTGTAGACTTATTATGAGCTGAGTTATGCAGTTTTCAATTTTTGCGTTGTATGGGAGGTAGGCGTGTCCGTGGGCGGATAATGTCCACTTTTCAGAACCATCTTTGTTTTGTTACAAAAAATATATGGGCCAAATTTTAGCTTTGTAGGTTAAACAGAGGCTTATTTATTGCGTTTTCAATTTTTGGGTAGTATGGGAGGTGGGCGTGTCCGTGGGCGGATAATGTCCACTTTTCAGAACCATCTTTGTTTTGTTACAAAAAATATATGGGCCAAATTTTAGCTTTGTAGGTTAAACAGAGGCTTATTTATTGCGTTTTCAATTTTTGGGTAGTATGGGACGTGGGCGTGTCCGTAGGCGGATGACGTCCATTTTTCAAAGACATCTTTGTGTTGATATAAAACACATACATACCAAATATTACAACACACAGACGGACCGACGGACGGACGGACGGACGGACGGACATGGATAGCTCGACTCACGTGGTGACGCTGATCAAGAATATATATACTTTTCTATACCGGACTCGCTTCGTTCTATGCGTTACAAACGTTTGCACAAAGTTAATATACCCTGACCTTTCAGGTTTAGGGTATAAAAACACAAACACACCAAGCATCAAGTAACGATACAATAAAGCGATACAACAACCATTAAAAAACAAAGTTGTTGTAAAGAGTGTCCAAAAATGTGTTTTGTGTTTTTGTTCATGATCTAAGTGTACTCGTTTATGGGTTTGTGTATAAAGCACTGCCGTCTATTCTAACAACTTCTTCATCACTGTATCAATGAGATCACTATGAGTGAACTATTAAATATTCACAAATATTGGAATGTCGATGATGAAAGTTTTTAAAGCATCTCGTTGCTAGGAAAGTCATAAGAGCTCTGTTTGTTTTCATATTGACACTTTTCTTCAATAAACTTCAGGAAGCCTAAGATTCTAATGCCTAAGTAATAATGCATCGCGCAATTGTTTCGTGGAGGTTAACCCAGCTGAGCACTTTTTTGTGCGAATACCAACTTGTCCTAATGTGCATAGGATGTATGAATTTTGGTTACTAAATGCATAAAGTAGCTCACGCTTCCATTGTATAAGTACATGATTTATATGCATTTGTCACTCATATCTCATGAACTATTCTTGCTGCCCTTGTGTTTGTACATGTATGATATGAATTTCGGTCACTTAACTCATAAAGTAGTTCAGGTTTCACTTGTATATGTACATGAGATTCATACATTTTTGCCAGTTATCTCATGAACTGTTTTTGTTGTCCTCGTATTTGTGCACGAATTTTATGAATTTTATTCACAGAAAACTATGAATGATTACAATTGCATTTTTGAATGGCATTTACGAAATTTTTTTAATTGGCTCATGTATCTTGTACACACACTTTATGAACTTTATACACTATTCTAATGAAATATATATGTTTTCTTGTGTTGTTTTTTTTGTGCATTTTGTACATTGATGCCATGAATGAATTGTTCATGTGGTTCATAACATTGGTTACTGGACCAAAATTCATGAATGCGATTTATGGAGATCATGTAACAATTCATTAAAATAAATTCAAGTTAAATTTGTAGTGTACTTTTTTGTTCAATAGACAAAAGTTTTACAGACTTCTAGGCCTTCTGTTCGTTCGTCTGACCAACCTAAGTTGAAAAAAAGAATGTCTAATGAATGAAATACAAACATCAAATACATAAACCATAAAAAACGAGACTCCCTTTACTAACATATGACAGCTATTCCGGCATAAGTCTTCTTAATTAACTTAATTAATGTATCGGATGAGTCAACGAATCGAATAATTGATTAACACATCAGAAATTAAATCATGAATAATATTTAACGATTACTATTTTCATTTGTAATTGAATTCCTACTTTAATTGTATTACTTTTATTACGTTTTTTGACATTTATCAATAGAAAATACAACCATGTCAACAATGGCTACATTCAGCATTCCCAACAGTAGCCATCCTTCTAGCACATTTACAGTGAATTCAATTAATGAACTCGAACGTTTCGGACAAGTCAGTGATAAGAAGATACCAATTCGTGTTTTCCATGTTCGTCAGTTCAACGTAAATATCGCCGCTGTAGCTGAGTATGGCTAAAAATCCAGGTTTATTAATTTCGAAACTACCACAGAAATTGGTCAAGAAAATTATAGGGGTATTCTCACTCTCTTGCAAAATCCTTGCTAGGTGTAAGAATTGCAAAAGTTGCAGAATCTTGCAACCCGTACAACGACACAACAACAAAATATAAGCGTTAAAAGTTTTGCAATTCGTGCAATTTGTGCAACAGTGATAGCCATGTTTTGAGTGGACGTGCAACCGTGCACTCTGATTGAGACAAATTTGTGCATTTTAGTACGTGTGGGTTAGAGTAAGTATTTAAATTTTTTTGTTTTCTCCTGTTCGCGGCATTTTTTTTAATATTCACAAAATTTTTGTGATTTTGTGGGCTGCCGCAGTGTTGCATATTTCAGTATTGCAAGGTTGCACTTTTCCAAATTTTGCATCGTTGCCATACTGCGAGAATACCCCTTATGTTTTCGAGAAAAATTATTCTTATTGATGCAGCCCATTTTCATTAGTCTGGATAAGGACACTGAAAACCCAAGAGGTATAATGAAACAACCAATCCATCAACAACGAGTGCAAGTTTGGTGCGGTTCATGGTTAATTGTTTCGAAAATATTGCTGCTGCGACTATTGCAGCGACTAAATTGCGTTTCCGATCGATGTTGACTGAATTGTTAGTGAATTTGACACCGAGTTTAACTCTAAATTTAAAATGAAATGCCTTCTTAAAAGAGCCGTTATTTATAACCGTCTTAAAATTAGAGCTTTAATTTAGAAATTTTTTTACAATTGCTTTAACCTTTAATCATTTCTAACTCTTTACCCTTTATTTTGCACTTAAAGCATGCCAAATTTTTTTCTTTTTTGGGTCTTACCTTGTACAGTCCCCACAGGGACATCAAGCAGTATGTGATTATAAACAACCACTTCCATTTATGTGTAAAACAAAATGTTGTTGCTGTTACCAGCGGAAGAGCACCTGAAATGAAATAAAAAAAAAAAAACAAAAAACCAACTTTAATAAATATTTAAATTCATTTGTTTAGTTGAAAATGAATTGTATGTTATGTAAGAATATAAGTTTGTAAATTATGTATGTATTATATATAAAAATAGCTTAAGAAATGTCATTAAAAGTAACTGTAATAAAAAGTATCTGCCTTCGACAATGTCAGTTGTTGTGCATGTTTTTTAAGTGGCAGCAAAGAACAACTTGACAGAACAAACAAAGCATGGCGGCAGGAAGTGATAAAAATATTCACATACTCTTACCTAAGATATACCATACATATTTACAAAATGTGTTAAAATGTGTTTGTGTGTTATTTATATTTAGTAAGCAAATAAATTTTCCCCTTTCGTGACCTTGAAACAAGAATGGTTTGTTTGGTTTTTTGTTTTTGCCTTGTTTTACCTATAAAAAAACTTTAGACATAAACATTTTAGACTTTTGGCACATTTTGAAAATATTTGACTTTTAGACTTAGTTAAGGCCATTTTGTTAGCAGAGCTGGCAAAGGTCAGTTTTATTAATTGTAAAATAAATTTACTAGGGAACAAAATAAACAAATTTGCATTTTGATGTTCTTGTTAAAAAATAGCCTTATGCTGCATTTATACAAGTTATATATATTTATAACACGAAGGACAAAATTTTAGTGTTGCTTAGGTGCTGAATCTCGAAATGAGCTCTGATAATGTATATCTTTTTTTGCTTCCTTTTTAGCAGTGACATAAATTAAAGCTCTAAAAGAAGCACGTTTTTATATTACTAGAGTGCTTAACGAAGTAAGCTCAGGCTTCAAGCTTTGAAGAGACAATTTTTTATTTTAAAAAATTCTTGCAGTTTAAGTGAATTTCTTAAAATCATATCTAATTTAGGTATATTCGAAGCAGAAAATTCGTTCTAACTCACAGACAATTAAAAGAATGGTACAGAAAAATTGGCCATAAATGTTTCATATTTGCTGAGAGATTCTTCTGAAACTTCTGAGAGGAACTTCTAAAAAACACGGTAGCTATCAGTTAAAAAAGCTTTTGTCCTCGTTATAATGCCCGTTTTTACTTTGTGTAACTTTTTTTTTATTATAATAAATAATTTAATACAATTCAGTTGATGATTTTATGAGAATCCTCAATTGATTTCCAATTCAATTTCAACTAAAAAGACTTCCTCAATAGTTGCATTTTAAGTTTGAAGAAGTTGAATTTCAAATGCAAGAAGTTGAATTTGAATATTTTTATGAGATCAATAATATTTTTTCAATAGTAAATTCTTCACAAATTCACTTTCAAGGCAAATTTGCTTGGTATATTTTTACTCAATAAAAAGTACTCAATAATAATACTCTGAGTTATGTCAATTTGTAATGCTACTCGTACATAAAAAATGATTAGGGGTATTCATACTGACTTGTGTAGTTGGGTACGGGTAGATTGAGTACTTTTGATTACAGCGAGCACTGCACTTAACTGCAATTGACTACTTTGTAGAATAACAGCTGATGAGAGATGAGTGACAGCTAGAAAAGAGTTGCCACCATTTTGGGCGTAAAAAAGTTATTTTATATAGGAGTAATTTTTAACGTGAACTTTGCGGCATTTAATAATTTTTATCTCAAAAATTTTAAAATAACTAATTTTAACACATTTGTCTATTCTATTCACTTATAATTTCATTATTTTGTTTTAGTTTTTTGTCAATTCAATTATTGCCTACTTTTGGAAAAGGTGGTAACCCATGAAAAAGTACTCAATCAATCTACCAAAACAAGTGAGGGGGTCAGCTAGAGTGAATTGGTAGATGGGTACTTGGGTAGAATGGCACTTTTGCAAAAACAAAATGTATATAATTTTCCAATCTACCCAACTACCCAAGGCAGTGTGAATACCCCTATTGACTTAATGCTCAAGAACATCACGCGCAATAAACCATCGCATTGGCAGCCAATAATACTTAAATGCTTTCTTTACCACAACGTTTAATCGACAGTGACACACACACACACAAATCAACACACACATCACACACACCAAAGATTGGACAAGACGAACATCACAAGAAAAAAATAGGACAAGTAAGCATTTAATCCTGAAGTCAAGAAAAGCAGCAACAAAATGCAAACATCAACAAAACATAATTAACTGTGAAGAGAAATAAAAATAAATTGAAAGAAAAGTATTACAAGAGCAAGCATACTAGAGTAAATAAAAATTATTTTCTAATATTTAATAAATCTATTTTTCAACACACACAGATTTAAGCCAATGAGTAGCTTTATTTCTTAAAATATGCCACAAATGGCATTTTATAGTAAAAATAAAAAAACAATCAAAAGCTCAATAAATTCTGAGAAAACAAAACCATATAAAATTGCAGCATTTTAATACTTTTAAACTTGTTTCCCTTGGTTGCTGCCATAATCCTTTTCCATGCCACTCTCGCTTATAAATCATATTTACTGTAATTTGCTATCGGCCATGACTGCATGTTACAAAAAAAATAAAAAAAAAAATATATAAAAAGTATTGCCTCAACACTTTCGTTCAGCTTGATGCTCCCTGGAGCATTTAATCGCAAAAGCTGACGATTTAAAAGAAGCTAAACAAAGTTTAACTTAGTTTTAAGTTGTGTTGTTTATCTTTTACCAGGGATCAGCTTTTGGATTTTTATATTTGTTCTTAAAAAATCAGAAAAAAAAACAAATAGCGTAGAAAAAAAAATGATGAGGATTTTTAACGTTTAGCACTTAACTATAAAACTTTACTAAACACTTGACTGAACAAACTTAAAATTTATATTTCATAGAGCAGTGATTTTTGTAATGTTATTTTAAGCAAATAAAAGAAAATAAGATTTGAAAAGGTTCGTTTTTTGTCTTGTTTCTTTTGAGTTAGATAAATTGAAAAAGTCATAAATAAAAAACCCAAACATGCCACAGAAAACACATTTCATCAGGGAATTGAGAAAAGTAAGAACAACTGTAGGAAGTGGTAAATAAAATAATAACATAAATAAAAAATACCATAAATTTAAATAAATAATAAAATTATCTTAATATATAAAAGACAAGCGTTCTGCTCCGTGCTCCATATCGCTCAAACTATTATAGTTGTTATTGCTATGCTTTTTAAAACATGTTTAGCCTGAATCAGAACCTGTTTCGCTATTACTGTGCTTTTTATATGAAAACAATTTTAAGCCTAAAAGTATGCACACAAAATGTATTTGATATTTATCAGTAAGGACACTTTGACGACGACTCGAGCGAAACAATATTTGAGATGAATGAAAAATGTCACATTGTCTGCTACTTAATTATTTTGATTACAACCCCGTCGTGTGACGGGCTTATATACTATTCTATGTATTAAAAAAAATTACTATTGATTTTTATACTTGATTTTTTTTTTTTGAAAAAGTTCATAGCATATTTTTAGGCATTTTTTGTTTTGTGATTTATTGAAACTTCAAAAACTTTTTATATATTATTAATTTTGAAAATTTCAGTTTAACTCATGATATAATGACTCCAAGGTAGTATTGACGTTTCTGTTGGAAACGGACTTCTGTCAAAAAATATAACAAGAAAGAGAGCGCTCACAGTCCGTCATTGCATACAATTAATTTTCTCTGGTCACATTCAGCGAACCCAACAGTTGGCAACTGTTAAGTCAAAATTTGATGCACATAAATATGAAGTTGCGCATTTAAAATGCATTTAAAAATAGAAAATTTTTTATTTGTCAGTAAAATTTCCATTGGTATTTGATACAAAGCTTAACATTTCAAAACATTGACAACTTTTCTTAAACTTCAATACCGATAACAGCGCTCCCCAATGTGTTGCTGTCACAACAGTTGACACAGGTAATGAGGCCAAAGCATATAAAAACAAACAGCTGTTTTTGACAAGAGTTCGTTTACTTGTAGCTGAGAGAATCAACATTTGTCAACACTACCTGGTAAAGTTATTAACTCATGAGTTTTACTAAAAATTTTCAAACTTAATTTGATGTACCTACTATGATTTCCGTTTTTACTTTAAGGTATTTTATAAATATTAAGAACTAAAAATTGTTATTTGGACCATTAAATATTTCATGGTTTTTTCTTTATTAAAACCGGGCCCATCATTTTTGACGGGAAAGAACTAGTATATATATTAACTAATTTATACTAATTTATACATCATATATCACTTATTCAAAGTTCAATAATATCTTCCTCCTCAGACCATGATGAATAATCCACATCCATTTTACTAAAAATTAGTTGAAGAGCAAAACTTTCTCTTGCAAATGTACTACTTTGGTGCTCATTTTCACTAAGGAATGTAATAGAAACAAATGAGTTAGGAGATGGTTCTGATTCGTCTTCCAGCGATAGCAACATTCTGTCGGACTGATTGGGATAAACTTTCATTTGGCATTTGTTGTTTACCTGGGCGACATCAGGACACATCAACATGTGAATTTGGATCTCAGACAAGTGTTATACCTTTACCCCAGTCAATTTGAGTTATTAAACTATCTACCACCAACTACAACTTCCAAAGTCGTATATGTTGATGAGTTTTTAATTTTAGTTGATAATAAATGAGGAAAGAATTAAAGAAAGGTTAAACCGTAGGACCATGGCTATACCGGGTTTCGAACCAGGAACCTCTGGTTTGGCAGCTAACCACTCGACTACCAAGATCTCCGAGTGTTCGCATTAATGAACTTACGTATGAGCGGACTGAGATGATGTACCGTGATGAAGACGGCAGTACTTTGTACACAGACTTATTTACGAGTACACTCAGCTGATGAACAATAACACAAAACCAGTTGTGGACACTCTTAACAACAACTTTGTTTTTTAATGGTTGTTGTATTGCTTTATTTTTTGTTGCCAGTGTCGCCGTTTTGGAAGAATAAAAGCAAAAATGGTAATGTTTTTGGTTTGTTAGGTTGGTAGGTGGTGACCGTGGCGTGCAGGTTAAGTGTGTGGCTTAGCACGCTCGGAGCCCGAGTTCGATCCCCAGTCACGGCGAAAAGTTTTTTCAATAAAAAAAAATTTTCAGATCGGTCACCACCTCTCTGCACACAATGGCAAACCTCAGAGAGTAAATAATGCCATGTAAAGTTTCTTGAGAACATTAACTTTAGCCGTTCGGAGTTAGCATAAAATGTGTAGGTCCAGTTGTCGGTTAATTGTGTGCAAACATTTAATAACACACACAACACAATTGATGTTAAGAAGCTCGGTCAAAGTCCTTTCAAGGGCTGAAATGGCCAATTTGGTTTTTTTCTTTTTTAAGGTTGGTAGGCAGATTACTATTTTGATAACTTTTCAAATAAATAATTATATTTGATTTGTATATTTAAAATTCATGATGCTCCCTGTTGTATTTTCTTTCGAAGTTGTGGCCAATTTGTTTTGAAATAAACGATATTGAAATGTACTTGGAGGATATATATTGTCGTCATAATCATTTTCCTTGGGTCCCATCAATTGTTCTGTATGCTAAAATGGGTTATCAGAATATTTGTATTCCATCAGTGTTAAATTGATTCCAGGACCTAAAGGATCTAAGGTCCATTAACTAACAAGGAGATTGCATTATTTAGGGTTACAGTCTTTAAGAAGTGGGTAACATCTCCTCTATAAATACCACGAAGATTCGTTCTGTAATTTAGCTTTGTAAGGCGAATGACATTTTGGTCGATTGTTTGGATATCGGCGTATAGCTGGATGGTATATAAACGATGAATATGGAACCACCATTTGTTTGGACATCAAGGATCTGACAAAACTTCTTGAAGAAAAAACTTTTTTACTAGAACATGAATTCTTTAAAAGTTTTGACACTCTATAAAGTAGCATTATGTGCAGTATCTGCAGTCACCATATATATTTTTAAACGAAGGCTTTGAAAGACTTTACTTTATGATGTCCATTAGCTTTTGTGCTTGCCAAAAACGTAACTTTAGCTTCATCTACGTTATAAATCTAATGCTCATTAGTTGTGTTGATGAGACGTTGTTGAATGGTTCGTCTGTTTTTTCAGGTTAAAGTTTTTCTCCGCATATTTTTACGAGTTAAATACCAAAACTCAATTTCAAGTATCCAGTCACATATTACTGGCATTACAGCCGCCTTTTAGTATTATTTTGCCAGAAATGAGAAACCCAATTCCTTGAAATTGTTTAAACTATGTCCACTTTTTCTTTAAAAGATGTTTGTATCTGATAGCTTTTTTAACTCATTTTACAAGGAAAAAACTTGACGTTTAGGTGTGGTTCACATTCAACATTGGCCTTTAAAATTTAACCACCCTTTATATTGAAAAAGTATGTTTAGGATATTTCATGGTCCGTGTTATAGCATTTATTCTCTAGAAGTCGTAAAAAAACACTGTCAGACGAACAATTTTAAAAAATGAATTTTTGTAAGAAAAAAGAGAAGTGTGCAAAGAAAGTTTTGTGGCTGGGTGCAAAATTTATTGAAAAATCGTCACTTTATGCATTCATTAATAGAACGTGCCTTAAAAAAATGTCAATTTTTAAAATTTAAATTAAAAGAGCGTACAAATTTTTCAAATCATGTGGCTTATATAGTTTTGTGAATAAGCCCTTCAGTGAAACTCCTTTTGTGAAACGAAAGTGATGATATACATTTCCCCGAAATACACCGATTTTGACTGATTTGAATATTTCAATGAATTTTACTATGATAAGAACTTCTAATTAAGAAGGTCATAAGTTCATTATTATTAAACTCAGTTAATATTGGTTTCTTCAGAAAACGTTGTGAATTCATTTTTTTAAATTCCTTATTTAAGTAAACGATTAAGATTGCATCTAATTTGCTTAGTCTAGAAATGTATTTTCAGGCCGATATTATTATTTTTATAAAAACAATTTTTTTAGAAATTCGTTTTTGAAGGTTTTCGAAGTTCAAATAAACATTTTCTATATTGTAGAACTATGCTTTCGACACACGGAGTACTGTCTGTTTTAGTCACGGTTTAACAAGAGCTGCAAGGAAAGTAGTTAATTGTTTTAACATGAAGTCGTGCATGATAAAAAATTGAAAAAAAATGTTAATTAACAAATGTGGATGACGCTTTTGCAGTTGGTCTATAACAATTGCAAACTTGGTCTTGAGTATGAAACGTCTCAAAATAAGAGTTAGAAGTTTAGGAATCAAGTAACGTCGAAAGCTTATTCAATAAAGAAAGCTCTATTTGTGGAGACCAATTTTGTTGTTGGCTTGGAATAATACGAGCTTATTATAGGCGGTCTTTAAATAAAATATGAGCAAAAAACAAATATAAAAACAGTGATCGGGTGCAAAAAATAAATATTTTAATGTGAATTTCAAGAGTTAAAGAAGGCGATATCTGAATATTTTTTCAGTGTAGACTGTAGGAAGTGTTTTCAATCTGAATCTTGAACAGTGTCATAGCAATAACTTTTAACTTAATCTAGAATCAATTAAAAAAAGATTGTTAAAAAGCTGTGTAACAACCACACACATATTCCATTTAATTCTCATGAGAGACAATTACGCAATTCCATAACAACGGAGAATTTGTTATGGTTAAAAATTGCTCTTGTTTCCTAGTCTTGCTCTGGACCAAGGTATATTTATAAGGTAGGCTACGTATTATGACAACTAAAAATAAGCATGCGAGTATTGCAGATGCGAAAAAATTTTGGTTGCAAGTTTTGTACTTTTTTTTTGTTTTTTTAAAAAAGTTTGTTTTTGAAACAAAAGGTACAAATGCGGATGATTGCGTACGTTTACATACTTCTCATAAGACGGTATTAAAATTTCAGAGAGGAGATAAAATAATAATACTTCAAAACTTGAATTGAGCATATTTGTCAAAAAGTACAGAAACGGTTTAAAATCAGTTTCCAGCACAACAGTTATTTTTAGAAAAGAATAAAATTTAAGTGCTTCACTTAAAACACTTCCGTTTCCGTTAATTTATGTAGCTTTACCTAATTTTATTAATTTGCGAAACAATTGAATACATTTTTTTCACAATACAACACAACAATTTAATTTTATCACTCTGATAATCAGGAGTTTAAAGCTCAAGATTCCTGCTTGGAGAAATTTTTCAAGTAAAATTGGATTAATAGAGAGTAGCAAACAGCGACATTTTGCTTGTTCTTCTTCTCTTTCGTGCTCAAAGTGTTACATCAATTTGACTCCGCGTTTATTTCTCCGTATGTTGCATACGTGGTTAAAGAAGTTTGACTTTAAAAATAAGTTTTGTTGATATCACTACTTTTTCAATACTAAAAATAGCATCCCTTGTTCAATACTAAAAACTTTTTTAATACTGAAAATATCATCCCTTCACAAATAAGCATGCAAGAAATACAATTTGAAGGGAAGTGTCAAATACGTAGCTTACCTTATAAATATGCCCTGGCTCTGGACTAGTTAAACTTTTTTTATGATTAGGTGTACACTTAAAGATAAGTTTTAAGGAAAAAACGGTCAAAAAGAAGTTTCATTAGTTATGGTATTCTTGGATTTTCGAAATGAGTTTTTGTTGCAAGCTCAAACCTAAACTCAGAAAAAAACACATATCTTTCTTCGATAAAAAATTTCTCTATTTTCGATAAAAGCAATATTCTATTTTGCAAATAAAATTTTCTTCAATTAGAATAAATTTTTACATTTTCGAAAAAAATATTTCTTCATTTGTGTGAAATGCATGATATAATTACTCTAAGATAGTACTGACGTTTCTGTTGGAAAAGGAGTTTTGTCAAAAAATATAACAATATAGAGAGCGCTCACAATCCATCATAGCATACAATTAATTTTCTCTGGTCACATTCAGCGTACCCAACAGTTGGCAACTGTTAAGTCAAAACTTGATGCACATAAATATGAAGTTGCGCATTTAAAATGCATTTAAAAATAGAACATTTTTTTATTTGTCAGTAAAATTTCCATTGGTATTTGATACAAAGCTTAACATTTCAAAACATTGACAACTTTTATGAAACTTCAATACCGATAACAGCGCTCCCCAATGTGTTGCTGTCACAACAGTGGACACAGCTGAATGTGGCCAACGCATATATTAACGAACAGCTGTTTTTGACAAGAGTTCGTTTACTTATAGCTGAGAGAATCAACATTTGTCAACACTACCTGGTAAAATTATTCTATCATGTGTGAAATGGAAATATTTCAATGATAAATATTTTTCTCTCACAAAAAAAATTCTTATTTATAGAGAAACATTTATTGAAAATGAGAAATTTTTCTTGTATTTTGATCTCAAAAATAAAAAATTTTTTTCTCTAGAAATGATATATTTTTATATATTTCACTATTTCATACCATTTTATCATTTTTAGAGAATTTTTTGGTTTAACATTTAGAGAAAAGCATTCTCTGGAGCAAAGTCTGTACCATTTTTCTCTTTATGAAATATTATGTCTTTGTTATCATATTCCGAGAAACTTTTTTCTGAGTGTATTGATGAGCATTTAAAAGCCAAGGCCCGAAATTTTGACATTGGTAAGGAGTTATTTAAAGGACATTAAATTTGCATTTCGAGGGTTTATGCAGCAGAAAGAAGCAGCACAAATTAAGCCGATCTATGCAGAAACTTGAAATTTAAATTGTAATCTCTTAATATTCAGCTCAGAGAGAAGGCTCAAGATGAGTTGTTAAGCTTTGATTTCGCTTTTACTCTTCACTCCATTTATTTTAAGTTCAAAGTCATTGTTGAAACAATAGATAATTTTTTATTTTATTACTTTGTTGATAACAAAACCAAGTTTTTCAATTTTATTGTGAATATTCTCATTGAAAATAGGAATCACTTACTTTTTGCTACACGTGAAATTTATAGAGAGTAAAAATAAAATATTTGGGAAAAACTTTGTTAAGCTTCGATAACCTTTTCATCTGTTTGTTTTGAAATTTCAGATTAGGAAGTCGAGAGCTTGTCTGAGACGAAGGTAAAATCAAAATCTTTGTCAACTTCCGAAACAGTTTAGTTTTGAGTGCGTCAGGCAACAAATTAAATCGTCACTAAATGTTCAATTATGTTCGATCCACTGAAGTTAACGGTGCTTATTATTTTAATACAAATTGTACAAGTATGGCCTATACCATACGGCAAGACGGACTTTTATACTCAAAACGCACATGATGTCATGCGTTTGGCCAAGTCTGCTGAAATGATGAACTACATGAATGTGTCGTCGAGTCCATGTGAGGATTTCTATCGTTTCGCTTGTGGAAACTGGCCAATTATCAATCCAGCCAACAAGGAATATCAGACAGGTATCTTCAGTGTTCTAACCAAGGCCTATGATCGTCGGCTACAGCGTTTATTGAGCGCTGCAAAGCGTAGTGATGAGAGCTCTATGGAGCGCAAAGTCAAGTATTTCTATGAATCTTGTATGAATCGGGAGACAAGCCAAGCTGGCTATCGCGAAAAGCTGTTCGGTGTGTTGGAAGAATTTGGTGGCATGCCAATGCTAAACAAAACTGGCTGGCAGGAGCAAAAGTTCGACTGGTTGGAGACAATAGCTTTAGTTTTACGACGCTATGGCATACAAATAATTGTGAGCGCCGAAGCTCGTGCTGATTTGACAAATAACAAAGTGAATCGCTTATATATAGGCCAAAATGATGAATTTTCCTCCAGCAAGGCCAGCGAGTATTATGCACAACTGATGATTGTCTGGCAAATGGATCTGCAGAAAAGTCTTGGTGTATCATCAAAGTTGGCTGCGCAGACTGCAGCTGAAATGGCAAACTTTGAGCGGAAACTGGCACAAGGTATGTTGGATCCATTTGAAGGACTGGGCATAGAGGATAAAACTCGTTTACGTCTGCTCGAGGATATGACGGAGGCCTATAGGCCTACGCTGGACTTTGTACGTTTTGTGCGGCTTTGGCTTGGTTACGAGTATCGCTTACCAGTCTATGAATATGTAGAGAGCTATCAGTGGCATCTTAACAAAATTATGCAAGAAACGCCTAAGCATGTTGTGGCCAATTATATTATGTGGATGCTTTTGCAGGAGTTTCGCTTAGAGATGGAGAATTCGATGGAGAAACAACGCAAACAGTGCATTGAAAAAACAAAACGTTTCTTTGTAAAATACTTGGACAAGATGGTCTACCAAGACTTGCTGTCGGAGACAAATGCCTCAAGCATACCAACTGAAGTTGAGAGCTTGTGGACAGAGTTAAAGCAATCCTTTGCACTGGCCTTGCAATCGAATGTTACAATCTGGATGACTAACGCCACCAAAGAAAATGCTCTCGCCAAACTGTCCAGCATGTCCATGCAAATCAATAGTTATGAGCACGAAGACTTTGAAAGTGAATTTGGTGGTCTAGTCATCAGCACGGATAACTATTTTCAGAATGTTGTTCGCATCTTAGAACTGGAAGGGCGCAACAAACGTCACAAAATACAGAAGCCACCCAAGTTTGAGGAGGGTCGCACACTCTCCTATACACCCGCCTATATGCCCGAGCTTAACAAAGTTTCCATACCAGTCTCATTTTTGCAGCCACGTTATCTCTGGGATGATTCCTATCCACACGCGCTAAAGTTTGCCACAGTCGGCTATATTGTTGCCCATGAGCTCATACACGGCTTCGATGAGACAATACGCAAATACGATGCCCACGGTAACCTCAACAATTGGTGGGATAAAATCTCCAGTGATGGCTTTGTCAAACGCAAGGAATGTCTGCGTCAGCAATATGGCGAATTCAAATATTTTGGCAAAAAACTGCGAGTCATCAATAGTCAGGACGAGAACATTGCCGACAATGCAGGACTACGTATTGCTTATTACGCCTATAGAAGATGGTTGTACTCAAATGCTGGCAATATGACGGTGATACAGCATGAAAGACTGCCAAACATGAATTACACACCGAAACAGCTGTTCTTTATCGCTGTCGCTCAGGTATGGTGCACCGACATCAAACAACTTTATCGTCAGCTATTGTTGACAACGGATGTACATGCACCGGAAGAAGTACGTGTCATTGGCATGCTATCCAACTTTGATGAGTTTTCAAAAGCTTTTCAATGTGCACGTGGTGAAAAAATGAATCCGCGCAAAAAATGTATACTTTATTGAGAGAAGATGTGTTGCATTCGAATTACGTAGAAGTTCGTGTTATTTATTCTAGAAATATGTAATTTATTTATAGTGAAGTTATGTAATACAAGTACAAGAACTAGATCTTAAGAGAATTTAAATTGTATTTTAATAAAAAATAAAACCATGCTTAACGTAATTAATTCAATTCTTTGATTGAATTTGACTTTCAAAACAATCAAAATCAACCATAGTAACTGTTATCATATTGACTTATGAGTATTTTTTGTTTGTGTATCACCAACATTGATTCTTACTGAAATATTAGCACAGTGATGAATAAATAGGTGAGTCCAATTTCGAATTTGACAATCAATTTTAATACAGCTTCACAATAAAATAAAGCCATTCCAAAGCTAATGCCAGCCAACATAAACAGTTTAAGCTACATTTAGCAAAAATGTGCAAATAATGGCGACAATAAATTTCACAACGTAAGTCTGTTAGGCGTTGATGTGGTTGCACAGACGTGATTGCAAATAAAACATGTTAATATAATGTTGAAATAAACAGAGTTTGTTTATGAGTTTGAAAAAAATCGTGGTGTATCGTCAAAGTTGGCTTCAAGCGGAATCTGGCACAAGATATGTTATATCCATTTGAAGGACTGGGCATAGAGGATAAAAGGAGGATAATCTCTATGAATGAATTTAAGAAATTGAAGCTGAAATGCTGGACAACTTTTGTGAATAAACTAAAGCTTTTTCGCAGTCATACGAGCTCGTTTTTATTGCAAAATAGCTCGAAACACCTCCTATAATGTTGTCTTATATACAAAAGAAATCCATTAATACTTCTTTTAAGGTACGATTTCTTATACCGGCTCATACTTATGATTGAATTCTTTCATTAAAGGCATAATTTTTGCATCATAGTTGAAATGATGGAAAGATAAAAGGCCAACTCAGATTCAGTTAATATTACATCTTTTGAAATTGGGACAGCATTAAAGATTTAATTTATAATTTAATTTTTGTAGAAATTTCAACTATTACAACTATTTATCTCAGTAAAAAAACAAGTCAAAAATTGGGCACCAGTTTTGAACTAATCATATGAGAACTACTTCTGGAGGAAAATAGCTTGTGGCTTCAACTGCCTTTTCGAATATTTTTTGATAATTGATATTTAATATTTTGAATTCGGTGGCACAAGTTTCAAATCTCAAATTTGTTAAATTTTTGCCAGGGTCATTTACACAAGTCGAAAAAATTAGCCAGAAATCAGATACTATTTTTCTGGTAAACACGACGTTTTTGTCTTTTTTTTTTGAGATGTAGTACCGCGATTTTTATGCAAAAAAATATACATGACATCTTAAACTACTAATCTTCATCTTTCAAATAACGTCTCGTCAACTTGACACGCAGAAAAAAAATATATTTACCACAAACATAATGGGAGAGGAAACTATTATGTTAGAAAACTTAATAAGAGCAAACAAGATTATTTTCACTAGAAACAAGTTCCTATTTTACGGTTACCATAAATAATATATTGTGTTCACTAGCAACTATGATAATTTGATGCAACAAATATATTATGTTTGCGGTGACCAGTTTTGAGGCAACTTAGTTCATAGTTAGCTAAGTATACAATTAGAGCGTGAGCAAAATTTTTAATTTCGTGGCTCAGTTGGTTAAGCGCTTGTTAATTTGATTTGAATTTTAATATCCCAGGTTCAATTCTCAAGCCAAACCGAGCTCTAATTTAATTTTGTTCTTAATTAAATTTATACCAGCAAATAATTTAAGGAAAAATTGCATATCATTACAATTGACCAATTTGACATAGACGGGATTTGAACGCGGACCGTCGTTCATCGTAGTCCAACACACTAACCATCATGCCAATCGCCTGATGGCGTGTATGCGAACAAAATTCAAACAAAACAAGCAAACCGAACACGAATATTGCATGAACATATAATGTTGTATGTGATCATGTTGTATGTTTTTGACAAATACAATATGCTCATGGCAAAAAAATGTACTGTTTTTGTTGCAAACATATTGCGGCTATGTTTTCAACAAAAATATTTTCTTATCACATCTATCAAAATATACTTCCTGTTATAAGAAGCAAACATTGAAATGATTGTCACAAGAATAGCGACATGAATTACAAACAAAGTATGGTCAGAATTGTAAGATATTTTTACAGTAAAAAGAAATATGTTTGCTATAATCAAAATCGAAAATGTCATTTTTCTGCGTGCAGACACTGTTCTAAAGGCGCAGCACACTCTTGCTTATATACCGACTCTACTCCTTTTCGGTAGGGCGTAACCTTGATTTCTGCGGCCCAGACCGTTTATGCGTACATCAAAATTGAACGCACGCCGCACATTGGGAGAAATATAGGCAAAATAACCCTCGCATCCAGGGTTATTCCAAAGTTACGGGGCTTACTTAATTTTTCTACTTTTTGTAATTTGAACAAATCCAACATGTGAAAAACACACTTTGCAAGTAATATGATCCTAAGCATTGGTCTCTATGGTTCAGTGGCGTAGCGAGGGGGGGCAGGGGTGTCATCATGCCCCGGGCGCCACTCGCAGAGGGGCGCCAAATCATTCTCAGGACAAACAAAATTTTGCAACAAAATTTGTTTTAATAATTAATTCAATAATTAAGTTAGCCAACTGTAGAGTACAATGCTATGATAATGCTGCTCTTATGTCAAATCACATATCTGGCATTCAACAAAAAATAATAAAAAACTAGTAAGGTATATCTTCGACTTGGCCGAAGTTAAAATACCCCCACGGCCGATTCTTAAGGGTGGAAGAATATTAAATTGGAGTGCTTTTTGTGTGAGATTTTGAGAGATATTATTATTTTTATGTGTCTAAAAAACATACATATCAAATTGTTTTCCTGCAGCTTAAATATAAGCCTTTTTATAAAGTTTTAAATTTTGGGGTTGTATGGGAGGTGGGCGTGTTAGTGGGTGGATGACGCCCATTTTTCTAGCATATCTCAGTTTCAACATAGAATACACAAATACCGAGTTTCTGTCTTATAGCTTTAATATTAGCCTCTTTATAGATTTTTCAATTTTGGGGTTGTATGGGAGGTGGGCGTGTTAATGGGTGGATGACGCCCAATTTTATAACACACCTTAGTTTTGACATTAATTACAAAAATACCGAGTTTCCATCTTGTAACTTTGATATTAGCCTCTTTATAGATTTTTCAATTTTGGGGTTGTATGGGAAGTGGGCGTGTATGTGGGTGAATGACGCCCAATTTTATAACACACCTCAGTTTTGACATTGAATACACAAGTACCGAGTTTCCGTCTTATAACTTTAATATTAGCCTCTTTATAGATTTTTAAATTTTGGGGTTGTATGGGAGGTGGGCGTGTTAGTGTGTGGATGACGCCCATTTTTATAACACACCTCAGTTTTGACACTAAATACACAAATACCGAGTTTCCGTCTTGTAACTTTAATATTAGCCTCTTTATAGATTTTTCAATTTTGGGGTTGTATGGGAGGTGGGCGTGTTAGTAGGTGAATGACGCCCATTTTTCTAACACACCTCAGTTTTGACATTAAATACACAAATACCGAGTTTCAGTTTTGTAACTTTAATATTAGCCTCTTTATAGATTTTTCAATTTTGGGGTTGTATGGGAGGTGGGCGTGTTAGTGAGTGGATGACGCCCATTTTTCTAAGACTTCTCAGTTTTGACATAGAATACACATATACCAAATTTCAGTATTGTAGCTTTAATAATAGCTTCTTTGTAGAGTTTGCAATTTTTGGGTTGTATGGGAGGTAGGCGTGGTTTTCATCCGATTTAGCCCATTCTCGAACTTGACCTTAGTTTTTTTAAAAAAAGCTTAAATATCGAATTTCATTACGATAGCTTCAAAATTGCGGCTGTAATCGTGTCGACAGACAGACGGACAGACGGACAGACAGACGGACATGGCTAAATCAACTCGGGTGGTGATGCTGATCAAGAATATATATACTTTTCTATACCTACCACGCCTCCTTGTGGGCGTTACACACGTCGTGACAAAATTAATATACGCCTTACGCAGTACGCGTGGGGGTATAAAGATAATTACTTTTAAAATCACTTACTGCATCACAAAGAAGTACACCAGCGATGAGAAAGACACGAGAAGCAATACAATTTTGTTTTGAAGAAAGTATTGATTCTCATGCCTTTTTCATCGTTGGTGTACTACAGAGTGTGATTCAGAATAATTTTAATAATTGGAATAATGATCTCTCCTCGGGAATCGGAAAAGGGAGTTTTCATTTTTACGATAGCAGATAAAAATATCAAATTTTTTTATACACTCATGAATATTGACGGTTGATGAAGAAAATCGCAATAAAAAGTTCCAAAATGTTTTTGAACCTTATCTTAAAAATGAAAAATTCTCTTTCCGATTCCCCGGGTAAAATCATTCAGAATTGGGCTCATTGGGCTACCATCACATGGAAAGATTTTCGTTGATGAAATATGAGACCGCCTGTTAATAACGCCTTCATAACGCTCTCCTCTTGCTATTAATAATTTGTCTTCACCGTAAGCGGCTTGAATAAGCATTTTCATATATACTTTATTAAATCTTAATTTAAGCAATGAAATAATTAAAAAGGTTTAATTAATAACAAATTACTTATGTTTAACAAATACACAGAATATACACAGAACTTAAGAACACAGAACTCAGCTTCTCCAACGCAATTAACACTTTGACAATGTATTTCATTCAACAACATTGCCAAATTTCAAAGGACGTTGCCAAACTTCCAAACTTTTGTTTAAAATTTCGAACATTTAGTGTTTAGATGCAAACAAATTTTTTTTGAGGCTTAAATTTTTCTCATTTCTCTCAATTGTTGTAAATATTTTACATTTAGATGCAAACAAATATTGTTTAGAGTCTGAAATAATAAGCATACTGCTCTCTTTTTTCTCTTTTAATGTTAAACAAAGTATGTTCGGATTCGAACAAGATTTATTTGCAACAATATTTCAGAACATATTTCGTTTGTATCTGAACAAATTGTTGCTAAAACCAAAGAGTGAATACAGAAAAAGTTTGTTGAAACTAAACATAACATATTTTTAATGAACTTTTTCTGCAAACTCTCTCTCAATTTAGGTGTCACAAAGATATTATCTTCCAGTCTGAACAAATTTTTGATATGTAATTTTAAATAGAACATTATTTGCAACATCATCCACAAACATATTTTGTTTGCCTCCAAACAAGTTAAAAGCCTCGATTTTTCGCCGTGTAAACACCGCCATTAGTAACTATTAGATAGTGCTAATAGCAACACCACAAGAGCCTCCACTTCTTCAAGATGTTTAGCTGTTAACAACATTTTTTCTTTATAAGCTTACTCTAGTTTTGTGATTATGGTATGGGATTTAAATCACAGGCAATATTAAATAAAACAGCTTGTTAAAAGCAATTAGTTTTAAATACATAGTTTTTCCCAAAAAAAAGTGGTTCATAAGAAATCTTGTATTAATTATGCGAAAACTCATTAACTCAATTAATTATATCCAGCAAAAGTTCACGCACCCAATTTTCACACTCAATGGCTGTCTGTAAAGACAACGTTAAACGATGAATAATTAAAATGTAATTAAATTTTCCATAACAATAATAACTTAACCTGACACTGACAGCAGCTGCACAAGGAGGATGCGTAGAAGTATGAAGAAACACTAACTAACCACAAAAGAGTCACACTACAGGTGCATTTAATAACACTGGTAGCAATGATGGTGGCGGTGGTGGTGGCAGCATCATCATTCACCTCTTTTAACTGTAAGCTAGAAACAGAGTTATTTCTTTGAGCTCTGTCAAAGATCAGGCAATTGAACTAATGACAAACACTCATCCATCCTCAGCATGGCAGTCAGTAAACTTGCTGGTCTTATTTTCTTATTTCATAAACATATGAAAGCCTTAGTTTGAATAGAACCTTAAGGCAAGACGTTTTAACATTAACTTGAGTGGCTAAAATTCAAAAACAAGGTCAAACTTTGATGGCATGTGGTCTCGAACTAAGAACTCGTGCGACAGCCTGGAGTGGCATTTAAACTAAATCATTTTTTGTTTTCAAGACATAATTCTAAAAAACTTGAATTAATAATAACATTTTTGAATAAATAAATAGCAGCATGTTAAGTGAAATCTTGTTTTGTTCAGACTATTTGTTTTGTTTGTATTTGTGCTGTTAGCCAACATATTGTTCTATGGTTTTTGTTATGTTAAGTCCACAATAGACACAAACACACAACAAGAAGGCAATTAATTAAGTAGATTTCATAAAAGCTTATTGTTCTTTTGTTAAAAAGCTATTAACTTAATTGACAATTAATTTTTAATGTATCGAATTAAGTAATTCACACGTTCGTTGACGAATGCTTCAGTATCACTCCAGATTTTCATTGTAATGTTAAAAATTATGGCATGACAAAATTTAAAATCAACTGCTATTCACTTAACTTTGTGTAGCCATAAGTTTTTATAATAATTATGTACTAGTATCGCCTGAAGTCGATAATTAAATAAATTTTTTATTTGCCTTTTTATACTTATATGCAGAATAAGCGAGATGGTTAAAATAAGTTCGAGGCTATAACTTGTAATTGATTGCTTAGTTCTAAAGCTAATTTCTTCAAAGAAACTATTTTTGAGTTTTATTAATTTTTTTAAAAAATAGAAAAACAACATTTAAAAAACTTTGGTTTTTGTAACCACCATAAAGAGGCGTGGTAAATTAAGCAATAACCGTCTGTCTGTCTGTGTGTGGACACGATTACAGACATAATTTTCAAGCTTTCGTTATGAAATTAGATTTTGAGCTACTTACTTAAAATCAAAGATCAAGTTCGAAAATGGTCATTCAGTCTACAATACTGAAAACTTGTAAAGGGGCTTATATTTAAGCTACAAAAATAATATTCGTAATGTGTGTAGCTTATAGCAAAACTAAATCGTTTTAGAAAAATGGGCGTCTTCCACCTACAAACATGCCCTAATCCCATTTAACCCTTTATAAACTGTATAAAAAAGCTTATTTTTGAGCCATAGGAACACAAATTAATACGTACTAGTAACCCTGTTGCCCGAATTCGAGCAATTCAATCAAAATATAATGTTGGAAACGCTATAGACGTTTAATATATGATATTCTATTCAAGAATCTTTTTTCCTCAATAACGATATATTCAGTATCAATAAAGATATAAAAAAAATCATTATCTGAATGCTTTGACTAAAAACGATATGGTCTGACACTAAATTTTGTAACTGTCAAAATACGAAGACGGACTTACACTAATATTACAACTGAGACAACATTTTAAATCATAAAAAATAACTAATATTAATAAAAACGAAGTCAAAAATAGATTCTAGACAAAAAATAATACTAAGATATAATTAAGAAATTAATAAAAAAATACTTACAGAACATTAAAAACATTAAAAAAATACTTACAGAAAAAAAGCCAAAAAACAAAAAAAAAATTTTAACACCGTTAAAATTTGACTGATTTATTTGCTCGAAAAGTGGAATTTTTGATTTTGGAACTGCATTTTTCGGACAATGACATTTGAGGAATGCGTAAAAGATAATTTTGCTAAAAAATTTTTAGTTTTGAAAAAAATTCAAATTTGACCAATTCATAAGCTCTTCTTCAAACAAAATTTCAAACCGATTAAATAGCGGATTTTTATATAAAAATTTTATTTCTGTTTTAAAAGGTTGGGTACCCCCTGAAGCGAAATCACAATTTTTAAAAGTGGTTTGCACATCTACAGCCTAAACCTGATTTAATGACATCTGAATCAATAAAATCGGTCCATTGGTCTGGGAGGAGTTGAAGTCACAAAAAAACCTTTGCCTATTAATTATATAGATAGATAGGCAGGATGATAAAAACAGATTCGTGGCTATAACTTTTAATTGGTTGTAGCTATAATGGAATTTTTTTCAAATATATTGTTTTTGAAGCTTGTTGAAGATTTATAAAATATAAGAACAACATTTAAAAAAAAAATTTCGAGCAAAAAACCATAGGGGGTAGCCTTGTTTTTTCGATGACACATAGTATTTATAAATTTTTCTGTCAAACAAAAACAAATTCATCTTAAATAAACTTAATATAATGAAAGAAAATCAAAAATGAAAATTTTAAATTTTTTTTATTTTTACAACAAAAACAATTTTTAATACATTTTTTGAGAAAACATACATTTTATTGAACTCTTTTTAAAAGCAATGATTAAAATATAAAGAATACAGTTACGGTAAAAACTTTGTAATTATTTTAAAGTCAATTAATTGCAATTAAATACAAAAAAAAAAAAAATGGAATTTTTTAAAAAGTGGCAGAGATATTCGCTTCCAAATATAGAACTTTAAATTTCAGACAGTTTTTTTTCTCTCTGTCTTGGCGTTTGATAAAAATACACGTTGAACAACTGAAGACAATATTAAGAAAATTCATTAAAAATACATTTGGCAAGATAATAACCGTAATTGCCAACACATTTCAAAGAAAATGAAACAAACATTTAGAAACACAAAAAAAAAAAAATTTGAAAACCGTTAAAATTTGACTGAGTTGTTTGCTCGGAAAGTGGAAATGTTGATTTTGGAACTGCATTTTTCGGACAATTGACTGACATTTGAGCAATGCATAAAAGATAATTTTGGTTAAAAATTTTTAGTTTTGTAAAAAATTCAAATTCGATCAATTCATAAGCTCTTCTCAAACTAAATTTCAATTCGATAAAATAACGGATTTTTGTACAAAAATTTTATTTCTGTTTTAAAAGGTTGGGAACCCCCTGAAGTGAAATCACAATAATTTAATGTGGTTTGCACATATACAGCTTAAACCTGATTTAATGACATCTGAATCGATAAAATCGGTCCATTGGTCTGGGAGGAGTTGAAGTCACAAAAAAAACCTTAGCCTATTAATTATACAGATATGCAGTTATTCTGCGAGATGGTTAAAATAAGTTCGAGACTACAACTTTTAATTGATTGGTAAGTTCTTAAGCTTATTCCTTCAAAGAAACTATTTTTGAATTTTATTAATTTTTTTTAAAAAGTAGAAAAACAACATTTAAAAATAGTAATTTTTTCAAAACAATTATAGCCTTTATATGTGTAACACCCATGAGGAGGAGTGGTAGGTGTAGAAAATTATGTATCGTCGCTGCGCCTAAAAAATCAGGCATGTAATGCAGAGGACAAATCAGTTTTTTTGCTCTCCTGAAAATTTGTCGAAAAGCACATAACTGATTTTTGAGGCTCAGCGACGATATATTCTTGATCAGCATAACCACCTGAGTTGATTTAGTCATGTCCGTCTGTCTGTCTGTCTGTCTGTCTGTCTGTCTGTCTATCTGTCGACACGATTACAGAGGTAATTTTCAAATTGGTCATGGTATTGGTATTGGTATAAGTAAGAAATTTAACATTTAAGCAGATATGTGGGTATGCGTTCTGTGAAAAATAAAAAGTTACAAGCAAAACTCATTTTTTTCTTACCAAAAAGGACTTTCAGAAGAATCAAAATTGCTTCGGCGGTTTTTCTCCGATTTGAAAAAAAAAAGTATGCAGAAATCATTTTAATGAGTTCCTTTCACTTTTGAGACCCCGACCGGTTGACATTTTTTTTATCCATATAAGAATGATCCAGCCTAGTGTGTAGCTTATATCAACTAAATCGTGTTAAAAAAATGAGCGTCATTCATCCAGAAACACGCCCACCTCCCATTTAACCCTTTATAAAATGTATAAAAAGGCTTATTTTCGAACCGCAGGAACACAATTTAATATGTATGTATTTTAGACGTCATCAACGTAGTAAAATCTTTAAAAATCTCATAGAAAAGAGCTACTTCCCGATCGGTGACTCAATTTTCGCATCAACAACCGACGTTAATTGTCTGCGTGTGAAAGAACCTGGGCATTCTTGATGAAAGATTTATTCGTTTTTTATATTAAGATTGCGATTTACAAATTATCGGCAATCAAGTACAAAAAAACTACTGGGCTACGCGAAAACTCGCTATTTGGTACTTGGTACAGCGATTGCATGAATTCTCAAATTGTGGGAGCCGCAGATTCTTTTTGAGAGAAAAAAAAATTGTCCGGCTGTTCTCGATCAACTCTTCGAACCTGCTTCATCGAAATTGTGTGACGATGTTTTTCTCACCACTTGGACGCACTGCGCGCCAACATTTTGCTTCAAAAAGTCGAAAAACATTTAGAACCGGAGAAGGCAGCAGAGTTAAACAAAGTCGTCACAAGTAGCGAAGAATTCGACAAGGAATCCTTCGAAGATTACTCCATTCAATTCTAATTTTTTAGTAATTTTTCGACTACTTTGCGCTTTTTGGCACCGGCCGAGCGCGTTTTCGCGTTGGCAAAGAAAATCTGGAAGCAAGAGTCATCAGTGTTATTTTATAAGTTAAATGCAACATGGATTGGAATGGAACCGATTTCTTCAAAATCTTGAAAACGTATCCAGACTTGTTGCTAAAATTTTCGTCTCAACACAAATATTCATTCAAACAACCAACTACTGTCGATGTAAGCCCGATGTCACTGAAGTTCGCTGACTTGAACTCAGATACTGATTTCATAATAGATGTGAGGGTAAAAAAGGGGTTTTAAAAAGCTCAGGAATTATCGTAAAACGTGTTTTCATAATAAATACCCTACAGGTATTCTTTGTTATATATATCGTTCTTATACATCTGATGAAAAATAAACGAACTTGACTTAAGAAAATTATTTATTGAAAACTTCTAATTTTTGTTTTTATTGTAGGTACCATTATTAACTTAAATAAAAAATATTCATAATTTAAGACTTATGAAGTGAACTCGATTATTGAAATACGATAATCAGTAAACATCAATCACGATAGTATTGTTGTAAATTAGTTAAATGTGGAAGCAAACCATACAAATTTTACGACTGTTAGAATCACTTCATACTTTTCAATACTTTTTAAATTAACTACTTAAAAACTTACTACTTTTCTTCATACAAAACTACCCATAAAAAAATGCATCAAATTTTGTTACAGTTAAACAGGCACAGCATAGCATATGACCACAATTATTATGTTTAAGGCATATTTTAAGAAGTTTTTGGTGCTTATTTTTTAATTAACTCCTATATTTAGTGTTACTAAAATTAATGTTAACTTTTGAATACCGAAACATGTGTTACGAGAATCCATTGATTGAAATCTATAACATTTTAAGTGTTGCATTGTGTAATTTACGTTTGTAAAACTATTTTAATGTACATTTTATATAATGTTGTTACATACATATATTTGGCCTTGCTTATGCCAGCAACACTCACACTACAACTACTCACCGAAACTTTGGCTGACCCAAATTCCGACCATGTCCAGTTTCAGCAAACGGTAATAACAGGTTTCACCTTTTTCAATATTCATGAATAGATGATAAATGAAGCTGCCGCACCACGGTGCCACTGAGCCAAAAACATGGCAAAAGGATAAAAAACGATATTCTCGCTCCCAAGGCATTAGGCCAGGCACAATAGCCAATATATAGACGATTGGTAGGGCTGCAAATGAAAATAAGAGATAATATATAAGAAAAATGCATTCATTAGAGGAAAAAGAAAAATAAAATATAAATTAAAAATCATTTTACCAAATTAATTTAATATTGACTAGAGGAGCAATTCACTTTTTAGGCAAAAACGTCTGTTTAATTTGTAAAGGTATTTTATGAAAATTGTTGTAATATTATTTAATGCACGTTAAATTCTTGTAAATGCTCAACATTGAAGCATCAATCAATGTTTGTTGTTGCAAATTTTTCACCCATATTTAATTTTTAATATAAATGATGCCTTTTAAAAAATTTATAACTCCAACTTTGCATTCGCTGTTGTGGCAGTTTAATCAGTAAAAGTTTTTAATTGAATAAATTTTGGATGACTAATTCAGGGTGTTGGCAACAAAAAAAAAAAAATTAATGACCGCCTGAGGAGTTTCCTTTCCTTTCCTTTCCTTCTTCCAAACCGATCAGCTTTGTCAAAAACATACAATAGCTTGTTGAACGCGTGTAAATTACTTTCTTAGGAAATCTCTTTGAAATGTTAACATGTAGGTAGGTACCTACATGCTATGCAAATTATCTGCTTTGTACTCATAATTTTGGAATTTACTTACAAGGAAAGGTCCCCAGGTGACAGTCTCCGATTTAAATGATTTTCGGATATGTGATAGAAGACAAAAATCTAAGGTCGACATATTTTTTTATACGTGCTCAATCGATTAACACAATACGTTTCAGACAATATTTATTAAAGCACATTAATGCAGGGTAAAATTCAAAATTTTGAATTAAAAAATAATTGATAAAAAATTGCATTGAGTGGTACTTTTTTACAGATCTATCAAATATATAATGTTTTTTTAAAAAAACCATATCAAAACTAATTTAAGCCGAAATGCACTTTAAAGGAGCTGGACTTATTTAAAAATTAATGTTTTTTATAATAAAATTTAAATAAAAAAAATTATTTTCATATCTGATGATTCACAAACTTGAGGTTTTGAAATTAGAAGAAGATTTTTATGATTTTTCCTGCTAAAAATCAAAAAAATTTTTTTAAAGAAAAATGAGAAAATACATTCCATTTCTTTTGCATATCGTAAAAATGTCCATATTTGACACTTTGAATGATTTAAACTATTGTTTACTGGTGCGATGAGACTTACAAGGAAAAGCACACATTTTGTATGGAAGCCCTATTAAATGTCAACTTTTCCGATAAAATATTTAAACATGAGAATAGGCCATAAAAAAATAAAATTTTTGATACCCATATTGGATACTTTTAATGTAATGAAATTTTTTCTTTAAGGAAAATAAATGCATTTCAATAAAACAAAAATTTTATTATAAATAGTAACAAATTAAAAAAAAAACAAAAAAATGTAAGTGTACAAATTGCTTTAAATTTAACATAAATTAATATGAAATAATTGCATCTACATACTTCTTTGATATCGACTAAAAATTACTTAAAATTACAACAACAAAATTACAACAACATTTTCTTATGAAAAATTGATGCCATCGTGTTTTGTAAGAGCTTTCGTTTGGTACCAAATTTGTAAAAGTTTTCATGGAAAATAGCGAAGTTTTGACAAAAAAACGAAATTTTCGCTGATTTTTGAACGCGTGTTTGAAAACCTAAACCATCGATTGAGCACGTGTAAAAAAATACGTCGACCTTAGATTTTTGTCTTCTATCACATATCCGAAAATCTTTCAAATCAGAGACTGTCACCTGGGGACCTTTCCTTGTTAGTAACATTAGCAAAGTTATAAAATGAAGAACACACTCAAAGCATGATACAAGATTAAGTCTAAAACAAACATTTTTCCAAAATTTTTTGAAGTGAAACTTCTTTGGCGGCGAGTGAAATTTCAAGGTCCTTTTTCGTGACGCTAGGCTAACGTTTTCAATTCATATGAAAATTAAAAAAAAATTATTGCCGCTGCCGAGAATTGAACCCCAAACATCGTTGCTTATGAGCCGGAATCTATACGTTTACGCCACGAAGGCACATGATAAATAGCCAAACAAAATGTAATTAAAACTGAACGCGTAACATACTGAAAATAACATAATTAACATTTACATGAGATTAACATTAACATTACATTATTAACATAACCGTAACATTAATTTTCATCCTACAAGAATACTCGGAAAAAAAATAGAATAATAGCTAAAACAGGAGAAGAACGCGTTCGTGAATATAGAGAGCGAATTAGAGCTCTTAAGAATACAGCCGCAGCTTGGTCTGCAACTAATGATGAAGGTAAGGTGATTGCAACAACGGCTGAGTTTCAAAATGCATTTTTACGAAACATCAGTGTATTTTGATGAATCTACAAAGAACCAATCCCCAAAAAGCACACTGATGCATCTCAACTAAATTTTAAAGCCAACCAAGTTGATGCATTCAACAATCAACGTTCGCTGCTTTATGAAGCCCTCTATCAACATAGCAATTATTATGATCAGGAAGCAGGAGGTAATAATGAACAAGATTTGCTCCTGCTTTTGGAGGCTCCTTCAAAGAGTAATATGCAAATGCAATCCAGCATTCAAAAAGTAACAATGTTGAGAAGACATTCGAAAGCAACTAAAACACCAACTGAACTAAAACAAGTACCGAAAATAACTGTTATTTTACAATTTTGAAATGAACAAAATTGTCGTAAGAATTTTTCAAATATACCATTATGTTACAAATGTCCTCAGCCTCACGAGTATTAAGTCGCTTTTAAATTTGAAACTGATTAAAAATTAATTTCTTGCCTAGTATATTTCGAGGAAAAATAAAGGTTACTTTTGACTTTTATTTTATCGGTCAAAAATAGCAGTTATTTTGTGACTTTAATTTTTTCGGTCAAAAATATCAAGCAATTTGTGTTTTCTTAAAGGCCTCTTTACAGATTAAACTGTTGACAACATGTGTAAAATGTCTCACCTATGAGATGAAAATAATAATATCAACATTTTTTTATCGGTAAAATGACTTGAACAAATATAAATTACCTGATATTTTTGACCGAAAAATAAACGGCAGAAAATAACTGTTATTTTTGTCCAAAAAACTATAAGGCACAAAAAACTGTTATTTTTGTCGGAAAAATAAAAATTAAGTGATAAAAGTTTATATGTGACACTTTCGACAAAAAACATATTCGGTACGGTCCCTGACTGCAAATATTGAATCAACAAATTATTATTCCATTTCGTATTGATTGAATTTCTTTTCAGATACTTTCTCTGTCTATTTTACACTAAAATCTCTCTTATGCCTTACTGTTAAAGAAGTTTCACTTCTGCCACGTGTACGTTGCTACACGCGAGTTTTTTTTATTATTGTAGAGAATTGAACAAATTACAAGAAAAAAATTCAAAAAAATATATTTTTCACTCCAACATGGTTTAATAAAGCTCCAAACTAATGCAGAGAAAAAAAGGGGCCCCGTGGTTGCAGCGCTGGGATTCGCAAAAATTGTCCGATCTGGAAAAAAATAACTTTTTAAATCTTAACAAAATTAGTTATCGTATGACAGGAGATTTTTTTTTTAATTTTTTTTTAATTTTTGGTGATGTTCCAAATTTGAAAGTGTGTTTTTTGGAAAAAAATATTGACTTTAAAAATTCATAATAAATCGAAAAAAAATTTAAAAAAGATAGCGAATCAAGTTTAAAAAAATTATATACAAAAAAAAAAAATTTGTTAAAAAAATGAACCCGCAACCAGCACGCAAAAAACATGGTTTCGAGATATACGCGTTCAAAGTTTGTGAACAAAGAAAAATGCAAGGAAAAACAAGTAAAGAAAGTCTAAAGTCGGTCTATCCCGACTATGAAATACCCTAAACCTACTTTTCAAAAACAAAAAAATTTATATTGAAAATGGGCGTTTCCGTGGGCGGATGACTCCCACGGGAAAAATTTTTTTTTTTGGACCACCGGAAAAACAGCCAAAATGGTCTTTTTTGCATAACTTAAGCATTACATGTCAGATCTTAAAAAATTATGTGTCGTTGAAAAGAACTTTACGAGCACGGGGGGGGTGCGATAAAGCCATGCGAGATAACGCCATATGGCTTTATAACTCAATTCGAAGAGTGATAAAGCCATATTTTTGTCAAAATTTCTGTATGGCTTTATTTCCCATCACAAAGAGCGATAAGGCCATATGGCGATATCTCACATGGCTTTATATCTCATTTGATATTTTATTTTAAAAGGTTTATTTTGGTAATGTTTCTTATAGCCGAGAATCTGAGAGCCAATCTAATAACAATTTTCTCTGTAAAAGAAAACCTCAAACGTTTCATTGAGAAAATCCTTAGTTTTCACTGAAAAAACAAAAGCTAATGATTTTCCCTTTTACAGAATGTTCTAATTGAGGTGTAAAAATTCTGTAAAAGGATAAATAGCTAATTATATTTCACTGACAAAAAAAAAGAATTGTTACAGCAATGAATTGAGAGATAACGCCATATGGTTTTGTCTCTCAATTGCCAAAAATAAAATATGTCATTATCTCTCAATACGATGGGAGATAACGCCATATGGCTTTATCTCTCAATGCGATGGGAGATAAAGCCATATGGCGTTATCTCGCATGGTTTTATCGCACCCCCTTTACGAGCATTACAATGTCTTCTTAGAACATTTTTACTTTTGAGGTCACATGCAACTAGTAAGCCCCATTAGCCCGATTTATCCCCCCTAAAATTTTTTTTTTTTTCTCATATAATTAAACTCCTTTAAATTTGTTTAATTTGTGTTAAAAAAATTATTTATTAAGTTTCTTTTACAATTTTGTTTATATTACGTGCTTGTTCGTTGATTAAAATAAAAGTAATTTTCTTATAAAAAAAAGGATTATATCAAATATTTGAACTATTATAACTTCTTTGTTTTTAAACTTAATAAATAATTTTTTGAACACAAATTAAACAAATTTAAAGGAGTTTAATTATATGGGGAAAAAAAAAGAAATTTAAGGGGGATAAATCGGGCTAATGGTACTTACTAGTTGAATATGACCTCAAAAATAAAAATGTCCTGAGAAGACATTGTAGTGCTCGTAAAGCCCTTTTCAACGCCACATAAGATCATGTAATAGACATGTAATGCTTGAGTTATGCAAAAAAGACCAATTTGGCTGTTTTTCCCGTGGTCCAAAAAAAAAAATTTTTTGTTTTCGGAATCCTCTCGAGGTCAACTTTAAAATAGGGGGTGATTTTTTCAAACTTTTTTTTTTTGTATGGAGGCCGACCCACTCTAATATATATACTTTTCTATACCGGACTCGCTTCGTTCTATGCGTTACAAACGTTTGCACAAAGTTAATATACCCTGATCTTTCAGGTTTAGGGTATAATAAAAATGCGCTCTTACTAATCCGGCTGTAACTTTTGAACCCGTAGGAATTTTTCCATGAAATTTTTTTTTCATGCACATCCCAATTTTGGATTGTATCGAGAATAGTTGCTTAAAAAAACTGCAAAAAAACATAGCTTTTCTTTACTTTAAATCAATTGATACTAATTTATAAATAAAAGTGTTACATTTAATTTATTGAAAAAATCATGTCTAGCTCACTACACTGCGAAAAGAATTTCTTTCAAGCAACCAAGATTTGGTTAAAGTTAATAAACGGCAATCTTGCTTATGACGAAATAAAAATTTGGTTATTGAAAATAAATAGTGGTTAAAAATTGTTATTTGGTTATAGTTACCAAACCACTATCTCGAGCGGTCCAAATTTTTTTTTAAAGAGAAAATAAGTGAATTTATATATTTTATTTTTTTATTATTACTATTTATTATTTAATTTTTATTTTTGGGTTTGTTCGAATCGTGCATAACATAAGTGGTCCTCATGAACGCTTTTAATCAAATTTGTATACGCCATTTAATGATCATAACCTACAAGTTGCGAGTATGTAAATTAGCTATTTCAGTACAAAATGCCAATACGAGCATTTACATACGAAGTGTACGAATTGAAAATGCATTGGAATCTTGCGAGCACCTCGTAAACTTTTTTGTATGGAAGAAAAGAACAGCTGATATATGCAGTGAAAACTTGCGAGCTTTACGTGGTATACGAGGCATTTGCGTGCTTTCATGAGGACCACTATTGATTCGGTTTGTGTTTGTTCTTGTTCTGCTCAAGCGACGAGTGTTCTCTGTAGTGTTAGGCCGCATGCATAGTAAACTTCGATTCAGACAGGCAGGCAGGCAGAATGTGTGAAAAAGCGAGATAGAGAGCTATTTGTATCTGATTTGCTCACACAAATTTCAGCCTGCCTGTCTGTCTGAATCGGCGTTTACTATGCACGCAGCCTTGCGCTTGATTTCATTGATGAGAGCACAACATAAAAAAAGGCTTGTACCACAAACGAGTGGCTTGAAACGCATTTCAAACGCACTCGTGCAGAGTTTTACTATCTACTGCAAAAATGTATTTTTCATCACTTTCTTCTGGAAAAATGGCGTTATGTTTTTTCAGTTGAGACTGTTTCATATTTAATGTGATAACTATTTTCTCAGTGTACATATCTAGAGGAGATGAGTGCATTTTAAGGCTAATAATAATTTTAGTTTATAGTAATGTAGGTTTTCTATTTATTTCCAGCTTTTACGGCCGATTAGTTCGCGGAGTTATAAAAATAAAACATATTCTGTAACTCTTTTTGTGACTAAATCGGTTTGTTCGCCATCTAGAACTCGTTATATATCAAATCGAAACGAACTTTAAACCTCGTTATAAATAAAATTTCAGTTTTGCTAAAACGCCACATAACGCGCTATAAGCAAAATTTATAACTCTGTGAACAAACCGGCCGTTAGAGTTAGAAAAGATCTTATATGTTACTTGAAATAATTATACAAACCAATATTCGATGATCTATTCCAGTTCCGTTCAACAACTAAGATTCGACTGTCAAAGTATTTATTGTTATTACCTTTAGGTATTACGCTTGTTACAATTTCGTCACAGGTCATATTTTCGGCATACACATGATGCTGGTAATAACCATGTTTATGACATGAATAAACATTATTATAAGCATGAATCATGAACTTGAACACATTTTTTTACAATTGTGGTTTTAATGTTAAGCTCAGCCATTTGATGCTCATCTTATGACTCAGTTAACAGCTTTATGGAGCTGTAAGCATACCATAAAATTTGTAAACCGGCATTGAAGCTTTTTCTAAAATAAAATAAAACAAAAATAAATATTTGCAACATGCTGCTGTCCTTTTGGATCACGTGTCGTATGTCAAAAAAGCGGCAATAAAATTCGAAAAAAATATTATCCTTTACAGAAGCACCAAAGTAGGTCTCTCTCTTAATTTTTTTGCTAAGGCTTAAAACATTTCTGCCTCTCTATCTATAGCTTTCATCGTCCTTCATATACTTAAGTGTCCTCATTGATGTACGAGTTACAACCGCAAAAAGTTATGTCACGCACACACACACACATGTATTTAAGGTGGTTTTTCGTATTTCGGTAAACGTGACATGGTCAAATTTGCCACTTATTAAAAACCAACAACAATAATAAAAACAACAAATGATGACCATTGGTTATTTGTGTGTGTGTGTGTGTGTGTGTGTGATGGAAAAGTTGGCAATTATTTTACCACATAACACACTCTCATATGCATTTTCTCATTTAGTGATAAAATTGACACGTACATAAAAAGACACAGTCTGTTAACCGCGTGCAATTGAAAGTGACAAAACAAGAAATTATTTTGATTTGTGACTCAAAACTTTAAAATTGAGTTAGTTTCTAATTTTTTGTTTTTTTGCAGTATTTCCATGTAATAAATATCTATTGAAAAGTTTCATTAAGGCAGTCTTGAACATTGACATCGTTGAGTGTGTGTGTGTGTATGCGTTATATTACTGCACAATGATTTCTTGGAATTTTCTGCACAACTTCAGTTGCTTTCAATAAATGTTGTTTATAAATATTGTTTCTTTACAATTTATCATAATAGTTATTTTGCTTCGTATTGCTTCTATAAATACTACATTTTTATATAAACAACTAGATACGTTGATGATGATTTTCTCATTTAGTTTTTAACAGAATTTCAGAATATTTATATATAATTCAAAAAGTATAAAAATACTTTAGTTACCATTAAATAAGAGTAGCTTGAAAATAATATCTAAACTCGAAATAAATTTTGTCATGAAAAAAACGCTTGGCATCTTTCAAGTCTCTTCTAAAACAATAATAAAACTCATGTTCCTCATAAAATCGCTACGCATTTCTTTTTATTACTTCAGCTGAAACTATCAGCCATGAAATCTTTTATGCTTCTAAAACTTAACTTCAACCATGCATGGTTTTCCTTGGTGCATCCTTTGTGCTCAATTGCCAGAATCTATTGCTTTCCATCTGTTATCCTTTGTTTGGTAAAAATTTAACCTTTTTCGGAAAAAAATAATGTAACAAAATAAAATGGAAAGGTTAATAACAAAGACGACTGACTGACTGCAAGCATGTCCTTTTATTAAACAACAACAACTACAACAACAAAAACAAAACACTCAAAGTGAAAAATCGAAAAACAACAGTTATTTCAATCTAGGCAAAATGCTCATGTCAGCCATTGAAAAATCGACAGCCAATGAATTTAACCCTCCGCCTCCCAGCATGCACTTGTCTTTTCAGTTGCGTTTAAAATAGCCCTGGGCTCAAAGTGCCCTTCAACAGACATGCTTGAGTTTTTTTCTTTTGTATAGTTTTTCACAAAAAAAAAAAATAACTACACTGAGAAAAGCGTTTTGTTTCATGAACAATATGCATTGACATGGCGTTTGCTTAACAATATTTGAATCGTTTATTTCAGAAACAACATTAGTCAATTTTTTTTCGAATATAGGTTTTTTGTTGCAAACGCTTCTTCAAAGGTGCACCCACAGTCCGTGTAAAATACACACACAACAGTGTATTCTTTCCTCTTAGCAATGCCTTGTAGTCTTCGTTTAATACTAAAACAATTTTTTTGTTTGTGAATTTCACAGTTTTTATTGATTCCTGAAAAATGCAATTTGAGTGACTTATGTTGTTTCTGAAATGAACGATTCTTTTATTCAAAAAACCAAATCATTTTACTATTTTAAATCATGTTGTAGAAGTTGTGATCGCGAGGGTAAGACTAGAAAAACAAATTTGAGGTCAACGACATTTCAATTTCAATTCCAATTTCAATTTCAATTTCAATTTCAATTTCAATTTCAATTTCAATTTCAATTTCAAATTTCAAATTTCAATTTCAATTTCAATTTCAATTTCAATTTCAATTTCAATTTCAATTTTAATTTCAATTTCAATTTCAATTTCAATTTCAATTTCAATTTCAATTTCAATTTCAATTTCAATTTCAATTTCAATTTCAATTTCAATTTCAATTTCAATTTCAACTTCAATTTCAATTTCAATTTCAATTTCAATTTCAATTTCAATTTCAATTTCAATTTCAATTTCAATTTCAATTTCAATTTCAATTTCAATTTCAATTTCAATTTCAATTTCAATTTCAATTTCAATTTCAATTTCAATTTCAATTTCAATTTCAATTTCAATTTCAATTTCAATTTCAATTTCAATTTCAATTTCAATTTCAATTTCAATTTCAATTTCAATTTCAATTTCAATTTCAATTTCAATTTCAATTTCAATTTCAATTTCAATTTCAATTTCAATTTCAATTTCAATTTCAATTTCAATTTCAATTTCAATTTCAATTTCAATTTCAATTTCAATTTCAATTTCAATTTCAATTTCAATTTCAATTTCAATTTCAATTTCAATTTCAATTTCAATTTCAATTTCAATTTCAATTTCAATTTCAATTTCAATTTCAATTTCAATTTCAATTTCAATTTCAATTTCAATTTCAATTTCAATTTCAATTTCAATTTCAATTTCAATTTCAATTTCAATTTCAATTTCAATTTCAATTTCAATTTCAATTTCAATTTCAATTTCAATTTCAATTTCAATTTCAATTTCAATTTCAATTTCAATTTCAATTTCAATTTCAATTTCAATTTCAATTTCAATTTCAATTTCAATTTCAATTTCAATTTCAATTTCAATTTCAATTTCAATTTCAATTTCAATTTCAATTTCAATTTCAATTTCAATTTCAATTTCAATTTCAATTTCAATTTCAATTTCAATTTCAATTTCAATTTCAATTTCAATTTCAATTTCAATTTCAATTTCAATTTCAATTTCAATTTCAATTTCAATTTCAATTTCAATTTCAATTTCAATTTCAATTTCAATTTCAATTTCAATTTCAATTTCAATTTCAATTTCAATTTCAATTTCAATTTCAATTTCAATTTCAATTTCAATTTCAATTTCAATTTCAATTTCAATTTCAATTTCAATTTCAATTTCAATTTCAATTTCAATTTCAATTTCAATTTCAATTTCAATTTCAATTTCAATTTCAATTTCAATTTCAATTTCAATTTCAATTTCAATTTCAATTTCAATTTCAATTTCAATTTCAATTTCAATTTCAATTTCAATTTCAATTTCAATTTCAATTTCAATTTCAATTTCAATTTCAATTTCAATTTCAATTTCAATTTCAATTTCAATTTCAATTTCAATTTCAATTTCAATTTCAATTTCAATTTCAATTTCAATTTCAATTTCAATTTCAATTTCAATTTCAATTTCAATTTCAATTTCAATTTCAATTTCAATTTCAATTTCAATTTCAATTTCAATTTCAATTTCAATTTCAATTTCAATTTCAATTTCAATTTCAATTTCAATTTCAATTTCAATTTCAATTTCAATTTCAATTTCAATTTCAATTTCAATTTCAATTTCAATTTCAATTTCAATTTCAATTTCAATTTCAATTTCAATTTCAATTTCAATTTCAATTTCAATTTCAATTTAAATTTAAATTTAAATTTCAATTTCAATTTCAATTTCAATTTCAATTTCAATTTCAATTTCAATTTCAATTTCAATTTCAATTTCAATTTCAATTTCAATTTCAATTTCAATTTTAATTTCAATTTCAATTTCAAATTTAATTTCAATTTCAATTTCAATTTCAATTTCAATTTCAATTTCAATTTCAATTTCAATTTCAATTTCAATTTCAATTTCAATTTCAATTTCAATTTCAATTTCAATTTCAATTTCAATTTCAATTTCAATTTCAATTTCAATTTCAATTTCAATTTCAATTTCAATTTCAATTTCAATTTCAATTTCAATTTCAATTTCAATTTCAATTTCAATTTCAATTTCAATTTCAATTTCAATTTCAATTTCAATTTCAATTTCAATTTCAATTTCAATTTCAATTTCAATTTCAATTTCAATTTCAATTTCAATTTCAATTTCAATTTCAATTTCAATTTCAATTTCAATTTCAATTTCAATTTCAATTTCAATTTCAATTTCAATTTCAATTTCAATTTCAATTTCAATTTCAATTTCAATTTCAATTTCAATTTCAATTTCAATTTCAATTTCAATTTCAATTTCAATTTCAATTTCAATTTCAATTTCAATTTCAATTTCAATTTCAATTTCAATTTCAATTTCAATTTCAATTTCAATTTCAATTTCAATTTCAATTTCAATTTCAATTTCAATTTCAATTTCAATTTCAATTTCAATTTCAATTTCAATTTCAATTTCAATTTCAATTTCAATTTCAATTTCAATTTCAATTTCAATTTCAATTTCAATTTCAATTTCAATTTCAATTTCAATTTCAATTTCAATTTCAATTTCAATTTCAATTTCAATTTCAATTTCAATTTCAATTTCAATTTCAATTTCAATTTCAATTTCAATTTCAATTTCAATTTCAATTTCAATTTCAATTTCAATTTCAATTTCAATTTCAATTTCAATTTCAATTTCAATTTCAATTTCAATTTCAATTTCAATTTCAATTTCAATTTCAATTTCAATTTCAATTTCAATTTTAATTTCAATTTCAATTTCAATTTCAATTTCAATTTCAATTTCAATTTCAATTTCAATTTCAATTTCAATTTCAATTTCAATTTCAATTTCAATTTCAATTTCAATTTCAATTTCAATTTCACCATATATGGTTTGTTAACTATAAACAAATCTTGGTTGATAGAAAGAAACTCTTTTCTCAGTGTAGAAAAATCGTCTTGAGCCAGAGACGCAGTCAGTGTTGTGCTGCGTTTGTGTGAAATATGTCTGTATGTTTCGCTGGAAATGCCGTGAGCTTGGAGTGGCATCAATTTATTGAGAGCACTCGATGTTTGTATCAATGAGCTTCTCAGATCGTTGAACAGCGAAGCAAAGTTTTCTATAAATGAGATCGATTGAAGGCATCCAGCATGAGCAATGCTATATTTATTCGGCATGTTGAGCATCTTCGATATAGTTGGCTCTACTGTAATGCTTTCAAGTGCTTTAATGCGGTAATTTTGAAGGTTTTAGTTCAATTCTCATAACAGCTTTCAATTTAGGGACTATGAGTTGTATTTAAAATTTTTTTTATTTTTGAAAATATCATTACTTCCCAAGATAAGTAAGCACTAGAGGGTAATACAATACCTTCTGTCGCCTATCGTTGAATTCATAGAATGTCAATGAAAGTAGAACTAGAACTGGCTACCTAAGCGCTGGTGAAATCACTAGTTTTGTTCGACTATTGGAATGACTCTTGGATTTGTGTGTTTTTTAGAAATAAATTATTAAAAATTGTTTGGCTCAGTTAACAATAAGCTACCATAACTTGTAAACTTCAACAATAAAATTTTAAAATGTTTGTTTCATTTAATTTGATACATATCAAAACTAAAAAATCAAACTGAAAAAAAAACTCATTGACATTTTTGAGGATTGAACTCTCTACCTCGTTAATAAAGAAAACGCTGTATGCACTTAGCTACAGAAATTAGTCAAAATATTTTGTAAATAGTACCTACCATTTTATAGAAACAAATTAAAATTTAAACCTCGTCAAGCTTCGTCACTGAAGATGAACAAAATTTTAAAAAGTAGTTTGTTTGATGATAAAAAGTTTTAGTATATCACGTTTTTAAAACGTATTTAAAAGTTTAAAGTAATTTCTCCTAGCGTGGTCCTTTTAGTTTTTCTAAGAAATTTGGGGTGCGAGTCTAGAAATAATACTACATATTGTACCCATAGAAGAGTTCCTTAGATTCGTCTTAGTAAGTCAAAGGCCTGGAGAAATAACACATCTATTCTATGGAATATCTATTCTATTAAACTTAGGAATCAAGAAGAGCAACCCACTATATCAAACGTAACGTGAAATTCGGTACAAAATACCCCACATCTATTCCCAGCCGACAAGAATGCGAAGATACGACTAATGGTAAGATTTTTTAACGAAGGCATAAATCTGCTGTTTAGTGAAAGAAAAGTTAAAATGTTAATGGAAATTTCACGAACAAATGAAAAATATTTTAACCAAATGACCTAAAAAAACTGTCAACATTTTCGACTTATGTACATTAGCGTAAGATTTGGACATTTGTTTTTCGAAAAAATTACTCAAATACCAAAAAAAGTCTATTATTGACCAACTTATGCTTGAAATCTGAAAATTCTCCGAAAAACCTGATTTTTTTGTAAAAATTCGACTAGCGCGACCTCTAACCTTGTTCAAAAAAATTTCAAAAAATCTCAAAAATACCTTTATCCATAAGCTTTCAAACAAAGACTGAGCAACATTCTGATACCATTTCGGACACCCTCACGAACATAGAACCTACACTGATGGCTCCACAATGAAGAATGGAACAGGAAGAGTCGTACAAACTCCCTGCTCAATGTAGTGTTTTTGAGGAAGAGATTTATGCGAATTGAAAAAGCCGCACAGGTCATTAACCTTTACATTACCGGGTTTTGAGGAGTTTGTATCGCCATAGAAAATGCCCAAAACATGGTCGTTACATCTCCAATACAAAAAAAAAAAAACAAATTGGCCATTTCAGCCCTTGAAAGGACTTTGACCGAGCTTCTTATGATCAATTGTGTTGTGTGTGTTATTAAATGTTTGCACACAATTGACCGAGAACTAAACCTACATGTTTTATGCCGACTCCGAACGGCTAAATTTCATGTTCTCAAGAAGCTTTACATGGCATTACTTACTCTCTGAGGTTTGCCATTGTCTGCAGAGAGATGGTGACCGATTAGAAAAATTTTTTATTGAAAAAAACTTTTCGCCGCGGCTGGGGAACATCTCATCTCCAATTCAACTTAGGTAAAATTCCGATCACAGGTCGCGTCGATATATCGACTTTCCGGTAATGCCGGTGTAAAAAAATTAGAAATCCTGAAATTCACTGGAAATTGGTTCCTATAGGTTTTTGGGGTCGTAGAAAACGATGGTGATATTAGTTTTTGTGAAAAACTTGTTATTTTAGGCTATTTTGGTTATTTTAGGCCAACGACGGGGACGTAGAGAGACGGCGTGGCTCCACTTTCTTTTTTGTTGTTTTCTTTTATAGTTTTTTTTTTACATTTTATATATTTTTTGAACTTTTTGTCCACGTAAGTAACAGCTTATATGATTATATATATATCAATACACACATGAAGATAATCTTATTTATACTTTTATGTTATTCCACACTTTTATAAATTTTTATGGAAGTTTATTGATGTAAGAGTTACTTACTCTACCGAGTCGATATATCGATTTTCCGGTTTCGTAAAGGTTAACAGCAAAAATTTAAATCCTACAAGGGAAGTCGTTTTTGTAGATAGCCAAGTGGCCATAAAAGCACTGGAGTGCAAAATGTCTAAAGCCCTAATGGTACCAAGCTGTAAACAAACTCTGAACAGAGTCTGCAATACCCACAATATCACGCCCTGAACACAGCAATGTAGAAGAGAATGACAGGGCATATGAACTGCCAAGTAGTGGAGTAATTGTAGATACAACCATTACAGACGTGTACATTAGACCGTATCACGTTGTATGGCAGAAAAATATACCTATTTTGACCCCGCCTCAATCGTTAGATATTTGAAAGACATTTTCGAAAAAAATATTTTTTTTTTTTTTAAAGTGGTCCCTATGGTGCTATTTTGGTTTTTTCGTTATATCTTCGGTGTTTCTTGTTCGATCCAAAAGATTTTATATCTGTGTGTTTGTTTGTGTTATCCAAATATTTTCTGATGTTTTTTTACCTTAAATATTTTTTTTTCGACTGATTACACAATCGATCTTCGTTCCTACCATATTATCCTGCTCCAAAAGGTCCAACAAATTAAACCTTTGAAAAAATCATTATAACCATGGGAACAAGTGAAATCGAAAAAATGGATTTTAGAAGCACTTCCGACCTATTTTGCAAAGAATAACACTTTGGATCAAAATAAATTTTTTTTTAATTTTCGAAATCGGAAATTCGGATTTAAGATTAAAGATTTCAGATTTAAGGTGGCTGTAGCGATCACTTCATATCAAAAAGTAAATCGGTCTTTTTTAGTGATCAATAAAATCGAGCTTTAGTTCGCATGAAACGTGCAAAAGTACTTAATTTAAACAAAATACATTTCCGTAAGCGCGACTTGGACAGAACAAAATAACCAACAAAATGAAATGTGGTGGCATACGCGTTGTTTCTTCAGCATAATTAAAGAGTCAAACGCAGTGCATTCACAGAAAATATATACGACGAAGTTTCAAGATTGTGGCATGGCGCAAAAATACCAATAGTGTCGAGAACCCACAATCGAAGCCAAATTCTACAATTTCGTGGTCCCAACCACCAACCCCACATCAACTATAGCAGCACAACGAAATCATTCAGTCTGATCTACGAAATCATTCAGTCTGAACTGTATTCAGACGAAATCATTAAAATTCCAGGTGAGCACCACAGAAAACATTAGTTAAATAAATGAATGATGTAATGTTGACGGCATAACTTAATCCGTTTGTATCACGTTTTATTTTCGACAGATTATCTTTGCCACTCGCAAAACACGGAGCGTTTCGTGCAAATAGTACATAAGTCGGCCACAGCAGTCACTGACGAAAATCAATTGGGGCACATTTTTGCGAAACTTGACAGTTGCGAGCGTTACAGCCACCTTGATCCCGAAAAGATTTCGAAAATTAAAAAAAAATTGTATTATGATCCAAAGTGTTATTCTTTGCAAAATAGGTCGGAAGTGCTTCTAAAATCCATTTTTTCGATTTCACTTGTTCCCATGGTTATAATGATTTTTTCAAAGGTTTAATTTTTTGGACTTTTTGGAGCAGGATAATATGGTAGAAACGAAGATCGATTGTGTAATCAGTCGAAAAAAAAATATTTAAGGTAAAAAAACATCAGAAAATATTTGGATAACACAAACAAACACACAGATATAAAATCTTTTGGATCGAACAAGAAACACCGAAGATATAACGAAAAAACCAAAATAGCACCATAGGGACCACTTTAAAAAAAAAAAAAATATTTTTTTCGAAAATGTCTTTCAAATATCTAACGATTGAGGCGGGGTCAAAAATAGGTTAGTTTTGGTGATACGCTCTAGTGTACATTCTAATAGACGTTACCAAAAGAAATGTCGACCTGAAAGCCAGAGATAATGTCAACATAAACTGCATTATGTCCGGAGAAGTCTTCTGCTTTTGGCAAAACGGAAAATGAGAATACTGATGGGATTCCTAAAACGTCACTGCCCCAAACAGTGATGAAAAATAGGATTGGCACTACAGCACCAGAATTTTGTCGAAGTTGCAATGATTCGTAAGAAACGAAAAGAATTAACCAATATAAAAGAAACATTTGTTTCAACGATTTGAAAGATCTAGTGAATACACCACTGCTAGACATATGAACTTGCACTTAAAGCATAGGATGGTTTGTAGATGAAACATGAATAAAAGGAAACATGGTTTATGGAAACGATGCACGACCCATCAAACATTACCTATCTTATATTCACAATTTTTAACTGTCAGATCATAAAATACTTTCACCAACGATTTGGGATGTAAATCGTCTCGATTTGTCACTTTCTGATTTTATCAGCGCACAGTAGTTTTTGACTTTTTCGAGCTTTTCTATATACTATTATATAAAAGGATACTCACGGTGTATTTGGTGACGAGTGTTCTCAATAACCGCTGAATCGATTTGTATAATTTTTTCACTATTCAATTGCTATGATAAGCGAAATTAATATAGGGTACTACGTTTTTTACAAAACTTTTTCTTTAATTATTTAAGAATTCATGTATTTTAATCCATGCTAATGCTGTACAAACAGCACAACAAACAGCAGAAAACCAATGTTTAAGCTCTTGCTGTGAGAGTAACGCTCAACACAGCACGGCTGCCATATTGTGTGGGGAGTTGCTCTCAGTTTGGTCTCTTGAGTAGTGCTGCCAGATTTTTTTTTCAGATGAAGTACATGTGTTTGTCTAAGGCGTAGCAATGCGCGCCGGGTATTGCTAGTTAGGTATAAAAAAGGAGTTTCAAGGGCCACAAAATGGATGTTTCAAATTTTGAAGGAAAGGCATTTTCGACATCGACAAATTGGGATAATCGCTTAAAAAACGATAAGTTGCGCTCACTATGGTTGATCCATCAATGCAACATTTTGACTAGTCAAATATTGAACTATTTTTACAGGTGTTACAGTTTTTGTGTTGGTGATTAGTTTTCTTATTTCTGCGAAAACTTCTGGCAAGCAAATTGTTCTGTAACATTCAGAATTGATCGTTCGATCATGCTCTAGTGGTAAGGTTCCGACATGTCCTACTGTTGCGAAGAAACAGGCGACCATTTGCTTCAAAGAGCTTCGTGTGCAGACAGCTTTTGCTCGATTTGGCTCATCTTGAAGAACAGGTACCAACGAAAGTTATTTGGTTTTGAGTTCATATGCATAGATTCAATATTCTTCATCTTCACAATGTCGTAGACATATTTTGAAGCGATTATATTTTAAGAGTAATTGTTTCAACCATTGAAACAAGTCTTTTCTTGAGCGGTTGATAAATAAAGTGAATTAAATGTCAGCTAGTCTTACTATGAGGGTCTATATCTTTTTCTAAGCCACATGACGATCTTGCAGTATCAGTTCATGGACAGCATTAATGTTTCCCAGAATAAAAACCAATATTGAGAGACCTTAAGAATGCTAGATACCAGATGAAAGCAATACGTTTTTTCAATCCCGAACATAAAAGTTAATCCTTATAACAATTGAAGAGTCTTCGCGAATAACGTTGTAAGCGACAATTCACGGATCAAGTTTTATTCTTTAGTTTTATTGTTTTTTATAAGTTTCATTCAATATTTTTCTACAGACTGAAACTTTCAATAGATTTTTAAATATATACACTTGCAATTTAGCATTCAATTTAATTATACCCTAAACCTGAAAGGTCAGGGTATATTAACTTTGTGCAAACGTTTGTAACGCATAGAACGAAGCGAGTCCGGTATAGAAAAGTATATATATTCTTGATCAGCGTCACCTCGTGAGTCGAGATATTCATGTCCGTCCGTCTGTCCGTCTGTCTGTCCGTCTGCGTGTTGTCCGTATACACAGGATAAGAAGAAGGAGTAGAGATAATTGGATGAAACTTGGTACACATGGCCACATGCACCCAAGGATCTGCACTATTGAATATTTTTGGAATCCGCCCACGGACACGCCTACCTCCCATACAACGCAAAAATTTAAAACTGCATAGCTCAGCTCATAATAAGCCTACAACAATAAAATTTGGTGTGTATGTGTTTATGTGTTTTATATAAAAACAAAGATGTCTTCGAAATATTGACGTCATCCGCTCACGGACACGCCCACCTCCCATACAACCCAAAAATTGAAAACGCAATAAATAAGCCTGTGTTTAACCTAAAGAGCTTAAATTTAACACACATGTTTTTTATTTAAAAAAAAAAGATGGTTTTGAAAAATAGACATCATCCGCCTACGGACACGCCTACCTACCATACAACGTGAAAATTGAAAACCGCATAACTCAGCTCATAGTTAACCTAAAACAATAAAATTTGATGTGTATGTGTTTTATGCTAACACAAAGATGTCTTCGAAAAATGGACGTCATCGGCTCACGGACACGCCCACCTCCCATACAACCCAAAAATTTAAAACGCAATAAAAAAGCCTGTGTTTAACCTAAAGAGCTAAAATGTGGCACATATGTTTTTTATGACAAGAAAAATACGGTTTTAAAAACTGGACATCATCCGCCCTCGGACACGCCTACTTCTCATACAACGCGAAAATTGAAAACTGCATAACGCAGCTTATAGTTAACCCACAACAATAAAATTTGATGTGTATGTGTTTTATACTAACACAAAGATGGCTTTGAAAAATGGACGTAATCCGCCCACGGACACGCCTACCTCCCATACAACCAAAAAGTTTAAAACTCAATAAATAAGGTTATGTTTGTCATAGAGAAACTAAATTTGGTATGTATGTATTTTATACCAAAACTAAGGTGTGTTCAAAATTGGGAGTAATCCGTCCATGAACTCGCCCAGCTACCATAGCGAAAGCACAATAAAGGCATTATCTGTGAGCTACAGGAATTAAACTTGGTATGTGTAAATTTTTCATCAACATTTAAATGCATATAAAATATAGGCTCCATCCGCCCACGGACACGCCCATTTACAAAAATTTTTTGTTTTTGAAAAGTGGGCTTAGGGTATTTCATAGTCGGCCTAGACCGACTTTAGACTTTCTTTACTTGTTTTTTTTTATGATTTTCTAGAAAAATTAGTACGTTAATTCTTCAAAAAACATTTGCCCATAAAAATGTCGCTTACAACGTTATTCGCGTCGACTCTTCAATTGTAGCGTGCAATAAATGTGCCTTATGCGTCTTTTAGCTAAGTAGTTCGAATGGAGAGCATCAAAAGCGATAACAACATGACCTCCCACAAGCCCCACAATTAAAACTTTACTGATAAGGGTTCAACATAGCTGTTGAAAATTTAGTCTGTTTCAGTTATTCAATTGTGTTGCTCGATTTAATTTCAATTCAAACAAAATAAAATGAAAAGTCCGCCAAATGTACTGTTACGTTTTATTTTCATAATAGTTTTAAGCAATGTGGTACAAATCCAGGCAGTGCCTGCGCAAAGGCCCACAAGAGAAACCACCAACACAACTGACAATGATCTTTCAACAGATTTTGCAAAACAAATTATACGTATCTCCAAAGCGGCGGACATCAAAGCCTACATGAACAACCAGATTGATCCTTGCAATGATTTCTACAAGTTCTCTTGCGGCAACTGGCATCGCATTAATCCGGCACAACTGCTAAGCAATATAATGACCGATACCTTCCAGACAGTGGTAAAGGCATTCGACCGGAAGCTTAAAAAACTACTAACTGCGCCACACACTGCTGGCCATGATATCGAGAATGAGGTAAAAGATTTCTATGAAGCTTGTCTGGCTGTCAAACATCGCAAGGATAACTATAGAAAAGAATTGCAGGGCGTTGTGCAAGAATTTGGCGAAATGCCAGCGCTCAGCGGTGACGACAGATGGAATGAGACTGAGTTCACATGGTGGCGTGCCATTGCAAAGATACAGCATCGCTATGGCAAGGAAATTATACTGGGTGTCACAATAATGGGTAATATCGAGCATAATACAGAGAATGGTGTTTATTTGGGAGTGCCCGATGATGATGGCCGTGCCAATACAAAGCTTTTCAATTTGTTACAGTTGGTCAAGACCTCAAAGGAGTTAGAGAAAGCGCTGGGCTTGTCCACTGACGAGGCTCGCCGCGTAGCAAAAGAAATGGTTGAATTCGAGCGGGAACTAGTGCAGGGTGGCAGCAATAGTCGACTGGATTTGAGTCTCAAGGATTTGGTAAGCAATCGGTCTCTGGCAGAGCTACAAACACAGGCTGGAAAAACTCTGGACGTACAAGAGTACTTGGACACAGTTTTGGGTGGTACAGCGCCCGAGCACATTTTCTTATTCGATGAAAAATATTGGAAGAATATGTTGACTGTTTTAAAGAATAAGCCGAAGCGTATTGTAGCCAACTATATTATGTGGCAGCTGCTGCAAGAATTCTTGGTAGAGCTGGGCGCTGATGACTCCGGTGAGTGGTGCATCGACAAGACTAAGAAATATTTTGGCAAATTCATTGACAACTTGGTCTACAGCAAGTACAAGAATGAGGCCATGGAACACGATGTCTATGAGTTGTGGTCAGAGTTGCGTCAGACATTCCGGGAGCAGCTACAAGGTGACAAGCTCGACTGGATACAGAATTCTACTCGCGAGTATGCCATCGAAAAGTTGGATGCCATGCAATTGCACATCAACTCTTATGCTGGGGAGAATTTTACACAAATCTATGAAGGACTGAAGCTGAACAAGTACAGCTACATTGAAAATATGCAGGAAGTGCTGGCGCAAAAGACCGCACAAATCTGGCCCAAGCTAAATGACAGCGTTGTCAATATATTGGATGACACTGAGGTTTTGTCGTTCACACCAGCCTACAATATACTGGATAATTCCATAAAATTACCCGTTGCTTTGCTGCAGCCACTCTATATCTGGGACCCAAACTATCCGAAAGCCATCAAATATGCAACGCTGGGTTATCTTATAGCACACGAGCTCATACATGGCTTCGATGATGATGGACGCAAGCACGATAAGACGGGCAACTATAACGAATGGTGGGATGCCAAGTCAACGTATGAGTTTGAGAGTCGACGCAAGTGCTTCCAGGCTCAGTATCACAACTACAAGTATGGCGGCAACAGACTGCCGGAGAGCATATCCCAGTCGGAGAACATTGCCGACAATGCAGGTGTCAAGTTAGCCTATGCGGCCTACATGAAATGGTGGAAGCGTCAGGATGACAATGATGTGCTTGCTAAGGAAATGCTGCCAGATCTAAACTACAACAACAGACAGTTATTCTTCATAACATTTGCTCAGGTCTGGTGCGATGATGTGCAGTTTTTGTTTAAATCCTCGTTGGTGGAGGGCGACTCACATGCGCCGAGCATGTATCGCGTTATAGGTTCACTATCGAACTTTCAAGAATTTTCCTGGGTCTTTCAATGCAAGCCCGATGCACCCATGGATCCAGAGTTTAAGTGCTCCATATATTAAGTGGATAGTTGTGCTCGCCTATATTTTATATATATATATACATATATTCTTTATATACTTCATGTTAAGTAGTCACTTGCCTTGAGCTTGTGCGAAAATAGCTATAAAAACATAAAATAAAAGCTTTTTGTTGTTGGTAACAACCACAAAATAGACGCAGGACCTGTTATAAAGTGTTTGCATTATTTAATGCTTGATTTGGCCTTAATCCAATGTGCAAAAAAAAAAAAATCAAGTTTGTGCAGCAGCAAAAGTCCAAATCCTTGACATAAATTTCACAATTTTCGGCCAAAGGACAAAGTTTAGGTAAGTTTTTTTCAGCTGCTACTACTACCAGCAAATAAAATACAATAAGCTGCACAGGCACAGGCACAGGCTGTATACACTCAGAAAAAAGTGTCTCGGAATATGATAAAAAAGGCATCATATTTAGAGAAAAATGGTATCGACTTTGCTCCAGAGAATGCTATTCTCTAATTGCGATACTTAAAATTCTCTAAAAATGATAAAAAGGTTCCATGAAATAGAAAAATATATCGTTTTTAGAGAAAAATACTTTTTTTTTTGAGAAAATATTTGTTTTAATCGAAGAAAATACTTCTCATAGTGTATTTTTTATCAAAATATAAGAAAAGTTTTTCATTTTCAATAAAATTTCTCTATAAATGAGAAATTTTTTGTGCGAGAAAAATACTTATCATTATTAGAGACATTGAAATATTTCCATTTCCTAGAAGTAAAGAAATATTTCTTCGAAAATGTGAAAATTTATTCTAATTGAAAAAAATTTTATTTGAAAAAGAGAAAATTGCTATTATCAAAAATAGAGAAATTTTTTACCGGAGCAGGGTATGTGTTTTTTTCTCAGTGTATAATGGTAATGTTATTATTGTTGTTTTTGCTGCTCTCTGCTTCGTCTCACCTACACATGCTGCTCTCTGCTTCGTAAATAAATAAATCAATCGAATTTTACATTTTCTTTTGCTATCGTTTTTTGCATTAAGTTCGCGTTTGTTTGTTTACAAACTCTAGACAGGCCACAACCTCATTTTTTTTTTTATAAAACTTTTCTTCTTCTTCTACAAATGCTTTTTCATATCTTGTTTTGTTTGTTTTATTTGTGTCAATTTGCGTTTGTATGTTCAAGTGTAGGAAAATGTAATTCCTGTACAAGGACCTTTTTGTCTAATACAGCCAACAACAACTTTTGTCTGTTTAGGCGAGCTTATCGCAGATTAAAGTACAAAAAAATTATACAAAAAATTAAACAGAAACAATAGAATGGCAAGATCTAGATAAACAAAGTTGAGTCCATTTCTTGTCACAACATAAGACCAGAGTGTTGGGCAGATGAATAGGGCGTAGTTTTGGGATTTTTTTATACTTTTATAGACCGAAAGCGAGAAAGATTGTCTCATTATTTGCTTGTCTCAACTAGCAGACTTAATAAGCTAAACTACAATGTTGAAAATTTTCTTAATTTAAGCTAAATTTGACTTATTTTCATACAAGCTTATCAAGAATCTGAAGTTTTTTTGTTTTTGTTCGCAGCCAAAATGATTTCAAAACATTTTCATGCACTATGCTTCTTTGTGTTGTTGCCGGTTCTGTAAAAACATGTTGTAAGTTTCAATATAAAAAAAAAAAATTAATCTTGTTAATTACTTAATTGCCTGATACTAATTAATATGAATTGAAATGCCTTTTTGTGGCATATTTTCTGACCTTGATGGTAGGTGTCGCATGAAAATGTTGGCCAGAAGAGTTCGTTGGCGCGATTAATGGCAAGGCAAGTGGAACGAACGGCAAGGCGTGGTGACCGTGGCATGCAGGTTAAGTGTGTGGCTTAGCATGCTTGGAGCCCGGGTTCGATCCCCAGCCGCGGCGAAAAGTTTTTTTCAATAAAAAATTTTTCTGATCGGTCACCACCTCTCTGCAGACAATGGCAAACCTCAGAGAGTAAACAATGCCATGTAAAGCTTCTTGAGAACATGAACTTTAGCCGTTCGGAGTCGGCATAAAACATGTAGGTCCAGTTCTCGGTCAATTGTGTGCAAACATTTAATAACACACACAACACAATTGATCATAAGAAGCTCGGTCAAAGTCCTTTCAAGGGCTGAAATGGCCAATTTGTTTTTTGTTTTAAGTGGAACGAAAAATGGATCTGCCAATGATCAGGTGCATCGAATATAGAAAAATTTATTGCATTAAAAACAATCCTTGTAAAATAATTTTTTTCAAAAACTTTTCAAAAACTGCGTACTTATCGTCATCGCCTTCTATGGTTTTCACAAAAACCTGATTTGATTAGCGCCGTTTTTGAAACTTTTATTATCATAAAAAAAATAATATATTTATTACAAAAATAAAAAAAAAAAAAACACAAAAATTAAAATAATAAGATTTCCAATATAATAATGTATATAAATAAATTATCAAATCTTACCACGATTAATAGGAAAACTAATTTAAAATTATTTTTTAATTTGTAGTGATTTTGAAGCAGGTTTTTTTTTTGTGTAAAAGTTTTTATTTCTTACTTTTTAGAGAATATGATAAATTTTAGAAAAAGTTTGTAAACTACGTTATCACAATTATTTAAGCTCATAATTTTGAAAATGTTTTTTTCTGTTGATTCTTATTATTTACTTTTTTAAATTTTTTAACATATTTGTAAGAATTCTTAAGGAAAATTTCAAATTTAAATCTTTATTTTTACAAACTATCAGATTTAACCCGGTGTTACTCGGGGTTTTGCCTAGAGCACAAAAAATGGACGATTTTCAAAACTGCTCTCATTTTAACATTTTTAAATTATCAATTAAATTTTAAACTTTTTTAAATTATAGTTTTTTGGGTGTTTTGCCCCCCTTTTTTCGCCGAACATGAAATGGTTAAAATACATGAGATGGTTAAAAAATGACATCTTCAACGTCTCGATCTGATGTCTGGTTTTTGAGGAAAATCGTCACCCAGTTTGGAAAAAAGTCATTTCGAGAAAAATGCGTTTAAAGTTTTTCTTTGCATGGACCTAATATGCAATTTTGTCTCAAAAAAATTCCAATTTTAACAAATCCTATAAGCATCGATTCGATTTGTTGATTGTCTTCGTTCAACTTCGGTTTTGGTCGATACTGTTCAGTTAATTTTTTTATCTTTGTATAGTTTCTGCTCGTAATCGTTAAACTTCTTTTTTTTCGTTAGTCTTTGGTTCTTGACTTCGTTTGCCTCCGGCTCATTCCTTGATTTTTGTCGAAAGAACTTTTAAAAGCATAGGATCTATTTCAGTAACAGATACAAATGCCTACCAATTTTTATCAAAATCGGTTCATCCGTTTTGACGTGAATGAGTCAAACATAGTAGATTGAATAAAGCGCCCTCTCACAGAAGTTTTCTGAAATTTAAATAGCCTCAATTCTGTTGCAGGGTCAAGTTATTTCAAATACCAAATTTTAGTTAAATCGGTTAAGTCATTTAGGAGTTATTGAGTCTTAACAAAACACTACTTAAAGCGCCCCCTTTTACGGAAGTCTTTGGAATTTTTTATAGCATATGTTATCTTGGGCGCAGTCGAACCTTCATACCAAATTTCATTGAATTCGGTCCAGGTGTTATGGAGTTATTACAGAGTGCCACGCCCACATATTTCCGCTCACTTTTTTATCTTTGATTTATATTGGTTGCAGTTGAACATTCATACCAAATTTCATTGAAATAGGTCCAGACGTTAAGAAGTTATTGAGTCTTAAAAATGCACTACTTAAAGCGCCCTCTTGCGAAAGGTTTTGGAATTGGGTATAGCCTATATTTTATTTTGGAAGCAGTTGAACCTTCATACGTTTAAAAGTTATTATAGAATGCCACGCCCACATACTTGCGCCCACTTTTTTAAACCCCCTATGTTCTTTCTCTCTATCAAACGTACTCGGTGTCCAAATTTCAGCTCAATCGGATAAACGGTGCGCGAGCCTCGGAACAGACAGACAGACAGACAGAAGGACAAACATTTGATTTTATATATTAGAAGATGTAGTTTTACTAATATGGTTTGTTAGTTATTTTCTATTTCTGCCTCTTTAAAATTTTTATTAAAGTGTCACGCCCTATTTCGAATCCCACCTATGTTCTTTATTGATCATACTTTATAATAATTCAACCTTGCCCTGCACTACATTTCAGTTCCCCAGTATCAGTTTTAACCGATATACCGATTTCTTTAGAGTACCTCACGCTATTTATAATCCCTTCCAACCTTTTAATTACTCTACTTACCCACCTACCAAATATTAGTACCCAAGTTTCAATATTAACTGAAATGCAGTGTTTTTCTTATTGTGGCACGCCTCTTTGTTGAATCTAATCTACTTTCTTGATCGTGTTTTGTTATAACTCTACCTATTCTTGTATTGATTTCAATATTCTAGTGTCAATATTGACTGTGATATAGTGTTTTTTCTAATAGTTACACGCCTCTTTGTCGAATTTCGCCCACTTTGTCATAGTGTTTTCAATAATTCTACCCATTTTTACAATGTATTTTATCACCCTTGTGTCAATATTATACAGTTCTTTCAAACACTGACACACCCCTTAGTCGAATTACGCCCACTTCCTCCGTATTAATTTGTAATACGGAAATAATTTGTAATAATTTGCCTACCTCTGTACTTCATTTCAGTACCTTAGTGTCAATAGTATTCGATAAAGTGTTTTCTAATATTGCCACACCCATAAACGACGCACACTTTATTGACAGTAAGTTGTAATAAGAAGTTTGTCTACCTCTGTACTAAATATCAGTATTCTAGTGTCAATATTATTCGAGCTACTGAGTTTTTCTAATATTGCCACAACTCTTTGTCAAAAAACGCCCACTTAATTGACCTTAATTTTTTTATAGTTGTACCTAAACTTTCATTTTTGCTGCAAATGTCAGTACCTTAGTGTCAATATTTACTGAGATACAGTGTTTTTCTTATAGATACACGCCCCTTTGTCGAATTCCGCCCACTTATATGAACGGGCACCTCCGCGTTGATGGTAAAAATAAATATTTTGGCCTGAGCTGGGAGTCGAACCCAAAAGCTTGTTTTCATAATAAAAAAAATTATGCAGCTATCACAGCTGCGATCAACAACTGCGATAGGCTTGTGTATAACGTGGAAGACTAGAATCCAGGGAACGTGGGTTTGAATCCTAAAATTTTTTTTTTTTTTTGTTATATTAATTATCTTATAATCTTTAATCGTAAGATTGCATGCTTTGCGTAAGATATTAAAAAAATTTCTGTGTGGAAACAAATTGCTAAAATTATTTGAAAACGATTTGCTAATGTTGAAATTCTCGTTTCGGTAGTGGTGATTTGATTATGATAAAAAAATCTCGTTTCCAGAATGAAAGCTGCATTTCTCCCTTCCTCGGGTTCATAAGCAAAACATTTTCGAACTTCGTTTTCGAAATAAATATCCGACATCTCGGATTCACGTCGAAGTCGAGGCAAATTAGTTTGGTTTATTGGGTAAGAATATAAAAATAAATTCAAACTGTTCTATGCAAAGCGTCTTTTGTACTAGTTCGCAACTAACTCCTATTTCAGCACAAATAAACTAATTGGTTTTTCCAATTGTCTCCAAAAAAACTGCTGGGAAGTAGTTGTGAAAACTGGTATAATTCCAGCGATAATAAGTCGACTCTCAACGTGCTTAAGTCAAAGAGCGCCAAAAAGACGGAACCTACACGGACACCCTTGATATATCAAGATCAAGATGGTCTACGAGCAGGAGTCGTTGGATGCAAATCGGATATAATTGTTTGATCGCCAGCTGCATCTAGTGTTGGCAGTGGTGTACCGAGAGGCTTAGCCGCCCGGTGCGGATTACCAATTTGCCGCCCCTCTCATATGCAATAAAAAATCTTTGATATTAATATGTGTAATAAAATGTGCTCTTTCATTGTTCTCAATTATCATCAACCTATTCCTAATCGACGCACGTTGGGAAAAAATGGAGCAAAACGCGTGCATGAGTCTATTTTTGCTCTCATTTCTATATTTACTAAAATATAAAGCTGATATATTGACACCAGGCATAATAAAATTTTGTCGTTGTATACAGCCAGTGGCGGATATAGCTTTTTGTGTAGGGGGGTTTCGCTCAAAAATAATTATCTGTCATACGCTTAGTTAAGGTAAAACATTCTTTTGAGAGAACTCTCCCCACTAAATTTTCTAGAGAATGGGTGCTACAAATTAGACCTGTAAAAATGAACTCGATCTGTATCTCTAATGGTAAAAGCTAGACGATTTTGAGTTTTATCCTTAAAATGACTAAAAAAATTTTCTCAAAAAACTCTTAGACTCTTAACTCTTAGAACATTATTGCAACTCTTGAATATTATTGGAGAATGTCACTTTTTCTTTTCATCATGTCGGTTATGATTTTTTAAAAGGTTTTTTAAAAAAAAGTATAAAAATATCTTTACCGGATAATTTTACATGAAAAGTTTTTAAAGTAACAAGGCGCGTAAATCAAATGATATCAAATACACGATTGTCTACGCGTTTCATCGTTTCAAAATTTTTGACAAAGTATTTCGTTAATGTATTTTAGTTGAAGTATTAAAATATTTTCGAATTTTGAAGCAATCTGTCAGCAGAAATGACATTAACGACAGAATTATAGTCTTAGTCGACATTGACAACCCAATTAACGACATTGTAAGCTCGATTGACGACATTGTGCCGACAGTTAAAAAAAACACGTAGTGGTTAAAGACGGGGTTTCAAACCGAATCGCATTTGGTTTTTTTATAAAATCAATCTATCGGTTAGAATTGCTTATAATAAGCGTCGACATTTTAAAGAAAAACAATTGTAACTATAGTTACTCCATATAACACTCTGTACCATAACTTGAATTATTTGTATACCAAGTTTTTTTCTTATCACAAAATTCTTTCGATAATCGCAATACATCTTTTAACTTAATAGAATCAATTTACAACAACTTTAATATTTAGTAATGTTTTCATTGCTCTGGGGGGGAGGGGGGTGGGGGCGGTGTCTAGACCCGTGGACGACTCCCATACAAATTTAATATGAAGTAATGTTTTCATTGCTCTGGGGGGGGGGTCTAGACCCGTAGACGACTCCCATACCTACGCCACTGTAAACACCCTACACTTATACCCTACAGTTGAAAATAAAATTTATTTGTGATACATAAAGTAGTGAACAAATAATAAAAAAAAAACAGAAACCAACCAACTTCAGAACCTGTTCCTTTTTGAAGTCGTTTAAAAATGCAGTACAATAAAAAAAAAAACATATAATTAGAAAGATATCGGTACACTTAACGATTTTCAGAATCTTAGTGTCCTTTCATACTCAAAAAAAAGGAACAATCTAAGTATATTAAAACTGATGCACGTATGTGTGTGTTAGTTACAGACTACGAAACCGCTAAACCAATTGATATAGCTGTCGGAAGGTCTTGAAAGTGTTGCTGTGAAGTTTGGAAAGAATCGATACAAGAGGCGTAGCACCTCCTATGTAACCGAATTTGCAATACCGCTTAGCTTTGAAATTACAGGTCGTACAATGTCATTATTAGGAATTTAATCTCAATTTACACGTGCCGCTTCATTGGTAACATTTTGTAAGCTTTATACAAGATGCGTGTCACTTTTTGATCAGCCCAAGTTTTATGTATAATTTTAGAACTATAGGTATGTACACATCAATGAAACTTTAAGTCCCATACTATTTAGTCGTGTCTTTTGACGGGCAAAAGTGAGCAAGCAGTGGTCACAGGGGCGTGTCACCGTCCATGCAATAAAAAATATTCACATAAAAAAGCTTTGGAACAAAATGTCGGATGATAACAAAACTCAGTTTGGAGTAAATAATTGATCAAGTTTTAATACTGGAAAACTGGAACGAACATTGGAAAACTGGTCGTGGCTTCGCCCATGTAAGTCAAATTTTTGAAATAGATTATCTATAAAAGTAAAATAAGATCACTCATATTTATGATAATTGCCAAAGATCTCTAAACAGTGCAACAGTTTTTAAACTTTTTAGTGCTGATGCTTAACTTCAACACAAAATTAAGAATTCTGTACAGCTTTATTGGTTAAATCTATATTAGCTGTGTTTTTTACCAAGCGAGTTCTCAAAAAACGATAAAGTCGCTTAAGAATATTTTTTTAAAACTTGGAAGCATTTGCTGATATTTCAAAAAAGTATTAAAAAACGTAAACAAATCTAAAACAAAAACATTTCAAAAAAACTAGTTGCTAAGCATTTGCAGAAACTGATGAATTTCTGATGAGGAGCAGATTTAAATTAAAATTAAAAGAATGGAGCAGAAAAAAAGAAGTGTTGTGATTGTTTTATGTTCAAACTAGTATGGAAGCCCGTCATACGACGGGTCGTATTCAAAATAATTAAGCAGCAGACGATATGACCTTCATTCACCTCAAATGTTGTTTTTTTTTCAGTCGTCGTCAATTTTGTGTGCATAGGCTAACAATTTTTTTCATATAAAAAGCACTGTAGTAGCGAAACAGGTTCTGGTCCAGGCTAATATGTTCAGCCTATACATAGCAATAACAAATATAACAGTTTGAGCGATATAGAGCACGGAGCAGGACGTTTGTATTTTATATATTAAGATGTGTTATTCCATCTGTTCACTATGTTGCTAATAAAACTGTTTCATTTATTTTCTTAATTTTTTGACAGTTTATATTTCAATTTCAAAGCTTGACAGATGGTGCTGCATAAATTTTTCAAATTTAAAGTACTCGAAAGTCGGTTCTGTAAATATACCCGATACTTAAACCCGATACTTATAATATTAAACGCTTGAACAACCAACATTTTTTTAAAAAATGAGTATATTTAATCTATCTTGAAATTTTTTAAAAAATTAAAAAAGCATTTTAAGGTTGAAGCAAGTAGCAACCAGATTTCGTAAAATTTTTTTTATAAAGCTTTATATTTTCATATGTATTGTTTTGATCATTACTCGCGATTACCTCTGGAAGTTGCATTTGAAAGAACATTTATTATTTTTTTATATTTTCTTAAAATTTATGCTATTTCATCTCCTTATTTTGTCACAGCACCACATTTTAGGTAAACAAATTTTAAGTCTAGTTTTTTGTGATTTATTGTTGAAAATTTCATTTATTTTGACTTTAGTTTGAAGTTGTTATGAGCATTTTAGTAAAGTGATATGTTTAGTGAAATTTTTGATTAAATATTTTTGAAGTTAGGCATGACTTTGGAGATCCATAATAAGTGGTAAGGCTTATGACCATACGAAAAAAATGGATTTCTACCATTAAACATATCCAAAATCCTTAAACCATTGTAAAAAACCAAGAAAAAAAATCGAGATGTCATCGTAATGCGTGTGTTTTGCTGATTTTTAAAAATTATCTACTGTTGAAGATGCAAAGAAAACTAATTTCAAATGTACTTTAATATGTATTCAAGCGTTAAAAATTAAAAAAAAGACAAAAATGAAGTTTTGATCAATCTACCTTAAACGTTAATAGTCGCTATTATTCCAAATGTCGACTTACGTCATATTAGAATTAGGCCAACGATAAAAATAGTTTATTCTTAAATGACACCAAACGAGAAATTTATACAAATACACTTTTTTTTCATATAATATTTTATTAAATTGTTATTTTTCTTGCTTTTTTATAAGCAAAATCGTTAATTGTCAAAGTCTATTTCATTACTTAACTTGTATTCTACAGATAATATGGGAAGATTTTGTAGGCGTAGATAAAAGTAGATATCAACTCAACTCTACAAATCCTTGCAATTTTCTCAAACATGTTTTATCATTCATATAAATTTTTTGTTCACTTAATTTGAATAAAAATAATATTTTATTGTCTGTATTTTCTCAGAAATATCATACAATTATCACTCATTGTAATAAATTTGCTTTTTCAGAAATGTATTTTTATACATATCGCACACTAAATACAAAACAGTCACAACTCAAAAACAAGTAAAGAAAGTCTAAAGTCGGTCTAGGCCGACTATGAAATACCCTAAACCCACTTTTCAAAAACAAAAAAATTTTTATTGTAAATGGGCGTCTCCAAGGGCGGATGAAGCCTATATTTAATATGCATTTAAATGTTGATGAAAAATTTACACATACCAAGTTTTATTCCTGTAGCTCACAGTTAATGCCTTTATTGTGCTTTCGCTATGGGAGATGGGCGGATTCATGGACGGATTACTTCCAATTTTTGAACACACCTTAGTTTTGGTATAAAATACATGCATACCAAATTCAATTTCTCTATGACAAACATAACCTTATTTATTGAGTTTAAAACTTTTTGGGCTGTATGGGAAATAGGCGTGTCCGTAGGCAGATGACGTCCATTTTTCAAAACCATCTTTGTCTTGTCATAAAAAACATACGTTCCAAATTTTAGCTCTGTAGGTTAAACAGAGGCTTATTGATTGCGTTTTCAATTTTTGGGTTGTATGGGAGGTGGGCGTGTCCGTAAGCGGATGACGTCCATTTTTCGAAGACATCTTTGTGTTTGTATAAAACACATACATATCAAATTTTATTGTTGTAGGCTAATTATGAGCTGAGTTATGCAGTTTTCAATTTTCGCGTTGTATGGGAGGTAGGCGTGTCCGTGGGCGGATGATGTCCACTTTTCAAAACCATCTTTGTTTTGTTACAAAAAACATATGTGCCAAATTTTAGCTCTGTAGGTTAAACACAAGCTTATTTATTGCGTTTTCAATTTTTGGGTTGTATGGGAGGTGGGCGTGTCCGTAAGCGGATGACGTCCATTTTTCAAACACATCTTTGTGTTGATATCAAACACATACATACCAAATTTTATTGTTGTAGGCTTTTTATGAGCTGAGTTATGCAGTTTTACATTTTTGCATTGTATGGGAGGTAGGCGTGTCCGTAGGCGGATGATGTCCACTTTTCAAAACCATCTTTGTTTTGTTACAAAAAACAAATGTGCCAAATTTTAGCTCTGTAGGTTAAACACAAGCTTATTTATTGCGTTTTCAATTTTTGGGTTGTATGGGAGGTGGGCGTGTCTGTAAGCGGATGACGTCCATTTTTCAAAGACATCTTTGTGTTGATATAAAACACATACATACCAAATTTTATTGTTGTAGGCTTTTTATGAGCTGAGTTATGCAGTTTTACATTTTTGCGTTGTATGGGAGGTAGGCGTGTCCGTGGGCGGATTCCAAAAATATTCAATAGTGCAGATCCTTGGGTCCATGTGACCATGTGTACCAAGTTTCATCCAATTATCTCAACTCCTTCTTCTTATCCTGTGTATACGGACAACACACAGACGGACGGACGGACGGACGGACGGACATGGATAGCTCGACTCACGTGGTGACGCTGATCAAGAATATATATACTTTTCTATACCGGACTCGCTTCGTTCTATGCGTTACAAACGTTTGCACAAAGTTAATATACCCTGACCTTTCAGGTTTAGGGTAAAAACATGACTTTTCAGAAAAAGCCAAAAATAAAAGCCTTGGGTTGAAACTGCAGAAAAAAAGCAATTTTCATTTAAACACACACATTTCGTTCTTCCAGTTAATCAAGAAAATAATGAAAGAGACAGTGAGATATGCGTTTTATGAATGGATTTATTACAAGAAGTCGATATAAAAAAATTTCGAGTTGTGACTGTTTTGTATTTAGTGTGCGATATGGATAAATGGATAAATTTTGCATTATGCTGCCCACCCTCTTCACGAAACTACATACTTCTGCGTCATTTGGGCTCATTTTTGGCCGCATTTTAATTTAAAATTTCAAAGTAATATTCCGTCGATAGGATTTCAGCGAAGTTTTATTCTACAGCGGTTTCATCAAAAAGTCTATTTCAAAAGAGGCCATAAATCAGCGGCCAACAAAGTTCAGATACTTCTAGAATATAATTGCGTTACATAAGGAGCATATATTTAAAGCGCTGTGCTATTTATTAGAGCTGTGCTTTATCTTCAAAATAATTCAATAGCAGATATTTATGTATATTTTGGAAATGTATGTATATGAAATGTTTATGAAATTTATGTATATTTTAACTAGAACATGGAAGAAAAATACAATTGTTCTTGTTACAGTTAAGCAAAATATTTTGACAAACTGCATAATTTATACAATGAAAATATAAATGTGACGCTTTCTATTTATGTCACTGAATTGATTACTTGTAGCTTCTGGTTCCACTACGGCATACTTATTTGGTGCTCAACGAAATGAAAGTGTTTTATATTAATAGAAAAGCAAGTTTTTTCTGGGAAGTGAATTTAATTTTTGTTCAGCTGTTTTAATTTTCTATAGAAATCGATGCAAGGATATCATGTGGCTGCTTAAAAAGAGCTTAAAAGTAATCCACATTAAACTAAAAAGTCTGAAATAATTGTACAAGCTGCAAATAAATTTTTTTTAACATCACTTACTTTACCAGATACTGTGTGAGTTGTTTGGTTATAGCGAATATAGAGCGTTTTTGTAGGACTACTATGTTTTGCACATATTTTTCTGATTTAATTTTTAAAAATATAAGCGCCATTTTTTCTTTTTTTTCAAATGAATGCTTTTGATAGATTGTAAAATATTTTTGCTGCAGTAATGAAGCAGAAAACGCAGCGTTGACCGAGACCACTGGCAACAGCTATATATAAAAAATTTCTTTGTGCTTTTGTGCTTGAATAAAGAAAAAAATAATTCAAGAAAATTTTGCTACACGAGAATTTCTACTCTAAACAAGTTTTTGATATATTGTTCAAGTTAGTTTTTTGCATCTTTAAGTTTGTTTTATGGCCTGAAATATTAAAAAGAAAATTTTTCATTTAACATCTGCATATTTTGTCCAGACTTCCAGACTTAATCTCGCACATAACGCAAAACATAGACGCCAGCGCAATCAATGAACAAAGTTTGCCGTAATACGTTTTGAACTTATTGTAAGAAATCTTTAAACTTGAGCTGAAATCGTTTAAATGAGCTTGAAAAGATTACATTGTGTTGAAGTTTCATGCTACTTAAACTTTAATGAGTTAAGTTTTGTAGTTTTGTTATTATGGCAAGTCAATATTGCTATTTTCAATAAAGAGCTAATAATTGAAATGTATTGAAAGTATTAAAGCAAAAGTTGCAAAAGCTGTACTTTTTTGAAATTTTTAGCATCGCAATTCCGTAGAAAAAAAAGGCAAATTAAAATGTTGCTATGGTAACGAATGGATAAATAATTAATACAAATTTACTTGCAAGATGGGTGGTAAAGTACGGTCTGTTTCCGTTTTTCCGTTTTAGTTTTTAAATGAGTATTTTTACATTGGCGAGTAAAGTGATATACCACGTTCGGATAATGTGATATACCATATATACCAATACCACATTACCCGAATAGTGTTCAACAGCAGTATCTATTGTTTTTTCAACCAAAATTAAAAAAACAAGTTATTGAAAAGAAAAAAAGTTGCTTTAGTGTTATTAATGTTGTTGTTGATACAATTTTATTATTTCAGTGGAATTTACATAAAAGAAAACAAAAATATAAAAATAATCAATTGAATACAAATACACATGCAAAAACTTAACAAAAAAATAACACAAAGTAAAAAATGAATTGAATGAATTATACCCACTTGAATGAAACATTACCTAACTTTAACTATGTCACAATAGCCGAATTCGGGTTTCAAAATAAAAAGGTTATTTTTGTAAAAATACGCTGTAGAAAATCAAAATCTCACCTCATTTGTGGCTAACTAAATTCAAACTCTAACAAATTTATCTATTTGAGCTTATAATTCTGCTCTATTCAGTCGCAAAGCGCACTCAAAGAAAAAACTATTGACTACACCAATAAAACAATTGCACAACAATGAGAGTGAACACAGCGAATGAGAGCGCGCATTAAGCTGCAGCACATGTCTTTTTCTGTTGCCGTTATGTTCACATGTTTATTCTTTTCAAAAATTGTGTATTTATAAAAATATGTCAATATATCACATTACCCGACCATATCACAATACCCGAAGTTGCTCTAAATTTATTCTCATCAAAACTCGTTAAAAGTATTGTTTTCATACAAATTCATTGCATCAGTGATATGTAAATCCTACACGTTTTCTTCTCTCAAGCCCATTTTCGCCAGAGTTTCATCCACAAACCGTTTTGGTACAAGCAATATTTAAATTTATTGAGTACTAGCGGATGTAACCCGGTGTTACTCGGGCGGTTACTCGGGAAATTTTTCTAAGCATGCATTTGATATGAAATTTTATCTCGAAATAATTTCAATTTTAAAAAAACCTGTAAACATCGATTCGATTTGTTGATTGTCTTCGTTCAACTTCGGTTTTGGTCGATACTGTTCGGTTAATTTTTTTTCGTCTTTATATAGCTTCTGCTCGTATTCGTTAAACTTCTTTTTTTTCGTTAATCTTTGGTTCTTGACTGCGTTTTCGTTCGGCTCATTCCTTGATTTTTGTGGAATGTACTTTTAAAAGTATAGGATCCTACCAAGGATAGGATCCTACCAAATGCCTACCAAGTTTCATCAAAATCGGTTCATACGTTTTGACGTGAATGAGCCAGATATAGTTGATTGAATAAAGCGCCCTCTCACGGAAGTTTTCTTAAATTTAAATAGCCTCAATTCTGTTGCAGGGTCAAGTTATTTCACGTACCACATTTTAGTAAAATCGGTCAAGTCATTTAGGAGTTATTGAGTCTTAACAATACACTACTTAAAGCGCCCTCATGCGGAAGTCTTTTGAATTTTTTTATACTTTATGTTTTATAATCGGTTCAGGCGTTTAGGAGTTATTGAGCCCTTAAAACGCACACTTTAAGCGCCCTGTTACGGAAGTCTTTGGAATTTTTTATAGCATATGTTATCTTGGGCGCAGTCGAACCTTCAGTCGAAATCGGTCCAGGCGTTTAGAAGTTATTATAGAGTGCCACGCCCATATACTTACGCCCACTTTTTTACACCCCCTATGTTCTTTCTTTCTATCAAACGTACTCGGTGTCCAAATTTCAGCTCAATCGGATAAACGGTGCGTGATTTTATACGGAACAGACAGACAGACAGAGGGACAACAAACATTTGATTTTATATATTAGATAGATATTTCACTAGCTGATATACATACGAGGGCAATTTGGGAAGATAGTGCATTTTTTAATTTCCTGTGCAGTTAGTTTAAATGCAACACTGATCCTGCTGTTCTGACCATTTGTTAATAGACTACTGTCAAAATTTCAGCTCACTTTGTGTTTGGCAGCCAGCCATTGACAGCAGACGATCTTGTGAATCTTGAGAAAAAGAGTGAATTTCATTTTCTCATCAAGTGTTACACATTGCGACAGTCTAAAATACCTGGGAGATAATACTATTTTTCTGGTAGGTCTTGTCGAGTTAAAGAATATTTATACCCTAAACCTGAAAGGTCAGGGTATATTAACTTTGTGCAAACGTTTGTAACGCATAGAACGAAGCGAGTCCGGTATAGAAAAATATATATATTCTTGATCAGCGTCACCACGTGAGTCGAGCTATCCATGTCCGTCCGTCGGTCCGTCCGTCCGTCCGTGTGTCCGTCTGTGTGTTGTCCGTATACACAGGATAAGAAGAAGGAGTCGAGATAATTGGATGAAACTTGGTACACATGGTCACAAGCACCCAAGGATCTGCACTATTGAATATTTTTGGAATCCGCCCACGGACACGCCTACCTCCCATACAACGCAAAAATTGAAAACTGCATAACTCAGCTCATAATTAACCTACAACAATAAAATTTAGTATATATGTGTTTTGTATCAACACAAAGATGTCATCGAAAAATGCGTGTCGTTCGCTCAAGGACACGCCCACCTCCCATACAATCCAAAAATTGAAAACGCAATAAATAAGCTTGTGTTTAACCTAAAGAGCTAAAATTTGGCACATATGTTTTTTATGACAAGACAAAGATGGTTTTAAAAAACGGACGTCATCCGCCTATGGACACGCCTACCTCCCATACAACCCAAAAAGTTTAAAACTCAATAAATAAGGTTTTGTTTGTCATAGAGAAATTAAATTTGGTATGTATGTATTTTATACCAAAACTAAGGTGTGTTCAAAAATTGGGAGTAGTCCGTCCATGAACACGCCCACCTCCCATAGTGAAAGCATAATAAAGGCATTAACTGTGAGCTACAGGAATAAAACTTGGTATGTGTACATTTTTCTTCAACATTTAAATGCATATAAAATATAGGCTTCATGCGCCCACGGACACGCCCATTTACAATAAAAATTTTTTTGTTTTTGAAAAGTGGGTTTAGGGTATTTCATAGTCGGCCTAGACCGACTTTAGACTTTCTTTACTTGTTTTTACTTGAAATTAGCCGGACATCGCCAAAATCTGAACTGGTAAAAAAAAACCGATTTTGACTACCTTTGCCAACTTTTTGGCCTATAACTTGCCCGATTGGAAACGAATTTTAAAAATTTAATCGAATCCTGAAAGACGAAACTTCAGTTATTCCAAGCATATACATATATATTTTTTTGGACAATTTGAGAAACCGGTGTGTATTTACTCTGCAAATACAACTTTTTTAAAATTTTTTCGAGTTTTTTCAACTTTGATGATTTTTCTATAAACTTAATTATATAGAAACCACACTAGTGGATTCGCAGAATATATTTAAAAATAAAAACGCAATTTATTTTTTAAAAATCGGACAATAATTGACAAAGTTATTTAACTTTTTATGAAAATACATTTTTAAGAATGCCACTGAAACAACTTGTTATTATAATATACCCTAAAGGTCTTACTGATTTTTACCTTTTTCAGTGTACATCTATTACTATATTTTTCTAGCATTCTCACTTAAGCCCTAACCAAAATAGACGAAACGAGACGATTGCAACTCGACGAGCGTGTACACTAGAGTGGGTCGAAAAAAAAAGTTTGAAAAAACCACCACCTATTTTAAAGTTGACCTCGAGAGGATTCCTAAAACAAAAAAATTTTTTTTTTTGGACCACCGGAAAAACAGCCAAAATGGTCTTGTTTGCATAACTTAAGCATTACATGTCAGATCTTAAAAAACTATATGTCGTTGAAAAGGGCTTTACGAGCACTACAATGTCTTCTTAGAACTTCTGAGGTCATATTCAACTAGAAAGCCCCATTAGCCCGATTTATCCCCTTTAATTTTTTTTTTTTTTTCTCATAAGATTAAATTCCTTCAAATTTGTTTAATTTGTGTTCAAAAAATTATTTATTTAGTTTCTTTTACAATTTTGTTTATGTTATGTAATTGTTCGTTGACTAAATTTAAAGTAAATTTTTTATAAAAAAAAAGGATAATATCAAATATTTGAACTATTATAACTTCTTTGTTTTTAAACTGAATAAATAATTTTTTGAACACAAATTAAACAAACTTGACGGAGTTTAATTATATGGAAAAAAAAAGAAATTTAAGGGGGGATAAATCGGGCTAATGGGGCTTACTAATTGAATATGACCTCAAAAGTAAAAATGTTCTAAGAAGACATTGTAGTGCTCGTATAGCCCTTTTCAACGACATATAGTTTTTTAAGATCTGACATGTAATGCTTAAGTTATGCAAACAAGACCATTTTGGCTGTTTTTCCGGTGGTCCAAAAAAAAAAAATTGTTTGTTTTCGGAATCCTCTCGAGGTCAATTTTAAAATAGGGGGTGGTTTTCTCAAACTTTTTTTTTTGTATGGAGGCCGACCCACTCTAGTGTACACTCGTTACGTCTGTTTTGACATTTAACCCAAAATGAAACGTTCTTAAACTCGTCTAGGCTGGTCAGCTGCCAACTAATTCAAATGCATATAAATGCCTTGTTCATCCCTAACAATGGCGAAAAATTCATTAAAATATTGTTTCTTGCACTAATTGTGAAAAATGCAACAAAACTTGATGTAAAAATTATCTGCACTATTGTTGCTGACAAACCGTTTCAAACCGTCAAACCGTTTCGTTCAGTTTCGATGTGTTTACGTTTGCTTATTTTGGGCAACAACATTGAATTGCATTCAAGCGAACATTTTCGTCTTCGCTCGTTACGGAGCAAATCGTCTATTTTGGTTAGGGCTTTAGTTTCGTTAGGAACGGCTTTCTTTTGTTTGTACCTCCCATACAAAATCATTCAAAAATATAACATGGTCCAATGGAGGTACCGTTAAGGTCTTACAGATATTAACGATTTTCATTACACACCTATTACTATATTTTTCTAGCATACTCACTGAGTTTCGTTAGGATCGGCTTACTTTTGTATGTACCTCCCATACAAAAGTATGTAAAAATTTAATATGGGTCGAAGGGAGGTACCCTTAAGGTCTAATCAATTTCTACCATTTTCAGTACACATCTATTACTATATTTTTCTAATATTCTCCCTGAGTTTTATTAGGATCGGCTAACTTTTACAAGCATCTCTCAAACAAAATCATGCAAAAATTTAATATGAGTCCAAGGGAAGTACCTCTAAGATCTTATCAATTTCTGACATTTTCAGTACACATCTTTATTTCTTATTGCCTGGTGTTTTGATCAAATTTTGTTAAGATCGGTCAACTTTTGTATGCATCTCCCATACAAAAAAATGTAAAAAATTAATATAGATTCAAGAAAGGTAATCCTAGAAACTCACCGAATTCAACCATTTTTGCAATTTTTCTTAATTAGCTTCAACTAACTAAGCATACAAATTATCATAGCAGCACTGCTTCTATTTTTGTACCTATTTTGTATGGGATGATGCACTGTGAGTCAAAATGTATTTTTGGAAAAAATCTCTTTTCATGAAAAGTTGTCAATTACAAATCAATTTTTAAAAAATAAATTGCGTTTTAATTTTTATTAAATATATTTTATGAATCCATGCAGTACTAGAATAGTCTCTATATAATTAAGTGTTTGGAAAAATCCTCAAAATTGAAAAAGTTGAAAAAAGTTGTATTTGCAGAGTTAATACACACATATTTCTCAAGTTGTCCCAAAAAATACATGTATGTATTGTTGGAAAAGCTGAAGTTTCGTCGTTTAGGATCCGTTTAAATTTTTAACATCGGCTAGCAATCAGGTATGTTATAGGCCAAAAAGTGGGCAAAGGTAGGCAAAATCTGACCATAAGTTCAGATTTTGGGGGTGTGCAATAAATTTCAAGTAAAGAACATTCTTTAACTAGACAAGACCTACCAGGAACATAATATTATCTCCCAGGTATTTCAACTTCGTTCCATTTTGTCGCACTTTAGAACTTTGTATTTTTTTTTGCGCAAAAAAAAACATCAGACAATACAAGAAAGGCTTCAAAAAAATACTAAGCGGACTCTGCCCCATCGATTGGAATGATTCACAAGTGGTTTACTGAATTCCGTTGCGTTGGTACAAGCACAAGTGACACTGAACGTTCTGGATGCCCAAATAAGGGTCTCCTTATCCAGAAATGGTAACTAAAATTCACGATATCATGTTGGCCGATCCCAGAGTTAAAGTTCGTGAGATTGTTGAAGCCGTATCTCATTTGGATATGAAAACATTGGGAGGAATGAATAAAAACTGAGTGAACGAGTGGAGTGGAGTGCTTGAGTGTACGTTTTGAGGTTGCGATGTTTGTTGAGTAGGGTGTAAAATCCGTATTTAATAAACTCCACTTCACCCTGAGGGCAAAAAACATCGCTTGAGGGTTCACTCATGATAGTAGTTTTGTTTAACGTGTGAAACACTATAAGGCATTTTCGTTTATTTGACGACAGCAGAACAAAGACTGTCAAACAATTTGTTAGCGATCTCAATACGACTCTGCATGCTCATTATTAAACGTTAGAGCACGTAAAGCACATACCAGAGTTCTATCTGCCGGAGTTTTGTAAGGAATGGAAACAAATAATCGTCAACAAAAATAAAGGAAAATAATATAAATAACATGCAAAATATAAAATTGTGCAAAAATATTTTATTGTAAATAATAATATTACACAAAATCATGATATAATAATTTTACAAGGTAGTATTGACAAGTGTTGATTCTCTCAGCTACAAGTAAACGAACTCTTGTCAAAAACAGCTGTTCTTTGTTATATGCGTTGGCCGCATTCAGCTGTGTCAATTGTTGTGACAGCAACACATCGCGGAGCGCTGTTATCGGTATTGAAATTTCACAATAGTTGTCAAGTTTATGAAATGTCAAACATTGTATTAAATACCAATGAAATTTTTCCGACAAATAAAAAATTTACTGTTTATACCCTAAACCTGAAAGGTCAGGGTATATTAACTTTGTGCAAACGTTTGTAACGCATAGAACGAAGCGAGTCCGGTATAGAAAAGTATATATATTCTTGATCAGCGACACCACGTGAGTCGAGCTATCCATGTCCGTCCGTCCGTCCGTCCGTCCGTCCGTCCGTCTGTGTGTTGTCCGTATACACAGGATAAGAAGAATGAGCTGAGATAATTGGATTAACCTACAGAGCTAAAATTTGGCACATATGTTTTTTGTAATAAAAAAAAGATGGTTTTGAAAAATGGACATCATCCGCTTACGGACACGCCTACCTCCCATACAACGCAAAAATTGAAAACTGCATAACTCAGCTCATAATTAGCCTTACAATAAAATTTGATATGTATGTGTTTTATACAAACACAAAGATGTCTTCTAAAAATGGACGTCATTCGCTCACGGACACGCCCACCTCCCATACCACCCAAAAATTGAAAACGCAATATATAAGCCTCTGTTTAACCTACAGAGCTAAAATTTGGCACATATGTTTTTTGTAATAAAAAAAAGATGGTTTTGAAAAATGGACATCATCCGCTTACGGACACGCCTACCTCCCATACAACGCGAAAATTGAAAACTGCATAACTCAGCTCATACTTAACCTACAACAATAAAATTTGATATGTATGTGTTTCATAACTACACAAAGATGTCTTCGAAAAATGGATGTCATCCGCTCACGGACACGCCCACCTCCCATACATCCCAAACATTGAAAACACAATAAATAAGCCTCAGTTTAACCTACAGAGCTAAAATTTGGCACGTATGTTTTTTATGACAAGACAAAGATGGTTTTGAAAAATGGACGTCATTCGCCTACGGACACGCCTATTTCCCATACAACCCAAAAAGTTTTAAACTCAATACGTAAGGTTATGTTTGTCATAGAGAAATTAAATTTGGTATGCATGTATTTTATACCAAAACTAAGGTGTTTTCAAAACTTGGAAGTAATCCGTCCATGAACACGCCCTCCTCCCATAGGGAAAGCACAATAAAGGTATTTACTGTGAGCTACAGGAATAAAACTTGGTATGTGTTAATTTTTCATCAACATTTAAATGCATATAAAATATAGGCTTCATCCGTCCTTGGAGACGCCCATTTACAATAAAAATTTTTTGTTTTTGAAAAGTGGGTTTAGGGTATTTCATAGTCGGCCTAGACCGACTTTAGACTTTCTTTACTTGTTTTAAATTAATTTTAATGAACAACTTCATATTTATGTGCATCAAGTTTTGACTGAACAGTTGCCAACTGTTGAGTACGCTGAATGTGACCAGTGAAAATTAATTGTATGCATTGACGGATTGTGAGCGCTCTCTTTCTTGTTATATTTTTTGACAGAAGTCCGTTTCCAACAGAAACGTCAATACTACCTTGGAGTTATTATATCATTAAACAAAATATTCCTAAATGACAGCTGAGACATTTGATGCACGGTTAATTTTTTTTTGATAATTCAGAGTGCTCTGAAAGAACACAGAGTAGAGATTTTTGGAATGTATTTAGTGTGGTCTCATCTGCTCTCATCTAATGTTGTGACCGACGATTCCCCTTTCAATTGTCAAGCATTTTATATAAATATGATTTTTTATAAATCAGAAAAATTTGTCAAATTTACAAATATTAGAAGATTTCATTGTAAATGCTTGACAGGCGCATAGGTATGTGTCAAGCTACACTTCAATGACAATAAAATGGAAAGTTCAAGTGATAGTGATAATTAATTAAAAATTAATTTAAGATGTCGAAGAACTTTTGACCAACGGATAAATAAGGATTTAATCCGGAAAAATTCCGAGTTGCAAAAGCTTCAGCCCAACATATATTACTTACAATTAGGGATGACAAGATCATCCAAAGGTATAAAACAAAGTTTTATAAAAGTCAGTATTTTATAAAACAATGAATAATCAGTCAACTGCAACGAGTTTGAAAAATTGTCACCTGCCAATTTTTATAAAATTTTGTGCATTCCATCTTCGTTTTTTTCATCGGAATCAAATAAAAAATACAGCAAAGAGGCTATTTATTTGAAATTAAACCAAAAAACAAGTATTTAAAAAGTTTTTAATGCAAAAAAAAACTCGCGTGTAGCAACGTACACGTGTCAGAAGTGAAACTTCTTTAACAGTAAGAAATAAGAGAGATTTTAGTGTGAAATAGAGAGAGAGAGTATCTGAAAAGAAATTCAATCAATACGAAATGGAATAATAATTTGTTGATTCAATATTTGCATCCCGGGACCGTACCGAATATGGTTTTTGTCGAAAGTGTCACATATTAACTTTTATCTCTTAATTGCTATTTTTTCCGACAAAAATAACAGTTTTTTGTGCCTTATAGTTTTTTGGGCAAAAATAACAGTTATTTTCTGCCGTTTATTTTTCGGTCATAAATATCAGGTAATTTATATTTGTTCAAGTCATTTTACCGATAAAAAAAGTTTGATATTATTATTTTCATCTCATCGGTGAGACATTTTACACATGGCCTTCTGGTTCACATGGTTCAATCTGTCAAGTGGCCTTTGAGAAAACACAAATTGCTTGATATTTTTGGCCGAAAAAATTAAAGTCACAAAATAACTGCTATTTTTGACATTTGTAACATAATGGTATATTTGAAAAAGTCTTTCAACAATTTTTTTCATTTGAAAATTGTAAAATAACAGTTATTTTCGGTACTTGTTTTAGTTCAGTTGGTGTTTTAGTTGCTTTCGAATGTCTTCTCAACATTGTTACTTTTTGAATGCTGGATTGCATTTGCATAGTACTCTTTGAAGGAGCCTACGAAAGCAGAGGAAAATCTTGTTCATTATTACCTCCTGCTTCCTGATCATAATAATTGCTATGTTGATAGAGGGCCTCATAAAGCAGCGAACGTTGATTGTTGAGTGCATCAACTTGGTTGGCTTCAAAATTTTGTTGAGATGCATCAGTGTGTTTTTTGGGGATTGGTTCTTTGTAGATTCACCAAAATACACTGATGTTTCGTAAAAATGCATTTTGAATGCCGTTGTTGCAATCACCTTACCTTCATCATTAGTTGCAGACCTAGCTGCGGCTGTATTCTTAAGAGCTCTTATTCGCTCTCTATATTCACGAACGCGTTCTGCTCCTGTTTTAGCTATTTTTCTATTTTTTTTTCCGTGCATACTTGTAGGATGAAAATTAATGTTATGGTTATGTTAATAATGTAATGTTAATGTTAATCTAATGTTAATGTTAATTATGTTATTTTCAGTATGTTACGCTTTCAGTTTTAATTACATTTTGTTTGGCTATTTATCATGTGCCTACGTGGCGTAAAGGTATAGATTCCGGCTCATAAGCAACTATGTTCGGGGTTCAATTCTCGGCAGCGGCAGTAATTTTTTTTTTAATTTTCATATGAATTGAAAACGTTAGCCTAGCGTCACGAAAAAGGACCTTCAAATTTCACTCGCCGCCAAAGAAGTTTCACTTCAATAAATACCAAATATGAAATTTGTATAAATTGAACAACAATGAGGCAGCTAATTAGCACACTCAACTTTTGCGATGTTTATTCTGAGGGAATACTCAACGTCAAAAAAACATGAGTGGAGTGGAGTTAAGTTCTTTTTATTAATATGCTTTATTCATACTGATCAGAGTAAAGTCGAGTGAAGCTGAGTTCACTCCACTCCACTCTTTTTATTTATTTGTCCCATTATCCACAAAATGGATGTCACGGTTGCTTATAATCGAACACAAACATATGTGCAGTCTCCCTGGTAAAATTCCTTGAACTGAAGTACGAATTGCTTCCTCATCCAGCATAAGAGATTCACCATCAAAGAGGAACTCATCAAAGATACAGAGGCCACCTTGTGAAAACGTATTTTTCGAATGGCATTTTAAAATTGGAGGAACGTTGGACGTACTGTATGTATCGAGCTAAAAGGCGACTATATTAAGAAATAAAACGCCTTCTTCAAACGGCCTTTGCATTATTTCTTTAAGTTAAAGATTTTCCTAAATAAACCTTATGATAGCTTTTCGACTACATACTTTGTAAAATTGAAAGATATTTTTTAAATCAACACGTACAACCAGACCGCATAATTTGTCACTTACAGACATTTCTGCCTGAGTAGTATAGATAAAACCTGTAGCTGTTAAATAATGATTAGTAATCGTATTCATTAGTAATTAGATTATTTTTATCAAACATTTGAAATAATTGATTATGTATGATTCTTTTCTGTTGGCTCAGTAATCAAATGATAACGATTACAAATAATCAAATTATAATCACGATTCCTTGAAATTAAGAAAATAATCAAAAATAATCAAAAGTAATCCATTAAAAGTAGTCCGATTATTTTTATAAATTACTTTGGATTATTTTTGGTTATTTTAAGAATTTTTGCTTCTTAGGCTGAAAGTCTGAAAATAATCAAAAGTTATCTTTTAAAATAATCGGATTATTTCTGTTGATTACTTTGGATTCTTTTTGATTATTTTCGTAATTTCAAGTAATCGTGATTATAATTTGATTATTTGTAATCGTAATCAATTGCTTCTCAGAAACTTGTTACCTAAGGAATATATAATGATTATAATTATTTTTGAAAAATAATCTAATTGATTACTAATCGTAATCGAAATTTAACAGCTATGGATAAAACTTTCCAAAACTCATGCGCTTGATCTACATAGCCTTGCACGTTCAATGAAGGTTATCGTACTCTCTTCACTAAAATGGTCACAAGTATTTTCCGAAGGGCTATACTTAAATTTGCATAAGTGACGCAATGAGCATGTGTTCGTGTTATAGATATTGGTTGTGCTCAGATTACGAGAGTAATCAAACCGTGCAGACGAAATTTATTTCACCTTCTCATAACAATTTGAAAAATATTTAAATTTAATTTAAAACATATAAAGTGCAAAAAACAGATGAGAAAAATCATGCTATATGCCTCAGTGTCACTTCCGTTTTAACACACATTTCCGCATACTTTCACAAGCGCTAATAAATTTTGTTATGAGCACGTTTTAAGCTTTGCTTTCTGAAGCTTGTGTGCGCTATAATGTTATTTTTTTGTTGTACTTGGTTGTGTTACATTGTGTGTGTCCTGCCATTTAAGGTCAAGGTTTTGTAAACGTAGCATGTATGCATGTTTAAATATCTCCGATGCCTTTAAAGGAGTCGCTTTAAAATGCACATACATATAAAAAATGACAGCGGTCCAACAGCCGAGAAAGACACAAAACATACAGCAATAGAGAGAACAAAAACTGCCAGTGACAGAAATTTAAAAGCGACACCATTTTAAGTGGTCAGCTATAAATTATGTATGCAGTTTGAAGCGGATATCTTCGATGGAAATGTACACTGGAAATGTGCGCTTCCGCCAGCATAAAACGGAAGCTGGTGTGCTAAGTATTTGGGTTAACCCAAAGTGGCTGTAAGTAGAGTGTGCGTGTGAGTATAGAAGTTGTGAAAAGTTTATGCAGGTGCAAACTTACTCACAACTATCTTGGTATAAGTCTGAAAAACGCTTATAACTGATGTAAGTTTTATATGAAATATATATAAGAAACAATCCACTATGACGGGTGTTACACATAACGAGTGTTGCGTTAATATGTCAGCATATATATATTATTTATAGTTTTTTCAGTCATCATAAATTACTTTTGTGGTTGTCATAATTATATGTGGAAAGAAACTTTTAAAATGATGGTCAATGTTTGTGCACTTTTTATTTAAGTGCCGTGTGTTACGAGTACTCATTGAAAAATCTGACTACACTCTGCATGTTTGTGAAATTTAGCTTAACTACAATTAATAAAAACAAAAATTATTAAAAGTCAATAAAATGATATTGACGATAAACCCTGTATTAAAAAAACAACTAGAAATACGTTTCAGACAGGTTTTTATTATTTTAATATGTGACGGGTGTTACGAGAGAAAAATATTTATGTTAAAGTCAACCTGCGTTACTAAAAATATAAAAATTTGTTCATAAATCGCGTTTTTAATGTTAATTCAACAACTTCAGTGTTGAATAATATACAGTGTATAGCTGCAGTGTTGAAACAATAATATTGCGTTTTTGTTATAGTCGAAAATACAATAGAATAAAGTCGAATAGAATTTAAAGTTTTTCGTCTATTTACAAAAACTACCTTTATTTAATTGACGTCTATGTTATGGACAAAAGTTACAGATTTTAAAACAATATCTTAAAAAAATAAGATTTCTGCCTTGGTAACGATTTTCATGGAATGTTCCATAAAAAAATATTAATATGTAATTTTGGAATATAAATTCGAAAATTTAAAAAATTTTTGAAAAAATTAAATAATGTGGCGTATAGACTGTTTCAAAAGAGATTTTTTAGTTTCGTTTTTCAATGCCCAGAGAGAAATTTTTTCTAAAGCTTGAACATTTTTCAAAAGTTTAATTTCTTGCTCTTTTTGTACTGTTAACTCTATCACCATCGTGATAGAGAAATCAAAAACAAATTACATAAAAATAAATTATTTTGTCAAAAAAAAAAAAAAAAGTGAAGTGAATTCCGGCTGACAAATTATTTTCTGACATACATTTTTTTTCAATTTTGATTGGTTGATTTTGAAAAATAAAATTAAGTACTTCCGTTGCGCATTTGCGATGACCATAAAAATTCAGGAACATACATGCATTTTTTTCATTTCTTTTTCTGCTCAGAGAATTTTAAATTTTTGACCAATCTGAATCAAGAACACTCTCAAAATTATGTTCTTATTCTCAAACAATCGCAAAAATGTTCTTCTCTGCAAAAATGTTCTTCTCTTTTGAAACAGGCTATACTAATATTTTTGATTGCATCTTTATATGTTTTGAGTTTTGATTTTGATTTTGATTTTGATTTTGATTTTGATTTTGATTTTGATTTTGATTTTGATTTTGATTTTGATTTTGATTTTGATTTTGATTTTGATTTTGATTTTGATTTTGATTTTGATTTTGATTTTGATTTTGATTTTGATTTTGATTTTGATTTTGATTTTGATTTTGATTTTGATTTTGATTTTGATTTTGATTTTGATTTTGATTTTGATTTTGATTTTGATTTTGATTTTGATTTTGATTTTGATTTTGATTTTGATTTTGATTTTGATTTTGATTTTGATTTTGATTTTGATTTTGATTTTGATTTTGATTTTGATTTTGATTTTGATTTTGATTTTGATTTTGATTTTGATTTTGATTTTGATTTTGATTTTGATTTTGATTTTGATTTTGATTTTGATTTTGATTTTGATTTTGATTTTGATTTTGATTTTGATTTTGATTTTGATTTTGATTTTGATTTTGATTTTGATTTTGATTTTGATTTTGATTTTGATTTTGATTTTGATTTTGATTTTGATTTTGATTTTGATTTTGATTTTGATTTTGATTTTGATTTTGATTTTGATTTTGATTTTGATTTTGATTTTGATTTTGATTTTGATTTTGATTTTGATTTTGATTTTGATTTTGATTTTGATTTTGATTTTGATTTTGATTTTGATTTTGATTTTGATTTTGATTTTGATTTTGATTTTGATTTTGATTTTGATTTTGATTTTGATTTTGATTTTGATTTTGATTTTGATTTTGATTTTGATTTTGATTTTGATTTTGATTTTGATTTTGATTTTGATTTTGATTTTGATTTTGATTTTGATTTTGATTTTGAATTTGAATTTTACTTGGACTTAAACTTGGACTTAACTAGGACTTTACTAGGACTTTAACTTTGACTTTGACTTTGACTTTGACTTTGACTTTGACTTTGACTTTGACTTTGACTTTGACTTTGACTTTGACTTTGACTTTGACTTTGACTTTGACTTTGACTTTGACTTTGACTTTGACTTTGACTTTGACTTTGACTTTGACTTTGACTTTGACTTTGACTTTGACTTTGACTTTGACTTTGACTTTGACTTTGACTTTGACTTTGACTTTGACTTTGACTTTGACTTTGACTTTGACTTTGACTTTGACTTTGACTTTGACTTTGACTTTGACTTTGACTTTGACTTTGACTTTGACTTTGACTTTGACTTTGACTTTGACTTTGACTTTGACTTTGACTTTGACTTTGACTTTGACTTTGACTTTGACTTTGACTTTGACTTTGACTTTGACTTTGACTTTGACTTTGACTTTGACTTTGACTTTGACTTTGACTTTGACTTTGACTTTGACTTTGAATTTGACTTTGAATTTGACTTTGACTTTGACTTTGACTTTGAATTTGACTTTGAATTTGACTTTGACTTTGAGTTTGACTTTTAATTGATTTGAACTTTGATTTTGGCTTTGACTTTGATTTCCATTTTGAGTTTGATTTTTTTTTGATATCCTGGTGGTGTCCTGGAATTGCATGCAAGTGCAATTTTAATTTTAAAGAAATGGCTCATTCCATACAGACGAGTGTGACGTTTTGACTACTTTATCGTGCTGAAAATGGTATTAACCGGTTAAAATCTTAGCAATTTACTATAGGGTATTTTAGAAGATGCCCCAAGGTTTCAAAATGCTAAAACATAATGCAGTTATTTATAGTAGTTTAATAGTTACATTCGCTTAAACACCTGGGACGGGTGTGACGAGCACAAATTTAAAAACTTAAAATTCTGAGTTTAACATTGAAATTCAGTCCATGTGCCACAATGAGACCATTTTTGACTTGCATATATTCAAATTTAATATATTTTCTGTTGAATACAAGTGAAAAATATTTTGAAAAAATGGCGATAACCATTCTTTTTTAAACTTTTAAATGGGACGGGTGTGACATAAGATTGTCCCGGGTGTGACGAGTGCGAATAATGTGGGAATTATATATAAGAACTTAATTGGTATAATAACTTACACATATTTTTGACACTTAAATCAAAAAAATATGTTTTTGATTAATGTATTAATTAAAAACAAAAAAATATTTTTTGCAAAAAATTTTTTTTGCATGAATTTTTTATCAAATTAATACCTATACAAATAATTTCAAGTTTTTAATATATTTAAAAAAAAACATTTTTTTGCAAAAAATTTTTCGCATGTATTTTTGATCAAATTAATACCTATAAAAATGATTTCGCTTTACATGAGTTTACAAAACTTGTTTTAATCAAAGAATTTATTCATATACTTGCTAAAATTTCATTATTAGAAAAAAATTTTGAAAACCGTTCCGGGTGTGACCAACTTCTTGTAACGAAAATGAAGAATAAAACTAATTTATTGAAAAAAGTTAACAAATTTATGTAAAACATCAACATCCTTACTTTAGGAAAGTTTCATTCTTATCATAAGCCCATGTTGCTTCTTAGGAAAACTATAGCCTATTTTGAGACGGGTGTGACACAGAAAAAACACTCAGTTTAAATATTTTGTACTTTGAAAACGCAGTAACCAATCATTATTGCAACCTATTCTAACACAACATTAATATCTTTTTTAATATTACTAACCTTATTTTTTTAAAAGTTGTATCAAAAGATGACTGATTTTAAGGTTTAAATTAAATCAAAATATTTAAAAAATTTTTTCAACTCGAAGTTTGTTTAGTTAAATTGTCAAAATAATATAAAAAAGTATTTCATTTAAAAATATTTTTGCAGCAGGACTATCTTAAGATTCCACTTCAATTCGAAAACCAAAAATTACTTCAAATACATTCATTTTAAAATTCATGTTTCCGTTCCTCATTTCTTTGGAATGAGCCAAATGCAATTTTCAATTATTTTGAAAACAAAAACCTTTTTTATTTATCTTCTATTTTATCAGAAATTATCATCGAAATAAGTTTGGGTTTAATTTGATATCAGGTTTAAAACCATCAAGAAGATGTATAAAATGACAATTCACTAAAATCACTTACATCATAAAAATAAAGAAAAATATAAGCAAAAATTAACCGGAAACCGGGAAAAAAAAATCCAACCGTGTAGACCGTAAGGAGTGGCATCTCCTATTGGACATCAAAGCACAAGAAAGCTGATCTTTTTATAATAAATATGATTAAATTATGTCAGAAATAATTTCTTAAACCTTTTTTGGTGCAAAAGGGTTTCTAAGGCGGCCACTATTTTCCTTTTTTATTCCATTTTTAGGTCTCAAATAACTTTAATCAAATAACCAAAATCCTTGGTTAAAGTAAACAAGTACACTTCTAGTAAAATTTTTTAAAAATATCACTCAATTTTCATTTCAGTTATGATTTCTTTCCAACATAATTTTCATGTCTACCACAAACTTTATTTTAAGTTTTTTTGATATTTTTTCTTAAACACTAAAATTCAGTTTTTCTTTTATTTCTTAAAGGACTCAGTAAATTTTGCATTGCTTCTCAGGATTCATAGTTGTGCCCTTCGCACACTTGAACTCTTTGGAGAACTCTTCGAAATTCACAAGTGATCCTATAACGCGAAACATGGCCGGCGCATGCACATCCACCAAAGAAACTTTATCCTTAAAGCGTTCATTGACGTCCGTACACCAAAATTGCGCAAAACTTATAAAGAATAGCTGTCGACTGGTATAGTTAAGGTTCGGTAGCAATTCCAGCTGCAGCAAGTTTTGTCGTGTCGCCTCGGTTTCGGCACCCTCTACTCCAGATGTGTTATCCACATTCTGTAGCCAATTTGTATAGGCCTTGTAGGCTATCTGAACAGCGCCATTATCAGCAATATTTTCCGACTGAAGTTCACTTTCGGGCAGATACTTGCCACCGTAACGATAACGTGCGTACTGCTGTTTGAAACACTGCTTGCGCTCATTGAAACCCTCCGTAGAGTTGGTGTCCCACCAAGACTGCTGTTTGCCGGATATATCATAGTCGCGACCCAAATCATCGAATCCATGTATCAGCTCATGTGCCACCAAATAACCAAGTGTGCCAAACTTCAGCGCATTCGGATAACGATCGGACCAAAGAAAGTTGGGCTGCAGCAGCAGCACTGGAATTCTTATAAGATTCTCCGAAGATATGTGTGCAGGTGAGTAGGAAAAAATTACAGCTGACTCCAGTGGTTTTGGTTTCTCATAGAGCGTGGCAATAATGCGACGCGTCTCAAACTCCAAGACACGCTGCACATTCTCCAGATAGTCTTTGTTGTTGATGCTAGTTAGATTGGCGTACTCCACGGTAAAGTTGTCTGTTATGTAGGAATTGATTTCTAGTTTCATTGCAGCTAGTTTCTCCACTGCTAGTTTGCGTGTCATCCAAGACATCCAGTTTAGGTCGTCTGAGTTTTCTAAATCGTGCTTGAAGGTGGATTTCAATTCCTGCCAGATGAGATTGATGTCACGTTGCGTCTCTTCATTGTTGTAGCGTCGATATATCATGTTGTCCAGTACCTTGGCGAAGAAAGTTTTTGTTTTGCTTAGGCAGATTTTCTCGCGATTCGCTGGAGTCTCATTGATTTTGAAGAAGAAATACTGAGCCAGCTGATAGAAAATATAGTTGGCCAATTGTTGTTCGGGTGTTTCATTTAGCACTTTTACAAGATTGACTTGATATTCCATAAGATATTCATAGAACGTGTCGTTGAGTTCGTGTCCCAATGCCACTGTTATATAGCGCTCAAAATCTATTGTTGGCTGGTAGATTGCTTTTAGTTCTGCCACTGTACGCAGTTTTGTCACTGCTTTGAGTGAAAGTCCTAGTTTTTTGTCACCAATTCCATGCGCCAGTCTCACTTCAAAGTCTAGTATTTGTGTGGCAGTCAAACGAGCCAACTCCTTTGTTAGACCCAAGTGAAATTCCAAGTTATCAGCTATCTCCTGACGATACAAATCGCGATGCCATTGTGTGGCTTCATTTAGATACATCGATTTCGAACGCAGTCGCAACGCAGGTTGTCCCACATACAACTTGTTCTTATCTGGTTGCTCAAAATCTGACCTGATGCCCATTTGCAGTATGATATCAAGTCCAAATCTGTTCTGCACTCGGGCAATCGTAGAAATCCAATCGAATTCATCTGAATTCCAGTTTCGACTCCCGACCAAAACCGGCATTGAACCAAATTCCTCTATGATCTCGCGTAGCTTTGCCTTATAAAGATGCTTTAAATTTCTGATATTCAAACAGCCTTCATAGAAGTTTTTCACCATTATATCTATGCTCGAGTCCGTCTTCTGTGAACCCTCTTTTAGCAACTTGGACTGCTTGAGATCGTAAGCATTCGTAAGCAATTCAAAAAAGTTGGTCTCTCTCGATGTCAAACTTAGTGCTGGATTTATTTTTGCCCAGTTGCCGCATGCAAATTCAAAGAAATTATCGCATGGATCCACTTGCTCGTTCATATAGTTAAGCATTTCACCCGCTTTCGCTCGCCGCATTACAGCGCTCACATATCGCGTGTCGTTATGATTGGCAATTCGATCCTCCTTTAGATTCAGCAGCACGGGTGACTGACTTGTATACCGCACTTGCAGCTGCAATACTAACGCCAATTTTATCAGCAAAACGCAAATGAATTTCATTGCAACAATTCTTATATCATCAATTTTTTGCCTGTTGAACGCACCGGGTTTTAATTGGAACTGTTTATTTAGTTTGTGTAACACCCGTTCGGGCCTCTCTCAGTCTCACAATCATATCAGCTAGTTCAAAATGTTATCGTTGACTATGAATAAACGAATGCTCTGTTCATACTTACGCTTAAGATTCTATGGCTGAGCAGAAAGAAAGAAGCTGTTGAGATAGAGCAAGCTTAAGCTTTTTTTGTCATGCTATGTCTGAAAAGCTTTTTGATTTAATTATAAACAATAACGTCACATAAAATAGGCTTAACGGCGAGTCATTCAGACAGAGTCAACTTTGTACACGTTGAAAAAAATTTCAATTGGTTTGTTTATATCAAACAATTTTGCGGTGATGCCAGCTTTTGATGCATTCAATATTATAAATAGTTATAAAAATTATATTAAATTTAATTTAAAAAATTATTGCTGTTGTTGTTTTTGCCCAGTTAAACCCAAAGAATTTAAATTAAACATTTTATTGGGATTGTAAACACACGGTTGATTGCTATGCTTGACATAAGAACCAGAAGATTTTATTATAACATTAGTTTTCAAAGTAAATGGCAACACCACCGTGCCATTCTTCCGGATTTAAGACGACATTTTATTTTTTATTGCTTCAAATGTTTTTAAAATATTGTAAATTTTAAAGCCTTCTTCATATTAACCTTTTCATGTTAATGCAAAATAATTGAAAATTCACTTAACAAAGATAACCGATATTAGATCAGCTTAAATTTGTTCATATTTTTTTACTTTTTGACGAACGTGTGACTAAACTTACCTACAACTCAATGATTTATAAAAAGTGAACGCTTACTTATCTCATACTTTGACACTAAGCACTAAGTATCTGTCATCGCTACGGAAGTCAGAACTGATGGGTGATAGTAGCTGGGCAGTGCCAGTTGGAGAGCACTCTTGCCTGTATATTTATTAGGCCGGGTCAAATTTTTTATCGTCCAAGCGTATAGCAGAAACGTAATCTATGATAAATTCTAAGAAAATTTCACCAAGTAACCATAGGTATAAAATTAATCCCAATATCGCGCAAATCGAGGTCAAAATTTGCTTATGGAATTAAAACAATAAATAAGTTTTATATAAAACTACTGCTGAAAAGTTAAAAAAGGCAACCTAATATTTAAATATTGTTAAAAATGAAACGATTTTAATTTACAAAACAGTCTTTTATTTAATCAGTGCAAAAAGTAAAAATTTAGATCTTCAAGTCTTGTTTGCTCTCAATGCGGAGTATTTTAGTTCGGCTTTTCGTAGCTACTGCCATAACGTCATCTATTTTTTTTTCAATTACGCGTCGTGAAACTCTTGAAAGTAACTGAACAAATCGCTCAGTTCCCTGAATATTTGATGAAATTTATGGGTCTCGCAGCGGCGGATCTTCAAACTTTAGATATGGATGTGCTCATAAGGAATGTTTGGAGTAAAAAGAGATTCGGATAGAATGAAAATTCAAAATTAATGCTATTAACACTGTTGGATCATAAAGCTTATCTCGATAATACAAAATCTTCTTGATTACTCTTTCACGAACCGGTTTTCTATCATCAAAGAGCAGTTCTGGGTTCGCTTGTTGTACCAATGTAATGGCTTTTTTAGAGCAATTTCGAACCTACGTAAAATGCCGTTTACGGTGTCAGTATTACTTACTTTCCCATCGCAATAAATTCCAACCAAATCATCAAGAGATATTTTTTTGTATGAAAGAACTCGAGTAGTTGTTTTGGCTTTGTGCAAGAGTGCTCAACATCAAGATTTAAGTGTCCCAACAATTTTGTGTCCGTCTCTTGAACAACTACAAAATGAGATTCTTTTCCCATCATTTTCTTTTTTGAATTAATAATTTTAATATATAGTTTGACCCATATATCAATTATTTTTTTGCGAATTGTTTGGTATAACTTGAATAAGAAAAGTGTTTTCCATTTTCACTTAAAAAAATAATAGTACTTTAAGACATCGCGATTACTTGGCAAATAAAGCTCACTTAATTTGCTTGGAGAACCAAAATTACTGACGTTTTGATATGTCTAATAATTTGACTCTGAAATTTTAAATGAAATGTCCATTTCCAAAACAGATGAATCAGTGGACATTGCAGAAGATTCCATAATTATTCACCACAAAAACTTAATCACGAGGAAAATTCTAACAATACGATGTTTTATGAATGCGATCGATCAACTATAGACTACCAACAAAACAATATCTTTCTATTTATTATAAATTTTTATTTATTTTATTAAAAATATGGTTAATTTTGCAATACACTGGTTACTACTTACAATTTTGTTTGCTATTTTAATACTTAAATGAGAAGAGTGTTGTAAAATATTAGAAAATAATGAAGAATTTAAATGTAAAATTAAAATAACCAAATCGTTTTTACGATTATTACATATTTTTACAATATTTAAATAACAGGTTGGCAAAATTTGGTTAAGAGCCAAAATATTTTCAAATTAAATTCAGATTCGGAGAGCTGACAAAATTTATTTTTCAACATCATCGATAGAAGCTGAATTTATTAACTTTTCAATAGTATATTTTATATAAAACTTATTTGTTTTTTTTAATTTCATAACCAAATTTTGATCTTTATTTGCGCGTTATTGGGGTAGATTTAAGACCTATGGTTTTTTGGTGAAATGTTCTCAGTATTCATTACACTTTACGATTCTGCTATACGCTTTTTCCGTTTTTGCTCATGAACAATTGAACAATTTGACCCACCCTAATATTTATACTTACTTATTTTTTTAAAACAATAGTAATGAAACAAAACATTTCAATATATCGAGAAATTTTGCTTAACAATTTTTTAAAATCATATATGTTCCATGTTACAAGGATATAAGTTCCATGATATAAGGAGACTCAGGTAGACTTATTAGAATGACAGCAAAAATTGGCATAACTATGTTGTCAAAATACGAAGCTTCCATATCTTTAAGCCAAAATCCAACTTTTTGTGGAATATGAACATCGTCACCCAAAATGCAAAAAGAGGTAACAACACTTTTTATAAAGAGGTATTTATTTAAGATTTGAGAACCAATCTTTCTTTTGAATTGCGTTACGTCTTAGTTTAGTCACATTTATTAAAATAAATACAAAATTATATTTTCAATTTTTTTTGTTGTTACGCCTTTTTAATAAAAACTAAAGTTGCTTTGTATATTATATAAATTTTTATCCCTTTTGTCCCATACAAAAAAAATCAGACATGCACGTTAACGTTAATTTTAACGATAACCGAAATATTTTTTTTGTTTCGTTGAAACGAAATCAAAAAAAAGTAACAGTTTCGATAGTATCGTAAGTGTAGACGTAGAATTCCGTTTAAGTTGTAACCTCTTCTACTTTGTCTCTTTGGTCCGATTGTTTTCTTCATTTTGCATGTATTTTTATTGATCTTCCAAAAATAAAAAATAAATGAATAACAACCAATTATGGACTACTTATCGATGCCAAAACAAAGAAAAAGTTAAATAGTAAGTATGATTAAATGAGCAAGCAAAAACAAACAAGCAAAATTTCAAATTTTTTCGATCATTTTGTTAAGTTTGATAGGTTGAGTTCATTGAGTTGAAAAGAATGTGAAGCAAATGCTTTTTCCATTGGTGCCACTTTCTTGTCTGCCCGATATATAGTTTGCGAGCTACAGTCAGTCAACTACTAATTCAAATTAAAATTAAGACCTCCTTCCTTAAATCTTAAGAAAATTAAGATTTTTAAAAAATCAAATGGTTACTATATTTCACGCTGAGCACATGTCCTTTCCTCTCGCCTCTGTCTGATATTTAGTTTGCTAGCTACACTTTCTGTTCGATGTATAGTTTGCAAACTACACTCGCTAGTGCTAGTGGGATGTGGGATCCAAATTAATTTGCATTAAAAACAAAAATTAAAATTTTACACCATCTATTGGGTAAAAGCATAAAAAGAAATATGATCCAACTCGTTTTTTTCATAAGAGTTAAATCTAACCGGATCACAGACCCATTTCCTTAAATTTGACAGTTTATGTTCATTGACTGAGTTGAAAAGAGGTTCATGACCTCTGGTTTCAAAATAGTATACTAGAACAGTAGTGCATACATAAGCCCAATGCGAACTAATGCTTACAATGCTGCCAAAGCGAACCTATCAGTTCGTGCAAAACCAAAGCATACAATCATAAACAACGAAAGAAAAAAAAAAGAAAGCAGCAGGCACATAAGCAGCTGATGATTGCTTTTCTAATATAAAAACATGCTTTTTTCTTCTTATATTTTACTATTTTGTGACTTCAATATAATAGTGACAAAATCCAAAGTTAGATATTGATTCAGCGCTGGATATATCTGATATTTTAGTATATATATTATCTTTGAACGAAGAGTATCAAAGGCTGTAGGTATACCCTAAAGTATTCGCCAAAAACGTTGCCTAATGACCTTGAAAAAATCTGTTAAAACGACCCCAAACAAACCGCGCTGTAAGACGTTATTATACGTCAATATGAAAAGTAGAATTTAGGGTCCGACCGAATGTGAATTTTGTTGATGAATTTTGATAATGCCCGTATCAATTTTCTAATATAAAGACATGGCCAAAAAACAACTTTAAGCCGAGTTGCAATGATTTCAAATGTACAAAAGTGTAGAATTACACAAGTGCCGTGCAGTTTAAACTCTTATTAAATTTTTTTCTTCTTAAAATTAAATAAATTTTATTTTTGTATGTGTTATATTTTGGTCACTACAGTCATAAAGTAGTTCACGTTTCCCTTGAATATGTAGAGCAACTTCGGGTAATGTGATATAGGTATTTTAAAATTTATAATTACTAGTAACTTTCAATCCTTTGCTTATACCGCATTGGACAGGAAATTTTTTGATGCTCTATAGCGTTACCCAGTTTGAAGCTTTTTCAACACAATGAAAAAATTTCATGTATCACTCTTTAATGAAATTGGCTAGTAAAGTGATATACCACGTTCGGATAATGTGATATACTATATATTCTCATACCACATTACCCGAATAGTGTTCAACAGCAGTATCTACGCATTTTATGCCTACCAATTTGCAATTTTATTCACAAGAATTATAAATGATTTATGTTCCTTTTGTATTTTTTAATGGCATACACGAACTTTTTTCTTGGTTCATGTATCTTGTACACACACTTTATGAACTTTAAAGACTAGGCTTATGAAATATTCATGTTCTCTGGCTTTTTCTTTTGTGTATCTTGCACATTGATTTCATGAATAGTTCATGTGACTCATGTAATTGGTTACTGGACCAAAATTCAAGAATGCGATTCAGAGGTCATGTAAAAATTCCAAACTGTTGTGGCCTTTTTTGGTTCAGTGTATATGGTGTTATAAACGGACTATACCTCCATGAATTACTAAAATATGAATGAGAATTCAGTCGATTTTAGCTTTTTATTGCTTTTAGGTACACAAAAGTTTGACCAGAGACACGCCTGAAGCGTCTATTAAAATGTTCAAACTGGTATGATTATCTTTTTTGAGGTATTTAAAATGTTGTTATATATTTTAATCTCTTAAATGTTACATCTTATCTTATATACAAATTTTAAGGATTTTTTTAGCTTAAGGAGTAAATACTGAAACGTTTTTTGCGATCCTGACTTATAAAAATCCTGACATTTTTATAAATCAAAAAACACATCACAAGAACCAAAAATTCTGAATAACTTATTATGCTCATATTTTTGAAAATAAATAAAAAAATTATAGGGATATTCTCTATGGCTAGTATATGCAGTTGCATGGTGCAAGAATAGGAAATGTACAATTTGTGAACCATTGAATTGTTGAACGGATTATACATTTACTATTCTTGAACCATGCAACGGCATATACTAAACATAGAGAATACCTCTTATGAGTAGAAAAGGTCAGTATTGTAATAAGAACAACAATATGTAAGTAATTCTTATTGAAAAGGCTGTTAAACAGCTAAATATTGGTTTCTTTTAGTGTACGAAATTGATTTGAGTAGAAAAGCCACATCGGATGAAATTTAATTTTTAAGCAAAGTACTCTGTTCGGCTTCACGTAAAATTCTACTCAAATCTCCAAAAATGACAGCTGTGAAATCGTGAACATTTCACAACTTTTTCGTCAAAGCTGTACTATGCTTTGCTGCGGAAAATCTAGTACTTTATTCCGCAACATGCATCTAGCAACATTGTTTTCACGGCAATTTAATTGAACCGACCATTTCTTTTGCCGTGAAAAGTGAAAATTGCCATTCATTTAAGAAAAAAATTGCGTGTAGCAACGTACACGTGGCAGAAGTGTTAACTTCTTTAACAGTAAGAAATAAGAGAGATTTTAGTGTAAAATAGAGAGAGAAAGTATCTGAAAAGACATTCAATCAATACGAAATGGAATAATAATTTGTTGATTCAATATTTGCATCCAGGGACCGTATCGAATATGGTTTTTGTCGAAAGTGTCACATATTAACTTTTATCTCTTAATTTTTATTTTTTCCGACAAAAATAACAGTTTTTTGTGCCTTATAGTTTTTTGGACAAAAATAACAGTTATTTTCTGCCGTTTATTTTTCGTTCAAAAATATCAGGTAATTTATATTTGTTCAAGTCATTTTACCGATAAAAAAATTTTGATATTATTATTTTCATCTCATAGGTGAGACATTTTACACATGTTGTCAACAGTTAAATCTGTAAAGAGGCCTTTAAGAAAACACAAATTGCTTGATATTTTTGACCGAAAAAATGAAAGTCACAAAATAACTGCTATTTTTGACCGATAAAATAAAAGTCAAAAGTAACCTTTATTTTTCCTCGAAATATACTAGGCAAGAAATTAACTTTTAAAGAATCAGTTTCAAATTTTAAAGCGACTTAATACTCGTGAGGCTGAGGACATTTGTAACATAATGGTATATTTGAAAAATTCTTACGACAATTTTGTTCATTTCAAAATTGTAAAATAACAGTTATTTTCGGTACTTGTTTTAGTTCAGTTGGTGTTTTAGTTGCTTTCGAATGTCTTCTCAACATTGTTACTTTTTGAATGCTGGATTGCATTTGCATAGTACTCTTTGAAGGAGCCTCCAAAAACAGAGGCAAATCTTGTTCATTATCACCTCCTGCTTCCTGATCATAATAATTGCTATGTTGATAGAGGGCTTCATAAAGCAGCGAACGTTGATTGTTGAGTGCATCAACTTGGTTGGCTTTAAAATTTTGTTGAGATGCATCAGTGTGTTTTTTGGAGATTGGTTCTTTATAGATTCACCAAAATACACTGATGTTTCGTAAAAATGCATTTTGAAACTCAGCCGTTGTTGCAATCACCTTACCTTCATCATTAGTTGCAGACACAGCTGCGGCTGTATTCTTATGAGCTCTAATTCGCTCTTTGTATTCACGAACGCGTTCTGCTCCTGTTTTAGCTATTTTTTTATTTTTTTTTCCGTGTATACTTGTAGGATGAAAATTAATGTTACGGTTATGTTAATAATGTAATGTTAATGTTAATCTAATGTTAATGTTAATTATGTTATTTTCAGTATGTTACGCGTTCAGTTTTAATTACATTTTGTTTGGCTATTTATCATGTGCCTACGTGGCGTAAACGTATAGATTCCGGCTCATAAGCAACGATGTTCGGGGTTCAATTCTCGGCAGCGGCAATAATTTTGTTTTAATTGTAATATGAATTGAAAACGTTAGCCTAGCGTCACGAAAAAGGACCTTGAAATTTCACTCGCCGTATTTCTAAAGTTGTGCAATTAATAATTACAGTTGTTGGAAATTGTAAATACGGATGCACCTTTCCGCGGAGTTGGCGTGTTTTATAATCACAAATATAAAAATTTAAGAATTTAAACGTTTTGCTGCTTTTCCTCTAATAAATTCTGGCTGTTTATTTACATCTTGTCGAAATTTGTAAGCTGATCATTAGCTGTTCGTTCGCAACAAAATATCTGTCAAAATTTTCACGCAACAAATAAAAGGCTGTTGCCAGTGAAATTTCACGCAATCGAGCATAGTACTAGGCCTTAGGCAATAATTATTATAGCTCACTTTAAATAGAGAATTCTGAATACATTTTGATGGTATTGTTTAAATATCAACCAACAATGTGCAAATAGTACATTAATTAGGGTAGATTGAAATTTGATTAATTCTGTGAAAACAATAAATTTAATGTTTTACAAAACTGCACAAGAGTGCAAAAGCCTGATAACACGATTTCAATGAAAACTGTATGTGTTTTAAGCACATTATAATTATTATTCAGAGTTATAATTATATTTTCCACATGATTGACATGTACAAAACACTAACAATATGTGCGATGCTTTGTTTTGCCTACGCACAGAAACCTATTTTAGAGTAGAGCTTAAAGCCATCATTTTAATTAATAACATTTTAAATACACAAACATCATATTTATTATAGTTGTATTTAATTTCAATTCACTTCAAAAAAGAAACAGAGAAGTAAAAACTTTGATGCTTGCTAAATAGCTAACAATGCGAACCAAAGCTTATGAAAGCGTATCGAAACGATAACCTTTTGACCGTATAACAGACAGCAGCGTTCTGATGCGAAATTCTATTACTCAGAATTTATGTCGTTTGCAACAAATCGAAAACTTGAATTAGAACAGTATTAAAGTGAATACAATACGTTACGGATCGGCAACGGTTTAGAAAATAATTATATAATTAAAACTATCTCATGGCTTCGGCTTTAATATTGCTAGCATTAGCAATCGCGGTGCTGGCACAGAGCGCACTTGAAATATGCTGCCTGCCGACATCAGTTTCGGCAATAAAAATTGTCAACCACAACAACTCAATGTATGTGCAGGATATCATGCGACTGTCCAAGGCGGCCGAAATGCACAACTATATGAACGAGAGCATTGATCCTTGCACGGATTTCTATAACTTTGCCTGTGGAAATTGGCCCAAAATAAATCCCGCCAATTCGGTAGACACCATTACCACCGGCTTGTTTCAAGTAATGAGTACTGCTTTTAATCGCAAAGTTGAGCGCATGCTTAAGGCGGGCGCAGAGCCTGAAGATAATCCCATCGACAAGATGGTCAAAGATTTCTATGAATCATGCACCAAGATTGGTGGTCTTGTCAACAGCGGTGGTTATCGTGAGAAATTGCAGGAAATCATAACTGAATTCGGTGGAATGCCGGCGTTAAGTGGCGATGCTTGGAATGCTCAAGACTTTGATTGGCTCGAGACTGTGGCAAAAATTGCTCACAAATATGGCAAAGGCATCATAATCAGCATAGATATTCTGCCCGATTTCGAAATGAATACCGTAAATCGTCCTTATATTGGACATCCAGACTTGCCACTCGAGAGCAAATCCATGTATGTAGATGCTGTGACTGCTATATACCGTGAGGCCTACAAAGATAAAATTGCCAAAGAATTGCATCAATATTTGGGACTTAAGGACAAACTGGCAAAACAGACAGCCGATGAAATAGTGGAATTTGAGGTGTCACTGGCTCAAGGTATGGTGGATGAAAAGCTAGGACTCGGCATCGGTGAGCTCTCGCAGCTGACAACAGTTGCCGAAATGACGCAGAATTATGCACCAATATTAAACATTGAAAGATTGATCAATATTACAATGGGCGAGGCATACAATGAGCCGGTCTATGAGTTTGTCTATCAATATCAACTTAATTTGGTCTCGCTGTTGCAGAAAACCTCCAAACGTATTGTGGCCAACTATATCATGTATTCATTGGTGGATAGCTTTTTGCCAAGTATTGGTAAAACCCAAGCCAAACAGGATAAACTCTGCATAGATAAAACCAAGAAATATTTTGCCAAAAATTTGGACAACATGATCTACCGTCGCTATAACAATGATATTACAGAGCGTGATATTAACCTGATATGGCAGGAGTTGAAGCAGACTTTCAGAACAGAAATGCGATCGAACAGACTAGACTGGATTACACGTTCAACACGTCAGCTGGCAATTAAAAAGTTAAATGCCATGCAGTTGGAAATTAATTCGTACAGAAATACCAACTTTACCGAGGAATTTGGTGAGCTGCAAATCGATAAAGATGATTATATTGGTAACATCAAGAAGGTCATGGAATTAAGCAGTCGTCAGTCAATTGCAGAACTACACGAGAAACCCAAACCAATAGAAGCGGGCGAAATATTTTCCTACACACCGGCTAATATAATACTGGAGAATATGGTTAGGGTGCCGGTTTCGTTGTTGCAGCCAAACTACTTGTGGGCAGCCAACTATCCAAATGCACTGAAATTCGGTACACTTGGCACGCTGATAGGGCATGAACTCATACATGGATTCGACGATAATGGACGTCGATTTGACAAGGATGGTAATCATCTGAATTGGTGGGACAGTGCTTCTTCGAATGCCTTCAATAAACACACACAGTGTTTTGTCGATCAGTACAGTCAATATGTTTATGGTGGACGCTATTTGCCAAGAAGTGTTTCACAATCGGAGAATATTGCCGACAATGGTGGTGTGCGCATTGCCTACGCTTCATATCTACGTTGGTTGCAACAGGCCGAACAAAGCAATACCAACCTTTATTTGGAAACTCTACCAACTATGGACTATACCAGCAAGCAGTTGTTCTTTATCAGTTATGCTCAAGTTTGGTGCAATGATGCACATCCACGTGTGCGTGACTTGCAGACCTCGTTGGATACACATGTGCCCGGCATGTTTCGAGTCATTGGACCTTTATCGAATTTTCCCGAATTCGCCAAGGAGTTCAATTGCGCCAAAAATACTCGTATGAATGCGAACAGAAAATGTGAGATCTATTGAGAAGCTGTAGAAAATTGCTGAGATTTTAAAGAAAGCATTATACATGATTTAAAAAAATAAATATATTTTTTATAAAGATGGGAACACCATGGAGGGATTATTTGTAATAAAATAACTGTTTGAAAACGAATGGGTGTTTTTTGTTATTCGCTTTGGTTTTTCTTATAAGGTTTACTGATGTCTGTGTTGACATATCGACGCCATTTTAACGTCTACAAATATTTGAATTTTGTATTGAAAATAGCAGCTCTTAAAGATGGATTGTTTTTTTTTTTTGTAACTAAATAAATTTCTTATAAACTCAAAAATTATGTATCAAATATTTGTTTTTCGACAGTGCCGGCCATATTGGTGGGTTCATAAGTGTGCGACGAGTGCGCTACCTTATGCATGGTAAGATGCCATAAAAAATTTCTTATTTCGCATTTCTCACAGAGCGGTTGCTAAGAAGAATGGTCTTTAAAAGGTCATGAAAATCCTTTTAAATAACAGTATAGAAGATGCAGTTAAAAGAAATTCTCCTTAATTATAGTTTTTGAATAACTTTTTCATTGCAGTATCAATGCCATTGTGAGAACTGTCAAATGTTTGACTTATTGAGAGGCAACTTTTCGCAACTCCCACGAGATCCAAAGAGAAACCACGTAGTTTTAATAAGTGCACGTATTCTATATTATTCATAGTAAGTGCATTTTCTCTAAATGTAATCCTAAAAATTCTCTAAAAATGATAAAAAGCTTCTATGGAAAAAAAAAAATATGTAAAAATATATCGTTTTTAGAGAAAAGCACTTTTAATTTTTGAGAAAAGATTTGTTTTTATTGAAGAAAATTCTTCTTATAGTGAATTTTTTATCAAAATATAGGAAAAATTTCTCAGTTTGAATAAATTTTTTTCTATAAATGAGAATTTTTTTGTGCGAAAAAGTACTTATCATTATTAGAGACATTTAAATATTTCCACAAGTGAAGAAATATTTCTTCAAAAATGTGAAAATTTATTCTAATTTAAAGGGGGACCGCTTTTTGAAATAATTTTGTATTTTATTTAATATTCTAAGATTCTAAGAAAAAAATTTCATGTAAAAATTCTTACGGCTTCAAAAGTTACAGCCGGATTAGTGAGAGCGCATTTTTAATTTTCGCCATTTTTTTTTTTCTTTGTTCAAAAACTTTGAACGCGTTTATCTCGAAACCATGTTTTTCGTACTGGTTGTGGCACGGCACTAGCGGGTTCATTTTTTGGCGAAATTTTTTTTTTTATATGTTTAAACTTGATTCGCTATCAAGTACGATACGAGCTTTTTTTAAATATTTTCGATTTTTTATGAATTTCATTTTTATGAAGTCAATATTTTTTTCGAGAAAAAAACACCCTTTCAAATTTGGAACATCACCAAAAATTTAAAATAAAAAAGTCGCGTGTAGCAACGTACACGTGGCAGAAGTGAAACTTCTTTAACAGTAAGGAATAAGAGAGATTTTAGTGTAAAATAGAGAGAGAAAGTATCTGAAAAGAAATTCAATCAATACGAAATGGAATAATAATTTGTTTATTCAATATTTGCATCCAGGGACCGTACCGAATATGGTTTTTGTCGAAAGTGTCACATGTTAACTTTTATCTCTTAATTTTTATTTTTTCCGACAAAAATAACAGTTTTTTGTGCCTTATAGTTTTTTGGGCAAAAATAACAGTTATTTTCTGCCGTTTATTTTTCGGTCAAAAATATCAGGTAATTTATATTTGTTCAAGTCATTTTACCGATAAAAAAATTTTGATATTATTTTCATCTCATAGGTGAGACATTTTACACATGGTGTCAACAGTTCAATCTGTCAAGCGGCCTTTAAGAAAACACAAATTGCTTGATATTTTTGACCGAAAAAATGAAAGTCACAAAATAACTGCTATTTTTGACCGATAAAATAAAAGTCAAAAGTAACCTTTATTTTTCCTCGAAATATACTAGGCAAGAAATTAACTTTTTTAAAGAATCAGTTTCAAATTTAAAAGCGACTTAATACTCGTGAGGCTGAGGACATTTGTAACATAATGGTATATTTGAAAAAGTCTTACGACAATTTTGTTCATTTTAAAATTGTAAAATAACAGTTATTTTCGGTTCTTGTTTTAGTTCAGTTGGTGTTTTAGTTGCTTCCGAATGTCTTCTCAACATTGTTACTTTTTGAATGCTGGATTGCATTTGCATAGTACTCTTTGAAGGAGCCTCCAAAAGCAGAGACAAATCTTGTTCATTATTACCTCCTGCTTCCTGATCATAATAATTGCTATGTTGATAGAGGGCCTCATAAAGCAGCGAACGTTGATTGTTGAGTGCATCAACTTGGTTGGCTTTAAAATTTTGTTGAGATGCATCAGTGTGCTTTTTGGGGATTGGTTCTTTATAGATTCACCAAAATACACTGATGTTTCGTAAAAATGCATTTTGAAACTCAGCCGTTGTTGCAACCACCTTACCTTCATCATTAGTTGCAGACCCAGCTGCGGCTGTATTCTTAAGAGCTCTAATTCGCTCTCTATATTCACGAACGCGTTCTGTTCCTGTTTTAGCTATTATTCTATTTTTTTTCCGTGTATACTTGTAGGATGAAAATTAATGTTACGGTTATGTTAATAATGTAATTTTAATGTTAATCTAATGTTAATGTTAATTATGTTATTTTCAGTATGTTACGCGTTCAGTTTTAATTACATTTTGTTTGGCTATTTATCATGTGCCTACGTGGCGTAAACGTATAGATTCCGGTTCATAAGCAACGGTGTTCAGGGTTCAATTCTCGGCAGCGGCAATAATTTTTTTTTAATTCTCATATGAATTGAAAACGTTAGCCTAGCGTCACGAAAAAGGACCTTGAAATTTCACTCTCCGCCAAAGAAGTTTCACTTCAAAAAAAATTAAAAAAAAGCTACTGTCATACGATAACCAATTTTGTTAAGATTTAAAAAAGTCATTTTTTTCCAGATCGGACCGCCAGTTTGGAGCTCTATAAAACTGTATAATTGTTGGAGTGAAAAATATATTTTTTTTGAAATTTGGAAAAATGTTTGTTTTTGACTGAGTTATGAAATTTTAAAAAAAAGTTTGTTTTCTCTGCCGCGAATCTTATTCCCACCTTAAGAAAATTTTATTTGAAAAAGAGAAAATTGCTATCGTCAAAAATAGAGAAATTTTCTACCGGAGATAGGTATGTGTTTTTTTTCTGAGTGTAACGATATATCAAGTCTCAATAATGAGATAAAAGGTCATTAACTGCAAGTTTTAACTTAAAACGCTAATATCTGATACCAACTTTTTAAATGTTGCTGTAAAATAACAAAGACGGACTTACGCTTATATTAAAAAATAGATATAAAATATCTAATATATAAAAATCTCGTGTCACGGTGTTAGTGTATGAACTCATCCGAAACGGCTGGAACGATTTTAATGAAATTTTTGTAGTATATTTTGTAGGTATGAGAATAGGTCGTTAAGTATATTTCACCTTCCTACCCATGATGGGCATGGCACTTTTTCAAGAACACAAATTTTCGGTTTTACTTTTGTCTATAAATCACATGTCAATGAAGCTCGATACAAACTTACTTTGCAGACGTACCCTTCAAATATCAAATTTGACCAATCTTCGGAAAAGAGGCATGGCACCGCCCATGCAATACAACTTTTTGGTATCGAATAGACTTGGAACTAAATGTCGTTTTACAATGAAGCTCAGTATGGAATAACTGATTGATCAGCTCTTTCAATGATAAAGCTGACACGGGCATTGGAAAACGGGGAGTGGCTCTACCCACACAACTCAAATTTTCGATACAGAATAGGTTTGAAAGAAAAAATTACAAGCATTTTAACTAAAAATGAAGTTGCTATTTGGTGGTGTCCTGCTACAGGAAAACTCGAACGGGCATTGTGCAAGGGGTGAAGCTCCGGCCATACGAGAAACATTTTTATATTGAAACGCTTTAGAAATAATAGTCACAGATCAAGGAAACTCGGTTTGGAGTAACTATTTGGTGATCTCCTACTACTCGAAAATACTCGAAAACCAATGAGTATTGGACAAAGGGTGTAGCAAAGTCTTGGAAATAATGGTCAAGGAATATTGAAACTCAGAGTGGAGTTACTATTTGTAGATGGCCTTCTATTGGCAAACTAGAACAGGTATTGGACAAGGACGGCAGTAACGCGCCGGGTACCAGCTAGTAATAAAATAAAAATATAATATAATATAAAAAACACTTATATTAATACTGAGCTTAAAATTATTACTATTATAAAATATCGGATCTTAAATTTCCAAATTATAAGACATAACTAAATAGAATGAAAACGAAGCAAAAAGAGATTCAAGAGTACAATTAATTTTAGATAAAATTAAGAAATACAATAAAGACACTCACATACTTACGACATCGATTTATAACACATTTCAATGCAAAACGTCAAAAAACCCAAAAAAACTCTTTTTTTGCAAACCGTTAAAATTCGACTGAATTGTTTGCTCGGTAAGAGAAATTTTTTAATTTGGAACAGAATTTTCACACATTTGACTTTTGAGGAATGCATAAAAGATTATTTTGGGGAATAATTTTTTTTTTTGAGAATACCTAATTTTTAGCTCTTCTCAAACCATATTTTAAATCGTTTAAATTGCGGATTTTTGTACAAAAACAGCCTTAACCTGATTTAAGGACATCTTAAAAAGCAGTCTATTGGTCTGGAAGGAGTTGAAGTCACAAAAAAAAAAACCGTAGTCTATTAATATAATAGATAATTCCGAAATATTTTTCAATCAAGCTCATAAAAAAGAATTAAATTGTGTCACGGTGTTAGTGTTGGAACTCCTCCGAAGCGTCCGAACCGATTTTTATAAAATTTTTTTTGGTAGGTATGACAATAGGTCGTAAAGTATTTTTCACCCTCCTACCTAAGAGGAGCGTAATACTTTTTCAAGAACTCAAATTTTCGGTTTAACTTTTGACCTAGACGGAGAGAAAAAAATGCGCTAAAATCAAGCTCAAAGAGTTCATAGCTGATATCAGCTCAATATACATAGCTCAAAACCATCTCAAAACATGTTCACAGTTTATGCCAAAAATTGGGCTTGAAAATGTTATTGATAAATACGTCAATTTGTGCTAAATAAGTGTTATCTTGGGCTTGTTTTTAAAAAAAAATTAATTTTGTTGTTGTTTATGCACATCAAATATGATAAATAAATAAAATGAGCAACCGAACGACGTAATTCTCAATTGGTTTTTGTTCCTGTTAGTGATAAAAGTGCAGAAAATAAATTAGAAAATTATATTTTACTGTCCGAATTAGATCAAATATATCTAATTTGGACAGTGAAAATATTCTTGTGTCGTATTTTTATTTTTGTTCGGATGCTTTGTTAATTGAGCCACTGTACATTTGGTCATCTTTTTCCTTGTATGTTATTCCTGCCGCTTGTTCTCGTGCTCCTCTTGTTAAGTAAAATTGTTAAGGGTACCAAAATGTCATAAATAGCGGCACAATTCAACGTATTCGTATTTTTTGTATTTTGTATTTGTATTAATTTAAAAATATTGTTGACATTTGACATATTTCAAAATTACTTAGATTATATCTTAGAGACATACATATACCGGGAATATTAATTTTTTTTACTATTAATCCATAAATGGCATGCATTGGTCACAACTGAGCATGTTTTTTGTTTATAAGCAACACCAACATGACATAAATTGCGCACAAGTGAGCATATAAACATATTTGACAAACAATCCAAAAATTTCTTATATTGAACGCATGAGGGCATATTAATTTATTGAAAAATGATCTAAAAATGACACAACCTATGCAGGAATGGGCGTGTTAATTTTTTGATAAACACTCACATAAGGGCTTTTCGGCAAAATTGTACGTAAAATTTACCTGGTGAACTCTTGCCTAAAAAATCAAAATTCGTAATAAACTTAGAGGAAAACGACTTAATATGATAACCTAGACTTATTTATTTAGTTCTAGAAAATTCAAATGTTTTAAAAAAATATCTAAAGTGAAAGTATTAATTGACAAGTTTGGTATGGCACATTAGGCCTTACAAGAACCAGCAAGATCACAGGCAATAAGCATCTATGTGTCCTAGGAGATATCTTGTGCCAAAGATTTAAAGCCTTACTTACGGATATACTTGAGTAAAAACTTCTTAAACATTTTTATTTTTTTAGATTTAAAACTTTTTATAGTCTTCAGCAACTCAATGTAATAATGTAATTTTTTACTCATTTTCAACACTTGAATTCTTTGACTTGAATAAAATCGATTCCCCCAAATGACTAGACAATAGATATAAAATAATTTTGATGGCATATCATTCGAACATACATTCTTATACTTAAAACTTACCGTGCGTTAAAATATTGATGGTCTCGTTGTGCCAGTAGAACAGGCTAAACAGGCAGCCCTTAAAAGTTTGCAATGGACGGTAACCCTTGAGGACATACGGATTAAATTGCAAATATTGTGGCATATCCTTCCAATGCAGCAATTCCTCCTCCTCCTCCTCCTCCTCCTCCCCTTCTGCCTCTGCCTTGGACTTTCCACTTTTGCCCAATTTTACTGATTTTGTGTTGTTTTTTGCTGAAATGCCAGTTGGTGTCAGCGTTATAGGCGTGGCAGATGAAGTTGCCGATGAAGAAGCCGAAGTTGAATTATTAGCAATGAATGAATTTTTTAAATGCTCATCGTTGAATGTTGAGAATGAAGCGGATTTGATTGGCAATGAGATCTTTTTGGATGGTAATAAATCATCATCAGCAGCAGCAGCATCACCAGCACCGTCACCAGCTTGCATTTTAGCATTGCCATTACGTACTAAAATGGGCGTGGCTATGACTGAAGATGTTGTGGAATTGGAGTTGGAATTCGTTGCAGAGGCAGAAGACGATGATGATGTTGATGATGGTGATGATGACGATGATGATGGCTTTAATGAGGCGGAAGCGAATGTAGATTGAGCAACAACATTGTTCGAGCTGATGACGTTGTCAGCGTTGGAGTTTGTTGCTGCAGCAACAGTGACAATAGAAGCAGCAGCAACAGCAGCAGCATCTTTATTGCTTACGTTGACTTTTTTCGATGGCGAAACATTCGGTGATGGTGAAGGCGTAACGGACATCTGCTCAACATTGCTGCCTAAATATTCGGCGGCATCGAAGCGCAGCTGAGCTTGACCATTTTCATAGCGCGTTGCTGTGGAAGCATTGAAGTTATGATTATTCGTTGATTTTCCCAGTTGAAGGCGATTGCGGAGCACGTTCTGCGTGGTTGTCGGTTCGTGGTGTTCCGCTAAAAGTGGTGATATTGCAATTGGTGTTGTTATTGTTGTTGTTGTTGTTGTTGTTGTTATCGTCGTTTTTTCTGCTAATGTGGCTGATGTTGGTGTAGCTGTGCGTGTCACCGTGCTTTCGGCAGTAAAAGGCGGCAATGTAGCCTGCACATTGTTGTTGCTGTTGCTGCTGAAGTCAACACTAACAGCATTAGTGGAGATGTTGGTGGTTGTGCTGGTGTTAGTTGTTGTTGTAATGGTGCTGGTGACATTCTTACTATTGCTGCCATTACAATCGACAGCAGCTTGCATGGTTTTCTTAAAACGTCCTGGTTGACTAAAATTGACTTTGTTCTAATTTAATTATTGAATTTTTGAATATCTAAGCCTTATTTTAAGCTTAATTTAGAGTATAACTTTATAGAACTAACGTAATTGATAATAAAGCATTATAAACGCGTTCGTTATTGGAATATTTAACTTGAATTTATTTGTTTTTTTTTTTCCCGTATTCCTGATAAGTTTGCTGCAAAGAGAAAAGAGAAAAAGAGAGAGAGAGAGAGTGAGAAAAATGCTTCTTTAAATAAATTTGTATGTATTATTTGTCAAAATAACAAAAAGAAATTGTTTGGCATGCGATGCTGTCAAAAAGTTCTATTGAATTGGTTACAAGTTTCTATAGAAAAAGAGCGCCGTTATTATTTTTCCTTTCTCTATTCAAACAAAACCTATCAACAGGATATCTGATTGCGTTGAAAAGATTTATTAGGATCTTATTTGTTTGTTCTTTTTGTTTCACTGCCATACAAAATGCGAAAATTTCTTAAGTGATGTGCGGTTGGAGTGAGTCAAAAATATGAATTATGTACGGTATGAATGTCATAAATTATCATAAATAGCTTTGATTAAGAAAAACACAGGCAAGGCTTAAGTGGAATTCATAAAAAGCAGAAAGGCTGAAAATAACAGCTGCATTTAATGTAATTATTTTATTGTTAGGACCTTTGGATGGACTAGACATGCGTAAAGCACCAAATATTGTAAACCACTGCTTTAACCATTGTGCCTGGTTGAAATGTTTTGCTAAGAAGTAATAAAATTCCGAGAAATATAAATACTTCAGTAAAATTAACAAAAAAATTTTGTTAGTTTACACAAGTACTTCGGCAGTTTTGAGGTTATTGATTTAATAAATTTTATTCATTTATATGAATTATTATAAAAAAGCGATATATCAAAAAAATTCATACGAGTAACTTGTATAGTTTTGCTCAAGATACAAATTAAATTTTCTTCTGGGTAACTTTATTCAAAATTATGGTTCCAATTAAATTAAATTTTAAACTTTATGCTTTCAAAAGATAAATATAAAAACCACATCCTAAGAGGTAACGCATAGAACGAAGCGAGTCCGGTATAGAAAAGTATATATATTCTTGATCAGCGTCACCACTTGAGTCGAGCTATCCATGTCCGCCCGTCCGTCCGTCTGTCTGTACGTTTGTGTGTTGTCCGTATACACAGGATAAGAAGAAGGAGTTGAGATAATTGGATGAAACTTAGTACACATGGTCACATGAGCTCAAGAATCTGCACTATTGAATATTTTTGGAATCCGCCCAAGGACACGCCTACCTCCCATACAACGCAAAAATTTAAAACTGCATAACTCAACTCATAATAAGCCTACAACAATAAAATTTGATATGTATGTGTTTTATATCAACGCAAAGATGTCTTTGAAAAATGGACGTCATGCGCTCACGGACACGCCCACCTCCCATACAACCCAAAAATTTAAAACGCAATAAATAAGCCTCTGTTTAATCTACAAAGCTAAAATTTGGCACATATATTTTTTACAACAAAACAAAGATGGTTTTGAAAAATGAACATCATCCGCCTACGGGCAAACCTACCTCCCATACAACGCGAAAATTGAAAACTGCATAACTCAGCTCATAATAAGCCTAGAACAATAAAATTTGATATGTATGTATTTTATACAAACACAAAACTGTTTTAGAAAAAATGGACGTCATCCGCTCACGGACACGCCCACCTCCAGTACAACTCAAAAATTGAAAAAGCAATAAATACGTTTCTGTTTAATCAACAGAGCTAAAATTTGGCACGTATGTTTTTTATGACAAGACAAAGATGATTTTGAAAAATGGACGTCATCCGCCTACTGACACGCCTACTTCCCATACAACCCAAAAAGTTTAAAACTCAATAAATAAGGTAATGTTTGTCATAGAGAAACTAAATTTGGTATGTATGTTTTTTATACCAAAACTAAGGTGTGTTCAAAAATAATCCGGAGTAATCCGTCCATGAACACGCGCACCTACCATAGCGAAAGCACAATAAAGGCATTAACTGTGAGCTACAGGAATAAAACTTGGTATGTGTAAATTTTTCATCAACATTTAAATGCATATAAAATATAGGCTTCATCCGCCCATTTACAATAAAATGTTTTTTGGTTTTGAAAAGTGGGTTTAAGGTATTTCATAGTCGGCCTAGACCGACTTTAGACTTTCTTTACTTGTTTTATCTTTTTTCTGTTCTGCTCAAAAATAAAATTATAACGGTTTCGGAAAGTGTATTTAAATGTAATCCTTTTAATATAATCCTCTTATTTATGCGATATTTGCAACACCATGATTTTTTTAATAACTTTTTTTTTAAGTTCCCTGGTTTCTTTAAAATTATTCAAAAACTGGACTTACATGCTTTTTGCCGACTCCAAACGGCAAATGTACATGTTCGCAAGAACTTTTAAAAGGCATTGTTTACTCTTTGAGGTTGTCATTGTCTGCAGAGCCGTTTAAAAAAAAAAATTATTTCTATGGGAAGAAACTTTTGATGGATGATGCCTTGAACTCGGGTTACAGCATTCCATTTGCTTGAACACCACAAAAAGCTAACAAATCATAATTATCAAGCATGGGCCAATAAAGATATGGAAAATCTACACAGAGAAAAATAGTGCCACATAAAAACTATAAGATTTCTTCTTAAACGTATTTAGAACAAGGGACATGAAAGACGAAAGAGGAGAGGTATTTTTTTAAGAAGAAATCTTCTTGGTTTTCACAAAAAAATTTTCTTAAATTTATTTAAAAACATGTCTTCTTAATTTCTTCTAAAATCCATATTTTCAAGACTTTTCATAAGAAAGGGCCCAGAAAGACAAAAGAGCAGAGGTATTTTTTAAAAAGTAATCTACTTGTTTTTTCAGTGAAAGTCTTCTTATATTTATTTAATAAGATATCTTCTTAATTTCTTCTAAAATCTATATTTTCAATACTTTTTTCAAGTCCTAGACTTTGTGTATCGTTTATTCGTTATTTCTTATTTATTTATGACATATTGAGAAGAAAAGCAAATGATGTAGAAAACTTTGTTGAGATTTCTTCTGAAAAAAATCAAGAAGAAAATCTAGTAGCTGTATGAGATTTCTGCTGAAACAAAATCAAGAAGAAAATCTAGTAGTTTTAAAAGATTTCTTCTTAAGTAAAATCAAGAAGAAAACCTAGTTATTGTAAAAGATTTCTTCTTAAGCAAAATCAAGAAGAAAACCTATTAATTGTATGAGATTTTTTCTTAAACAAAATCAAGAAGAAAACCTAGTAGTTGTAAAAGATTTCTTCTTAAGCAAAATCAAAAAGAAAACCTAGTAGCTCTATGAGATTTCTTCTTAAATTAATTTAAGAAGACAAAGCCAATAACTTTAAGAAAAAATCTTCTTGGGTAAAAACCATAGACAAATCTTATTAACTTTGTTCTACTTTATTAGGTTTTTGTGTGGCGATTTTTCTGAATGTAACTGATATGCACACGCACTCATATTTCTAGAAATGAAAAGTTGAATTCATGCACTTTTGAAAACGAATATGTTTGCCTGAACAAAACTGTACAACTTTTCCTAAAATTCTTATCAGCTTAATAAGTCAGTTAAGTTTTTCAACACAATAACGCAACGCTGCGTTCTCCATGCCTAGGACGAACACAAGCCAGCATTTCGATAGTCAAAAATTCAGCACAAAACAAAATTAATACAAAAGCAAGAAACCTTTAATTATAACAACGGTATTAAATTTGCAAAAAATAGAATGAAAACAGAATACCACCCACAGTCATGGGGAAAACAACAGCAACAACAAACGTGAAATATATAAATGCAACTCTCTCGCTCTATTCTCGGTACTATTACTTCGAAAAAGTAAATGTCAAATATTTTGCTTTATGTTGAGTTTTTCCCAACGCATTACCGTTGATACCATTTTGCACAATTAATTTTAACTTTTACAATAACGTGTGGGAGATATTCATCTATCCATCCATCCATCCATCCATCCACACTAAGAAGAGTCAGATTAATCGTATATGAAGAAATATTTTTTAATCAAAATCCAACAAGCATTTCCTAGAATTATTGTTATATTAAAAAAAAAAACTAGCATGTCCTTGAATTTTTTTAAAAATATTTAAATTTTTCTGCTTTACTAGAAATACATTTGAAGCCCAGCTGGAGCAGAAACTCGTGTAACATAATCATCAGCTATTTCGAAAGTTCAGAGAATTGTGAAAAATTTTTTAAATCAATAAATTTAACATTGGTGCCAAGTAATGCAAAACATGCGAAACTCATAATTGGCATTTCGAAGAAAATGAAAAAAAAAAAATAATGAAAAAATACAATTTTTTCGTAGAATATAGAAATTGTTTTTTAATAATTTATGCGTGCATATTCACAAAAACTAAATTAAAAATTAATTAAGCTTTAATTATATTAACTAACAAGTAAAGAAAATCTAAAGTCGGTCTAGCCCGACTTTGAAATACTCTAAACCTACTTTTTCCAAAATACAATAATAGTATCGTATGAAAATGGGCGTTTCCGTGGGCTGTTGAAGCCCATATTTTATATGCATTTTAATTTTGGAGAAAAATGTTAGGTATGTGTAACCAAGTTTTAAACCTGTAGCTCACATGTTAATGAATAAATAGTGTTTTCGCTATTGTTGGTTGTATGGTAGGTGGGCGAGTTCGTGTACGGATTATGCCCAATTAACACATCTTTGTTTTGGTATAAAAAACATACATACTAAATTTTATCTCTGTAGGTTAAACATAAGCATATTTATGGAGTTTTAAGTTGTTGTTGGGTTATATCGGAGGTAGGCATGTCCGTGGAAGGATGACGCCCATTTTTCAAAAACATCTTTGCTTTGTTATAAAAAACATACGAACCAAATTGTTTCATGTAGGTTAAACATAAGCTTATTTATTGAGATTTCAATATTTGGGTTGTATGGAAGATGGGCGTGTCTGTGGTCGGTAAATGCTAGCATTATCCAAGTTTGAGGCTTACGTTTTTAAAGCTTATTACAAGCTTATTTGACTAATTGGGATGTTTCGCGATACGAACGATAAAATCAAAGTCAAATATGTGTGTCTATATTCTCTTCATCAGGAAGTCATGTTTCGCTCATTTATAAGAACCCAATCAGCCAAAAAAGCTTGGAAGAAGCTTTAAACAAGCGTTAAACAAACTTAAGTCTCAAGCTTGGATAACGCTTTCATTTACTATTGTAGAACGCTTACAAGTAATTGTAGGATAAACGAAAGTGAACCCTTGGAATAATATTCCTTATTTCAAGCTAATCCAAGTGTTGTTCTTACAATTGAATATAAGTGTTTTAATAAGCTTTTTCCAAGTGTGTTACATTCAAGTAATCAATTAGCACTCGCAAAAAAGTTTTATTCCGTAGCTCAGTTGGTAAGCCACTTGTTTATTTAATATGTTGTGATTTGAACATCCAAGGTTCAATTCTCAACTAGAACATTTTTATTTTGATATCTTTTTGATGTGAAACTTCTTTGGCGGTGAGTAAATTTTCAAGGTCTCTTATTCGTGACGCTAGGCTAACGTATTCAATTCATATGAAAATTTTCAAAAAAAAAAGATAGCCACTAGTGAGAATTGAACCCTGACCATCGTTGCTCAAGAGTCGGTATCTATACCTTTACGCCACATAGACACATAACAAACAGGCAAACAAAATGTAATTGAAACTGAACTCGTAACATTCTGTCCGTAACATTAATTTTTATACGAAAAGTATGCACGGAAAATTTAAAGCTTTAAGCTTCAAACCGAAGTATTTAGTCATACAGATACATCCAGCGGGAAAAAATTCTACTGCCTGTTTGCCGCATAATAAGCTTACAGCTTAATTTGGTTCGTTGGTTGTGATCAAAAACTTGACAGATGATTGACAACATGCAAAAAACAGTTAATTCAATATAATAATAAGAGGAAAAAGTATTAAAAATGCAATATTTAAGACAGCCAAGAATAGTTTTTGCCAGCCAAAAAATGTCTCAAAGCTAAGAAAAATAGCTAAAACAGAAAAAGAACGCGTTCGTGAATATAAAGAGCGAATTAGAGCTCTTAAGAATGCAGCCGCAGCTGGGTCTGCAATGAATGATGAAGGTTAGGTGATTGCAACATCGGCTGAGTTCTAAAATGCATTTTTGCGAAGCATCAGTGTATTTTGGTGAATCTACAAAGAACCAATTCCCAGAAAAACGCACCGATGCTGTGTAAAAATGTTTTTTGGAACTCAGCCATCAACTCAACAAAATTTTATAGCCAACTAAGCTGATACACTCAGCAATCGACGTTCGCTGCTTTACGCGACCCTCACTCAACATAGCAATTATTATGATCAGGAAGCAGGAGGTAATAATCAACAAGATTTGCCTCTGCTTTCGGAGGCTCCTTCAACTAGTACTATGCAAATGCAATTAAGCATTCAAAAAGTGACAATGTTGAGAAGACATTCGAAAGCAACTAAAACACCAACTGAACTAAAACAAGGACCGAAAATAACTGTTATTTTACAATTTTCAAATGAAAAATAACTGTTGAAAGACTTTTTCAAATATACCATTATGTTACAAATGTCCTCAGCCTCACGAATATTAAGTGCCTTTTAAATTTTATACTAATTCTTTAAAAGTTAAAATATAACTGTTATTTTTTGCCTTGTATTTTTTTCGAGGAAAAATAAAGGTTACTTTTGACTTATTTTATTAGTCGAAAATAGCAGTTATTTTGTGACTTTAATTTTTTCGGTCAAAAATATCAAGCAATTTGTTTTTTTTTAAAGGCCGCTTGAAAGATTTAACTGTTGACACCATGTGTAAAACGTCTCACCGATGAGATGAAAATAATGGCATCAAAATTTGTTTAGTGGGTAAAATGACTTGAACAATTATAAATTACTTCATATTTTTGACCGAAAAATAAACGGCAGAAAATAACTGTTGTTTTTTACAGATAAAATGAAAGTCTAAAGTAACTGTTATTTTTGCCCAAAAAAACTATAAGGCACAACATAATTTTTATTTTTGTCGGTAAAATAAAAATGAAGAGATAACAGTTAATATGTGACACTTTCGACAAAAACCATAGCCAGTACGGTCCCTGGATGTAAATATTGAATCGAAAAATTCTCAAAACTCAACAGTAGACTTAAGGCCCAACCAAGTTATGCGTAAGCATACAAAAGCTAGAGAGCAAAAGAACGTACTTGCTCAGCAATATATTGCGTCGCCCATGATTCAATGAAAAAAAGGTTATTCGTATTTTTGACGTCTTCTCTATTTGGTATGCTTATTTTAAAATGAGAGCAGAATGAGAACATGAGCGCAATGTCATTGGGTCGAAAAATGCATAGGGTTGCCTAAATATCATACTATTTGATATTAAATTGACTACAATTAATTTGTATTGCTACTTTTAATGCTCCGTTTTTTTTAAGCATTAATATATTAGAGGGGACTAAAATTAATTGCAATTGTTTAAAATAGTTAAACTAGCGAATTCTCTAAATATCATTTTTATTAAGGGTGATTTTTTAAGAGCCTTTGGATTTGATTTAAAAAAACAAACACATAAAATCTAGAGAAATGTATGAAATCTTTATTTGAGTCACTTTAACGATCTTTATAATTCAATGTTTAAAGATTATTTCATGTAAATGTTGACGCCGCCTACGCCTTAAATGGTTCATACGCAAGTTCCAATTTTGGCATACTCTCTCCAACATATCGGCCGGTATCTCTCGAATAAATTCTTCAATGTCGGCTTAATATTAATTCGGCTTGTCGGCTTGTCCCTATAGTCATGAGCCTTAACATGGCCTCTCAAAAAATAATCTAAAGGCTTTAACTCGCATGATCTAGGCGGCCCATTGACCGGTCCCGAACGTGAAATAAACTGTTCACCGAGCTTGCCTCTCAATGTTTCGCGTGCTGTGTGACATGTGGCACCGTCTGGTTGAAACCACATGTCAGGCAAGCCCAGCTCTTCCATTTTGGGCAAAAAATTTGTAATCATCGCACGGTAGCACTCGCCATTCACAGTAACATTCCTGCCTTCGTCGTCTTTGAAAAAGTACGGTCTAATGATGCCAACGGCCCATGATCCACACCAAACAGTACATTTTTCGGGATGCATTGACAGTTCTTGTAATGCTTCTAACTGCTCTTCACACCACATACGACAATTCTGCTTGTTCACGTATCCATTCAACCAGAAATGAACTTCATCGCTGAACACAAATTTTCCGGAAAAAAAGTGGAATTTTGGAAAGAAAAGCTCGACGGTTTATAAATTTTTTGTTTCATAAATTCACTGAAAAAGGAAAAAACGAACGTGAATATCGCATTTCAATCAATTCTGAATGAATCAATTGGCACCTTGTTTAAAACAGCATCACACAAATTTAATGTTTATTTATAATTTGCACACGAACTTTTAAATTTAGATTAATTTGAAGCATACACTTGATACAACACCTACATAGATTTTTTTCCTTGTTAACTTGAGAAGAAATCATTGAACTACTTTTTACACACGAAAACTACACAATGAAACACTTAAAAGTACGTTTTTTTTCCCAGCATCACAAAACACTGTTGGTAGATTGTCAAAATTTCTTTGTTTACAAAAAATAAGCATACATCAAAAAATACGAATAACCTTATAATTATTCAATCATGGCGTCGCCCAAGTTGTGCGTAAGCAATTTTTCGTTCAGTTTCTCAATTTTCGTTTACTTTTCAAAACTTGAGTGTGAGCGCTCGACACCGTATATTGCTTAGCAGAAAAGGGTTGCAACCTGTTTAATAAATAATTTATATTTTGATTTTAAACACTTATGTATCGAAATTTTATTAAAAATCAGTAAAAAATGTATGTTTTAGACAGGATTTATTTATTAAGCGAGGTTTGTATTGAAATTGACAGCTATTTTCAATCATAAAGCATTGATGAATTTACAAACTTAAATAAAATATTTTTTTTTTATTTTAGTTGGCAATCTTTTTCGACAAAAACAAATTATTTTTTATTTGTCATTTCATTCGAATCAATTTATATTGAAATTTTTTTTCATGTTTACTTCGTTTTTAATTAAGTATGGAAAAAGTGTGTTTTTGAACTTTTGTATACTTTTCGTTGACTTCTCTCTGAAACTTTTGTATGCTTACGCATAACTTGTTTGAGCCTTTAGGTTGTTTACTAACAAACTAGTTCAATAGACCGATTCGTTCTTTTATTTTTGTTCTTTTAGTTCAATTGCAAAAGCATAGTCAAATCAAAATTTATTTAAGAAGATAGTATCGTTAGTGTAGACGTAGAATTTCGTTTAAGTTGTAACCTCTTCTACTTTGTCTCTTTGGTCCGATTGTTTTGTTCATTTTGCACGTATTTTTTATTGATCTTCCGAAAATTAGCAAATAAATTAATGACACTCAATTATGGACTTCTTATCGAGACTAAAAGAAAAAGTTAAAAGTAAGCATGATTAAATGAACAAGCGAAAAGAAACAAGCAAAATGTCAAATTCTTTCGATCCTTTCGTTAAGTTTGATAGGTTGAGTTCATTGACTTACTTGAAAAGAAGGCGAAGCAAATGCACTTTCCATTGGTGCCACTTTCGTCTCTGCCAGATATATAGTTAGCGAGCTACAGTCAGTTTAACTACTAATTTCAAATTAAAATGAAGACCCCGATTTTTAAAAAATCGTATGCTAAATATATTTCACACTGAGCGCATGTCCTTTCCATAAAATCCACTCTCGTCTCTGTCCGTTATTTAGTTTGCGAGCTACACTTTTGTCTCTGTTCGATGTATAGTTTGCGAACTACACTGGCTAGTGCAAGTGGGATGTGTGGGATCCAAATTAATTTGCATTTCAAACAAAAATTAAAATTTTACGCCATCTATTGGGTAAAAGCATAAAAAGAAATATGATCCAACTCGTTTTTTTCATAAGAGTTAAATCTAACCGGATCACAGACCCATTTCGTTAAATTTGACAGATTGAGTTCATTGACTGAGTGGAAAAGAGATTCATGAACTCTGGTTTCAAAATAGTATAATATAACAGTAGTGCATACATAAACCCAATGCGAACTAATGCTTACAGTCCTGCCAAACCGAACCAATCAGTTCGTGCAAAACCAAAGCATGCAAGCATAAACAACGAAAGAAAAACAAAGAAAGCAGCAGGCACATAAGCAGCTGATGATTGATTTTCTTATATAAAAACATGCATTTTTCGTCTTATATTTTACTATTTTGTGACTTTAATATAATAGTGATAAAATCCAAAATTAGATATTCATTCAGCGCAGGTTATATTTGATATTTTAGTATATATATTATATCTTACTCATGAGTATTAAAGGCTATAGGTATACCCTAAAGTATTAGCCAAAAAAGTTGCATGACCTTGAAAAAATTTGTAAAACGACCCTATACAAACCGCGCTGTAAGACGTAATTCTACTTGAAAACTTATCCAACAATGGCTTTAGTGCGAACTAACAGATCTAACAAACTTAAAAAGAAACATCTTCAGAGAGGAAAAGGACGGTAAAACGGAAATAAATGGTTTAAGGCTTCGGAAGGTTAAGCTTTTTTGCTTCTAATACCATTTTAAAAGCACTTTCAAATGTTGATTTGTTGTATTTTAGCTATATATTTAAAATATATTATATATTTTTGTTATATTATATCAAAAAAAAAAACCAATCATACCACTTCAGAAGATTAAGAAATGCACCAAAACGAAATGTATTTTCGAGTTGTGACCAAGTAATGTTAATTTAATATAGACAAAAACACATTAACGGTCATGACGTAGAGCTCTTTACAAATTTTTTTTTTTTCTGTATTGAAGACTGTTATGTTAAACTTACTGTGCTTTAAACCTTCTTTGCATTATGATGGAATTTTCCATCAAACTATCAAAGAAATAAAAAATAACACAAAACCATTTATTGTGATGATTTTCTGCGTATGGAAAAATCTCTTTTTAAAAAAAAAATGCATGCAATTATGGGTGAAAAAGGGGTGCTAATAATATCATTGGAAATTTTAAAGTTATAATAAATGCTTGCAAAACATTAAAAATACAATTTAATAAGCTACACAGACATGCCAACCTGCAGCTTGACTTAAAAATGCATGCAGCAGTTAAAAGAACTATTTTGGGGAAAAAAAACCCGAAAAAGCTCAGTAAAACGCCCGCATATTATGACACAAATACCATCATAACAACAAAGAAATACACAAGCAATATAAAATTTTTAAATAATGCCAAAAATCATTTTCATTTTCATTTTCAACAATAAAGCTTAAGAAAATACTTGAAATAACAACAATACGAAGAAAAGCATTTGGCTACAACTGAAGTTGCATTGTATGTGTGCTTTTAAATATGTATATATTTATAGCTGTGCAACATAATAACAGCTGCTTCTGCAGCTAGTAAAAAATTCTGGGTTGATGACGAATGCATATAAATAAAGTAAATTTTTCACATACATTCATGCAAGCTACTCATGCACATAATAGCCACTCAAACCGGATCTATACACACATACAAACAAAACAAACACACAGATATACTATGAAGATAGCCAAAAAGCAAAGATAAACTCTGAATTGCAATAAAATAATAACAACAAGAACAACAACAAAGTGGAGCAAACAACTGTGAACGACACACAGCAACGATTTATAGCAGAATAAATATCCGGGTTGCCAGCGCAAGTTTGTAACACTCAAACACACAGCCATACAGGCACACACACACACACTCACACACACAGCCATACAGGCACACACACATCAATATAAACCATCATCGTTATTACGACCTTTACCTTAAGTTTTGTCTTTGTTGTTTTTGTTTTATTTTGTATTTTTTTCTCTATTCATTCGTAGCTTAAACGGCACAAAAGTGTTTATGGCAAATGTTGGCAAGTGTGTGTGTTCGGCAACAACAACAATAATAATAGAGAAAATACAAATCACTGTAACAGAAGCGCCATCTGCAGTGTTTCGTTTGTATTGCTGCACTCCTGCTTGTTTGGAGTGTGTGTGTTTGGCTGTGTGTGTTTGGCTGTGTGTGTTTGTTGCTACTGATGCATTTATGTTGCATTGCATGTGAATACGACGACGTCATGCTCATCCATTTGTTTTTTTTTTTTTTTGTTTTTGCTTTATTCAGTTGAAGGTTGTTTTGTCTGCATGTAGTTTTTTTTTAGTTTTTAATTGATTTTTGATTGCGGGAAATGTTCGGCATTTAATCCTGCATTCATTTTTGTTGTGCTTAATTTATGAGTTTTTACTGCAACTATACTTTTTCGTTTTTAGATTTAAAAGCATTCAAAGTGATTCGAGGAATTCACTTTTAAATATATTTTAAAAAAGCGTTTCAATGACAAAAGTTTTGTGGTGAAACATTAAAATTGTTTAAATAATTTAAGAACACGTGGACTTTGAAATAAAGGTAAGCTACAACGCAGATCTTCACAACATTAACTCTATTCCAAAATAAAATATATTACTATAACATAATTCCGTAAAATGTGAGTGCGGGACGCTTGATTTTTTGAAAAATTTCAGAGCATATTTTTAGGCATTTTCTGTTTTGTGATTTATTGAAACTTCAAAAACTTTAAAATTAACTAAAACGGAACTAAAAATTATTATTTGAATAATTTAAAATCGAATAAGTGGAAACGGGCCCGTCATTTTTGACGGGAAAGAACTAGTATTTAAATAATCCAACAATCTTCTAAGGTTCATAAAAAATCATAGCTTTGTTGTTGTACCTTATTGTTTTTTTTTTCAACGACCGGCAGCTCAAAGCATTGTCAATTGAAGTAAGCTTTAAGCGTAGCAAAGTATTCAAGTGTTATCAACACGATTATCATGCGCTAGAAGCATAACACATTAAATGCCGAATTAACACTTAAAGCGGATTTCATTCAGAATTTTAATGGATATAAAATACTCGATAGCAAAATAATTAAATTATTTTTCAATTTCATTCCAATGAGCCCACCAGGATTATAACAGGATTTTGATAAGCTTATGTGCATAAGCATTTATCCAACCAGTCATGGTGCAAAAGTGTGCTCTAGGCTTTCCCAAAAATGCTTTGAAAAACCTATCAACATAAAAAATTTATAGTTTTTTGTAAATATGTGTCAAAATGAAAAATAAATAAGCGTTTTATAATAACTATTTAGTATAGAAAAATAATTAAGTAACAGACGGTATGACAACATTTTTACATTCACCTCAAATATTGTTATGTTACAGTCATTCTCAATGTTTCGTTGCTGATAAATATCAAATAAATTATGTCTGCATACTTTTAGGCTGACAAGTTTTTTCATATAAAAAAGCACTGCAATAGCAAAATTGAACAGTTTGAGCGATATTTGGTGCGGAGTAGAAATTATGTACAGTATAAGCGAAACAGGTTCTGGTTCAGGCTGAACAGATTTTAAATGGCGCCCAAAATTCCAGTACACAGTAAAGAAGCGAAAAGAAAAAAATCTGAAAAACATTTATTTTTCTGGCAATGTGACTATATCGTGTTAATGATTTGGCCGATATCACCCCTTTTTAAATATTTATTTACAAAAAATATTATGAGGCCCCTGATCAAATAGTGATTTTAGTGAGAGATTTTAGTGGGAAATAGAGAGAGAAAGTATCTGAAAAGAAATTCAATCAATACGAATTGGAATAAAAATCTGTTGATTCAATATTTACATCCAGGGACCGTACCGGCTATGGTTTTTATCGAAAGTGTCACATATTATTAACTGTTATCTTTTAAGTATTATTTTTTGCGAAATAAATAAAAGTTATTTTGTGCCTTATAGTTTTTTGGGCAAAAATAACAGTTACTTTTGACTTTTATTTTATCGGTCAAAAATAACAGTTATTTTCTGCCGTTTTTTTTTCCGGTCAAAAATATCAGGCCATTTCTTGTTTTTCTCAAATTTTTTATTTTCATCTCATCGGTGAGACATTTTACACATGGTGAGTAAAGAGTTCAATCTGACAAGCGGCCTTTAAAAAAACATAAATTGCTTGATATTTTTGACCAAAAAAATTAAAGTCACAAAATAACTGCTATTTTTGACCCATAAAATAAAAGTAACTTTCATTTTTCTACGAAAAATACAAGGCAAAAAATAATAGTTAAATTTTAACTTTTAGAGAATCAGTCTAAATTTTAAAAGGCACTTAATATTCGTGAGGATGAGCACATTTGTAACATAATGGTATATATGAAAAAGTCTTTCAACAATTTTTTTCATTTGAAAATTGTAAAATAACAGTTATTTTCGGTACTTGTTTTAGTTCAGTTGGTGTTTTAGTTGCTTTCGAATGTCTTCTCAATATTGTCACTTTTTTCATAGTACTCGTTGAAGGAGCGTCCGAAAGCAGAGGCAAATTTTGTTGATTATTATCTCCTGCTTCCTGATCATAATAATTGCTATGTTGAGTGAGGGCCTCGTAAAGCAGCGAACGTCGATTGTTGAGTGTATCAGCTTAGTTGGCTATAAAATTTTGTTGAATTGATGGCTGAGTTCCAAAAAACATTTTTACACAGCATCAGTGAGTTTTTCTGGGGATTGCTACTTTGCAGATTCACCAAAATACACTGATGTTATGTTATAATGCATTTTGGAACTCAGCCGGTGTTGCAATTACCTAACCTTCATCATTAGTTGCAGACCCAGCTGCGGCTGCATTCTTAAGACCTCTAATTTGCTCTTTATATTCATGAACGCGTTCTGCTCCTGTTTTAGCTATTTTTCTTAGCTTTGAGACTTTTTTGGCTGGCAAAAACTATTCTCGGCTGTCTTATATTGCATTTTATATATTATATTATATTGAATTAACTGTTTTTTGCATGTTGTCAATCATCTGTCAAGTTTTTGATCACATCCAACGAACCAAATTAAGCTCATTATGCGGCGAACAGGCAGTAGAATTTTTTCCCGCTGGATGTACCTGTATGCCTTAATAATTTCGTTTGAAACTTTTATTTGAAAGAAATAAATTTTCCGTGCATACTTTTCGGATGAAAATTAATGTTACGGACAGAATGTTACGCGTTCAGTTTTAATTACATTTTGTTTGCCTTTTTACCATGTGTATACGTGGCGTAAAGGTGTAGATTCCGACTCTTGAGCAACGATGGTCGGGGTTTAATTCTTACAAGCGGCTATCATTTTTTGAAAATTGAAATGAAATTGAAATGAAATGAATTGAAAACGTTAGCCTAGCGTCACGAATAAGAGACATTGAAATTTCAGCAAAGCATTCAAAAATGCTTAAATGAACTAGAAGAAACAAATTTTGGTCGCAAATAAATGGCGGCGTTTTTTTTCGAATATGATGAAATTTTTGGGGCCAAAATCCACCAAAAACTCAAAATACATACTGCCGATTTTTCTGTTCGTAGTTCTTTCCACGCATAAACTAGTGTTAAAGAACATATTAAAATTTCGGAACGATCAGTCGAGTAGTTTTTAGTTTATCACGTCCGCCATGATTTTTTTAATGTTTTTTAAAAAATTCCATTAGTAATAAGTGCAATTACAAAAATCCAAAGAACATTTTTTATTTGTAATTCTATAAAATCATCATTCAACACTCAATGACATCTTAATTTTTATTCAACTTAAACCCTAAATGGGTTAAACTTTGGGTAACATATTAAAAAAACTTTTTTTAAGGGATCAGTCATCTTATACAAGAAAAAATCACAGCATACCAACCTCCGATACATCCTTTTTAAACCTAGGATTTTTAAAAAATGCAGTTTACCTCAGCAAAAATTTCAAGTTTTTCAAATTATTTCTCAAACTCTCAAATATTGTGTTAAAAAATAACTTTTTTATGATTAAAAAATTTTAGCGTTTTTTCGGTTCAGTGAAATAACGCCCAAATTAAAATGAAATAATCCAAAAATTTTCCATATAAATTTGGGCGTTATTTCATAATGAAATAAGACCCAAAATTTTGGGCTTTATTTCATTTTATTTCATTTTTTTATTTTGGGCGTTATTTCATTGGAAGGTGTTTCACTGAACCGTTTTTTCTATATAAATAGAATTTTTTGAAAATTAAAGAAAGAATACAAAAAATTAAATTAAATAGTTGCAAAATTATTTCTCATGCGGCATTTTGAATATTAATTAGCCTTAAAGGACGATATTTTTAAAACTACGTAAGATTTCCAGTTCTGTGTTCAGACATTTAAATATCAAAAGTTGAACCGAAAATCCAATGCGTTTCAAGGATATAGCCAAATTACTATAAAAAGGACCAGATTTTCACTTAAAACTCCAAAACTTGAGCTGATGGCGAAAAACGGACACCATTTTTTGTATCTAAATTTTTAAGTCGCTTAGTTCACTACTGGATATTTTTGGCTACCCAGAGGTCAAATTGCCTGGATAAAATTTAGTATGGTTAAGTTTCTTATTCTCTGAAAAGCACTTTGTCTGAATATCTTAACGGCTACTTTTTTATTTTTCCAGTTTATTTCCAGCCAATCATGAAATTTATTATAAAAGTTATACAGAATTATGACATTGATTTCAATAATAAAAAGAACTGCTTTAGGAAATAAAAGTGACGAACTGCAAACAGCAAAACTTGAAAAAAATCAAAGGAACTGTTGTAAAGGTTCATATTAAAAAAACAATAGAGCAAGGACTGGAACAGAGTTCCTAACTAACTATGATTACATGTACGTTCTAGATATTCGGGTTCAAAGTTTAACAAAACTAGTTCGATATCTTCCCTCCTCTTTGTCAGACAGAAAATCTCCTCGAAACAAAATTGATGATTAGATAGTTCTCTTCAAAAATAGCCTTAACAGTTCTGACGTTTAACACTAGGATTTCACGCTATCAGACTACAAACTTGAACAGCGCAAGTAGATATTTCGTACTTTGTTTGGTACGAACTGATTTCTTTTTCAGTGAACTTTGAACCCGAATATCTTCTAGACCTTATATATCCGATTTCAGACTAAAAAAAAACCACCCTGATAAGAAAAAAAAGAAACAATTCCATTGGTGCCACTTTCGTCTCTTCCCGATATATAGTTTGCGAGCTACAGTCAGTTTAACTTCTAAATTTAAAATAAAATAAGGACCCAAATTTTAAGAAAAATTATATGGTAACTATATCTCACGCTGAGCACATGTCCTTTCCATTACGTCTCTATCCGATGTTTAGTTTGCAAGCTACACTTTCTGCTCTGTCCGATGTATAGTTTGCGTGCTACACTCGCTAGTGCAAGTGGGATGTGGGATCCAAATTAATTTGCATTTTTAACAAAAATTAAAATTTTACGCCATCTATTGGGTAAAAGCATAGAACGAAATATGATCCAACTCGTTTTTTCATAAGAATTAAACCTAACCAGATCACAGACCCATTTCGTTAAGTTTGACAGTTTGAGTTCATTGACTGAGTTGAAAAGAGGATGTGATTGACATCTTGTGTGAAAATAGAGCACTCATTTGTAAGTAGTACATACAAGAACCCAGTAAAGTTGTAGTACATGCCAGAACCATATTGAAGATGCCTGGGAATCAGTTCGTATAAAACAAAAACAATGAAACAAAAACAAAGAAAGCAGCAGGCATAGCATAAGCAGCTGATGATTGATTTTCTTATATAAACACATGCATTTTTCTTCTTATATTTTACTATTTTGTGACTTTAAAATAATAGTGACAAAATCCAAAATTAGATATTCATTCAGCGCAGGATATATCTGATATTTTAGTATATATATTATCTTTGATCGATGAGTATTAAAGACTGTAGGTATACCCTAAAGTATTAGTCAAAAAAGTTTCATGGCTTTGAAAAAATTTATTAGAACGACCCCATACAAACCGCGCTGTAAGACGTAATTCTACGTCAATACATAAGCTGTTGGATAAAGTCAAAAGCTATGCTACAGAAAAAGGCAAGAGATACAGAAAATATTTGAATATTTGTTGAACGGTTTCAATATTTATTCGCATTTCTAGTGATGACACATGCAATAGGAGGAAAATAGCACTTGGGTCATCATAGATTTCGAGAAACGAACGTCAAAAAGTCTTGGGCCTTCCATTTATTCATAAGAATTCTATACGTCATCTTGTAATAACGTCTTTGCAGGAAAATATAATCTTCTCAGAAAAAGTACAGGTATTGCAGAAACTTCTATTAGTAAGTTAAAAATATCTGGCAAGCACAACACATAAATTTCAATATTATTTTCTGTCAAAGAGATTAACAATATGAAAATTTTCAAATCACATGATAAAATTCTGGATCTGGATCTTCTATATCCAATGAAATTTCAGTCGTTACCTTATTCTGTCGATAACTTTATTCGCTGCTTAAATATTTACAGAAACTCTAGATAAGTTCGCCATACAGAGCTGAACAATATGAAACTACTGGAATTGTTGGAAATATTCACTGATTAAAATTATCCAGAGGTGAACAATTTTGCCAATAGAATTAATAATAGTTTTCTTGCAGCTTTTGCATTGATCGTCTGTGTTATTCAAAATTTAAATTAAAAATTTGGATTCATACTTACTTATCATTTCGTTTTACAAATGTCGGGATAGATCAGTTGTTAATGCAATATTCTTTAAATCTAAATGTATTACTTAGAGTAATTTGGGGTAATGTGATATAGGTATTTTTTAATTTATTATTAGTAGTAACTTTCATACCTTAGCTTATTAGATTTATAGCTTAGTATTTTACAACTTTAGAACTCTACAGGGTAACCCAATTTGGAGTTTTTTCAACACAATGAAAAAATGTCATGTAACTCTCTTTAATGAAATTGGCTGGTAAAGTGATATATCACGTTCGAATAATGTGATATACCAATATCACAATAATTACCTTTTGAAAACGAAATAAGTCCCACCAAAATGAAATGATTTAAAAATTTACTTGAAATGAAATAACTCCCACTCAAAATGAAATAACTCCCCCTTGAATAATATATTTCTTAAATGAATCCCACTTTCATAAACGAAATAAGTCCCACTTTTTCACTGTTTAATGCGATTTCAAATAAGAAGTATTTGGCTCTTCGAAAAAAAACACACGTCGAATAATATGAATAATCAAAGCAGAGGAATAATAAAGAAAAATCGTATACAAGCTTGCAGAAGGCTTCTTAATGGAATGGATATTACGAATTTTGATAGAGTTCCAGAATTTATTATTAATTCTTTTTTCGGTCAAGGAACGTATAGAGAACGCCTACTAGTAACAACGTTTGAATTCGTAAATGGATTAAGTACAGATCAATTGTTCTTATTATTAAGATGGAAACCGTTTCGGAAGGACCATCAGATTAAAATTATCGACCTTTATAAATGGCTTGAAGATCCAGTGCATGGTAGACGGTATTATAGTTTTAACGTGGTATTGGGATTAGTTGTATTTTGTAATGGTGATATTAGAAAACATGGAACACGAATTCCAATTTCCTACTAAAAATATAGTAAAACACATACATACGTAATTACGCCAACAATTTTTTTTAATATTGTTGTTCCAGTAGTTAAGTTCGGTACATATTTGTACACATTTCTTTAAAGTTTTTTTATTATAGTAAGTATAAAGTAATTAATAAACAAAAAAGGAGAGCCATGAGAGATAAGGACAAAAAATTATGGTTGTCCTTTTTACGAAATGTCCAATATATAACTTTTTTTCATACCCCAAAAAAAAAATTTAGGGGTATGAAATAACTCCCACTTTACAAAACGAATTTATTACTACTACTACTCAAAACGAAATAAGTCCCACTTAAAATGAAAACGCGTAATGAAATAAGTCCCACCAATTGACGAAATGTGGTGTGGTGACCGTGGCATGCAGGTTAAGTGTGTGGCTTAGCATGCTCGGAGCCCGGGTTCGATCCCCAGCCGCGGCGAAAAGTTTTTTCAATAAAAATTTTTCTGATCGGTCACCACCTCTCTGCAGACAATGGCAAACCTCAGAGAGTAAATAATGCCATGCAAAGCTTCTTGAGAACATGAGCCGTTCGGAGTCGGCATAAAACATGTAGGTCCAGTTCTCGGTCAATTGTGTGTACAAACATTTAATAACACACACAACACAATTGATCATAAGAAGCTCGGTCAAAGTCCTTTCAAGGGCTGAAATGGCCAATTTGTTTTTGTTTGTTTAATTGACGAAATAAGTCCTACTTTTAAAAATGAAATAACTCCCACTTTCAAAACAGCAATTTTTGGTGGGACTTATTTCGTTTTTAAAAGTGGGACTTATTTCGTGGGAGTTATTTCATAGACCCATGCATTTATGGTATATCACATTACCCAATTTTGACTATATCACAATAGCCGCATTTGGTTTTCAAAATAATAAGGTTATTTTTGTAAAAATACACTTTGGCTTAATTTATACCAACAACAACAAATTTATCTATTTCAACTTACTATTCTACTTAAGTTTATATAATTCACTACCAGAGCGTACGCAAAAAAATATGTCGATTACATCGATAAAACAATTTAACAGTAATGAGAGCACAAACAGCGAATGAGAGCGCGCATTAAACTGTAGTTAGTCTCTTTTTCTGTTGCCGTTATGTTCACTTGTTTATACTTGTCAAAAATTGTGTATTTAACAAACGAGGCAGGTATATCACATTTCCCGACCATATCACAATGCCCAAAGTTACACTATTTAAGTTGAATTCTCATTTTTTTATTTTTTATTGAACATTTTCTAACTGAACGTTAATTGTTTTGTAATTATTTTGAATTTTATAAAAAAATAAAAACCTTAAGTGTTAAAATTTCAAAATAATTCCCATTTTTTGGTACATTCCTAGCAAAAAAAGTAGCAAAAATGTTCTTAAGCTCGACAGCCATTTACTTTTTTGTACAAAAAAAAAAGTATTTTAATCTGCTTTTTAACCATTTTTCCCATTTGTCTAACGTGTCATTCCTTGTGTTCAACTGTCCATTCGTCTAATCTGTTTGCCTGTACAATTATTCTTCTTTTTATTTGTTCGTTTGTTTGAGGTTTTTTCAAGGCTACGGACTGCAGGCAACTCGTTATATAAAATCAGTGATGGCAGAAAAGTGGCGTGATACAACAGAACCAAATAAGTGCTAGTTTTTTGTTTCATCGGATTTTTTTTGTTTTTTTAAATCTACAGTAAAAACCTATTAGGAACTGCCGGCACACCTTTTCTTTTTTCTTACTGCTTTCTTAGTGTTTTTATTTGAAGTGAAAAAAAGTAACTCCAGTTGCTTTAAAACCAAGTAATTGTTTAGTTTTAGTTTTAGCTCTCCACAGTTTAAAGTACTCTTCAAACTGAACAAATATTTGAAATAGTTTAAAAATAAGAAGTTACTTGCTTTTGTTATACCACGTAATCAAAAGGCATATTTCTTGAACAATGGAACAATTGCTGCCATCCAAATCAACAACAGCAACGCAACTAAAGGCAAAATTAATTAATCATTAATCAGGAGAACAATATCAGCAAACATCAATCAACGGAAATTGTTTTGGAGTTGACCACCCGAACAAAGGTGATTAATTGATTTTCTTTTCCATAAGAAACTCTGCCTCATATATGTTATTTAAGAAATAACAATCCATTATATGATGCCACCAAACTAACCAACCTAATCACGATATTTCTATTCGGTAGAAAAATAACCAAGAATATTGCACAGTAACAATGAAAACAAGTTATTGCAATGAAAAGAAGCTGTCGGCACTAGTTAAGGTTTTTTTCAATATTACTGAATAGGTAGCAGGCAGAAAGTGTTTCTCTCCAGTTCTCTTTTTTTTTCTTTTTTCTTTTATATTTTCTAAAGAGAAAAAGTGGTAAAGAGAAAAAGAATATATTCCCAATTTTGAATTTTGGAATAATGCCTTATACACTGACAAGAAGCTAGTTTTTTTGTCATAATTTTCTTGTCATATGTCATATTATAAAAAAAAAATCAAATTGACCATTTCAGCCCTTGAAAGGACTTTGACCGAGCTTCTTATGATCAATTGTGTTGTGTGTGTTATTAAATGTTTGCACACAGTTTACCAAGAACTGGACCTACATGTCTTATGACGACTCCGAACGGCTATATTTCATGTTCTCAAGAAGCTTTACATGGCATTATTTACTCTCTGAGGTTTGCCATTGTCTGCAGAGAGGTGGTGACCGATCAGAAAAAATTTTTCTTGAAATAACTCCGGGCATGCTAAGCCCCACACTTAACTTGCATGCCACGGTCAGCACGTCATGTCATATTATTTTAAATTGTTTAAATAACAATTTTTATTAAGATGTAAATATTTACGAAAAACCTTCAAGTAAGACCGAAAACCATAGAACGAAATATGCTTAAAAATTCTTTGTAAAACTGAATATTTTAAAATGACAAAAAAACAAGTAAAGAAAGTCTAAAGTCGGTCTAGGCCGACTATGAAATACCCTAAACCCACTTTTCAAAAACAAAAAATTTTTATTGTAAATGGGCGTCTTCAAGGGCGGAATATTTTATATGCATTTAAATGTTGATGAAAAATTTACACATACCAAGTATTATTCCTGTAGCTCACAGTTAATGCCTTTATTGTGCTTTCGCTATGGGAGGTGGGCGTGTTCATGGACGGATTACTTTCAATTTTTGAACACACCTTAGATTTGGTATAAAATACATCCATACCAAATTTAATTTCTCTATGACAAACATAACCTTATTTATTGAGTTTAAAACTTTTTGGGTTGCATGGGAAAAAGGCGTGTCCGTAGGCGGATGACGTCCATTTTTCAAAACCATCTTTGTCTTGTCATAAAAAACATACGTGCCAAATTTTAGCTCTGTAGGTCAAACAGAGGCTTATTTATTGCGTTTTCAATTTTTCGGTTGTATGGGAGGTGGGCGTGTCCGTGAGCGGATGACGTCCATTTTTCGAAGACATCTTTGTGTTAGTATAAAACACATACATATCAAATTGTATTGTTGTAGGCTTATTACGAGCTGGGTTATGCAGTTTTCAATTTTCGCGTTGTATGGGAGGTAGGCGTGTCCGTGAGCAGATGATGTCCACTTTTCAAAGACATCTTTGTGTTAATATAAAACACATACATACCAAATTTTATTGTTGTAGGTAAATTATGAGCTGAGTTATGCAGTTTTCAATTTTCGCGTTGTATGGGAGGTAGGCGTGTCCGTGGGCGGATGATGTCCATTTTTCAAAGACATTTTTGTGTTGATATAAAACACATACATACCAAATTTTATTGTTGTAGGCTTATTACGAGCTGGGTTATGCAGTTTTCAATTTTCGCGTTGTACGGGAAGGTAGGCATGTCCGTGGGCGGATTCCAAAAATATTCAATAGTGCAGATTCTTGGGTTCATGTGACCACGTGTACCAAGTTTCATCCAATTATCTCAACTCCTTCTTCTTATCCTGTGTATACGGACAACACACAGACGGACAGACGGACGGACGGACGGACGGACGGACGGACGGACGGACATGGATAGCTTGACTCACGTGGTGACGCTGATCAAGAATATATATACTTTTCTATACCGGACTCGCTTCGTTCTATGCGTTACAAACGTTTGCACAAAGTTAATATACCCTGACCTTTCAGGTTTAGGGTATAAAAATATAAAAAGTTGTAGAAGTTTCAATAAATCAGAAAACCAAAAATGCCTAAAAATATGCTATGAATTTTTTTTTTTTTTAAATCAAATGTTCCGCTCTCACATTTCTATGGAATTATGTTTAAGTTTTTTTCCTACTATTTTGTTTCCATAACCTTTTCTTACGCTCTTAACACACATACACACACACACACACACACACATAGTACAAGTTCAAGCTTAATTAAATAAGCTATTTACGCGCTTTTAGTTTCGAAATACAAGGAAAAAAAAACAGCCCAGCACATACAAAAAGGAGTCAAAGAACAAAGACTTGAACAAGTGCGCACTCAAAATTTCGACACAGAAAACTTGAATCAGGCGAAAACTTTTGAAGAAATAAATTAATTCCAAGGCCAGTGAGTGTAACAGTGCTGCAACAACTGGCACTGACGATAAGCGGCAACATTTGAAAATTGTTATAGTTGCATTGCATAATAAACTTAAATACTACAACAACAATTAGAGCAACAACAAACGAAACTAAGCAACAACAACAATAGCTGCAAAATATTATGTAATTTACTTGAGTAGCGTACGTTTGGTTAAACAATAAAAAACCAAAATTGTAGTATTAAATTTTTGGGTTACTCTACTTTGGCTGCACAGTTTGTGTCAAATACAAAGACGTAAAAAATAAATTTATAGCATGAATTTTGCGTTTGGCATATAACTTCAGGTCAATTGAATGTGGAGGAGTGGAAATGCCATTAAAATTGGCCAAAAGTAATAAATTTCCATCAATCGCCATTTGCCAACAACAGCAACAGAAAACAGAAATAGAAATTGAAAATGTAACAAACAAACAAAACAACAACAACAACATAGATTAGGAAAAAAACTTGCCATGTCATAGAGCACAAAATAAGCTAACCATGAAATTAACCCTGAAAGTATGCTTGCGTTTGTTTTGTGTGTGTTGTTGCTGTGCTGAATGTTGAAAGGTATTAAATTGATTTTTAATAGGTTCTGTGATTGCGCGCGTGTGTAAATAATGTGTTGGAGCTTTGAAAGAACGCCTGAAAAGTGCCAGTAATTTTATAATGAAAAAAATAATTGTTTTATTATGTGAGGTAACTGTGTTTTTTTTTTGTTTGTTTTTTCACTTAATAATTTTAAGTGCAACAATAAATTGAATTAGGCTTAATTAAGTTACTCATACGCCACAGTGACCGTAACAAATTTTATGTAGCTTTAAATAAATTTTTATACATTTTGTGAAAATGTGGTGTGCACACAAAAAAATTAAAACTTTTTCATATTTTAACAAAATTATGTTAACTTAAATATTTCATAATTTACTATAATTTTGAAAAATCTTCATGCATGCACTTTGATGCTGAATTTTAAAAACTTGATAAACTCAATTCGGCTTTTTGAAGGGCTAAAAACTTTTTATGTTTCTATGGCTAACTTGCTATGACGTTTTAGTAAATATAGTCAGCAGACCACCCTATTGCCCCTGTTAATGCCCATGTTTTGCTAAATGATTGTTTGTGTTAGTTTGTGTGTCCATCAAGTAAGCCTTCAATGCAGCTATAAATTGCTATTTGTTGACCACTTAACTTGGTCAATTTACTGTGCCACGCACATTTTCCCATAAACACAGTGTGATACACACACACATACACTATTATACTTTTTTGCAACATTTATGCTATCAACGTGTTGAATGAACAATAGTACGCACATTAATGGGATTCATGATTTTGTAATTGTTCTGAATACAAATAACTTATTTTAATTGAATTTGCATGTTGGTTAGTGCGTATGTTTGTATTTGTAAATGCGTAGGCTTATATTTTCATGTCTATGTTAATGCTTGGCATATTTAAGCCACAATCACTGGCGTATCTATATCTCTGCTGAAATGTCAAATTTTGGCAAATATTTTGTTTTTTTTATATATACTGCCACGAACGAGCACAAAATTTTCTTATTTGGAAATAAAATAATGTTCTTAAAGACAACAACAAACAATAACAACAACAAAAGCTTTGTATAAACTAATTATACCGCTTCATTAGATAGCTTTTCCGTGGTCACTACATCAACTCATCAATAGACTTGCGTTAGATTCGCTGTATTGAACTCAGTTGCCTGAAGACATAACTACGAATATTTGTTTGTATTGTAGATATTTACAACAGGCTCATAAGTATTCATATAATAAAAAAAAAGTTAAGTTTATCAGTAAAACTTAGTTAACCCACTAGTTCCCAAGTTTTATTTTTTACAAAAAACTTATTTTAGTGCACATTTTATGTCAAAATGAAAGATTTAAAAAAAGATTACGAGGTTATGAGGTTCGGTGTTATGGGGTCAAAACATTCGACCTTTTCAATCTTTCAATTTCGCAATATTTTGAATTGAAAAGAACAGCTACTCCCAAATTGCTGTTAATGCTATTAACAAAATTGTGGGCTTCCCCGGAAATGATAAACTCAGTAAAATAGCAAAGTGGAAGAAAAAGTGAAAGCATGATTGTATTGAGGGTGGTCATGGAAACTAGAGGGTTAATTAATTTTTTCTTAGACTGAATCAACACTAAGTGGGAAGCCCACCTTCTAAACGGTCCTTGATCTCAGCTTGTATGAGGCAAATGAGATAAACTTATTTAATTTATAAGAAGCTCTACACTCAGAGGAAAAATGCTTTTTTTATTAAAGAAATCGTGGGCTGAAATAACAGTTTTCACTATTAAATACCATCAACAAATGAAACTTTCAAATCAACACTTGGTTGACTGTTGGTTTATAGAAAACAAAACCCATATAAAAACGTAATTAGTTCATGTTTAGCCGAGTGTGCTGATGTGTGCGTACACAACAAAGATTTCTTTTTTATTTATATTTTTTTTTTTAAATAAAAAAAATAAATGCATAATTTTTTTTCAAGATTGTTAGCCAACTTATTTTCAATGTTTAATTTTTGTACAAACAGTTATTGAAACAGAATTTAAATTTCAATTATTGAATTTAAATTTTTGATACATACTTACACAGCTAGTCCTCCGCCTGACAGTCTAGCACACTTTCACCGAGCTATTGATAACGATAATCTAACTGTATAAAGCACATTTAAAAATTATTGCTTAGAGGAACAGACATTTCGACAAAAACATTTCAACAGATAATTTAAAGCTTTCATTGAACAAAAAAAAAAACTGTTTTCTTTAACGCAAATTAATTAATCTAACAGTGTTTTAAAATAACACTTTCTCCGCACTGTTTTATTAACAGTTGATATTGTTTTGAGTGAAATAAAAAAAAGAACAAAACATATATTTTTTTTTGGTTTAAAAGCAAGTTTTTCAGAGGTTTCGGAGATATATAGGATAAAAGTTAAAGATTTATTTATGCTAGAGTTCGTCTGTGACCAAAATTCGACCTTCTCACATGCATTTTCTGTTGATTCTATACAAAATTAATGTCAAAATCAAATTTTTTCGCAAAAATTTGTAGAAAAAAATCTTTTTAAAATAGTCCGTGCATTCCTTCTCCGCACTTTGATTCATTTAAAGAAAAAAAAACAAGTAAAGAAGGTCTATAGTCGGTCTAGCCCGACTATGAACCCTAACCTATTTTTTCAAAACATAATAATAGTATTGAAAATGGGCGTTTACGTGAAAGGATGAAGCTCATATTTTATATGCATTTCAGTTTTGATAAAAAATTTATAAACATTAATAAAAATTTCAAAGTTTATTCCTGAAGCTCACATGTTAATGCCTTTATAGTATTTTCGCTATTGTGGGTTGTATGGGAGGTAGGCGTGTTCGAGGACGGATTACGTCCAATTTTGGAATGCATCTTAGTTTTTGTTTAATATACATACAAACCAATTTTATCTCTGTAGGTTAGATATAAACTTATTTATTGAGTTTTCAATTTGTGGGTTGCATGGAAAGTGGGCGTGTCCGTGGGTAAATGACATCCATTTTTCAAAACCTTCTTCGGTTAGTTAAAATAACCTTGCTTACCAAATTTTATCTCTGTAGATTAAACATAAACTTATTTATTGTATTTTCAATTTGTGGATTGTATGGGAGGTGAGCGTTCCCGTGGTTGGATGACATCCATTTTTCAAAACCATCTTCGTTTTGTTATAAAATACAAACGTACCAAATTTTATCTCTGTACGTTAAACATAATCTTATTATTTGGGTTTTCAATTTGTGGGTTGCATGGAAAGTGGGCGTGTCCGTGGGTAAATGACATCCATTTTTCAAAACCATCTTCGGTTAGTTAAAATAACCTTGCTTACCAAATTTTATCTCTGTAGATTAAACATAAACTTATTTATTGTGTTTTCAATTTGTGGATTGTATGGGAGGTGAGCGTTCCCGTGGTTGGATGACATCCATTTTTCAAAACCATCTTCGTTTTGTTATAAAATACAAACGTACCAAATTTTATCTCTGTACGTTAAACATAATCTTATTATTTGGGTTTTCAATTTGTGGGTTGCATGGAAAGTGGGCGTGTCCTTGGTTAAATGACGTCCATTTTTCAAAATTATCTTCGGTTTGTTAAAAAAACCTTGCTTACCAAATTTTATCTCTGTAGATTAAACATAAACTTATTTATTGTGTTTTCAATTTGTGGGTTGTATGGGATGTGGGCGTTCCCGTGGTGGGATGACATCCATTTTTCAAAACCATCTTCGTTTTATTATAAAATACAAAAGTACCAAATTTGATCTCTGTACGTTAAACATAATCTTAATATTTGCGTTTTCAGTTTTTGGTTTGCATGGAAAGTGGGCGTATCCTTGGGTAAATGACGTCCATTTTTCAAATTCATCTTCGGTTTGTTAAAAAAACCTTGCTTACGAAATTTTATCCCTGTAGATTAAACATAAACTTATTTATTGAGTTTTCAATTTTTGGATAGTATGGGAGGTGGGCGTTCCCGTGGTTGGATGACACCCATTTTTCGAAGACATCTTTGTTTTGATATAAAATACATACGTACCAAATTTTATCTCTGTACGTTTAACACGAGCTTATTCAATGAGTTTTTAATTTTTTGTTGTATGGGAGGTGGGCGTGTCCGTGGTCGGATGACACCCATTTTTCGAAGAAATTTTCGTTATGATATAAAATTGTATTGTTTTAGGCTAATTATGTGCTTACTTATGCAGTTTTAAATTTTTGCGGTGTATGGGAGGAAGGCGTATCCGTAGGCGGATTCCAAAAATACTTCCAATTCTTACTCAATTCTTACTCACGAACACTTTATTGCGACCATTGTATAGTGCAGATTTTTTTGTCTATTTGACCATGTGTACCGAGTTTCATTCAATTATCTGAACTCGTTCTTCTTATCCTGTATATATATATAGATAGCTTTAGAGATAGCTCGACTCACGAGGTGACTCTGATCAAGAATATATATACTTTTCTATACCGGACGCGCTTCGTTCTATGCGTTACAAACGTTTGCACAAAGTTAATTTATCCTGAGCTTTCAGGTTGAGGGTATAAAAATAAAAAACATTAGTCACTAAGGCCCGTTAACTGATCTCCGAAGTTTAAATTCCTTAATCTCAGATTTCGTAAACAGAGTTTAAATTTTAAACTCAGTTAAAATTATTTTCGTAACTTATCTCATTTTTATCGGCAGTTTTCTTAAACTCTGTTTAAAAATTTAAACTGAGATTAAAAAACATATTTGAGCGACACTGCAGTAAAAATTCTAGAACTTTGACGTAGAACATCAAAATAATTCAAAAATTTTTGATAAAATAATGCAAATTGTCAGTTTCATTGGAATATTTTTTTTCAAAACTTAAAATATGTTTGTTTTTTGTTTATTGTTTTGATTTTTTTGAAGTATGATTTTTTTATTTTTTATATTTTGTTTATGATTGAGAATATTTCCAATGTTCTCAGAGAATTTTTGACAAAATCTAAGTTTAAATTTTTTAAACCTAGAATTTCTGTGTTTAAATTTAAACTTGCCTCACCAAGTTAAACTTAGATTTTTTGAGATGAGGTATCGGCGTTAAGATTTAAACTGAGGTTAAGGAATTTTAAACTTTGTTTAAGCTAAACTTTGTTTAAAATTGAGATCAGTTAACGGGCCTTAGGCTTGTTCACGAAAGAACTTTTACATTTAAACTTGCGAATATTTCTTAAATAAAACAAACAATTAATTAATTTGTTATAATTTATTGATACATAAAGCTTTTTAATATAGATGAACATCAAAAACATTAGTCCTGAATTGAATTTCTAACAATAGATCTTACTTTTTCTGTAGTGCTCTCATCAAATTTTGCACACAGGTTTTTCCAATTTTCCTGGCCATATTAACCCTCTTGTATAGGAAATCATGTCTATTCTCTGGCTCTCTTTTGATTCTTATAAAGGTACCTGTTCATTATTGCCCAAAACTTTTCGATAGACGGAGTTGTGGACAATTTGAAGGATTGTGTTTTTTTTAACTTTTATTTTTTCCGACAAAGATAAAAGTTATTGTGTGCCCTATATTTTTTCGGGCAATTATAACAGTTACTTTTGACTTTAATTTTATCGGTCGAAAATAACAGTTATTTTCTGCCTTTTATTTTTTCGGTCAAAAATATCAGGCAATTTGTGTTTTTTCAAAGGCTGTTTTACCGACTAAAGAACTATTGATACCATTACTTTCGTCTCGTCGGTGCGAAACCACGATTTACATATGGTTTCAATAGTTTTATAATTGGTCAAGCGGCCTTTAAAAAAAATGCAAAGTGCCTGACATTTTTGACCGAAAAAATAAAAGTCACAAAATAGCTGTTATTTTTGACCGATAAAATAAAAGTCAAAATTAACCGTTATTTTTGTCCGAAAAAATAAAAGGCAAAAAATAACAGTTAATTTTTAACTTTTATAGAATCAGTTGAAAATATAAAAGACACTTAATATTGTGGTGACCGTGGCGTGCAGGTTAAGTGTGTGGCTTAGCACGATCGGAGCCTGAGTTCGATCCCCAGTCGCGGCGAAAAGTTTTTTTCTGATCGGTCACCACCTCTCTGCAGACAATGGCAAACCTCAGAGAGTAAATAATGCCATGTAAAGCTTCTTGAGAACATGAACTTTAGCCGTTCGCAGTCGGCATAAAACATGTAGGTCCAGTTCTCGGTCAATTGTGTGCAAACATTTAATAACACACACAACACAATTGATCATAAGAAGCTCGGTCAAAGTCCTTTCAAGGGCTGAAATGGCCAATTTGTTTTTTGTTTTTTCTAATATTCGTGAAGCTAAGGCCATTTGTATCATAATGGTATATTTGAAAAAGTCTTTCGACAATTTTTTCATTGTATTTTTTTCCTTTAAAAACTGTAAAATAACAGTTTTTTTCGGTCCCTGGTTTTTTTATTAACATATTTGATTTTTTTCACATTTTGAAAACGGGAAAGATCGTTGTGCAATAGATTACGAGCTCGAGTTTTTGCACATTCTTCATCTTTTGGATTTGGATTTGGAATTTTTTGGACGATAAATGACTTAAAGTTATAGTACGATTTTATTTTGGCGACGAGTGACTTGGAAATTTTGAATTTTTGAAACAAATCTTTATGAAATGCTAAGGATTTTTTTATCAAGGATCTAACCTTTAACATTTAACCTTAGCAGCTATAGTCTTATATCCATATTGTCTGGATATTGAATCGATATAAAAACAAACAAACAAATTGAATCGATATATTCATTTAAAAAAGAGTTAAAACAGTTACTTCGCTTAGTGGAACAGATAAAAGAAAAAAAGTTCCACTACAATGCTAGTCAGAGAAAGAGATGATACGCTCTCTGCTCAATGCAAAACAAACAAGCGTACCCTGCAAACATTTGAAAGACGATTGGAAGATTAGATCAATTGGACGCGCTAGCGATTCTAAGAGTTCTTTGGAAGATGGATCGCTTTTTGATCGCCCAAGCGATGAATACGCGATTGACAAAAAATGTTCAAATTCTTCCTTCGCTCATTCCGGCGATCGTTGGAACATGGCTTTTTAAAAAGCTTTCAAAATCTATCATTGTAATATGAAGCAGACTCTGAAAAATCGTTTAATTTAATCAAAAAATTTAACTTTTAAAAAAACTTTATAAAACAAAGTCTGAAGAGCTCGCTAGCTCAAACGTGCAACAACTTGTAAACGATGCTCTGCAACAAATCGCTGAGCGCCTCTAAAGCGATTTATTTGCCACTCTTGTCGACAAATCATTTTAAATCCCTTCTGCCGATATGTGTGCAACTCTTCCTGGTGAATCGCTTAAGGCTCCTCTCGGCAAATCGCTTAAGACTTCTCTTTGTGATTTGTCGGCGAATCTTCCCGGCGAATCGCTTTTATGGCCTCAGCTGCTTACATTCGGCGATTCCCGGAAGACTCTCAGAAGAGCTCGCCGGTGATTGTTTCATCTTCTTAGCGATTCGCTGGAGATTCTCAGGCGATTGAAAGTGTTTTCCAGATATGTTCAGTTCTACTTTTTGTTGTATTTGTAACAATAATATCAGATTATTACTTGTTATATTCGTTTGTACAAGTATAATGGATGATTCGCTGCAGACCTTTAATACCGTCATACCATACTCATTCTACCACACAAAAACTATCAATCCACAACCATTTCTTTAAAAGGGCGTATCAAGTTTATTTTTTGTAAAACCTTTATACAAAATCAAACCAAATATTTTTAAATATCTTTTAATAAAGACCAAAAAAAAATATCTTTTTGTATATAGTTCTCCTACTTTTGTAGGCAAAAAAAAACATTTTGAACTATGTACTTTTTTCCGAAGCTAGGCATATCAACCTTATTTGTTTGTAACTCTTACCTTAAGTCTTAGCTAAAATTTCAGATTACACACACTCCACAAAGTATTTCATATGCACATAATATACAAGTCCTATATTTTTAATATCATTATACAAACATCAGTTATGGAACCGGTTCAAAATATTACCCTTTTATTATTCCATATTTTATGCTCTAGTATTTTCGAAGGAAAGTAACACTGTTTTGAATTAAAATTTTAATTTATTCCAAAGTATTGGCAACCAATTCAAATAATGCTTTAAGATACATATCTTTTAAGCTTTGCTTTAAAAACCAAGTATATATATATTTAATTTAAATTAAAAATCTACAAAAAATTCCAAATTGATCTACATTTTGTGGCGCGCTTGTTAATTGCTTCATTAGCAAGGCATTATAGAGACTTTGTCTGTAAGTAATGCCATTTACGTGCTCGAAAAATGTAATAAAAAATGTTCAAACAGACAAAAAGGCGAACGTTTGCAAATTAAATGTAACTCATACGTCAGCATTTCACATAAATGGGAAGTCGGACGGAAAACATTTGAACAAGCGCAAGAGCTTAGTTATATTCATTAAGTGTATGTTTAACTTTAAATTGTAAATAATTTGAATTAACTGTAGGCAGCATTGATTATATTAAGCACTCAATTAAGGTTACGCATACGCCACGTTGTACTTTAAAAAAAATTCTTTTATATAAAGAATATGCTTAAACAAAATAAATAAACAACTTTTTAACCTTTAAAGTAGACAACTATAGAGCTAATAACGTTAATAAATATTGACTTGAGCTTGTTTTAAAAATTACTTTTTAATGCACGTGTATTCAAAATACATCGAACTGCTTTACGGACCAACAACACCTAAATAAATACAAATAGACACAACAATGAACACATTATTTTTTATACAAACAAACAAACAAGCAAACGCATACAAATGCATAAATTTATTATTAATAATTTTATTGCAACATGACAGACAGCGTGCCATGATATTGCCAATAATGGCCACAAAAGCGTGCACAAAGCATTTTCAAAGGACAATCAAATGAAATCAACAGAACAATTTGTGTTCAAACACTGCACGACATGCGAAATACTGTCATGTCAACGATAGAAATCATAAAATTTTACAACACGCTAATGGCTTTTCAACTAGGCAAAGGTTAAATATTTGTTCTAATGCTTAGTCGGCAGAGGAAATAAATGATGTCAGTCAAATGTGGAACAAAAGTGACGTCATATAACAGAAATTATATAGAATACGATCTGTACATTGCCTCTTCTATCCGTTGTCCTCAGAATTCACAGTTTGTGTAAAATTAGTTGAAAATATTGAACATATGCATTCATTAACCTCAGTCTATCAGTGACTATATGCGAAAGCAGTTGTTGTCTATTGAATATGAGTGAGTAGTAAAAACACTTGAACCCTTCAAATCAGAACCTTAACCTTTGCTACAATCAATCAATTGACGTTGTCATGAATTGTATTTTTAATAAAGCCTTTTTAAAACTGTCTCATAAAAATAGAACCAATTCTAATTCGGTTATGTGGCCTGCACGTTAAGTGCTTGAAGTGGCACTTTTTTGCACCTTACGTCAAATCGATTTCCTATTTTGATAAAAACCAATTTGCAAGATGAATAATGGTTGACTCGAAAGAAAAAAATTGTAAATTAACTCAACCATAACGTATGTTTGCTTGACTTATATCTAGTATGCATCTACAAAACAAACAAAAAAACATTAACTTGATTACATGAAAACATGAAAATAATGAATTGAATTTTCAAAACTTTTTGTTTACAAAAAATAAGCTGTTGAACTAAAATCAAATTTTGAGTATCAACGGCAGCGAAAGTATAAGAAGACCATAGAAAAAGTACAAGTTTTTAAAATTTTCTTTCATATTTTATACAAATTTTTTTGACATGAATGCTGCTGAAATTAACTAAAATTCAAAATTCATCAATTCAAATTAGCATCCAACACACAAAGTTTTTTTTTCAATAGAAAAATATTTTTATGATTAGCTGTCACCTATCTAAAGACAATGGCAAACCTCAGAGAGTAAATAATGCCATGTAAAGTTTCTTGAGAACATGAACATTCGCCGTTCGAAGTCGGCATAAAACATGTAGATTCAATACTCAGTCATTTGTGTACAAACAATTTAATAACACACACAACATAATTGCGCATAAGGAGCTCTATTCTTAAACTATCTGTATCGCAATCGATGCTACTTTGTATCGATGTTAATGTTTTTTTCTAAAATATGGCTAATAGGCAGCAACAGCAGCCCTGCTACAAATCAGTCGTTTTCTACTTCATTATTCCTTTCCTAGAGCTTGAGCTGATTTAATCATTCAGGGTAAATTAAAGGTCAGGGTATATTAAAGGTCAGGGTATATTACAGGGCATATTAACTTATTAACTGAAAGGTCGGGAAATCTTAACTTTGTGCAAACGTTTATAACACCTAGAAATAAGCGAGTCCGGTATAGAAAAATATATATATTTCTGTTCAGAATCACCTCGTGAGTCGATTTAGCCCTGTTTGTCCGTCTGTCTGTGTGCTGTCCGTAAACACAGGCTAAGAAGAAGGAGTTGAGATAATTCCAGAGAACTTGATACACACGTTCACATGAACCCTCAAGGATCTGCAGTATTGAATATTTTTGTAATCCGCCCACGGACACGCCTTCCTCTTATACAGCCAAAAAATTGAAATCACTGCCTAGAGGGTTTTATAAAAGCTACAAAAATGAAATTTAATATGTAAGTGTTTTGTAGAAAAACTTAGACATGTACAAAAAAAGAGTTTCATCCACTCACAAATACGCCCACCTCCCATACAACCCACAATATTGAAAATACCATAAAAAGTTTTATATATGACCTCCAGGCATTAAACTTGGTATGGGAGGAGTTACTATAAAAATTAAGGTGCGCACAGAAAAACAAGCGTCACCCGCCCACGAACACGTCCTCCTCCCATACAAGTCACAATATTGAAAATACCATAAAAGACTTATATATGACCTACAGGTGTAAAAATTGGTATGGGAAAATTTTATGTCAAAACTAATTCGAGCACACAAAGTGGGCGTCACCCGCCCACGAAAACGCCTAGGTCAAAAAAACGTTATTTATATTTGTTTAAGTATATCAATATATATTTAAATATGATAGGAGGTTTAGAGTATTCCATTGTCGGGCTGGACCGACTTTAGAGTTTCTTTACTTGTTTTTATATTGAGCTAGTGTTAAAGAAAATTTTCTATATTTTAATTGAGCTATTATATTTAAACTATCGAAATTCGACCAGTTTATCGATTGCCTATTTATAATTACTGTGGTGACCGTGACATGCAGGTTAAGTGTGTGGCCTAGCATGCTCGGAGGCCGGGTTCGATCCCCAGGCGTGGCGAAAAGTTTTTTCAATAAAAAATTTTTCTGATCGGTCACCACCTCTCTGCAGACAATGGCAAACTTCAGAGAGTACACAATGCCATGTAAAGCTTCTTGAGAACATGAACCTTAGCCGTTCGGAGTCAGCATAAAACATGTAGGTCCGGTTCTCGGTCAATTGTGTGCAAACTTTTAATAACACACACAACACAATTGATCATAAGAAGCTCGGTCAAAGTCCTTTCAAGGGCTGAAATGGCCAATTTGTTTTTTTTTTTTTTATTTATAATTACTAGTATCGCCTGGGGTCGAAATTCGACCAATTTATTGATTGCCTATTTATAAATATATGCGAGATGATCAAAATAAGTTGAGGCTATAACTTTTCATTGATTGGAGATATTAAGCTATTTTCTTCAGAAAAATTATCTTTTTATTTTATTATTTTGTTCAAAAACAGAAAAACAACATTTTAAAAAAATATAATTTTGTCAAAAAAATCATAGGGGGTAGCCTAGATTTTTTGATGGCACGGACAGTTTATTAATTTAGTGTCAAGACAAAATAAATTCACCTAAAATTCGGTACAGACTTTGAAAGAAAATCAAAAATGCAATTTTGAGTTTTTGTTTTTTACAACAAAAATCATTTTTACCCCATATTTTAAGAATAAATCAAATTTTATGGTCTTTTTTTAAAACGAATAATTTAAATATAAACAAACAAAAAACGGTACTATTTTCAGAAGTTTTTTTAAGTTAACTGATAAGACTTAAATACAAAAAAGAAATAAATAAAATCTATTCACAGATGGCGGAGATATTGGCTTCCCAATTTAGAACATTCAATTTGAGACAGTTTTTTTCTCTCTCTTGGCATTTGGTTGAAACACACCCTAAATAACTAACGACAATATTAAGAAAATTCATTAAAAATACTTTTGGTTAGAATTTTGCTGTAACTTTTAGCACATTTAAAAGAAAATTTATCAAACTTTTAGAAAAAATGAAAAAAATTAAAAAGCCGTTAAAATCCGACCACGATATTCACATGGAAAGTCAAATTTTTTAGTTCAAAACACATTTTTTTACAAATTTAACAATTGATGAATGCATAAAACTACAATTTTTTAAGAAATTGTTACTTTTAAAAAAAATGCAAATTCGAGCAACTTAAGAACTCTCCTTCAACCAAATTTCATATCAATCAAAGAGCAGATTTTTTCTCAAAAATTTAATTTCTCTCTTAGAAGGTTGGGAACCCCCTCTATCAGATATATCATTTATATATATATTCTGCACATCTGGGCAACATAACCTTTCGAATTATTAAAGTTTCATTTATTTTGAGTTTTAATTAATACCAAAAAAGCGTACGACAAACTTTAATGTTCACGTATTAATATATAAGATTGATAATAAAAGTGGTTGATAATAAAAGTGGGTTTTTTATATAATTTTTTTTCCACTATAAAAAATTCCATTGTTTTATTGGTGCATATATGTATATGGAAAGGTCAGGTACTTTGAATGGGTGAGCTGAGCCTTGAGTCCTTAACTTTAACTGTAGGTACTCGAAACTTTTCTTGCAATAAAGCTGAAAACGGTTGTGTGCCTTTGCAGCATTATTGTTAGAAACATATATTGTCTAAGTCAAAATTATTAAAAGCCAAAAACAAATTTCATCAAAAGACCATTGTCCTCAGGACTGACGTTTGCTGTCACACTTTCAACGTTTTCGACAAAAAAAAATACAGTTCAGCCTATAGCCCATTATGCATTCTCTAGAGTGTAACATCCTCTCTTCAATTATTTCAACATTCTCGGAATACCAAATATGACAATTTTCCTTAATAATCAAAAAATCTCAAAATAATCAAAAAGGAAGACGATATGACAATATTTTTAAATTCACCTCAAATATTGTAATGTTGCAGTCATTCGCAATGGGTAGTTGCTGATAAATATGAAATAAATTTTGAGTGCATACTTTCAGGCTAACAATTTTTTCGTATTTTAACAGCACTGCAATAGCAAGAATGAACAGTTTGAGCGATATTGGGTGGGGAGTGTGACACTTGCTTCTAGACTAGTTCTTTCCCGTCAAAAATTAAGGCGTGGGTTTTATTAAGGAAAATAATAAATATATTTAATGCACATCATGTTCAATTTTGCTAAAACCACATATACTTAATAATTAATAGTTAAGCTAATGTAACTTTCTGACTCCCATCATCACACAAATTAATTTATCTGGTACGTTGCCTCTTTAAATATCAATTTGTTGAACTTTTAAAAACTCCATAAATTTTCAAACAATGTATTTGAATAATTAGGACTATGAACGATACGATGACCACTCATCAGCTTAGCGTATGATTATGTTACGAAATCAGCGATGGTTACTAGGATGGTCAGCTATGGTCACCTTAGTTTTTCAAATTCCCCCCCTAAATGTACGTTTGGGCATAAAAACATGTTCTGCAAAAAATTTTAAGAATTGGATTACAGGAAAGCGAGGCGCCTTGCCCCCACAGTTGATCCATACAATTTATATAGGATAAAATAGGTTCTCTTTTCAAAAAAGTTTAAATTATCATATTTTTATTTCTTTTTAAATCAATTCAATAAATTATCACATTGAGCATTAAATTTAGTTCCTAACGAGGTTTAATTCGCTAAAATTGATTAGAAAATTGTAAAATTAAAAATTTTTTGTCGGGCAAAAATATAAAAAATTAATCATTTTTTTTCGAAATTTGTAAAAAAATAATCGTTAGAAATCTAATTGCATGCTCAATACGAAAATTTATACAATTGATTAAAAAAAAAACATTAATGTAATAGTTTCATTAATTTTCAAAAATAAAACTATTTTGTCCTTTATAAATTGTATGGATCAACTGTGGAGGCTAGGCGACTCGCCTTCCTGTTATCCAATTCTTAAAATTTTTCACAGAACATGTTTTTATATCCAAAAAATTAAAAACTTTTAAAATTAAAAGTTTATAAAATACCTTAAAGTAATAAGAAAAACCATCGTAAGTTCGATGAAATATGTTTCAAAATTATTTGTTAAACTGATAATTTCAAAATGAAAATTATATAAAAATTTTTTGAAGTTTTAATAAATCACAAAGCAAAAATGACTAGAAATATACTATATAATTTTTAAAAAAAAAAAAATTTCAAGCGTCCAATATTCACATTTCTACGGAATTATACTATACTAGTTCTTTCCCGTCAAAAATTACGGTCCCGGTTTTAATAAAGAAAAAAACATGAAATATTGATTTTCTTTAAGCTGAATTAGAAAGCAGCGATGGTCACATTTCGATTTTAAATTGAGTAAATAACAATTTTTAGTTCCAAATATTTATAAATTAGCTTAAAGTAAAAACGGAAACTATAGTAGGTACGACGAAATAAGTTTCAAAATTTTTTGTAAAACTGAAATTTTCAAAATGAAAATTATATAAAAATTTTTTGAAGTTTGAATAAATTACAAAACAAAAAATTCCAAAAAAAATGTTATGAAATTTTAAAAAAAAAATCAAGGGTTCCGCACTCACATTTTAAGGAATTATGTTATAGTAATATAATATAATAGTAATCACTTGCCGGTTTTTAGTTGATACATTGTTATTTTCGAAACTATGTTTTTTTTTTAACACAATTAAATATGAATTTTAAATATCATGAAAAATTGGAAAAGTATTTAGTACTTCTTTCCATATACAAAAAAACACATTTTATACATAACGAAATATCGATTTTTGGGGTCTGAATTGAGAGTTTGTAAAGATGAAAAATTTAACATTTTTGTGTTCTATGAAAATCGTTATTTTTAGCTTATCTTGGGTATGCATCAGAGAGCTACATGAGACCATTCGTCATTTTTTGCCACTCGAATAACAATCGTCGACAGCCACAATCGCACAAACAAAAAAATGCATGTATACCACTCGAGTTCGTAAACAACGATTGCTGCTTAGCACAGTGTGTGACAACTGCGAATCGATACAAAGGCAGCATCCGGACAATGCTGACATTCGAATGATTCGCTGGAAGCTCGAGTGTTTGCTGCTGGACTCGAGCTCGAGTGAAATTTTATTTTTGCTTTTTTTCTCTGGCGTTTTGTTGTGCGCAGTGTTTTTTATGTTTTCAACAACAATTACAACAAAAAGCCAACACCAACAACAAATCGTTGCATACGTGGCACAGTAAGCAAGTACCAACATCAAAAAATATACAAAAACCACACAACGCCAGCGACTGTGCAAAAGCTAAAATCATGTGTTTGTATTCTAACAATAAAAAGTTCAGAAACAACAACACGCATGTTGGCTTGACAAGATTAAATTATTAAATACATAAAAAAAAACAACAAGCATCGATCGACAGTGCGCAATTACAACAATAAAACAAGTAAAGAAAGTCTAAAGTCGGTCTAGGCCGACTATGAAATACCCTAAACCTACTTTTCAAAAACAAAAAATTTTTATTGTAAATGATCGTCTCCGTGGGCGGATGAAGCCTATACTTTATATGCATTTAAATGTTGATGAAAAATTTACACATACCAAAATTTATTCCTGTAGCTCACAGATAATGCCTTCATTGTGCTTTCGCTATGGGAGGTGGGCGTGTTCATAGACGGATTACTCCCAATTTTGGAACACACCTTAGTTTTGGTATAAAATAAATACATACCAAATATAATTTCTCTATGACAAACATAACCTTATTTATTGAGTTTTAAACTTTTTGGGTTGTATGGGAGGTGGGCGTGTCCGTCAGCGGGTGACGTCCATTTTTCGAAAACATTTTAGTGTTGTTATAAAACACACACATACCAAATTTTATTGTTGTAGACTTATTATGAGCTGAGTTATGCAGTTTTAAATTTTTGCGTTGTATGGGAGGTAGGCGTGTCCGTGAGCGGATGATGTCCATTTTTCGAAGATCTCTTTGTGTTGATATAAAACACATACATATCAAATTTTATTGCTGTAGGCTAATTATGAGCTGAGTTATGCAATTTTCAATTTTCGCGTTGTATGGGAGGTAGGCGTGTCCGTGAGCGGATGATGTTCATTTTTCAAAACCATCTTTATTTTGTTATAAGAAACATATGTGCCAAATTTTAGCTCTGTTGGTTAAACAGAGGCTTATTTATTGCGTTGTCAGTTTTTGGGTTGTATGGGAGGTGGGCGTGTCCGTAAGCGGATGACGTTTTTTTTTCAAGGACATCTTTGTGTTGATATAAAAAACACACATATCAAATTTTATTGTTGTAGACTTATTATGAGCTGAGTTATGCAGTTTTAAATTTTTGCGTTGTATGGGAGGTAGGCGTGTCCTTGGGCGCATTCCAAAAATATTCAATAGTGCAGATCCTTGGGTGCATGTGACCATGTGTACCAAGTTTCATCCAATTATCTCGACTCCTTCTTCTTATCCTGTGTATACGGACAACACACAGACGGACGGACGGACGGACGGACGGACGGACGGACGGACGGACGGACGGACATAGATAGCTCGACTCTCGTGGTGACGCTGATCAAGAATATATATACTTTTCTATACCGGACTCGCTTCGTTCTATGCGTTACAAACGTTTGCATAAAGTTAATATACCCTCACCTTTCAGGCTTAGGGTATAACAATAAGGTTGCGGTTATAGTGAACGCCGAGTCAGACAGGCAATGTGAACAAGCGAGATAGATAGCTATCTGCATCTCGTTTTTTCACACAGATTTCAGCCTGCCTGTGTGCCTGCCTGTCTGAATCGCGTTCACTATAAACGCAGCCTAAGAAGGAAGAGTGGAGCTGAACACTGAATTCGGCGAATTACAACAATCATGAAAATATCGAAGTTGTTGTAAAAGAGCGGATAGAGTTAGGCGCTGGTGAGCGCTGCTGCAGACTGCAGTTAACATTTTTTTCCTTGCTGCGAATAAACATAAAAGCATGAATATTCGTTGCTTTTGGCGAATGTTGCGTCGGACATTCATGTTTCGCAGGCATTCGTATTTGTCATTGCTCGTAATCTACGGCATTCGTACCACAGCGATTGGTACATGTATTTGCGCATTAATTTTAATACAGAAGGTAAATTCGTAGCTCGTATTTTGACGACACATTCAAAACGCCATTTGAATGCACTCAAGTTGTTCTCTGGTATTCATTCTAAAGAAAAAAATAAGTTATATCATAGTACAACAAATAAGGTAGCTGCAGGGCTGAGAGCCGAAAGTCAGAACTGTCAAAAAATACTTAACGAAATAGAGCTACAAAACAAGACATCAAATAATTTGTATTGAATTTGACAATTCTGACTCTGAGAGAGAGAGGATTGATAACCCTGCATTTACCTTGTTTATTGTACTATGAGTTATATGCAAACATATTACTCAATATTTTAGCCAAAAAAGAGAACAGGAGAACCAAAAGCGATTTCTACGATCATAAGTTTTTAAGGAGGGACATTACATTCGCGCCAGATAAAACAGACCTTTTTTAAAAATTCATAACTCAGTCAAAAACAGGTTGTCATGGCCACCCAAGTAAGTTACTCAGTCAAAAACAAGCATTTTTCCAAAATAACAAATTACAAGAAAACAAATTCAAAAAAATATATTTTTCACTCCAACATTGTTTTATAGAACTCCAAACTGCAGGCAGAGAAAAAAACGGGGCCTCGTGGTTGCAGCGCTGGGAGTCGCAAAAATTGTCCGATCTGGAAAAAAATTACTTTCTTAAATCTTAACAAAATTGGTTATCGTATGACAGGAGCTTTTCTTTAAAATTTTTTTTCAATTTTTGATAATGTTCCAAATTTGAAAGTATGTTTTTTCGAAAAAAATATTGACTTTAAAAATTGATAACAAGTCGAAAAAAATTTAAAACAGCTCGTGTCATACGATAGCGAATCAAGTTTAAAAAATACAAAAAAAAAAATTTCGTCAAAAAATAAACCCGCTAGTGCCGCAACCAGTACGAAAAACATGGTTTCAAGAGAAACAAGTTCAAAGTTTGTACGTAGGTTAGCTCTCACACATCCGGCTGTAACTTTTTTTTATAATCTTAATATATTTACTAAAATACAAAATTAAAAAAAAAATCGATTTAAAAAAACGGTCAATATCGTGTCCCCTCTTAAAGTCCCTCTTACTTGCAGTCAGTGAACTAAATTGAATATAAACATAATTAATAACTATATAGTTTCAAAAAGATTAACACCTTGTGTTACTATTATTACATCACTGCACAATTTCATTCCCTCCTCCCCTCCAACATATTTTTTGAGTATAACTCAAACTCAAACTCAATATTAAACCATAAAATTGTTTTTAATTTAAATTTTAATAGCCAAGCTGAAGACTGCCTTACCTCTACGATGAAGTAATAAACACTGGTAAAGTATAGTACTGTACAGTACAGCACATGATTGGCGAAAAAATTATGTTGAAGAAGACACACGTAAAAAAAAGAAATAACTGTTGAAAATGCGACATAAAAAACGCACACATTTAAGGTTCTTATCATTTTGAATGTACAATCAGCATAAAACGGATGATGTTGTCGTCGAAATCCTTTTTTTAAGTATTTTCTTTTTTGCCGTTTGTTTTAAGGCAGCAGCAGCAGCAGCAAAAAACGCATTCCTGAACAGTTCTCAAAATGAAGGGTAACTGTGATAACATCAAAAAATGCTTAGGGGTGCATAAAATGTGAGAGATTTATTTAACGACTACATCAAGATTTTTTTATTTTTTTTTATATTTTTTCTAATTATACGAAGTCGACATTAATGCGTAATAAATCAATATTTGCCATTAACATAAGTACCAACTGAAAATTGCTTATATATCGCACACTAAATACAAAACAGTCACAACTCAAAAAACATGATTTTTCAGGAAAAGCGAAAAATAAAACTCTTTGGTTGAAACTGCAGAATAAAAACAATTTTCATTTAACACAAAAACTCCATTCTTCCAGTTAATGAAGAAAATAACGAAAAATATAGTCAGATATGTGTTTTATAAATTGATTTATAACAAAAATTCGATATAAAAAATTTTGAGTTGTGACTGTTTTGTATTTAGTGTGCGATATGCTTTTTATTGGTTCTTCTTCTTTTTCTTCTTCTGCACTTGTTCTCATTTTGTGGGCCATGTAAAAACTCATTATTTTGAATAATGAATGCATTACCTGCAAAACTCTTACGAATATTAACTGAAATGTTGTTGAACTCAATAGTTATGATCTTCAATCAGAATAATGTTACACAATGATTGAGGTCATAAAAGTGTTAATTCGACAAAACTTAAGTCGTGGCCATATTACTCTAATGAGCACAGTTCAATCTGCGATTATGACATTGTTTTAGTTATGAAACAAAATGACATAAGTTTTATATAGCAGTTATTTTAAAATATAAAGATATTTTATTCAAGCAGCTTGCCAGTTGATGTGAACTTAATTTTCCCCCAAAATAAATTAAAACTTCTCAATCACTTATGACATACATTAATCATGTTGTTATTTATAATATTTATACAAATACCAAATTAAATTTCAAACTAAAATTAAATTTAACCGTGTCAAATATTCCTTCAACTTATCAGATCAAACTTATCAAACGCAGACAAAAAAGTAGGTATCTTCAAAATTATTTCTAAAAATCTAAAATCAATTTGCGAAAATTAATGCCACGCGTCGAAAAGGAAATCTTTAGGCATGCTTCATTAACTGCACCAGCAACTTAGCTCAGACTTCTTTCTATATAGTTGTTGTTCGTGTTGGCCATTTATAAAATCCTTTTGTTTCAGATGCTGCTGCTGGCGTTTAGTCGCACATCGGTTTATTTTTCAAGCAGTAATTCAATTATTCAGTCAGTCACTTAGTTTGCCAGTCAATCAGTCGGACAGTCAGTTTGAACACGGTGAGTTTGTTTTTTGTAGTCTTTTAGTCACTCAGTTGATTGTGTGCGCTGACACAGTGCTTTCTATTCTTTACACCCTTCTTTACATCCTTTTTAACGCCCGCATATAATTTACATCGATCCGTCTTTGCAAGCTTGAAATAATCAAATTCCAAACGCGGCATAATAAACAAACAACACAAAAAACAAAACCAAAAACACTGAAAACACTACAAATGCACAGAAAACTGTCTTGCCTCTCTTGTATTCTAGCTTAAGTTGGGCGTTCTGTTGGAAAACTACCTCAGCTAATTCGCTGCTTTGCTGCAAGGTTATAACGATGATAACAGTACCTATAAATAATATATCGCGCGCTATGATTAGTATTTGAATTCGTGCTGACGATATTTGATTACTTTTATGTTTATCTTGCTTTTATGGCTCCTGCTGGGCTAAAACAAAGGTTAAATATAATTATTTTTAAGGCTCAGATTATCGTCATTTGAAGATGCAAAGATTTCTGACATTAAAAAAAGAGGACAAAAATAAAACTCGACCGTGAATAAACTTCAACTTATCCGTTATTTATAATCAGCCAATCCTTGCTGCATGTGGGTGAGAAATCCAAACGCCCAAATAATTCGAATTATTTCCCTTACATTTAGAAAATATTTTTTTACACGCAACGAAATTTTTCTAAATAATGCACCAACTATGCTTCGTTTGCGAACAGTATTTGCCACAAACGAATATTCAGTTGTCATCAACATAAAAAAATCGAACTTAAATTTATCATTGTTTCGGAAGTTCAGTTTAGCCGAGTGTGCTGGCGTTCGAGTCTAGAACTCGATTGGCCTGGGTTCATTCCCCGACAAGAACATCAAAGATTTTTTTTAATTAATGTTATTTTAAGTAAAATTTATTACGACGGTTATTTTTGACGAAGCAGTTAATGAAACAGAATTATAATTTCAATAATTAAATTAAAATTTTTGATACTTACACAGTCAAGATTCGAACCCACTTCTTCCGCATGACAGTCTAGCACGCTCCCATTGAGCTATTGTGAGATATTATGTAGAATGAATTGATTCAATTAGAAAAGTAGCAGTTGAACTTTTTTAGAATTTTAGGAATTGAGGAGTTATACATTTATATATGTTTAATAAGGTGCCTCGACTTGTAATATCTATACGGAAAACATGATTTTTGGAGGTTTTTGCAAAATGGTTTAGCTCACTGACAGATTTCGGCATAGCCAAAATATTTTGGGAATCATCATAAAGTACATCAAACTTTATTTTAGGATGGGTACAAATGAAACTTTTTTTTCAAGGCACCTTAATGTTTAAGTATTTGTAAGTACTAGTATCGCCTGTGGTCGAAATTCGACCAATTTATTGATTACCTATTTCCTAAATATATGCGAGATGATCAAAATAAGTTAGGGGCTATAACTTTTCATTGATTAGAGATATTAAGCTATTTTCTTCAGAAAAATAACTTATTTATTTAATTATTTTGTTCAAAAACAGAAAAACAACATTTTAAAAAAATTTAATTTTGTCAAAGAAATCATAGGGGGTAGCCTTGTTTTTTTGATGGCACGGACAGTTTATTTATTAAGTGTCAAGACAAAATAAATTTACCTAAAATCCGGTATAAACTTTGAAAGAAAACAAAAATGCAATTTTGAGTTTTTTGCTTTTTTTACAACAAAAATCATTTTTACCCCATATTTTAAGAATAAATCAAATTTTATGGTCTTTTTTTAAAAGGAATAATTTAAATATAAACAAATAAAAAACGGTATTATTTTCAAAAGTTGTTTTAAGTTAACTGATAAGGCTTAAATACAAAAAATAAACAAATAAAATCTATTTACAGATGGCGGAGTTATTGACTTCAGAAATTAGAACATTCAATTTGAGACAGTTTTTTTCTCTCTCTTGGCATTTGGTTGAAACATACGCTAAATAACTAACTACAATATTAAGAAAATTCATTAAAAATACTTTTGGTTAGAACTTTGCTGTAATTTTTATCACATTTGAAAGCAAATTTAACAAACTTTCAGAAAAAATTATAAAAATTGAAAAAACGTTAAAATTCGATTAAGATATTGACATGGAAAGTCAAATTTTTGAATTCAAAACACATTTTTTTACAAATGTAACAATTGACGAATGAATAAAACAACAGTTTTTTAAGAAATTGTTACTTTTAAAAAAAATTCAATTTCGACCAACTCAAAAACTCTCCCCCAACCAAATTTCATATTAATCAAAGATCGAGATTTTTCTCAAAAATTTAATTTCTCTCTTAGAAGGTTGGGAACCCCCTCTATCAGATATATCATTTATACATACATTCTGCACATCTGGGCAACATAACCTTTCGAATGATATAAGTTTCATTTATTTTGAGTTTTAATTAATACCAAAAAAGCGTACGACAAACTTTAATGTTCACGTATTAATATATAAGATATTATTTTTTAAGACTTTTCTTGTAGGCATGTTTTAAAAAAAATTGGTAAAAATACTCTCCAAAGAAGCCTCAGTATTTTCAGTTACTGAAAATAGCAACATCATGGCACCTTCTAAAGGTATTAAGTACTTCGATGCCGCTTTGGATCAGGCCTTAATGGTGAGCAAGTCCAACGTTTTGAGTATTCGTAAAACATCGGTATAAGGACATCGGTTGGTTTGTTGCCAAATTTTCATGAGCACGATGCAGTGGGAGATTGTTCACATAGCGTCAATAACCCACAAGACGTTTCAATGATTTAGTTGAAGCTGTCGGAGGGAGTGTTGCCAGGAACCAACATAACATCGTCACCGCGCTCAGAATTTTGTCGTCAGTGAAATCGCTTAGCGTCGGGTTTTGAAGGATGATTTGCTTTTGTTTCCGAATAAAGTGCTATTGACTCAAATAATATTACCAACATACCATCCACGTTGCTTGAAAAACGGCAAAATAGTCGTTCGAATGGTTGACACTGCAACTGATTTTTTAGAGGAAATTTTGATAACTAACGAGGTCACACTCTTTTCACACTCTCTAACTCCGTTAACAAACTAAATTGGCGCTTTATAGAAAAGAGAGAATCCACACGAGATTCATGCAAAATAACCAAAAAGTGACTGTTTGAGTCGGTGATTGTGACATAACCGTCATTAGGTCATTTTTTTCAGAAAGGCGAAACAGTCAATGGAAATCACTATCAATGAGTATTGGCTCAATAAAAGATGTAGCAGCCTGTATATGTTAAACCATTAGATATTTATGTTAAAATATGAAATTATTCATAAATATGTAGAATTTTAGAGAAGATTTGATCCGGCAATTGGCAGTTGGGATTTTGATGGTCGATGCGATCACCTCTAGGAACCTTATTTTTAGCAATTTTTTCAAAATATTTCTAATCTACAAAAGATAAAGAGAATATTTTTGTTAAATTTTCACTTTGAGAACGTTTCACTTTGAGAATTCGTTTTAAAAACAAACTGCCGTTAAAATTTTACAGAAATATTGCTTATAAAATTTTTATAAATTTTTTTTTTTTTAAATTTCATTTAAATGTTGACCGCGGCTGCGTCTTAGGTGGTCCATTCGGAAAGTCCAATTTTGGGCAACTTTTTCGAGCATTTCGGCCGGAATAGCCCGAATTTCTTCGGAAATGTTGTGAATCGTGTTGTTGTTGTCAGATGGGGCTACGTCAAGTCTAAAGTCTACAGAAATAAGCCAGCAACTATTCCAGCTTTGGAAGACAACATTTCCGAAGAAATTCGGGCTATTCCGGCCGAAATGCTCGAAAAAGTTGCCCAAAATTGGACTTTCCGAATGGACCACCTAAGACGCAGCCGCGGTGAACATTTAAATGAAATTATCTTCAAAAAGTAAATGTCATGGACCAATCTAACGTTTCAAATAAAGAACCGATGAGATTTTGCAAATTTTATGCATTTTTTTTAAAAAAAAAGTTATCAAGCTCTTAAAAAATCACCCTTTACATATGTGAGGACATATGTTTACATTAAAATCCAGATAAGTCACAGGAAAAAAAATTGTAGTTAGAAATGCCATTCTAAAGCTAATGTTACAATACATCGATCCATAAAATCCTCTTTGAAAAAATCATGAAAATCATAGAGAAAAATGCATTTAAAAATCTCCTTTACAATCAAAAGCAGACATGTCCACTGTAAATTTTCAATCAAAACCAGATACTTACTTACTTACTTACTTAGATGGCTCTTACAACCGTTGGTCGGTTTTGGCCTCGTCTAAGAATTTTCGCCAGCCTCTTTTGTCGCTTGCTGGCGCCAGTTGGAAATTCCAAGCGTTGTCAGGTTATCCAATGCCTGGTCTTTCCAACGGAGATGCGGTCTTCCTCGTCTGCGTTGGCCACCGCTGGGTACCGAATCCAATATTTTTTTCGCTGGAGCTTCGTCGTTCATTCTCTCGACATGACCTAGCCAGCGAAGCCGCTCTATTTTAATACGCATTGACGCAGATTGGACCATAGATCTTGCGAAGGATTTTTCTCTCGAACGCTCCCAAAGTCCTTTCATCAGAGCTGCTCAACGTCCAGGTTTGTGATGCGTATAGTAGGACGGGCATGATTATTGACTTATAGAGCGTCAGTTTTGTTCGTCGAGAGAGAGCTCTGCTTATCAATTGCCTACTGAGCCCAAAGTAACACCTGTTGGCAAGAGTTATCCTTCGTTTAATCTCAATCAAAACCAGATAAGTCCAAGAAAATTTTCATTTGTGTAGTTTTCATTGAAATTTTAAAAACTTTTTAATGTCAAAACGTTGGTATGAGCAATTAATTAAACATTTTAGCAGATTTGGTTATGCATTCTGTAAAAAAAATAAAAAGCTAAAAGCAAAAATCATTTTTTTTTACTAAAAATTACCTTCAGGAGAATCAAAATTGCTTCGGCGGTTTTCCTCCGATTTAAAAAAAAAGTATGCACAAATTATTTTAATGAGCTCCTTAAACTTTTAAGACCCCGAACGGTGGAATCTAAATTTTCCTTAGATTCTGGTTTTGAAAGTAAGAAAGAATCCTTTCTTACTTTCAAAACCAGACAAGTCCAAATTTTAAATTGAAAATACGATTTTGTTTTGTACTAGAGACTATTTCTTTTTTTCGCATAATATATATATATTCTTCTGAAGCATAATTTTGCATAATTGATTTGTTTAAAAAAAATGTCTGACAAAATTAAGAATTTTTTTCGATTTCCCAACAATTCGATCTGTGTTCAACAATTCCTCAGTTGTATTTTGCGAGTTTTTTTTTTGTTAGGGCGATTTATCGTGTTTTTAATGTTCATTCGTGTTGTGGTACCCAAAATTCGCAATATGTTATACCGTAGGAAAGCTAATTCTGTGTCAAAAAATACAAAAAAATATCAGTGGAGTAAAATAAGAAAAAAAAATGTGATGATAAAAAATTTAAAAATTTTTTTTTTGTAAAAAATTATGGGATTAAAATTTTACCAAAAACTAAAAAAATTAAAATGAGTCTAAAATATTCTTGAATATATGCCATTAAAATAAATTTAATATTTGTTTTGGTACGGATGCCACATTTTATAAGGTGATTCGGGTCTTGTATATTTTCAAAATAACTTTTAAGCGAATTCTGCAAAGGTCAGAGCGTCACATTTTTTTGGTCTGAAGGTATTTCTGTGTTCATTTGGGGTTGAACTTTTAGAAAGTTTAGAAAGCGCGTCGCACCTAAGAAAAGAAAATGTCTAATTTTTCCATATAATTTTGAACCGGTGTAATTTACATTTATGTATGAAAGAGACTGAAGTCCGTGTGTGTTAAAGAATAACTAAAGAACAGATCGTTTGATTTTCACGATTTTGGATTTGATGAATTTGCATTGGCTCAAGGAAGGACATACGGCTCTAAATTTTTTAAATCACCAGAGGCCGCTATTGTACAAATCCTTTACAAAATTGCAAAAAACTCCTTAACAGCTTATACAATATTGTATTTAAGAGTTTTTTTATACGGTGAATACTCTGTGTCTTTTTTTTAACGATCCTGGACATCAGAACATCAGATCGTTGTAGTGAAAATCTTCTACAAAACTGCTAAAAACTCCTTAACTGCTCATTCGATTAGCATGAAAATTTGTCTGTAGAAATGTTTTAGAACAGTGAGTTGCAGTCTATGAGATTTCACACTGGCAGTTGCTACTACCACCGTGCCTACGAATCAACTACGGATACTCTTAGCAATCTTAATTTCGACATGCTTACCATCGAAACTTCAAGATTTGTAGAATAAGTAATGGGATGATATGGCCGACGATATTTTGCGTTGAATTCGCACTGTGACATTGGATAATTAACTGTAAATGTCAGATGAAATGCAAAACGAAGCTTCGAATTTGATCTAGCATATGTGTCTGCTCATGAGTGGCAATTTGTTGTGCAAATTGGGAATGTCATCGGCAAATCGTTTAACGCATGACGCATTTATTTAAGGATTGGAGAGAGAAATAGATATCGATCGAGTCAAGCAGTCTGAACAAATGTGCCAATGTTAAATCCAAAACAAAATAAAGTGTACGATGAATTGATGCAAGCAGTCGAAAATGGTAATGGCAGCATTCAAGCGGTGGAATTGGAAAAACATTGCTGAATTCACTGATTTTGGTTACGATTTGTTCGAGGTCTGAGATAAGTTTGGCATTCGCCTCTTCTGGGATTGTGGTTACGTTGTTAGAAAGCGGTCGAACAGTTCATTCTGCATTGAAATCGCCATTGAATCTGCAAGTGGCTGGAGAACTGACATGTAACATTTCAAAGAACTCTGCGTTGGCAAAAGTATTGCAGCATTGTAGGATTATTATCTGAGACGATTGCAAAATGGCTCACAAACACGAATTAAAGCCTTGATTTGCATGTGAAAGATTTAAGAAATTATCAAAATGATTCAGTGGTGCAATGATTTTGCTGACAGACGATTCAAGATCATTTCAAGCATCTCATTCCAAGATCATCAAATTCCGTCAGATGATTTGAACGCTTGCCTGAAGGCGTTAGATTTATGGTGATACATTAGAGACTGCTTTTGAAAACGAACTTGCGAGTTGCTTTACGAAATGATCAATACGCTGTAAAGTTTTCCAGGCAATTGCTGCCGATAGGCAATGGCGTTACTCAAATCGACTAAGTCACTGGCCTGATTGAATTTCCACCAAAAATTTTATCAATTTTCTATGGCGCCGAAAAGCTCATCACGAATGTTTTCACAAATAACGTTCGAATTATGTAGATAGTGGTTAATGATTTTGGCTGTGAAAGCAATGGTGTTAGATATTTAATTCAAAATCATTCATGGTATTTCAAAATCAGTGGCGTAGGTATGGGGGTGGTCCACGGGTCCGGACCCCCCCCAGAGCCATGATCCATATATAAAAGTTGTTGTCTTTTGATTCTATTAAGTTAAAAGTTGTTTTGCGTTTATCGAAGGAACTTTATGATAAGAAAATATTAAAGATGTTGTGTTTTAAAGAAGTTATTGTGAGATTGAATCACACGCACTTCCGATTCGACTAAAATGCAAACATTTTTAAATCGAAGTCCATATATGAGTGGTTATCATTAGAGCGTATACAATCAAAAAAAAAATTTAATCAAGGACAAAATGTTAATAAAAAACAGCTGATTGCTTATGACATAACAGTAAACACGTGTAGTTTTTTGTGTTGAAATCTTTTAGTACGTTTTATTCTATGGAAGACAACATTGACTTTTTTAAAATATTATATTTGAAGACATCAAGACATTGTGAGAGTATGATGTGAAAGCATACTTCGTGCATCTATTTATTAAATATTAAGCAGACGCAAACTTTCAAAAAGTTCATACGACGTATTATATAAGGTATTTTCTGTCACAATACGTTGTTCGAAGCACATAATTATTTGTTAGGTTAGACTGTAATATTTTTGTTTATTTGTATAATTTTGTCGCACTCTTTTGTTATTATAAATCAATACTTTAACTTGAGGTTTGCTTATTATTCAATACAAAATTATGCCTTACGAGGAAAAACAAACACTTTGATAATTTTCTAAAAAAAATTTAATATAATGCTTTAATCCCAAATGTGCCTGAAAGCATTTCGTAAAACATTCAGGCCTTTCGGGAATACAATTTTCCTCTGAAATTTTTCACTTTTGCAAAATAAGTAAAAAAATATTTGTCATAATAACATTACTGAGAAAAATATTGTCAATATTTTATTATTTTTGTCCTCGTCAATATTTAGAGGAAATTTTATTGGAAATAATAAAATGTAAGAAGAATATCGCAAAAGCACTAGACACTGCACTAAAGATATATTCCTCTTATTTAAAGAGGATAAATCCAAGTTTAAAAACACGTATGCAATAGACCGGATCATTGTTATATGGATAAAAAAAATTTCAACCGGTCGGGGTTTCAAAATTTGGAGGAACTCATTAAAATGATTTCTGCATACTTTTTTTTCAAATCGGAGAAAAACCGCCGAAGCAATTTTGATTCTCCTGAAGGTTCTTTTTGGTAAAAAAAACATGATTTTTGCTTGTAACTTTTTATTTTACCCAGAACGCATACCCACATCTTCTTGAATGTTAAATTTCTTACTCATACTAACATTTTGACATAAAAATAATTTTAAAATTTTGTTTCATTTTAACTCTTATTGACCACCAAAAATTGAATTTTTTGCTATTTTTAAAAAGGCACTTTTTTGAAACCGCTGTAAAAGACACATTTTTTATTAGATTTACGTGGAATTGTGATTGTTGGAAAGGAATTAAGTTCTTCTTTCGTTCTTGTGATTAAAAAAAAAATTTATCCAAAACTGGACGGTAAAGCAGTGAACAAATGAAATTAATTGTTTGTATGAATAAGAAATATTTCATTTTATCAGATTTCTAAAGTCGATTTCTCACATTCTGTCACTTTTCGCACACAGCTTTGATTGAAGCGATACACAGAAAGAAAGAAGAACTTAATACCTTTCCAACCATAACACTTTCACGTAAATCTAAAAAAAAATGTGTCTTTTAAAGCGGTTTTAAAAAAATGTCTTTTTAAAAATATCAAAAAATTCAATTTTTGATGGTCAATAAGAATTATAATGGAACATAATTTTTAAATTTTTTTGAATATCAGAATATTGGTATAAGTAAGAAATTTAATATTTTAGCAGGTGTGGGTATGCGTTCTGTGAAAAATAAAAAGTTACAAGCAAAAACATGTTTTTTTTACCAAAAAGAACCTTCAGAAGAATCAAAATTGCTTCGGCGGTTTTTCTCCGATTTGAAAAAAAGTATGCAGAAATCATTTTAATGAGTTCCTTTAACTTTTGAGACCCCGATCGGTGAAATCTAAATTTCGATCCGGTCTAGTATTATCCTTTTAAAGTGAAAAAATTCAAAAGCACATTTTTAAATATATTAAAGAATTAATTCCTCTCGCAAGAAATATATTGTTACCTTAATATAGAAAGGATGTATGTAACTCATAGTTTTACATCAAGATAAAAAAATCTGAATAATTCCTTAAAATGATATTTAATTTAAAATTATTTCACGGGGGTCATGACATTGGCCGTTTTTTGAAATAGACTTTTTTTATAATTTTGTATTTTTTATTTTTTTTTATTTTTTTTATATTTTATTTTTATTTTGTATAAATATTCTTAAGATTCTAAAAAAAAAATTGTATGGAAAAATTTCTACGGGCTTAAAAGTTACAGATTAAGATTAGTGAGAGCGCATTTTTCTTTTTGAACCTATTTTTTCTTTGTTCACAAACTTTAGCGTTTATCTTGAAACCATTTTTTTCGTTCTGGTTGCGGCACTAGCGGGTTCATTTTTTTTTAAAACTTGATTCGCTATCGTATGATACGAGATTTTTTTAATTTTTTTTTCGATTTTTTATGAATTTTTAAAGTCAATATTTTTTTCGAAAAAATACACTTTCAAATTTGGAACATCATCAAAAATTGAAAAAAAATTTTAAGACAGGCTCCTGTCATACGATAACCATTTTTGTTAAGATTTAAAAAAGTAGTTTTTTTTCCAGATCGCATAATTTTTGCGACTCCCAGCGCTGCAACCACGAGGCCCCGTTTTTTTCTCTGCCGCCAGTTTGAAGCTTTTTAAAATCATGTTGGAGTGAAAAATATATTTTTTTGAATTTGTTTTCTTGTAATTTGTTCAATTCTGTAAAATGATAAAAAAATTTTGGAAAAATGTTTGTTTTTGACTGAGTTATGAATTTTTAAAAAAGGTCTGTTTTCTCTGCGGCTTATGTTATGTCCCTCCTTAATGCGGATTGTAATGAAAATCATCAACAAATTCAGTATTTAAAACCATATTTCAGTTTTTTTTTTTTTGTTTCATGGAGGGTTTTCTAACAGAAAATGCAAATAACACGATTTCGAAAAATTAGGAGTTACGTCCTTTTATCATTTTAAGGTGCCGATATGCTCCTAGCTTTAATTTTATCTTCATAAAACATATGTTGTGCAAGCAACAGAAACAAAAGGTAGGGCAAGATGACAGCAAACGTGGCAGAGAGGAAGCTTTTATGCACTTACTTACATTTTCAGCTTAATTTTTATCAAAGCTAGAAATTAATTATATATCAGATTAACCGATTACAAAACTCCATCTGGCGCCATTTTTCACATGCTGTGCTACAACTCGGCACATTCGCGCTCACAAACCCACAAAAACACAACCATTCAAGTTCTCGAAGTGCTACGTGCATAGCACTCTATACTGAAAAATTGACTGATGGAAATTGACGATGAAGATGATGATGATGTTGTTGGCAATGACGATGATCAGAATAATAATGATGACGATGACGTACCGTGGCGCTCTCGATGGCCTATAAAATATATTTTCAATGTTTATGTAACAAATTCGAAAGTAGCACGTGCTAAATTCCGTTATTCAGGGCAATGTCGGTACGAGCCATTGAAAGGCGACGAATGAAGAAATAAAGAGCACGCGATTTAAAAACAGAAAAAATAAAACAACGCTCCGCAACTACAGCAAAGAGAGCGACAGCCACAACAGCGCATAAAATGAATTTATCATGATGTCCTGACATTCATTTTCGATATTCGAAAAGATGTTGCGAATGAGATTGCATGAGAAAGTGAAAGGATATGAAAAGTCATTGAGTGGGTGGCACTATGTTGGCGAAAACTAGCTGAAAGGAAGCTGAAGATTCTACATCTTTTCTGCTTTCCTTTCTGCTTCCTCTATTTGGTCTTTTATTTCGACTATGTCTTCTTAATTTGCTTTGTACTTACTTTTTTTTTTTTCTCGTAGCAGCGAACAACACACGTTCAGGCGGATATGACGAATCCAAAAAGTATGCAATAGTTTTTTTTTCTTAACGTTTCTTTTTAAAGCTATTTATTTTCTTTTGCTTTTGCTTTTGCTTTTGCTTTTAACTTATTTTATTGATAACTCTGTGCTTTTTATTAACTATAACACTCTTTTAATTTATAATTTTTGAACGTTTGTTTTTATTTTTTTATACACATAAAGTTGTTTTCACTGTTTACTGTTATTAATTATTTTTTTTTTTTTTGTTTTTTTGTAAATTTTTATAATGATATAATGCTGCTGCTGCTGTGGTTGTTGTTGTTGTTGTTGTTGTTGTTTTTGGTTGTTAGTGTATTATTCATAGTTATGTGTGTGTATATTTATATTCATTTGCACACTAATACATACAGGCGACACATGCAAGCTGCTAATTTGTAATTTTTTATTTTTGCGTTCGCCAGTTCTGCCTGCCCTCGTTCGCCTCGCCCTCGTTGCTATAAAAATTTTTGCTACACTTTTTTTTTCTGTGTTTGTGTGTGTTTTCTTTTTTCACTTCCGTTTTTGGTTAACACGCGCGCGTATGTCAGAGCAAGCAAGGCGAGGCAGGGCTATGCGGGTGAAGGTCGGTGGAAATAAAAGTAGCAGGGTGAAGTACAAATTTCTTTTTTTTTTGGCAAGTGAAAAATTTTCACGTTTAGTTTTCGGAAATTTCGATTTTTTTTTTCTATTTCTTTCTGCCTTTGCTTAACTACTTGGAGATAACAAACTGCTGCTTTATCACGTAACTGTATATTTTTGCTGTTATGCAAAAATGTTAAAGTTTAGCTTAAAGTAATTAAGAAAAACTATTAATTTTCTTTTTTGTCTAAAAGTAGTTAACATTTATGTTGAATTTCGTTTTTTTTTTCTGCTTGAAATTTAGTTATTTAATTTCGGTAGTTTAGTTAAAGAAATTTATTTTTTTTTTTATGGTGAAGTTAAAAATGAGAAAACAATTTTCGCCTATAAATATGCAAGAGAATTTATTTTCTGTTATGAACGCTAGTTATTAATATTTTTTTTTTTATTTAAACGCTTTGGTAAAAGTTTCTTTTTTTTTTTGTATTTTATGTATATTTTAACTGCTGCTGACTACTGTTAAAAGTACCGTTAACGATGACAAGTGAATTCCGACTGAGTTTTCGTATTGCATGTTACCGTTATTTAAGAGCATGAAACATATTCGAAAATTCGCAGATTCACCGCACACACAAGCAACCCGCATACATGCGCAAATGAACACAAGCGCACGAACAGAAAAAAAAAATGTGAAAATTATGTACGATTTTTAAATAATTCTTAATTTAATTTAATTAATTCAATTTGAATGGCATCCATGGCTCGGAGTGTTGGATTTTTTAGAGTATTAAAGCTCACGTGGTAGGCTTAAATGCAAACGCCTAACTGCGTAACGATCTTTGCAAAAATAGTGTGCAGTTTAAGTTTCAAAAAAATTATAATTTTTTTAATATTGAGGATTAGATCTTCGAGAACCGGTTATTTTTTTATGGAGCGGCAGAAATTATGCGTTTCAATATAAAGTTTTTTAAAAAAAAATACGTTCTGTCAGCATGAAAAATAAAAAACAAAATATTATCAGTGATTAGAATTTTGTTTTTGCAAATTTTAAAAAACTTTTATAAAAAATTTAAAATAAGACAAAAAGGCATTTTAGTTCGCTTATTAGAAATTTTCTATGCAATTAACGCATAATGTTTATTTTTGACAACGGTTTTGATTTGTTTACTTCTTGTGGTGACCGTGGCATGCAGGTTAAGTGTGTGGCTTATCATGCTCGGAGCCCGGGTTCGATCCCCAGTCGCGGCGAAAAGTTTTTTCTAAAAAAAATTTTTCTGATCGATCACCACCTTTCTGCAGACAATGGCAAACCTCAGAGAGTAAATAATGCCATGTAAAGCTTCTTGAGAACATGAACTTTAGCCGTTCGGAGTCGGCATAAAACATGTAGGTCCAGTTCTCGGTCAATTGTGTGCAAACATTTAATAACACACACAACACAATTGATCATAAGAAGCTCGCTCGGTCAAAGTCCTTTCAAGGGCTGAAATGGCCAATTTGTTTTTTTTTTACTTCTTAAATAAAATTTACAAGAAGCACTGTAGAATAACAAGATCACGGTACGTTTACTTTTTTTGTGGCTGAAAATTATGTCTCGAACGGAATGACAACTCTCAAAATCTGAAAACATAAAAGACAACGTCATGTTCTGTACCTTATATCGCCCAAACTGTAATTATTTCTTGCTACTACAGTATGTTTCAAACTTTTTATCTTTTCCCATGCGAAAAAAAATTTTCTGCCTGAAAGTATGTTATAAAAATGAATTTGATATAAAAAGTGATGTTTTTACATAGAATAAATTTTTTGTCGCTTGTTTAACTCAAAATTGTTCCAACCCCTATAAGGGCGGCATTTTATACCAGTGCTTTTAAAAGAATATCCACTGTTTGCTACTCAGCTAGGTTTGTGTGAGTATTTTTTGAAAAAGTTTTCAAAAAACATTTGCTATAAAATTTGACTTAAATTAAATTTATGTGCGGTTTGTCTTCAGCTAACTATTTACTAAGTAGAAAAATAGTGAGTTTTGAATTAAATAATATTAAAAGCACATACAACTAGACATGGATAACGCAGTAAAAATTGCGGCGCTGACACACTAAGTTAAGCGCAGTTAACTGTATCAGCGAAATGTGTTAACGCAATTGCGTCATGCCGCTGTTCAAAATGTTATGGTATCTGTATCATCAAGACGCGTATCAGCACAGAAAGTCTCACAGTAAAACATTGCATAGTGCGTTAAGTCATGTGGTAAAGAGCTCATACATAGAAAGTAAAAAAACATCAAAATTCTTTAACAATGGTTAATGTTATGGCTTTATTCATTGATAAGAATATAATAAATAATAGCTAGTGTAAAATTTAACTAAATTAAGTGCAGATTTCAGCATCCACCAAAAATTAACAAACCCGAAATTCAAGGAAGTGAGCGAGGTGTGAGTGAGGTTGTGTTTTTTTATCATTAAATCGAGCTTTCAAACAGATACGTACACATTTCTGGTTGGCAAAACAAGTTTGAAGTTGGTTTTAAGTTTGCTTATACTTTTTAAATCGAACATGTTCAATTTGAAATAAACTCACAAATGTGTGCTCAAGCATCATCCAATCAGACATGCTCCAAGAGTTCATGCTTAACAGCATCTTCCCCGCAACCTCTTTTCTATATAATACAAGCATATTTTATTTTGTTTGATTCAACTTTCTGTCTTTTCCAACTGTGCTCGATGAACCGTACAACTTTTACATTTGATTTCAATGTTTTTCTTGGTGTTTGCTTTGCTTTGAGTGTTGCATTTGTTTTAATGCGCTATTGCGTTACTTTTTTTAAAAGAAGTGTATTAACACAGTAACGCATTTAAATGCTTCAACTCAATAACGCAACGCAACGCTGCGTTACCCAGGTCTACATACAACTATGCAATGAATTTGTGCTCATGATGGATGCACTGATAACATACGCTTAGATGATGAATTTTCAACATGAATTAATTCAATTTTTATAAACTTTTCTTCATTGCATAAGTTGTAACAAATCTTTTAGAAAGTTACTTATTCTGAAAGTATTTTTTAGACATATTTTACAAAGGATTTCGATGCCTTTGCGTCTACTTTTAAATAAAAAAAGGCTGCAATGAGTTTTATTTCTAAGGTTGCGGTTATAGTGAACGCCGAGTCAGATCTCGTTTTTTCACACAGATTTCAGCCTGCCTGCCTGTCTGAATCGCGTTCACTATAATCGCAGCCTAAGGTTGACGTATGCTCAGCTGCTACGGGATGTTTCCAAGGAATACCGAAAGTCTTGCGCGAATGCTAGACTTGCTTGTGATGACGCTTCCTTTCATATAAGCACATGCATTTGTATGAACTGCATGAGAATCATATAACGCAAACGGCCATTGCATTTTTCCTTAGAAATGTTTAAAACATGTTTTTCATGCAAATATCGCATCACGCGATCACTAGAATAAGCAGCGATTGTTCAATATAGATGAAAGATGAGGGTGCCTGTTCCACATTCATATTTTTTTATTTTGCATTCGTTTTATTTTGTATACTTTTTTACTTTTTTTTTCATTTTTTTTTTTATATGTTAAATTTTTATATGGCTTTTTAGTCGTCTTATATCATATATTATTATGGAGACTTTAACTTTTAAAAACGCCAATATTTGTGTAGTTATTTTAGTACATAATCTACAAAATTAGTTTAGAGTGCTTTATCCAACCAAGGCGCATCTTGAACTGTACGAAGGGGAGGCAGGGAGATTCCATCTTAGTTCGTTCAACATAAATTGGATGAATTTTCGTTGAACTTTTTCGATTCGTTCAGAATGCATATTAGTTGAAGGGTTTCAGATAATTTAGCAATAATCTAAGTGCAGCCTTACAAGCGATGAATAAAGGTATTTTAAAGTGTACGGGTTATTGAACTTCTTACTATTCTTCATAAGAAAACCCAGCACGGCATTTGCCTTATTAACAATGTAAGCGATATGATCACTAAAAGTTAAGATGCGGGTCTAAAATAATTCCTTAGTCTTTTTCTAAAATAATTCTTAGACTTAATGTAGTAGCTACCCATAAAAGGAGTCAATATTCTCGCAAAAATTAAATGGTTATATTTAAGGATGTTGAGGGTCAAATTCACACCAAGCATAAATTGCTTTTAGATCGTCTTGGAAGAGGGAACGGTCGAACTCCGAGCTAATTTGACGAAATAGTTTGAGATCATCAGCAAAGATGAGACAACGGGAAGGTCTGATTACTAGCGGGAAATCATTAATAAACAACAGGAACAGTAACGGTTCATGGGGACTCCCCTGCGGCAAACCAGAAGTTACATTAATGTTTGTAAGTGATTCTCCATATTATGAATTAAATTACTTAAGAACAGGAACATGTTGGTGGTTGTGGATCTTCCACACATGAAGCCATGTTGGAAGTGGTACATCATATTTTTAACAAGGACAATTTATTTACTTTTTACTAATTTTTAGTAAGATTAGCGAAAGTGGTAGTGCGATCGATGTCGCATAATTTTTTAGTGAAATTGAGGCAATGCCATTAGGGCCATTTACAGAGTTATTTTTAAGGCTTGAAAGTGCGATAAACACCTCCGATCCATTTAGGTAATAGAGCCAACATCCAAAAGTGGATTAAGATTGGAGAGCCAGAGACTGGAGGACTGGTAATATACACCAACTTAAAGTAATCCGCAAATAAGTTGCAGATAGCGTGTCTATCGTCAGTTATACACGGTTAAAAATTTTGGACTAGTTTTTAATCCAAACTTTGGTTTAAAGGAATTTTTAATCCAAAAAGTACTATGTTTTATTCCATACTTAAGTTTAATTTGTTTTTAATCCAAAAAAGTTTAAGTTTAAGACTATTTTTGGACTACAAATTTACATTAAGGTAGTATTTTCAGGAAAAATTATTTATGTTACCTAAGATTGAAAACTACTACTGCTACGAAATTTACGATAAATATAATAGTTAATGTTGTTAAAGCAACCGAAATTTATTTTTTAATTAAATGAAACAAATTGTTTCTTAAAATCTGAACCAAAATATAATTATATTCATTATTACATTGAGCAGTGTTTCATAATACATAATAAGAGTATTCATGCAAAGCGGCAAGCTTGTATTTTGGGCAATCAGTTATTTTTATCAGTAGATTGTGTATTTGGAGAGATATGTCAGCTGTTAACTTGTTAACAGTCAACTTTCAGAATACGTATAAACAGCTGATTGCTGGTTTGTGTAAACGGTTCTCCATACATTTAATTTATAAGGCTGATAAACTTATACGGTTTATATAATTTATAAGGGCATTGCCCATTTGCATGAATACCCTTAATGTATATATAGTGAAGTTTATTGCAATATAATAATATGTTCACATGAAGGCCTTTTGGCTGAAAAGCCAACGAAAAGCAGCTCTTTATTTGACAGTTCTTCTATGGCGAAAAGCTGAATATTATGTAGCTTTTCAGCTGAAAAGCCATTGGCACGGACGCGACATTCGCACAGTTTTAATTACTAGAAAAACAAGAAAGAAACAAAAAGAACCAATATGTATTTTAAGAGTTCTAACGCGATGAAAGAGTGCTACATTTTATAAAATATAAAATATTGGCAAGATTTAGTACAAATTAGTTCAAAGTACGCGACAAAAAAAAATAAGTGTTTTTTAGCTCGTATAGAAATATGCGAAATTTAGCATAAATTAAGTTTGAGAACTTTTTTTAATATATATATACATGCTTATGCAGGTCAAAGGATAACTTTTCTTCGTAGACTTATGAAATATGAGAATTATCTCTTACCTTTTTTTCTCACGAGTTCTCACCTTTGTGGATTAAAAAGTAATCCTTTTATATTTTTAACTTTTTTGGACTAAAATCTAATCCTTTTTAAAAAATTTAAAAAATTTTAAACTTTTTGTGGATTAAAAATAAGTCCTTTTTGGATTGGAAAATTTAAAACTTTTCATTGGATTAAAAAGTAATCTTTTTTTGGTCGTGTCCTATATGTAATCCAAAAAAGATTAAAATTTAGCCCTAGATTTTTAACCGTATATCGTTTAGGTAGGACATACTGATAGGAAGGCCATTTGATTTCCTTTTATTGTTGATGAAGGTCGAAAAATATTTACTGTTTTGTTTAAGACTAGTCTAGACTAAATAGATACTCGGATCTTAAAATCGGGTTTGTAGAGTTATCTCTCAAATGTTTGAAACCTTTTTATTTTTCAAGTTAGATAGTCTTCTGTTTAACCATAGCGGGTTACCATTGCACTGAGTATGTTTGGCGGGAATGAAGCGATTTATGGCCTCCATAAAACATTAGAAAATATATTATTCATTAACAAAAAATCGTCTTAAGTAATAGGAAGTACCAAGAGAACGCGGATAGGAATCTATTCATGCCGTCAAAATTAGCATGCCTGTAATCTCTGGATCTCATTATATTACTATTCAATTTTTGGAAATGATATATAGAGAAGTCAATTTGCAGAGGTACATTCTGATGAGATTCATTAAAAATTGGGCACGAAGGTAAGGCGAGATGTTCCTGGAAATCTTTATCAATATAAACAATATTTAAAATACGGTTAAGGTCGTTTGTTATGTTATTGATTTGGACAAGATCATATTGACTAAAAAAGTCAACCAGGTTGGCTTCGACTTCGTAATTTCTATTGAGAGACACAAGGTGAAACTCATCACAAACCAGTTTCCATTTAATATCTCCTAGGTTGATATCATCTACGAATATTACATGTTGATTATTGTTAAGATTATCTAGAAGAGTTCTGCTATTTTTAAAGTGTTAATTATAAAGATCATTCGGGATATTAGGAGGGATATAACTCACCAACAGTAAGAACTCAAGATTGTGTTCGATAGAGATTTTTATGATAAGTTGATCGATGTCAAACAATGAAGAATTATTTGCTGCCGTAATTTGAAAATATGAAAAAGAGCTGTGAATTGCAACAAGTACAGTTTTAAGTTTTAAAGGAAAAGCGTTTATCTTCCACTAATGGTAGAGAAAAATCGTATAGTTTAGCGTCATTATTAAGCAAGTAAAATACGCGTCAGTATTCAGTGAGCAACAAGTACTTGGCATATATAAAAGTAACGCTGAAGCTTTACTCCTTAAGTCAAGACACAAAATCATGACAGAGTGCAAAGTTAAGACACAACCCATTTGTTTTGTTTTTGAAAAGAAAACTTCTTTAGATACATTGAGCCTATGTACTGCATGGAAGGCAAGAACCAACACACTTTGGCGTTAATTATAACAGTGTTGAATAATAAAAACTAAAATCAAGATGGTATGACCTTTTAAAAACTTTTCGGATCCTGCAAAGAGAAAAAATCGGAACAAATTCTTATAGAAAATTTTAATTTTAAGGTAAATTAAGTATTGGAATGTAATTTTTAATTCGAAGAAGTAAACAACTTAAGTTCATACAAAACAAATTCTGTGTAGAGCTTAACTGGTAAAATATAACGCTAGTTCTTGCATACTTTCAGGCATATCTGTAATTTACTGACTACTCTTGTGAACAATTGTAATAAAAATATTGTTATACTATTCTTACCATTTAAAAAATAATTGTTTTTTTAAAGTACTATAAAACATTGCACTTTTATACATTTTATACATTTAAAAGGATTCTCGTTTTTTTATAAAAATAAAGAATTTGGTATTTTTTTTTATATCAATTGTTATTTTAATGTCAATTTAACGGCCGAAATCAATTTTAAATTTTAAATTTAAAATTTTGGTAAATTAATATATCAACACATGCATAAAACTTGTATAACTAAAAAGATGCCAGCGTTGTTAAAATATCCGTAACACTTACACTCACTGCCTGAGTATTCTAGAACCACTTGATAGCAACGTGTTGTTATATATTAATCCTCTGCTTTGTTTTTAATATACTCTGTGTAGGCATGTTTTAATTTTTTTTCGCATAAATTTTCGAATTTTCGAAGTCTTGTCTTTCGACTACATTTGCCGCAAAATTTTGTTTCCGCCAATGCGCATGTTCTGCTCAAACGAATGAACGAATGAACTCACATGTGACAGCAAAATCGTGGAATGACTATGAAGTCAGTCACGTCGATGTTTACCTAACGCTGTAAACAAACGCTTAGAAACAAAAAGGTTACTCGACCAAACAACCCATCCAGATTCATCTAATGTACAAGAAGTTAACCACAATTCGAACATGTTTTTACATTCGGTACAACAACTTTATTGAAGTGCTGTAAAAACAATGCACAAAACAACTATTTATTTACTTTTGACACTTTCTACAATTATTAACAGAATAAAAATAATAACAACAAATTACATATTTACATAATATTTTTCACATTTCTTAGGTGCACAATAGAAGATAGACACAATATTTTTTTTTCTTGTATTTTTATTTTTAGCTCAAAAAAAAAATAGCGTTTCTTTTAATGAGCAGCATTTAAAAATAGCAACATTTTTAATATGCTGCTTAAAACAACAAATATTTTATGAATTATGTTGAAAAAGAGAAAAATTCAAGTTCACTTCTGAAACAATACAAAATTGAAACGTTGAACTTTCGAACAACTTAAATATCACAAGATCTTAACGAACACGTTTTAACACACAGCGCAGAGCAACTGAAATCATTAAAAATTAATTCTTACGTTCTATTAAAATGTTTAACGTAAGTATAAAAAAATAACGTAACATTTGTTTACGCGCGAGAAAATTTAGTTTATGAGTTATGTCACAATTTTGGCAAAAATGGCAGGCATGAAAATATTTAGTAGTAGACAGAGAGCAGGGTGCTCACTTCAACTCGATGGTAGTAGATTTACACTCAATGAAACGGTATAAGAAGATACACTCTCATTATTTTTGAGTGATATAGAAGTTATCGAGTGATTTCAGCAGAACTTGTGTACCTTCGTGAGTGCCCGAGAACATAACCCACTTGAACTTTTTGTAAAAAAAATGTCTGTACGTTTTGTACTACTTAAATGTTTTAGAGTGTAATTAAGATCGTTTTAAATTCATATTTCCCATTTGGAACTGTGGCACACGAGATCGCAGATTCGAATCTTGATCTTTCTTATAATCAATTGTTTTATATGTGTTATTTAATGTTTGCACACAATTGATCGAGAACTGGACCAATTGTGATTCCAATAAATATTTACCTTGGAGATTGGCTTAATCTCAAGTGAAGCCTCCAATCTCCAGTGCTGAATTTCCACTTGAGATCCAAGCCATTCTCTAAGGAAATATACCTTCGATATCCAATTGAAATAAGGCTGGATCTCCACTTGATCTTCAATGTCTTTCTCTAAACCATCTCCAAGCCGAAATGAAAAAATAAATAGTATTTTAAGAGAAACCTTTTGCAATTATTTTTTATTTCAATCATTGAAAATAGTTTAAATCTAATATAACTTACTTACTTACTTAGATGGCGCTTACAACCGTTGGTCGGTTTTGGCCTGGTCTAAGAATTTGCGCCAGCCTCTTTTGTCGTGCGCTTGCTGGCGCCAGTTGGAAATTCCAAGCGTCGTCAGGTTATCCAATGCCTGGTCTTTCCAACGGAGATGCGGTCTTCCTCGTCTGCGTTGGCCACCGCTGGGTACCGAATCCAATATTTTTTTCGCTGGAGCTTCGTCGTTCATTCTCTCGACATGACCTAGCCAGCGAAGCCGCTCTATTTTAATACGCTTGACTATATCGATGTCGGCATATAGCTCATACAACTCGTGGTTCCATCGTATTCGGTACTCGCCATTGACGCAGATTGGACCATAGATCTTGCGAAGGATTTTTTTCTCGAACGCTCCCAAAGTCCTTTCATCAGAGCTGCTCAACGTCCAGGTTTGTGATGCGTATAGTAGGACGGGCATGATTATTGACTTATAGAGCGTCAGTTCTGTTCGTCGAGAGAGAGCTCTGCTTCTCAATTGCCTACTGAGCCCAAAGTAATACCTGTTGGCAAGAGTTATCCTTCGTTTAATCTCAATACTGATATCGTTGGAGGAGTTAATACTGGATCCCAGGTAAACAAAGTCCTTCACTACCTCAAAGGAGGTGTTGTCAACAGTGACGTGGTTTCCAAGACGCTGGGACTGTTTGTTTGTTGACACGAGATACTTCGTTTTATCTGCGTTCACTGCAAGACCCATTCGACTCGACTCTTTTTCTAGCCTGGAGAATGCTGCACTGACTTCGCGCGTATTTTGGCCAATGATGTCAATATCATCAGCATACGCCAGCAGCATAACGCTCTTATAGAAAATTGTGCCGCTGCGTCTCAGGTCAGCAGCTCGGATGATCTTCTCCATTACTATATTAAAGAAGTCGCACGATAAGGAATCACCTTGTCTGAAACCTCGCTTGGTATCGAACGGAAGGGAGAGGTCCTTCCCGATTTTCACTGCGCTGCTGGTGTTGTACAGTGTCATCCTGCAAAGACGTATTAGCTTGGCAGGAATACCAAATTCAGACATGATGGAGTATAGGTGACTCCTAATTGGACTCTCGAAGGCGGCTTTGAAATCGACAAAGAGATGGTGCGTGTGGATTTGTTTTTCGAGGGTCTTTTCCAAGATTTGTCGGAGCGTGAAGATCTGGTCAATGGTGGACTTTCCAGGTCTGAAGCCACACTGATAAGGTCCAATCAGTTGGTTGACGATGGGCTTCAGTCTTTCACACAATACGCTCGACAGGACCTTATATGCGATATTTAGAAGGCTAATCCCACGGTAGTTGGCGCAAATGGTGGGATCGCCTTTCTTGTGGATTGGGCAGAGCACACTGAGGTTCCAATCATCTGGAATGCATTCTTCCGACCATATTCTGCATAGAAGTCTGTGAATGCATTTAAACAGAGCTTCGCCACCGGTCTTAAACAGCTCAGCCGGTAGACCATCGGCTCCTGCGGCTTTGTTGTTTTTAAGCCGAGCTATAGCTGTTAAGACCTCGTTATAGTCGGGCAGCGGAACTTCAACGCTGTCATCCATGATTGGGGTTTCCGGGATATCATCTCCACTGGCGGGATTGTTGTCAGCGTCGCCATTTAAAAGACTAGAGAAGTGTTCCGTCCATAGCATCAGTGTACTCTGGATATCTGTCACTAGATTCCCATTCTCATCCTTGCAGAAAGAGGCTCCGGTCTTAAAACCATCGGCCAGGCGTCTTATTTTTTCGAAAAATTTTCGAGTCTTATTCCTGTCGCCATGCATCTCAATTTTCTCGCACTCACGCATTTCCGCCTCTCGTTTTCTTCGCCTGAAAATGCGTCTCTCTTCCCTCCTCTTCTCTCGGTATCGCTCCATAACAGCACGCGTTACAACCGACTGCAGGGTGGCTTTGTAGGCGATGTCCTTCTCTGCAGTGGCGTCGCGACACTCCTGGTCGTGCCACTGGTTTCGGCGAGGGCGGTGGTAGCCTATCACCTCTTCGGCAGCCGTACGCATAGAGTGGGATATGTGCGTCCACTGTCCGCATATATCGTCGATCGGAGGAGTGCTTTCTTGAAGCAGGAGTGAGAGTCGATTAGCGAAGGCTTCGGCCGTCCGTTTTGACTGCAGCTTATCGACGTCTAGCTTTCTTTGTGTAGGATTGCGAGCATTCTTAGCTGCGCACAGACGTGTGCGGATCTTGGCTGCGACAAGATAATGATCCGAGTCTATGTTAGCACCACGGATCGTGCGTACGTCTAGTACACTGGAAGAGTGCCTTCCGTCAATCAAAACGTGATCAATTTGGTTGCATGTTTTTTGATCAGGGGACAGCCAAGTGGCCTTATGAATATTGAGATGCTTGAATCTAGTGCTACTAACGACCATGTTTCGTGCTGCGGCGAAGTCAATCAACCTCATTCCGTTATCGGATGTGTTGTCGTGGAGGCTGAACTTTCCGACTGTTGGACCAAATATGTTTTCCTTACCCACCTTGGCGTTGAAGTCACCAAGCACGATTTTTATGTCATGACGGGGGCAGCGCTCGTATGCGTCTTCAAGGCGCTCGTAAAAACTTTCTTTGGTCTCGTCATCTTTTTCTTCTGTCGGAGCGTGCGCACATATTAGGCTTATGTTAAAAAATTTTGCCTTGAAGCGGATTATGGCAAGTCGTTCGTTCACAGGAGTGAATCGCAGGACATGATGCCGTATTCTCTTGCCAACTACAAATTCGCATCCAAACTCGTGCTTCTCCGCATGGCCGCTGTAGTAGATATCACAGGATGCTTGCCGTAAGCAACCCTGTCCCTTCCATCGCATTTCTTGGATTGCAGTGATATCAGAATTATATCTTTATAAGATATCAATCAGTTGGATAGAGACACCATCCCAATTTAGGGTTCGGACATTCCAGGTGCATATCCGTAAATCATTATCAGTTTTTCGTTTGCGGTAGTCGTCATCAGATTTGGGGATCATTCTTTTATTTATTCCTAAACTTTTCATTGAAATGGTTTTATGCTTGATGGCCAAAGGAAGCCCGCCGCTCAGATTCGCCGCCAAAGTTTATCGGGCGATAGTACTTTGACGTTACCAGGAGACACCACGCGGAGGTTTGAGTCGACTTGAGACGATTTCGACATGGATAATGCTGGCCTCGCCAAGTTGAGGCAGTCAGACACGTTGCCATGTGAAGATCGCCCCCTTATCTCCCACATAATCTAATATAACACATTTTCATAAAATTATTTAAAATAAATTAAATTCAACAAGCAATGTAGCTTTTTCTGCAAGTTCCAGGTGCTTCTAGTGCTCCTTCTGAATGCCTATCTGATAGCTACAAATCTACAATCTGCTGCACTTCGCGCTTTATTCTTTTCCTGAATGAATTTGTTTATTTATTATACTTAATTCATATACTTAGTATTAGTTTTCTAAATATGATTGCACTAAAATTAACATGCACCGAAATGTAAACCTTTCTACAAACAAAATTTCTAATATTTTTCACCCACAAAAAAGGGCCATTCTAGGCAATAAATTTTACGGTAAAATTTTTAAAAAATTTACATTTCCAACAGGTCTTCTTATGTCAAAATCTATGAAAAATAATTAAATTAATTTTTATTTTGAGTCATAAAATTGTGGTATTTTAATTTGTTCATTTTAGTTTTTAATTTTTAAAAACATATTCTTTAAGAATTATATTTTGAGCTTTATGCCAAATAATTCATGAAGAGACAGGTTTTGATTTTGTTGTTGTAGCAAACCTGTTACTTCACGAAAACTTTTAGGAAAACCGCGTTTAAAAAGTAAAACCGTGTAAATAAAATAGCTGGGGGTAATTTAAAAGAATAGCGTATAAAAAAATCCGCGTATTAAAATCCGTGTAAAAACAGCATCAACTGTATTCTTCTTTTTATTTTATCTTCTCACATCGCTCGACAATTAAAAAATTTTATATCGCACACCCTCTTCAAAAGTAATACAACTCGAAATTTACCAATTTTAACTTTTTAATATAAACTAATTCGTAATGCACATCTCCATCGACTGTCAAAATTTTGTTTTAATCTGATTGCTCTTTAATTTTTAAAAAAATCATTATCATTTGTGTCCTTCTTTTGTATGAAGGTGGTTTGAAAAAGAAACTGTTTTTTGCCTCTCCTGAAAATTTAAAAATTTTGAGTTGTCACTTTGGAAGATCGTGTGCGATATGTATTATAGGACTAATGTAATAATGGTACCATTCATGCAAACAAATAGAAAAAATAATTTGGTTCTGTTGTTTTGTTGGCTAAAATAAATAAGAGCGGTATTCACGATGTGATGTATGTTCCCTTGTATTAGCCCATCCACAATGACGACAACGGGCGACGGACGACAGGTCTCCACTCAGTCGTTGTAGAGAAATTTCGGGCGACTTGAATTTTTTAAACGCGACAACAACAAGCTACAGCAGAAAGTGCTTAGTGAAATCAGCAATATTTTTTCAGGTTATTGAATCGAATTTAAATTAAATATATTATTTAATAAACTCATATCACTCGAACAGCCGGCATGAAAAAAAACACGAATGTAAACAATGGCTGACATTTACTTTTGTCGTCTGTTTTTGTCGCCAAATTAGAATTAAATTGAAGCTGGCTACAGCTACATTTGATGTCGGGCAACAATGTCGTCGCGATTGTCTCCAAAAGTTCATCCCATAAGAAATACATGTGAAAAAAAAGTGAGGTTTGACACTCGTCGCTCGTTGTCGTCATTGTGGATGGGCTATATTGTTTATCATTGATAAATTTGATATTTGAAGTAAAATTACAAAAACAAAATGTACAGTGTTCAAAATACAACACTGTAGCAAATAGACAATGACAAAAACCTATTGTATTCTTTGTAAATTTCTTTGTATATTTCATAAACTGATCACAAAAGCTTTTTCACTCAGCGTGGATGAAGGTAGTGGCTGGGTTGTGTGTTTCTTTAATAAAAGTTAATTTAATTCAGTGCTTCGTTTCAGTTCTTTTATTTTCTCGTACTGCTAAATGATGAACTATCCAGACTTAAGTGAAGGTTTGTATACAATGCGTTGTAAATATTGTAAATTTTGTAAGAATTTATCAAAAATACACCACATCGTGAATACCCCTTATATTACTTCTGACTAACATTGCTAGAGCTTACAATTACAACCGTAAGCCGGCTTTGGCCTAATCCTAATTTTGAAAACTATGGTAGTTCAAAAGCATTTCAAATTCAATTCTATATTTATACTTAGAGGTCTGAGTAAAATAGGGGAAACCCTATTTAATTTTGTGTATAACTGAAAAAATTCAGTGGAGTGAGAAAATTTAACAGAGAGGTGAAAAAAATAAGTAATTTGTCGCTGTACCAAGCCTAAATATTTAACGCATGCAGGAACTAATGCTTTTTCAATATTTCGCAACAGCTGTTAACATTCAACAATATAAGTGGTATTCATACAATGCCGAAAACGTGCCGAATATGCCGCAAATCGGAAAAAGCGTAAACGCCGTATATCAACTGTCAAAATTTGTATGGAATTTGATATACGGCAAAGTTACCAGTTTTCCTCACGATTTTGATGCGAAAACAGCGCCGAAAATTTTCGGCATAGATTTGTTGCCACATTTCAAATATTCATTAAAAACTATAAACTTCTTACTCAACTTTCAACTTGAGAATCCTTTTAAACGACAAATTGCATGTTGTCAGTTGTCGAATAATAAAATAATTTATCTGGAATTTCGTTGTCTTCACCTAAATTATGAAATTAGTGGCCACTTTTGCGATATAACTTTAAGAAAAGCTGATTGATATACGCCACTAACCGAAAAATACAAAAAAGGTGCCTTATGCAAAAACAGCGTATATTTTCCGATATACGGCATCAGAAAATATTCGGCATTGCATGAACACCACTATTGAAATCATTTTACTATGTGTAAAAGTTTATTTTAGTTGCAATGAGGAGAAAATGCCAAAAATTAATTCACGATTCAGTGCAGTTGATTACTAGTGAAGTTGTGGAGTGTGGTTTTGATAAACTTGATAAACACTTATAACTGAGATTATTTTATTGAGAGTACTATTATGATTTGATTAAAATCAATATTTTTAAAGTAATCCGTAAGCTATAAACATAAACTGTCAAATACTGCAGCATTATTTCAAAGCTGTTAAATTTTTCAATGTACAAAAGCACACATCCACTCAAGTCCTCAAGCCTTTATGCAGAAATTGCAATAATGCGTTAGGTCGGTCGTGCGCCGATCGTACTTTATGTCGACGTTGCATAAACTTTATAAAATGAGCTGTCAGAATGCACAACCTATAACTTTAAAAACTCAATGTTGCGCTGACAGATCTTGCGATTGTAATTTTGGTGATGCCAATAAAAGCAGCTATACGAAAATGCCCACAAAAGTTGTTTTTCTCCCAATTCTAAATCTCGCAATTTCTATATAAATTTCGAAGATATCGAATATTACAAATAGATTAACTTTATCAAAATTTTCATTTGATTACTTTAATAGCATGAGTTATTTAAAAACATTATATAAAACATAAATTCCAGCGATTATAAAATAAATCCCACGAAAAATCTATTTTTACCAGTCAAACTATAAAACACCCACATTTTAGGCACTTTCAATGAAAATGCAACTCTGCTGTATGAAGAAATGTCAAACGCATGACCGATTAGAACATTTTCTACTTACCTCGTTAGATCGTATAGTCCGTTTCAAAAGAGAAGAACATTTTCGCGCATGTTTGAGAATAAGAAAATAATTTTGAGAGCGTTCTTCATTCTGATTGGTCGACATTACAAAAAAAATTGAATATTCTCTGAGCAGAAAAATAAATAAAAAAAAATTAATGTATATTCTTGAATTTTGTTGTTCATCGCAACTGCGCTGCGGAAGTACTGAATTTTATTTTTTGAAATCAACCAATCAAAATTGAAAAAACAGGGGGTGTTAAAAAATAATTTAGTAGCCGAAATTTCACTTCTCAATTTTTCCTCAAGAAAATAATTTATTTTTTATGTTAGTTGTATTTGACTTCTCTCTTAAGATGCAGGTTGCTGCAGGCCGTCGGTGCAACACCGTACTTGTCCGATCATTTGTTCTGAATGTTTGCGCATTTAAATATATAGAAAAATAGTAAAAAAGACTCAAAAAAAGCATAAAGTTCAGCGAACAGTACAAAAAGAGCAGGAAATTACGCTCTAAAAAATTTTCTAGCTTTAAAAATAATTTCTCACTGCGCATTGAAAAATGAAACTAAAAAATGTTCTTCTCTTTTGAAACGGGCTATACTTTGGTCGTATTTTATACGATTCGTCTCTTGCATAGATGCCAACCAAAATTCACACTCGAAATCACTAAATCACACAACATATATGTAAAAATCACTCGTGTGACACTCACAGCAAAAAAATCACGCACATAGAAAAAAAATCACGCAAAATCACACAAACAGAACAGAAAATCACGCAAAAATCACACACAGAACAGAAAATCACTCAGAAGCAATTCCAATTTTACAGCATAAAAGAGCATTTAATGCCATACAATTTTACAAATAATGAGATATTTTCTGTTATTTGGTAATATTAGCAAAAGCTTATTGCTAAAAATTCATTAATATCTTATTTACTAGATCAAAATTAAGAAGATATGAAAATTTTTGGTAATTCAATATAATATATATCAGTGGAAATAATTTAAATTGTCTGAATTTGTAATAAAAACTTAATATTAACTTTTTAAAAGTTTAAACTATATACCTGCTCTAGCAAATTTCAATTGCAGTGTTGGGTTTGTTCGTTTATATACGTGTTTTCGCATTTACTTGCACGCACTCTTCAACAATAAAGTGAGTGATAAAAAAAATCACGCATGAGTGAAAAATCACTCGCTTCATTTCAAAAATCACACATTGTCACACAGCCCTCAAAAAATCACGAAAAGTGATTTATCACACGAAACTGGCATCTATGGTCTCTTGTGCTACTATCAGCGTTGCCAGAATGTGAAAAATTTACCAAAACTGGTAAATTTTATTTTCGATGTGAAAACGTGAAATTAAGTTTCATTTTGGTAAACTTTTGCAGTGAAAACTAAAAATTTTTTTATGAAATTTTCCAGAAACTAAAAGGATGAATTGTTTGGTTTTACTTTCAAAAGTGTTTTAAAATTATCGGCCTTTTTGAATGTAATCAACTTGTTTACTACAAAACAAACTTTGAAAAATAAGAAAAATAAGGCTGCAATAAAAAACCATGCACATCATTACTGAGCAATGCCGAATTAAATTATTTAGTTTTAGAATTTTTTTTTATTTTACCAACATATCGTATTTAAATTTTGTATGTAATCGAGAAAAGTTATACGTTTCGATTCTAATTGAAACTGTCAACGTTGTTTAATCAAAATTTAGCTTTCATCATAATGCGGCATTATCATTAGCCCATAAAATGTAATCGAAAATTCAACTTTATATTTGTTTTTCAAATTCCTTAGCAAGTTACAACAATTTCATGTAAGGGAAAGGAAATTGGTTGAAATTTGTACCATTGTAATACTTAATAATTTAATAAAATTCATAATCTATAAGGAAGCTCTATGGTTAAAAGGTCACGGTTACAAGTCCTGCAGGAAAACAAGATTCAGAAAAAGAGTATTTAAAATATAAAAACGTGGTAGTACCGAAAACTGCAAAAAGTCATATCTTTGGTATATCCCAACTAACATATGTACTTCGATAAAGCTAGGAAATTTGAATGTTCGACAGTTGAAACTTGGTTTGAGTTTGTTTTGAGCTTGCAACTATAAGCTTACTTGATAACGAAGATAAAGTTGATATAATAGCTGTTGTGAAGTATTTAAGAAGTTTTATAAAGGCCTAATTCAAAGTTTCTAATAAGCTTAAAAATGTTTTTTTACTTAAGCTTGGAAAGTTTTAATTTCGAAAGAGCTTCGGTTAAGAGAACAAACAAAATTGCTGCCTCTTAGTTTGAAAAAGATTTATAGAAATCTTTAAAAGAAGCATTATCGAAATTACTTTAAATTTTGTATGAGCTTTAAAGCCTACGAAATTATATGAAAAGAAGTTAAAACATCTCGGACCCATGACTCAATAATTTATAAGGTTATCCCGATATTTGACATAACCTTATTTTTTGTAAACAAAAAAATATTCTCTCTCGAAAATGAAAGATAAGCAGGGTTTTGTGATCTCCTCAAAAAAAATGTATGTTTCAGTGTTGTGCTGTGTTTTTTTTTTTTTAATAAAAAAGTATGTGTTTTCAATATTTTACTGATTAAAAAAAAAACGAAATAAGTGTGCATTGCTTTCATTGAATTTTTTAAGGCAATAAATTTGTGAAAATATTTCAAGCTTGAACGTGAAGTCGCAGAACCTTAAAAAATCATCTGATGGATGCTTCAAAAATACAAAAGTAGCAGAAAATGTATTGACTTCAAATTTTAAGATATATTGTACTGAAAAATAGTACGATATTCAAGCGCCTGTGGGATTTTTGTGTCATTAAAAATGCTCTCCTCTTCAAATAAGGGTATGTATCTCCATTTTCGTGAGAAGACGTCAAATATCGGGATAACCTTATAAATTATTGAGTCATGCTCGGACCAAGAAAATAACGTCATCGAAATTCAAATAAATTAAAAAGTTAAAAGTACAGAAAAATATTGAAAAAATGTACAATGTTTGGGTAAGACCACAAGCATTATGCGATAGCAAACTAAAAATGCAAGCGTCCAATCCATTCATTGCTGAATCAGAACCAAAACAAACTAGCTTTTAGTCTTGGCAACCGTCACAAAACTTTTAATGAAATTATAAAAAAATTATTTCTGAAATATAATTTAATTATTTTTAAAACTGACAATAATGAAATGCCAACTTCAAAACCACAAAAAAACGTAAAATTTTGTATTGAAAAATATAAAATTATTTATTTAACTGTTAACTGCGTTGTTTTGAAAATGGTAGGTTACGGGTTCTAGTTCCATAAATGTATAAAAACAATTTTGGGAAATTTTTTATAAAAAAATGTATTAAATTAAAATATTTATCTTTAAAATTCATTAAAGTATAAATTTATAAAAACATTTCAATATCATACAAAAATCAGAAAATTTTTTTGTTGCAAATTTAGGAGTTTCGGTAAAGCTTATTAATATCATTAAATGTTAAACAGTTTTATGCAGTTATGCTATATCTACACAGAGAGTTAAGTTAATTTTAACTAACATTTAACCGAAGTTGTTCACACAGAGATACCGTTAAATTGGCCGATAATGCTGCTGGTGTCTGCATACACATGCGTTTTTTTCTTGCTATGCGAAAGCTCTGCCCATATTTGGGTGAAAACTACTTTCCCCACTATTGCCCAAATCCTTTTCGAAGTTCTTTTACACATTTTTAAAGAAAATAACAACATATAGTTAAAAAAATAAATTGTATAATTAACGAATCAGCTGTTCTATTTTGACAGTTCTTGTAAAAAAAAGTTTCTTTCATGAAAAATACCACTGAATATAAACATTTATATTATTTTGTAGTGTACTTTTAGGCACTTTTTACATTGAGTCATAAAAACTCAGAATATATAATGAGTTAAGTTGAGTTAAATCGTATTTTTTTGTACTGGTAACGCAAGAGTTTATTTCTCGTTAAATGGGAAAACTCAGCTTTGTACTGGTAACTTGAACCATTAGAACACGCTGATCTCTATTCGAGCTGTCAACGCAGGACCGACCTAAAGCGCTGATTATAATAGACGAAACGGAACGTTGTAGAACGTTGAGAAATGTCTCTTTGCAATCTATTACATGAACTTCTTATGTGAGCGTTTATAATAAGACGGAATGGAACGGCACGCGACGTTGAGATCTATAGATTTTTGATTTTTGCGTTGCGTTCCGTTCCGTTGAGAATAAACAAATGCTTTTGACAAATGCTTAAACAAATATCTTTTAATTTGATTTTCTGACGCCTCTTTTTTATAATGAATTCATATTTATTTTGAACACAATTTTTGGAAATGAAGTTAAAAGAAAGGAAGATTGATGTTTTTCAATGTTTGCTTATGTTTATTTGACGATTTTAACGATTTATTCCGTTTCTATTATAATCGTCACTTCGTTTGAAAGCGTTTCATCCCGCTACGCTGACACTTGCCTACGTTCCGTTTCGTCTATTATAATCAGCGCTTAACGCAGAATTGCGATGTAGCCATTATATTTAGGGCTGTGTAATTGCTTAAAATATAATCTATTTTATAAATTTCATCAATTTTCACGAAATGTTATTTTTATAATATGAACTTTACCAACTGATTTGCACAAAATTTTACACATGAAATTCGATGCGTATTGCGTATAATTGAGTTGCGTAATTATACGCACCTGTCCTGCCAAAATTGTTTGTTAATTATTTATTTTTACACGATCTTGGATTTCGTCTAATAATGAAAATAATATATAATAATGATTTATTTTAAAATTGAGAACAATAAATTAAATATAAGTGACTATATTTGTGAGAATATTTCAAGCTCCGCAGTTCATTTTATGCAAATAAAATTTTGCGTTCATGTCAATTCAATATATGCAAAGTACCAAATACGCAAGTACGCAAAGACTTGAATTCCATTTTTATGGTCATAGTAGAAATTTAGTTGTGTAGATTTTAGAAGTACGTATATATCGTTAAAAATTGCGCAAGTCCTCAACTGCACTGGTAACTTCAATGAATCCTGAATACCACTATTGTGTGAGTTGTGTGTATGAATAGTCGAAAAACTTTTACAAAAATCAAGTCATTGTTTTGCATAAAGTGGAAAAAGTACAATTTTGGAGAAAATAATACTATAAATATCAACTTAAATCAAAATGAAGCGAGTTCTGTCAAAAAATTTATGCTATAAACACATATTGGGCAACTGGTGTGCGAAGTGCAATTGCAGTTACGTTCCACTGCCGTGTGGAACTTACCAAAAACAAAGCCAATTCTTTAGCGGTCCTCATAAAAATTCGCAAATGCCTCATATGTCACGTAAACCTCATAAGTTTTCACTGCGTATATCAGCTATTCTCTTTTTCCATACAAAAAAGTTCGCAGTGCTCGCAAGATTCCAATGCATTTTCAGTGCGTAAACTTAGTATGTGAACCTCGTATCGGCATTTCGTACTGAAACGGCTGATTTACATACTCGCAACTAGTAGGGTTCATTTAATGGCGTCATTAAATGGCGTATAGAAATTAGGGCAAATACTAGTATGCGATATTGAGAACCACTTTTATGTAGTGTCCGACCGAATATTCGGTTTCGGTTTCGGTTTCGGCCAGTTTCGGCCCTTTTAGTCAGTTTCGGCTATTCGGCATCAATATGGCCGAAACCGAAACCGAATAACTCTAAATACTAAAAAGTTCCTTAAAGTGGTATTAAAAATTATCTCTTTATTTATTATTTTAAAGTTGAACTTTAATATTCAAAGAATATTTATCGTATGTATACGTTATTATTATCTGTTTGAATTATTTTGTTTTTGAAAGCTTTTAATAAAATTAAAAAAAAAATAATATGTTTTTACAAACAAATTTGTATGTAGACTTTCAGTTTCGGTTTCGGTTTCGGCCGAATAATACAAAAATGGCCGAAATTCGGTTTCGGTTTCGGTTTCGGCCAAAATTTTGGTTTCGGTCGGACACTACTTTTATGTTTTCCTGTTAGTCTGTCAAATCAGAAAATCAAAAATGTCCGGCTACAGCGTGTTCAGCAGTAGCACCACAAGCTTGGCTAGCGACGTGGACTTTGTGCACTGTTTTATTATCAGACTTCACGCCGCAAACTCGAAGCTCTAGATATGTCCGTAGCATAAGGATGTAATTATATATAAAATTATTAACGATCTGCTAGGGCTGATTAAGCTGCTCTGAACACGCAATACCCGTAAATGTCGACTCTGGTGTATAAATAAATATCTTAAACAGCCCTGTCTTTAAATAACCAACTACACAACAATTGTTATTTACCACGCTTGAGGTTTAAACATAGACTTCTATTAACAAACGCATCTAACTTCACTTCGAGGTTATTCAAATTTCTCACCAAAACAAACGTCTAGAAAAGAAACGCGATTGTCATAATAAAAAAGTGCATCAAGTCTATTTTCTTAGCGCCATAATTAACACGGCTATTTTTGATTAGGCACACAATTATTAAAAGAAATAAAATAGTCATAAATAAAAGTGTAGTTTAAAGAAATATAAAGTTTGTGTAACAACCAAGTGAAACATCAAAGAATTCTCACATCTTGGCCCACATAATTTTGCGCTATCAAATCTTGATATGCTATTCTATGTTATTTGCAGGTGCAACAACAATTTTATTATGCTACGGTTGTGCTGTTGCTGTCGCATTTAAGTGCATTTAACGCCGTTGGAAAATCGACTACTTCATAAACAGCTTTGCTCTCTCTGTCTAACACAGGTAATGATTAGTTTATAAAAACTAACAATCAATTATTTAGTGTATGATTTTGCGTTACAATACATTGTTTCAACGTAATATTTGCATTCAATATAATTTCGCTGTAGTTAAATATAAACATTAATATTTTTCCAACTTAAATTAGGTGCTGTGGTGAACATCTTATTTTTCCACAACCCTTCAATTTGCACGCGCCTTCTCTTTCTATCATCACCGAAGTGCTACTCAGCTGCTAGAAGTGAACAACATCAGTCGCATAAATTTAAGTGCGAACAAGACACAAAAGAGATCGTAGAAGAAAAGAAAAAAAAATAATTGTAACTTTTATTGGAAGCGTAAATGTACGCTAAACAAGAATCAAAAATTAAAATAAGAAAAAACAAAATATCAATATAAAGGAGAGCGCAAAAATTAATCAAAGAAAATTCCGTACTCAATGCACATTCGTATCCGAAACCCAGCTGCATCGACCTGGAAGCTTATCTCTAATCTAGTGAATAATTTTTGGAGTCGATATATTTTGCCTGGACAGCCGCAATATCAAGCAATTGCCGCTAATCCTTCATCAAAGCTTTCGATTGCAGCCGGAGCATTAGAGGAAAAGGCGAATTTAACACCTGAAGAGGTTAGTACCACAATCGAAACTTTAGGGTAGTATGGTTCAGAGCATTTGGAAGTATTAATACTTCTTAAAAGTTCTATAAAAGTTAATGTAGAAGTACCAGGGCTAGGGCATCAATAATTAATGCTTTCTCAGTGTCTTATTTGAAGTTTATCGATTGGTATAATTATATATGTTTTTTCTTCAATTTTATTGTGCATTGCATATCCTCTGCTTCGATTTTATATGAGAACCGCTCTGTTGAAAAAAAAATAGTTCACCATAGCCGCTAATGTGAAAAGCTACCATGCTGCCAGATCTTTACAAACTCGTTTATTATCATGTGAATAGATACCACGTTTATCCAGCACGTTAAAGCGCTTTTATTGATATCGTTTTGTCACAGCACGGTTAAAAGTAGAGTGTTTATACACAAACACTGCGTCGGTTTCAGTGAAAGCGACTGTAGAAGCGTTTTCACAATTTGCGAGTCAATGTACATTCTGTCACTGTGCTCAACAAAGTTTGACAGCTAGAACACTGCGAAAGTTTTCAGAACGGTTACAAAATAAAAAACTTTTTATGTAATGATTTCAGTCGAAGCGTGTATTCTCATACGTTTTTATAATTAAAACAAACAATTAATGACCTTGACACTGGACAATTTATAATAAACGGAAAGTAAACTTTTACACATTTTTTTGTTGGTCTCGCATTACTTTTGAGATTGATCATTTCGTAAAAGAGTGAATTATTTAAATGTGCCAACATTTATTCTAATTGAGCTAAAGTTAATCGTTATTTTATGTTTTTTCGTTCATTAAAACCGGACCCGTTGTTTTAACCCACCAAATTATGACATTTCATTCGTCATTTTTTCCTACTCAAAGCCAATTTCTGCATTTAAATTATCTTTCTTTACTGGATCAGCTGTGCTTTGTGCACGATATGATTTTTACACCAAGCAAAAAAAAGCTTACTCGTTTTTTAGCGAAAGCATCGTCAAATACATGTATAATTTTATATACATAAAGGCTCAACCAAGTTATGAATAAGCCTTTATGATAATTAATTTTTTTGTTAATTTTTTTAAACTGAAAACAAGTGGGGCGTATGATAGATCGATATAATTAGTAGAACAAGGATAAACACTTAAGTAGTATCGTTTGCTTTTTTTTAGCAATGTTGCTAATCTTTTATGGAATTAAAAGATCAATTAATCAATTAATAATTATTAATCAATTTCTTATAAAACAACCATTTTGAACAATATTTCTTTTTATTTATTATATTCTTGAGATAATAGAAGATTTGTTGCATTTATTAATTTAATATTGGCTACACACATTACTTCAAATTAAGCATTTCTTTTTCTTAAATATTTATGTATACTTTACTTAACTTTTGTTTGCTTTTGAAATATCGAATTCATTATTGACGGTAAAATATATGACACTAAATCAGAGTAGGGCACAAATTAAATTTCCTATCCCATGAGATTGGAAGCAAAATGCTACTTGCGCGACGTCGACACATGAACAGTGTAAGCTACTTCGTGTGGCTTGTTTTTCGTTTGTTTTTATTTTGGCAGCAAATCAAGTCGGTTGCTTTTCAGCATTTGTTGAAATTACATCTCTTTGCGCAATTTTATAAAATATAGCGAGAAAAAACGTAAAATTAATCTTCGTTTTTCTCTGCTTTACATACAATCAAAGAATGTGATAGTATGTGTGTGCCCATCGCTGCACTAAATATTTGATGGCAACAACGACAAATGAAACGTCAAAAGCAATGTTTTCTTACTGTTTGAACTACTCTACTTGCATTTTCAAGAAAACATTTCGCTTTGCGATTCTATAATTTCATATATCATTTCAAATAACAACGAACGTGAAAATATCATGGCAATTATTTGACACATAAATTCCATGTCAGTCTTTGACATTAGATTTTATGTGAGTTTTTGGATTGTAATGAAAACGCATTTGACGTCATATGATTAAAATACCTACTGACATCAGTGATTGTTGTCATTGAAATTGACATAGTGAAAACCAGGCTTAAGACAAAATACAACACCTTGTGAATTGCCTATAAGTGAATTGTGAGTACGTTCTTTTGCTCTCCAAATTTTGTTTGCCTACGTATAGCTTGGTCTTATAGATGCAATAAGTAAAGTTGAAAAGAATACCTCTAATATGTTTACCTCTTTATAAAAATCGCCGGTTTTACATGAAAGCTTAGCTGGCAAAACTGCATATGAACTATGGTGACTTTCCGCTTGCGCCATCTAACGACAAACAGCAGCAAAGTCACATTTTTGCGATGTTCTTGCTTTTGCAATTAAAAACGTCAAACACGCTATTGCGCTTTTCTGCCTACAGCAGCTGTCTTGCTTTCTCCTTTCCTAATTCAACGTCACATTTTGACAAGCAAACAAAGCAAGTAAAGCAAGCATTTTGTGTGGATTTGGAATAAAAATATAATCGTGGTTTTTTTACGTTTCTGTGATATCTTTGCAATTTATTGACAAAGTTTTGCAATATTTAAACTTGTGAAACTGCGAGTGAAAACGTAAAAATCAATTAAAATACCAGAAAACATTTATTTAAAAAGGTAACACTTGAAAAATAATCAATTTGTTGCTTCGTTTTGACGAGACAAGTTTTTTTTTATACGTACAGAAAGTGAGAAAGAAAGGTAATAATGGATGTGTTTTAAAAAAACAAGTTTAAAATTAAAAATCCTTTAATCCTGTTCATCGATTTTCCCTTATTTTTTGACTCTGTCCACTTAATTTCAAATTTGCATATCAATGTTGAGGTTCATCTTATAGAAACAGCGACTTCAAATGTATACGTAGTTAGTTGCCTTCCTTGGTTTTGGTTTATTTTTGTTTTTATTCCTTAGCTGCCTCGATTAATATGCATTATTTTTTTATTTTTTTTTATTTTTACACATTGCATTTAATTACCTTTTGACACGCTTACTTTTTTACGTTGTTAATTTTTAGGTACCTATAATTATACCCTAAACCTGAAAGGTCAGGGTATATTAACTTTGTGCAAACGTTTGTAACGCATAGAACTAGTGTCCGACCGAATATTCGGTTTCGGCCAGTTTCGGCCCTTTTAGTCAGTTTCGGCTATTCGGCATCAATATGGCCGAAACCGAATAACTCTTGACACTAAAAAGTTCCTTAAAGTGGTATTAAAAATTATCTTTATTTATTATTTTAAAGTTGAACTTTAATATTCAAAGAATATTAATCGTATGTATACGTTATTATTAGTGTCCGACCGATTATTCGGCTTCGGCTTCGGTAATCGGCATAATCGGCCGATATTTTGATCTTCGGATTCGGCTTCTGCTTCGGCCGAAATAGCCGATTATTTTTGCCGAATGGTTTTGCTTTACTAAACAATTTTTTTGAATTTTTTTTAATTATTCAGTAAACATTTTTAACATTTTCATTGTTCGTTTTATGTTTCTCTCGTTTTCTGTTCTTTCTTGAGTTGGTGTTCATTCTTTGAAAATTTTATTCAAATGATAAATGCAGCGAGTACGACTGTTACGTTTTTGCTTTTGTTATGGACTAAAATATAAAAGCCGAGTTAACGCTAGAAATTTTCTGCCAGATTTCAGTTAGTATTACATTTCTGTAGCTTTTCTCGACTGTATCGAAAATATATTTAATTTTTTCTACTTTATCCTGACGTTATTAATTCGCTTACAGAAAAATCCGAATCTTGCAGAAAAACTCTTCCGTTTAACTGGAATTTAATGATTTCAGTAAGTTTTTTTCTACTGAAATGAATATAAAGGATGGTTAAATTTTAAGGGCTGATGTTGATTTTGAATAAAACACAAATTATTCAAAAAATTACTGTTAATTCTTTTTATTATGATAATATTGGAATAGTTCAATTATGTATGAAACCAAATATCGGCCAAATGGATTCCGCGACCTCGGCGGCACACCTCCATCCGATGGTCCAAATTTTCTACGACGTTGAGGCATAATTGAGGTTCTATGCCGTTAATGTGCCGAATTATCTCATCCTTTAGCTCTTGAATTCTTGCTGGCTTATCAACGTACACCTTTTCTTTCAAATAACCCCAAAGAAAGAAGTCAAACGGTGTCAAATCACATGATCTTGGCGGCCAATTGACATCGCCTCCACGTGAGATGACACGGTCATTGAATTTGTCGCGCAAAAGAGTCTTTGTTTCATTAGCTGTGTGGCAAGGTGTACCGTCCTGTTGAAACCACATAATGTCCACATTTAAATCTACTAATTCGGGCCTTAAAAAGTTCGTTATCATCTCACGATAGCGAACAACATTCACAGTACCTACCTGACCGGCCACATTTTGGAATAAATATGGCCTGATAATGCCGCTAGCCCATAAACTGCACCAAACAGTCACTCTTTGTGGGTGCATTGGTTTTTCGACAATCACTCTTGGATTATCATTCGCCAAAATGCGGCAATTCTGCTTATTGACGAATCTACTGAAGTGAAAATATGTCTCATCATTGAAGATGATTTTCTTCGAAAATTGATCATCCACTGTTGCCATTTCTTGAATAACTTTAACGCGTGGCTCGATTATGTATCTTTCCATGGTTCAAACTGTTAGTTAGTCTGAAATTGAGAAATGCCAAATGAAATGCAGAAAAAACTTGAAGTTTAGGTGTGGTTCACATTCAACATCCGCCCTTAACAAAAGCAAAGAATAAATTTTATAATTTTTTTTACTTGAAAACATTTGTTTTTTATTCGGCTTCGGCTTCGGCCTTCGGCCGATTATTTCCATTTTGCCGAAGAATCGGCTTCGGCTTCGGCTTCGGCAAAAATTCACGTTCGGTCGGACACTAGTTATTATTATCTGTTTGAATTGTTTTGTTTTTGAAAGCTTTTAATAAAATTTAAAAAAAATAAAATGTTTTTAAAAACAAATTTGTATGTAGACTTTCAGTTTCGGTTTCGGCCGAATATTACAAAAATGGCCGAAATTCGGTTTCGGTTTCCGTTTCGGCCAAAATTTTGGTTTCGGTCGGACACTACATAGAACGAAGCGAGTCCGGTATAGAAAAGTATATATATTCTTGATCAGCGTCACCACGTGAGTCGAGCTATCTATGTCCGTCCGTCCGTCCGTCTGTGTGTTGTCCGTATACACAGGATAAGAAGAAGGAGTTGAGATAATTGGATGAAACTTGGTACACATGGTCACATGTACCCAAGGATCTGCACTATTGAATATTTTTGGAATCCGCCCACGGACACGCCTACCTCCCATACAACGCAAAAATTGAAAACTGCATAACTCAGCTCATAATAAGTCTACAACAATAAAATTTGGTATGTGTGTGTTTTATATCAACACAAAGATGTCTTTGAAAAATGGACGTCATCCGCTCACGGACACGCCCACCTCCCATACAACCCAAAAATTGAAAACGCAATAAATAAGCCTCTGTTTAACCTAAAGAGCTAAAATTTGGCACGCATGTTTTTTATGACAAAAAAAAGATGGTTTTGAAAAATGGACATCGTCCGCCTACGGACACGCCTACTTCCCATACAATGCGAAAATTGAAAACTGCATAGCTCAGCTCATAATTAGCCTACAACAATAAACTTTGATATGTATGTGTTTCATACCAACAAAAATATGTTTTCGGAAAATGGACGTCATCCGATCACGGACACGCCTACCTCCCATACAACCCAAAAATTGAAAACGCAATAAATAAGCATGTGTTTAACCTACAGAGCTAAAATTTGGCACGTATGGTTTTTATGACAAGACAAAGATGGTTTGGAAAAATGGACTTCATCCGCCTACGGACACGCCCATTTACAATAAAAATTTTTTGTTTTTTAAAAGTGGGTTTAGGGTATTTCATAGTCGGCCTAGACCGACTTTAGACTTACTTTACTTGTTTTTATTTTGTATGCATGCATCTTTTCTTTACATTCGCATTTCTACAAACGTACAAAAATAAATAAATACAACAAAATTGTCTCGTATTTAGTTAAAAAAATCGTCATCAAACACAAGTTTTTGAGAAACAAGTATTTTTGTAGAAATTTGACATACGACATACGGCACATAAGACGGACAATTAGGCAATTCATAGGTCTGTCTAATGTCTTCTGACGTATTTAGAGTTCTAAAAAAATACAAGGCTTGTGAGCACACCTTAATCGCTGTATCATATTTCTGTACTCAATCAGTTGGGCGTTAAAGTAATGAACACTAAAATGACTCGCGAAAGTGATAAATTAACTAAATTGTGTGAAAATCAAACATTAGCTTTATTAGAAGTAGAATTAATTATGAATTTGCCAAAAAATTTGGTATTTTGCCTTCATTTTACAAGTGCCAATAAACAAAGCTCCCAATATTGTATTTGTCCTATCGTAATTTTGCATGGCAATCAACAACTGTGTTGATTCTTATATTCTAGACAGACATATGTAGTGTCCGACCGAATATTCGGTTTCGGCCAGTTTCGGCCCTTTTAGTCAGTTTCGGCTATTCGGCATCAATATGGCCGAAACCGAAACCGAAACCGAATAACTCTAAACACTAAAAAGTTCCTTAAAGTGGTATTAAAAATTATCTCTTTATTTATTAGTTTAAAGTTGAACTTTAATATTCAAAGAATATTTATCGTATGTATACGTTATTATTATCTGTTTGAATTGTTTTGTTTTTGAAAGCTTTTAATAAAATTAAAAAAAAAATAAAATGTTTTTAAAAACAAATTTGTATGTAGACTTTCAATTTCGGTTTCGGTTTCGGTTTCGGCCGAATATTACAAAAATGGCCGAAATTCGGTTTCGGTTTCGGCCAAAATTTTGGTTTCGGTCGGACACTAGACATATGGTTTTCGTACTACAATCCGTACTGCAAGTTCAAGAAACCACGACCTAGCATAGTGGCAGACATGTGGTATTGTACCAAGTTGCTCACATGTCAGCTGATGCAAATGTTTGTAAATATAAACAATAAAATGGATGCAATCAAAGTTATAATTGCTCCACGCAACTGAGAATAAAATGTGACCACTCCTAACTGCAGTGTTTCCAAACATTTTTTTTAACTTTTTCCATTATTTTTTCTGTTTATACTGATAAATTGGATATGCTGCTATGCTGGATTGCAGCAAAAACACATGATTCTGACAAAAGAGCTTAAAGCTTTGGCTGTGTTCAATGCGATTCATTGTAGTACATTTCAGAACACCACTGAATTTCAATGGTTTCTTGGATGCTATTGTAGTACGGAACTCGAGTTGCTTTGGAACAAAACATTGGAATACCGATGACACATATGGTTTCCATACCATACTTCATTTTGTACTACATATCTGTCTAGGATATTAAGTTGTAAAAAAATATAACAATATGACGATAAGACAAAATACAACACCTTGTGAATTGCCTATAAGTGAATTGTGAGTACGTTCTTTTGCTCTCCAAATTTTGTTTGCCTACGTATAGCTTGGTCTTATAGATGCAATAAGTAAAGTTGAAAAGAATACCTATAATATGTTTACCTCTTTATAAAAATCGCCGGTTTTACATGAAAACTTAGCTGGCAACACTGCATATGAACTATGGTGACTTTCCGCTTGCGCCATCTAACGACAAACAGCAGCAAAGTCACATTTTTGCGATGTTCTTGCTTTTGCAATTAAAAACGTCAAACACGCTATTGCGCTTTTCTGCCTACAGCAGCTGTCTTGCTTTCTCTTTTCCTAATTCAACGTCACATTTTGACAAGCAAACAAGCAAGTAAAGCAAGCATTTTGTGTGGATTTGGAAGAAAAATATAATCGTGGTTTTTTACGTTTCTGTGATATCTTTGCAATTTATTGACAAAGTTTTGCAATATTTAAACTTGTGAAACTGCGAGTGATAACGTAAAAATAAATTAAAATACCAGAAAACATTTATTTAAAAAGGAAACACTTGAAAAATAATCAATTTGTTGCTTTGTTTTGACGAGACAAGTTTTTTTTTTTATACGTACAGAAAGTGAGAAAGGAAGGTAATAATGGATGTGTTTTAAAAAAACAAGTTTAAAATTAAAAATCCTTAAATCCTGTTCATCGATTTTCCCTTATTTTTTGACTCTGTCCACTTAACTTCAAATTTGCATATCAATGTTGAGGTTCATCTTATAGAAACTGCGACTTCAAATGTATACGTAGTTAGTTGCCTTCCTTGGTTTTGGTTTATTTTTTTTTTTTATTCCTTAGCTGCCTCGATTAATATGCATTATTTTTTATTTGTTTTTTATTTTTACACATTGCATTTAATTACCTTTTGACACGCTTACTTTTTTACGTTGTTAATTTTTTAGGTACCTATAATTTTTATTTTGTATGCATTCATCTTTTCTTTACATTCGCATTTCTACATTCCAACGCACAAAAAGAAATAAATGCAACAAAATTGTCTCGTATTTAGTTAAAAAAATCGTCATCAAACACAAGTTTTTGAACTTCCCAAAGAATATCGTCAATTTCGTGTTTTTATATGTAAATGTGTAGAAATGTATAGTTATGGCTATTCACACAAATATTTGTTTTTCATTGCCATCTTTGCACATAACACAAAAGAAGATTTATTTCGGAGTCAACATAAAAGCGTAAATTTAATTAGTTTGTGTCACGAGTTTTCAAAACTGAACTTACCTTAAATCTCCTATTATTATTGGAATAATTTGATTTGACGTTTCAGTTCAATGTTAATCATATGTTAGCTTCTAGAATAAGTTAGTATTTTTGTAGTAAATATTATTTATTAACCATTGTTGACAAATTCGAATACGATTTTTAATCTATTTTCGAGCACTATTTTCCACTTTAAGAACACTATAGAAAATTTTCGGGCAATGTGGTATACATGTTACTTATTGGCCATTGTGTTCTAATAGTTTCGCATATGGGCATCTCCCAGTGGCACGGACGCGACATTCGCACGGTTTTAATTGCTCGAAAAATAAGAAAGAAACAAAATGAGCCGATATGTATTTTAAGTGTTTTAACGCTATGAAAGAGTGCTACATTTTATAAAAATATTGGTGAGATTTAGTACAAATAAGTACAAAGTAATAAGCAATAATTCAATGGAACGGACGCGACAAAAAATATAAGGTTTTTAAGCTCGTATAGAAATATGCAAAATTTTGCTAATTTTGAGAACTTTGTTTTATATATAATATACATGTTTATGGAGGTCAATATATAACTATTCTTCGTAGATTTATGAAATATTGACGCGACATCATAAGATAAATTCAAGTTACATAGCAGTAATACTAATCAAAATAAAAAAAAAAATAAAGTTAAGCCGTTAGAGTACTTTATTTTAATGTTTTTCTTCACTTTTGGTGGACCTTTTTTGGGAGATGCCCATATTGCAAAAAAATTAAAAGAAATTGATAAGTGGAGTATTAAAAGTCATATTCTGTATACATATTTATACCTATTCGAATAACTAAATGAAAACAATTTAAATTATGTAAATACACTTCAAAAACTGCCATTTTGAATAAAGAAGCAGCCCTATATTCTGGACCCCACATTTTTAACGGCCTTGGTTGTGTATTATGGGGTCGTAGACTATATTTTTTGGACGTCTCACAACTGTTTTTCCATCAGATCCTAACTTATTCACTTTTGTTTCATATGACCCTTGACTGTTATGCTAATTTTTTCGTAAAAAAAAGTCTCAGTTTTATATCTTTGTGGCTCAAAAAGAGTATGTTTTCGGACTTCTAGCCATTAATTTTTTCAAACCACGCATAATTATGCGGTTTGTTGTCGGTGCTTTTAAATCATTTTGGAGGTGTAAAATGAGTTATTAATCTCAATATATAAAAGACAAGCGTCCTGCTCCGTGGTCTATATCGCTCTAACATTATAGTTTTTATTGTTATGTACAGGCTGAACATGTTAGTCTGGACCAGAACCTGTTTCGCTATTACAGTGCTTTTTTATATGAACAAATTGTTAGTAAGGTTAAGGTGTCATCAGTAAGGACACGTATGACGGGCTTCTATACTAGTTAACTAGTTTACTAGTTTAGGGTGTTTCATGTACTCATTAAGCGTTTTCGTTTTTATGTTGAGAGAAAAGCAGATCACAGAGCTAGAGCGCGTGGAGTACATTCAAAAAATACTCTACCTTGAGTTATTTCTGTTAATTAGTTTGAGAAGTGTGAATTAATAAAAAATCCTGTGCATCAAATACCATAGCTGTCATTTAAGAGTATTTTTTGTTAAATTATTATTTAAAATCATATAATTTTTGCTCAATTTTATATTTTGTATATTACATATTTTTATTATTTTCTTTTAATTTTCTTTCTTTCACACTGAGAAGTGTTAATTAATAAAAAATCCCGTGCATCAAATACCTTAGCTGTCATTTAAGAGTATTTTTTGTTAAATTATTTTTTAAAATCATATAATTTTTGCACAATTTTATATTTTGTATATTATTTTTATTATTTTCTTTTAATTTTATTAAAGACTATTTGTTTTCATTTATTTCATGTAAGTGTGGTAGATAGAACTCTGATATATGCTCTACGTGCTCGAATGTTTGATACAGAGCACATGGAGTTGCATCGAGAGTATTCTCTTTGTGCTATGAATGAAAAGAAAAACTCGATCAATCTGCTCTTATCGCTCTGAACAAAATAAAAATCAAAAATAAAATTACGTCACTCTGAATGTTTGTAAAATTCAGCCAAACTACAATTAATATAAATAAAAATTAATAACTGTCAATTAAATAATGTCTGACGATTAACTCTGCATTATAAAAAATTTGATTTTGGGTGTTTTTCATCGAATTTAAATTCAGCCTAATATCAATTGAGCACTTTGTTATTTTAAGATTTTAAAAATTAAATTTGGTCTAATACTCGTGTCCACCTTCTGTGTCCAGTACTTTGGTACTGACACAAATTGTTTGTCGGAATAACTTATCTTTTTGTTAAATTTTGTTCTCAAATTATTTTATTGTTTTACCCTTTCATGCTGTATCACGAACAAACACACCAACGAGAACCACTACTTTATTCCATACAAAAATCTATTGTTTCTCGTGTCTTGCTTATCGTTGGTGTGCTTTTTCGTGATACAGCATTAATTGGTTAATATGTTTTTATATTTTTTCATTATAATGCTTTTTTGTTTTGCGGCAATGTGTCATGTATGTCCTTTATGCACTTATTTTCATTTCGATCGATAAAAGTCTCGTGCAAAAATGTGTGACATATGGTCGAAATCAAATTCAGAATGATTCTCTTGTTTTTTCTTCATGTCCACCAAATCGATTTTCGCAACTAATGTCAACAAGTTAATTTTTCATTTGAAACAACTTAGTTCCAAATTGATGATTTAAAAAAAATTAATGCTAGTAAATTTGTAATCAATTGAAGGTCTTTGTGGTGTGCTTGATATTTAGTTGTCATTAAGAATCATAAGGTTCTGTGTATATTTGCGTATTGTGTGCTTTGAAGAAAATAGCTTTGCAAAATTATCAGCTTTAATTATCTATAAAAATTCATAGCTTTTCTGTGATATTTTGAATATTTTGACAAAGCTCTTAAACAATATCATTTATATTGTTATGTTAATTAAAAATATACATAAAATCTTTAATTCACGTGCAATGCAGTAACCCAAATAAAACTAAAAATCTGCAGTATTTCTTTTTAACTATCGATTAAATCGGCTCCTGTGCGCAAATTTTTCGAAACATGTTTCTTTGTTCCATTTATTAATTATTGAAATAGGAAATAAAAAGAAAAAAAAAAAAAATTAGAAATAACATTAGAAATTCGAACAACACTCATTACAAAAAAAACCTGTACCTGTTTTCTGTAAAATTTCCATATTGGCTTACTTACTTTTATTTATAAGTTGAAAGCATATTTTTTGCACAAATATTTATATATTTTATTATCCTATTTCTGTAGATGCCAAGGACACGCAGACGCCATCATTCCCGTGAAAGGTCATCAGTTGAACGTAAAGATAAACGTAGGCGCGTTGATTCCGAGGAATCTACACCAGCTGCCGCCGGAGGAGATGCATCATCGCCGTGAGTAGCAATCTAAAAATACAATTCTTAACAACATAAAATAAATTAATAAAAAAAAAATATTTCTAAATCAAATTAAATTATTTGCAGACCACGTTCTAAATATACTCGTGCAGAAGTAAAGAGACGACGTCATGATTCGGATGAAAGCTCAAGAGTGTCAAAGGAATCATCGTAAGTAGCAAACAAGAATAATTAATTTCATGAAATAAAACAAAATAAAATTCATTAGTAAATAGATTTTAAATTTAAAATCTACAAAATCTACCGACAAAGCTTAATAGATTTGAAATTTCAAAAGTTCACCCACACTATACTTTTTGGGTAAAAGATATTAACATAAATGTTTGCTTATAATAAAGATTTAATATATCATACACAAAAAAAAACTGGTGGGGATATGACCACTATACTATCGAGGAAAATAAATAATCACCCATGGGTGCTTTAAGTTAATTTTAAGAAAACTTATTATGATTTTAAGAAAACTGAAACATTATTTCTATTTGATAACATGCATAACATGCTCATATAAACATTAAAAGCGAAGCATCAATTAATTTTAGCTTGTTTTAATATAAGACGATTTTGTTTATATCTGTGGTCATATGGAACAGTAGCTTAAGTCTGATTTCAGTGTTTAGAGAAATCTAGCTTCAAAGTTTTTAATTCCCATAAAAGCTATATGAAAAATGCTTTGGTTTTTGTGTCATAACTTTGAGTAGAATCACGCTAAATAAGATTGTGTGTGAATATGGAACTATACGTGAGCTATATACCTGAATCAATAACTCAATTCTCTTATGTCAACTCTTGCATATGACTTACTCTTAAGATACTCTTCCAAATGACCACAGATATATTTAGAGAAGAGTCAACTTCAGAGCTAGATCTTATGGAGTACATTATAAAAAAACTTCGCTTTGTGTTACCTTCAGAGAACTCTGAATTTATCAAACCATTTAAGAATTTTTTCTCGCTTACGATTATTCTGTAGTATCAGCCAGTTTTTGCAATTTTATCTTTTTTATACTATTTTAATTTTCTTTCCTTAATTTTTGTTGAAGATTATTTATTTTCATAAATTTCAAATACCAGATAACTATATATATTGAACGTGCTTAGGCGTTTAATACAGAAAACATCGAGCAGCGTTGATAAAGTTTGCATTGTGCTGTGTGTATAAACTCAATTAATCCGATTTTTAAGCTCTAAACAAAATAAAAATCGCGAACAAGTTGCTTGGCAGTTCTTCCTCTGTTTTCACAAATAAACGGTATCGCCTATTTATTACTGAGAATTAGATTTTTCGGAGTAACAATAAAAAAATATAGGCTGACTTTCTAAACGTATGGTTGCAATGCATTAATGCGGCATCAAAACCGTGCTAATACACTGTAGCGTTGCTGTTACGAAACTTTGTTCATAAAAACTTTGCAACCCTGCTGACGTTTAGGAACATTTTTATGCTTTGCAACTTTCAACTTTCTAAAACCATAATGAAAAGAGAAAAAACTACTTGAAGAGTTTTTAAAAAGAATCGACAAAATGCCAAACGATACTTTTTAAGTCACTTCAGAATGTGAACTCAATGATATACAAACAATGTTAAATTAAAAGAAAAATTGTTTACTTATCTTCCTGATTCGCCAACATTTGTGATGCATTTGGAAACTGTTTACATCATCAAAGTTTACAGAGCTGCGTTTAGAAATAAGTTACAATGTGTAAATACAAAGCAACATGCGTTTAGGAAGTCAGCCATACTCTGAGCCGATCGGGTTTCTTTTACAACATATCCCATGTATGGTATGCAATGCAGTTCAAAATTTAATCCTATCCATATTTTGTTATTATAGATTCTGATAGTACCCTAGATTCTGATATTAATTTTTAGATTTTAAAACTAAAGCATAGTGTCGTAATGATTATGGCAATTGTATAAGGAAAATCCAATATAGAAGAGCGTTAGGAAGTAAAGTGCTGAACGCGAAAAAATTGTAATAATTGCTCTTACTTCTCTTACTGTAAATAAGAGCAGTAAGAAGTACCAGACTTCGTTGTCCAATCCAGACCACATTTTTTGTTATTAAAGGCCCCTGAAAGGTCTTTGGTGGAACTTCTTAAAGATCTGCCTGTGTTTACTGAGAGGTGACGGACGATTAGAATGGTCTACGAACGTTAATATGTTTGGCCACATCATTACAAATAACCGATAGATTTTGTTTACATTTGTTCTTATTTCTAATATAATGAAGCTGAAATTTCATTAAAAGGCAAGATATTGGTTTTTGTAGTGATATTTATTGTTGTATGGGATATACCACATTCAGTGGTTCATTCTTTCCATTTTTAACGCCGGTTGCTTCTAGTTATACAAACGTCTTTTCACCATTTCATGGAAATTTCGAGTTATTGTAACATGCTATTACAATTGAATTCAGCTATTTGAAGCAACGACCTACTTCATAAAAAAAAATCAATGTTACGGATACCAGAGTCTCGAAATGAGTTATTGTGGGAAACATTTTCCCACCAAAGTTTGGGTTGGGGTCAGGGACATACACCAAAGAAATAAATACTATTTATTTATTGATATACTAGTTCTTTCCCGTCAAAAATGACGGGCCCGGTAATATAAAGAAAAAAAAAAAAACGTGAAATATTAATTTTCCTTAAGCTCTCTCTTTTTCTTTCTTATAATTCAGCAATGCCAAATTTTCGATTTAAGAAGAATTTTTAGTTCCAAATATTTATAAAATACCTTTAAGTAAAAACGGATATCATAGTAGGTACAACGAAATAAGTTTGAAAATATTTTGTAAAACTGAAAATTTCAAAATGAAAAAAAAAAAAATATAAAAAGTTTTTGAAGTTTCAATAAATCACAAAACAAAAAAATGCCTAAAAATATGCTATGAAATTTATCAAAAAATCAAGCGTTCCGCACTCACATTTTACGGAATTATGTTATAGTAATTTTTTCAAATTCTTTTAAAATATACTATATATAATTTCATATAGCCAAATAATTCATAAAGCAACAATTGCGTACACCAACAAACTTCTTTAGAGAACAAACTAATACTATGGTTGGTCATAAAGTATTGTTTAAAGTTTATAAGAAGCTTTTAAGAGGCATAAAATTGCAATTAAATGACTTTCTTAATGCATTATTTATATAACTTAAAATCGCATAAAGTGCAACCAAAAAGTTTTGGCTGCCACATAAAGTGACTAATTTTGTATGAAAAATTTCCCCATAACATTTCTTAATCATGCACTTTAACTGCACTCTTGACTCGTTATCCCAAAAATGTAAAGTGAAATTTATTTGCAATCGTTGCAGTCACTGTTGTCACTTCCTTGTTCTTCCTAATATGGATTTCTTACTGTTATTGCGTAGGTGTTGACTGGTTTATTTGTTGAATGCTAAAAAGAAAGGATCGTTCCTGATTTGTAGTAAAGTGGTTAAGCAAACAGTGAATTTCTTTTGAACTTTCCATTTAATTAACCTCTTTTCAATTAAAAAGTGATTTTCTATGGAAGTCTTTTAGTTTCTTTAAACATTACATTAATTAATTTTCTTGTTATTTGTTGGCAATAAGAGTTGGTAAATAAAAAAAAACATTTTCATGGAGATACAAAATTGTACGAATTATCAGAAAATAATATTTCTTATTCCTGGTTTTTTCACAAACTATGACAATTAAGTTGTACGCTTTGCTTCGTAAAATATTTATTAGCAATGTGAGCAGTGTTACGCGTGCGCAAGTTTACACTCCGTGACAATTCCTTATTCCATATTGCTTCTCAATTCTCTTAAAAATAATACTTATAATGCGCCTGAATCAAAGCAAACAACGATTTATAAAGAGAATTTTAAATAATGATATAAATTATCTCAATATTCCAAATATGGAAGATGTTAAATGTTGTGAAGAAACAGTGGCGATTTTATTTGTTTGCCTAGTCGTGACTTTTAGAGCGTTGCACACTTTTAGTTTGTTTTATACTGATTACACTAATTTTGAATTTATACTTTAATGATTGCGTCAAAAAATTATAAACTTAAATTCAATCAATTTTTCGAAAATGAAAATTACTCGAAAGTCTGACTCATTAAAACCTTCTATATACCACCACTGTGCCTCTTGTGCTTTGCGTATAGAATCATTTATAAAGTATACGTTAACATTTGTTATAATCGTGTACTGTCGCTCCTTATGGATATAACTGTTTTGTTTGCTTTATTTAAATTGAATTATTTATTTATGCATTTCTGCTTATTATAAATCAACAGCTAAGCAATAATTTCCAGCAACTGCGATGCAATCACGTTGTAGAGTGTAGAGTTCATTAAAATTAACTAATATCCTTGTTTGCTTCAATTAATGACAATGAAACGAAAAAAAAATTAAACAAGACAGTCATTACTCAGTTAATAAGGAAATGCCATTTTATATCAACCTCGTATTTGCTTGATTTCTTAGTTCAACGCTTGAATACATACTACGTGTGCATCCTTGTAAACTGAAAATTAATCATTCCATTAAATCTTTGCAGTAAGAATCAGAATTCTCGAAGAAATTTAACACCCACTTTTACTGTCCATCTTACGACCGTTGTTCATTAATTGTGAGTTTTATTTGGTATTTTTTGTTTTTGCATAGATTTGCTGGATTCACGACTATGGTGAGCTGTGACTTCAAGTTTGGGCACAAAATATAAAAAAATACTGACAAAATTTAATAATACGAGCGAGCTATTATATTGTTTTTACAGTTATTATATTCAATCTACGATATTCAAGATACATGTCTCTCTACCTGCCAATCGTAAAACTCCTTTCTTGCTCATATATCTTTTTTGTTTTTTCATACCTTTTATTATACATTTTTGGGGTGTGTTTTCAAGCGGTTTCTTAACAACACTTAATTACATATTAATATGTAACAGTTTTATTGGCTTATAAATTGCTCTAGCCTACAATAAAATTTCAACTTGCGTCTTTATATGTCAACTAATAAAGTTATAACTCTATTCCAATGACAAACTGTACTGCAATACAAGGTTAATGTCAGGTGTCAAGCTCTCTTGCGTCTTAATCATTTGTTACACTTTATTTCAAAATAAGTACATAGTCAAAAATTCATATTTTATGCTCTGTTTCACAACTGTTTTAAATTGTACTTGTTTGTTGATGTCATAAATATGTAGGCTGCAAAAACATTGAAATTGGAGTTCGCTTGAATAACAATCAAGGTTCAAGTACAGCACAATGATATAAAGTAAAGAAAGTAAAAACAGCAAAGTTAAATGATAGCCTCTTAACCGTAACCACCCACAAGAAATTTTGCAATGACACAGCAATAACAATATCAATGTAATCCAATATTTATCTAATTTTTTTGAAGGAATGCTTTTTTGTTATTTTTAATATACTACATCATGAGTGCGTGTTTTGATAAGTTAAACTATTGTCTTGTAAAATTGTTTAATCATCTTTTAACCTAATTTTCTCCTAGCCAACCGATATAAAATATTTGTTGTTTGTTGATTGACAGGTATTTATTTTTATATTTGATGTTTTCAATTTCACTCTTTGTAAAATTTCTCAATTTTGTTTTTATACTTGATTGATTGTTTTTCTTGCTGTATCAAAGAACTTTGTGGTTTTGCGCCAACGCTTCAATTAAACAATTTTTGAGTCATTAGCAAACAAGACCTTTGCTGATAAATAGTTTTGAATTTTTTGTTAATACGTCCCGAAAATTTACTGTCATAACATAAATTTTTGTGTACTTTGATTTCACAATATTATTAAAAATTTTTACTCGAAACAACTTTTGTTTCGATAAGAAGAAAGCATTTTTGATAGCAACATCTTAATTAGTGCGATGAAACCCAGAGGAACTAGTTTTAATACAAGTCTTAGACAAAAAAAGAGATGCAAGGCTTGAATTATTAAAAACAAAAAAAAAAACAAATTGGCTATTTCAGCCCTTGAAAGGATTTTGACCGAGGGAATTGAATGATCAATTGTGTTGTGTGTGTAATTAAATGTTTGCACACAATTAACCGAGAACTGGACCTACATGTTTTATGCCGACTCCGAACGGCTAAAGTTCATGTTCTCAAGAAGCTTTACATGTCATTATTTACTCTCTGAGGTTTGCCATTGTCTGCAGAGAGGTGTTGACCGATCAGAAAAATTTTTTTTTTATTGAAAAATCTTTTCGCCGCGACTGGGGATCGAACTCGGGCTGCGAGCGTGCTAAGCCACACACTTAACCTGAACGCCACGGTCACCACCAGGCTTAAATTATTCCCATTTCTAATTTCATCTCAATAAAATAATTGGAGCAGAGTAAGTTTGTGTAAGTTTGTAAGAGTGAAATGTTTATGCTCAGAGAGCATAACAGATTGAGAGAGCGAGAGAGAGAGAGAGCGAGAGAGAGAGAGAGCGAGAGAGAGAGAGAGAGCGAGAGAGAGAGAGAGAGCGAGAGAGAGAGAGAGAGAGAGAGAGAGAGAGAGAGAGAGATAGAATTTGACTGCCACATAAAATATACAGGGGGTTTGTTTTTTTTTAATTTTTTAGAATTTATTTTTAAAATTAGAAAAAAATTAATGATATTGAATGATTTAAAAAAAATGATATAAAAACAAACTAATGCTAAACAAAAATAGTTTAAAAGTTAATTAATAAACACAAATATTAATAATTATAAAAACTATTTTTTGGCTATTTTTCTGCAGACACGGCATTTCTGTTTCTGAAGTCCTGCTTATGCAGCTTATTTTTTGATAGTCTAAGGACTTTTCTGAGGTCTGTTACAAACTCATCGAATGTTGAGCTGTCGACAGAAGTTGATTCTGAAATATTAAATAATAAATTAAAGGAAAGATATTTGATAATTTTACAATAAAATTTTACCAAAAAGCGCTTCGAGAAAAGGTGTATACTCCTTTAGAGAATTTTTTCCCTTTATTCCGTCGTAGTTAAAGTCAAGAATCATTTGTTTGCTTAAAATAGATTCGATGTTTCCTAGCTTTCCGCCACACCGTTTCTTTAAAGCAACAATCTAGAAACATATTAATTATAACTTACAATTAGTCCTTAAAAGATTTGCCAAACTTACAATGTCCGGCTTTTTATCCCCCCGTAGCTCTTCACTCAGATTCTGAAGGTCGTAACAACTTTTAAGAGGAAATTTCGCCATTAGTTCTGCCGAGTGTAGACCCAAGTTGCGCCTTAGCAACACATTTGTTTCGGCCAAAATTCCCGCCAACTTTTCTTGCCTCTCTTCTATTCTACACATCCTTGCTTTAAGGTCAGGAAAATCTGCGAGTGTGGACTTTATTTCTTCCAAGGCCTTCAGAACAGGAGTTAGGCCTGATAAAGAAAGAAATGAGAGGGAGAAAAATGTTAGTTTCTGAAATAAAAAAGCTGTAGTTATACATACCAGTGACATCAGATCCAATATCAAAAAATTTCATAGGAATGCTCATGTTGTTGTTGAAAAACTTGTGTTTATTTTATTAGGTGTAATGTTCTCTTTAATTATTTACATTGTAATTTTATTAGTTTGTTTAAATTTGTTAATATTTGTTAATATTTGTTAATAGTTCACAAAAAATTGAATAAAAATTAAATTACAACTGACTGTTGTCTCAATGATTAAAAATTTTAATCAAATTTCAAAACTGTTTTTGAGTGCCTTGCAAAGCGTCAACGTTCGCTCTGAGCATTACAAAAACAATTTTTTTTGTTGAGAGACGAACGTTGAATTGCTCTCTGAGCATTATTGAAAAAAATTTTTATGGGGGAATATTCAAAGTTTGTTGCTGACAATATGATGACGTTTCTTGCAAGACGGATCGATCCATTTCCATGTGTGTCTTTGAAGACATTTTTAAACAAAATTCCACGTTGTCTTGCAAGACATGTTGTTGAAATGTCTTCAAGGACGGCATGCGTCCATGTATTATAGAACGGATGCATAGTATAAACAAAATCATACGCTCTCTGTGCATGGTTATTTTTTTTTATTGTGAGAGAAATTTCATTCCCAGTAGCGAATGGATCGATCCGTCTTTGATGCCGTCTTGAAGACACTCGATCCGTCATACACGACGGATCGATCCACTTCCATAGCTGTACATGAAGACATTTTCAAACAAATAAGCAAAACGACGTGCAAGACTATACTTTGCGCAGTCTTCGAAGACGGATAGGATCCACGTCTTGCTAAATGTACGCGTTCTCTCAAAACCAGTACAGCTCTGCTTGTGTTTGCTCAATATTTCTGTCTCATTGTGCTCGCTCTTTTTGTTTTATGCTTTCAATTCTCTCACTCTCCCACTATACATACTCACCCTCATCGTTTACTCCAACTTCGCCACGTCTTTCACGACAGAAGGGATCCACGTACTGTATAATGTACGAGTTCACTGAAAGCCAGGACAGCTCTGCTTATTTTAAGTATTTTTTTTTCTTTTTATTAATTAAATAACTCAGTTTTTTGTTTTTCTACCCATTTTCTATTTTTTGAGATTTTTCACTTCAAACAACTTATAATATTTTATTTTATTTTAATTTTACTTTTCACTTTCACTTTTCTGCTCTTTGTTGCTGAACTTAGTACTGCCAGATGCAATATTTTGGTTATTACAAAAAATATTCTCATTTCAACTCAATAAAAAAGAGTCATAATAATTAAACATTGCGTCTGGTAATAATTCTAATCACATTCAGAGAGGCCTAATTAATCAACAACTCAGAGAGGCACGAATTTCATACGATTTATTTTGTTCCTGAATTTATTAATACACGTCAGCAAAAAATCCGCAATGTTACTCCGTTGTCGTCAACGACGGCTACGAAGACAACGTCTTGGAAGTCAACTTTCGCAACTGGGTTTGTTTGCTTAAAAGTTATTTATTTATTTGCTGCTGACAATATAATGACTTGTCTTTCAGAACGTCAGCGTTCTCTCCGAGTATGCGTACTTGGTCTTCGAGACGGCTTTGAAGACTTCGTCTTTGAGGACTCATATTCCAACTGGGAAATTTCTTTGAATAATTAACACAAATAAGTTTTTTTTTTATATTTTCTTCTATTGTATGTATCAGAGAACTACTTCAGACCATTCGTCATTTTTTGCCACTCGAATAACAATCGTCGTCAGACACAATCGCACAAAACAAAAAAATGCATTCATACCACTCGAGTTCGTAAACAACAATTGCTGCTTAGCACAGTGTGTGGCGACTGCGAATAGATACAAAGACAGCATCCAGACAATGCTGACATTCGAATGATTCGCTGGAAGCTCGAGTGTTTGCTGCTGGACTCGAGCCCGAGTGGAATTTTATTTTTGCTTTCTTTGTGCGCAGTGTTTTTTTTAATGCTTTCAACAACAATTACAACAAAAAACCAACAACAAATCGTTGGATACGAGGCACAGTAAGCAAGTACCGACAACAAATAATAAAAAAATTAATTATTAGTATTTGGTATTGTTTCCTTTGGCTTCTATAACAGCTGACAATCGGAAAGGCATAGAAAGCGCAAATATGCGAGTAGTTTCTGGTAATATTTTATTCCATTCCTCAACCAAAACTGTTTTGAGAGTTGAAATTTACGTTACTCCCCTTTTTCGAACTTGCTACTTTAGGTGGTCCCATAAATGTTCAATTACATTAAGGTCAGGAGATTGCGGTGGATGATCCAGCTTATTTTTGACGTTATAGAGTAGACATTCTTATACCAAACCCGAGGAATGCTTGGGATCATTGTCTTGCAAAAATATCGCCTTGTCAGTCAGATTTAATTTTTTAACGCTTGGAAGGTAACTATACTTTAAAATGTCAATATACATGTGCTTATCCATGGTTCCATCAATAAGCCTTAAAACGCCGATACCATTTGCTGACATGGTGCCCCATACCATAACTGACCCTCCTGCGTGTTTAACCGTGGGAACAACTTTTTTGGGATCAAGTGCTTTATTGGTTTTCCGCCACACTTTAACACGGCCATCACCTCCAAAAACGTTGAATTTGCATTCATCTGTGAAATGACGCGTTCCCACAGGAGTGGTCTATTAAATGAAAGTCATGGTACTTCTGAGCATATGCCAAACGCTTCATTATGTTTACGCTTCTCTAAGTAATGGTTTCTTCCGTGCCACACTGCAATTATACTCATTTCGTTTTAAGCAACGACGGACGGTTTCTGCATTTACAAACACTCCGTTATCATTTCCGATGCCGTTTGCAATATTCACGGCAGTCTGTTTTGGGTTTTCAACAAATGATCGAACAACATATTTTTGCATTCTTTCATCCAATTTTGCTGAACGACTTTTATGGGGCTTATTTTTACAGCTGCCGTTATTGTTACAGTTTTTAATTATCGTTTGTATAGTAGACTTACTTAAACTCAACATTTCTGAAATTTTTCCGAGATAATTTCCATAATTTTTTTACATTAATTATGATTGGCATTTTATCACAAAAACGAAAATTAATCTTTTATATTGGACTTTTCTCATAGAAAACAGATCACTCATTGCTAACAAACAAAAATTTTTTGCATCACCACCTGAGCTGATTTAGCCATGCCCGTCGGCCTGTCTGTAGACACGATTACAGCCGTAATTTTCAAGCTATCTTAATGAAATTCGATATTTGTGCTTTTTTCTAAAAAGCGAAGGCCAACTTCGAAAATGAATGAAAACCACGCCTAACTCCCATACAACCCGAAAATTAACTGTGTTTAGTGGCTTATATTAAAGCTACAGGAAAAAATTTCGTACGTTTGTTTCTTACATCAAAATCAAATCGTATGAGAAAAGCTGATAAACTCTATAAAGAGACTCATATATAAGCTACTTAAATAAAATTCGGTATGTATGGAGTTTCGATCGATCCCCAGTCGCGGCGAAAAGTTTTTTTCAATAAAAACAAATTTTTCTGATCGGTCACCACTTCTCTGCAGTCAATGGCAAACCTCAGAGAGTAAATAAATGCCATGTAAAGCTTCTTGAGAACATGCACTTTAGCAGTTCGGAGTCGCCATAAAACATGTAGGTCCAGTTAACACACACAACACAATTGATCAGAAGAAGCTCGGTCAAAGTCCTTTCAAGGGCTGAAATGGACAATTTGTTTTTTGTTTTTATGTATGGAGTTTTTATGTAAATTAAGGCGTGTTAGAAAAATTGCAATTTTATCCGCCGACGAACACGCCCACATCGCATATAACCCCAAAATTGGAAATGATTAAATGTGACACAATAATCATATTTATTTCAAATCAAAGTTTTATAAGTGGAGTCCTTGAAGGGTATTATGACTTCTGCTTCACAAGTAAAAAAACTGTGACGGTTAGACCTTTGATGTTTGAAGTAAAGTAGTTACTACTGAAAATAATGGCTATAAAAATCATGTGCTTGTAACTATTTTGAAATTTTTCTGTTCTTAAAAGTGTTCATATTTAAAAAGAATTATTAAAATGAAGGCTTGTGCTGCGAAAATATTGTTCACACGATAAAGGAAAAATGGGGGCCCCCATTTTAAAATTCTATTCTTATTATAACTTGTGGTGACCGTGGCGTGCAGGTTAAGTGTGTGGCTTAGCACGTTCGGAGCCCGAGTTCGATCCCCAGTCGCGGCGAAAAGTTTTTTCAATAAAAAAAAAATTTTTCTGATCGGTCACCACCTCTCTGCAGACAATGGCAAACCTCAGAGAGTAAATAATGCCATGTAAAGCTTCTTGAGAACAAGAACTTTAGCCGTTCGGAGTCGGCATAAAACATGTAGGTCCAGTTCTCGGTTAATTGTGTGCAAACATTTAATAACACACACAACACAATTGATCATAAGAAGCTCGGTAAAAGTCCTTTCAAGGGCTGAAATGGCCAATTTGTTTGTTTGTTTTTTTTTCTTATTATAACAAACAACAAAAATGTACTTACTCATATATTCAACACCCTGTAGCGGCGACTTGATGGTTAAAAATAAATGTCGCTACACAATAAAGCTGGTCTCATAATCATCCAAACGTTTGATTTAAAATTTATTTCCTTACAAGATTTATTGTAATTTCGTCATAAAAAATTGAACACTCCTTAAAAAAAAACAACATTCAGGGTGGGCTTAAGTTCCGTTTGTGGTTTTTTCTTTGACGTTTTCTTATCATATGGCTATGTTTATCTTGTTTTTTTTTTTTTGTTTCTCTGGCGTTAATGATGCAATATCATTTATTTAAATTGCAATAAATTCTTGACAGCCGCATTCAAATAAATTAAACTGAATGCATTTCACAACAACAACAATAACAACAATTGATTCATGCCACTGTCTATCTTTTATTGTGCGTTTTAATATTATTGACAACTATATAAGAAGCTAATAATTGTCTTTCTGCATTGTTTTAACCTCCAGAAGGTCATGCGTTGTACAAACTTCCTTTTGTCGATTTGCAATAAAAATATTTGTTCAATAAGCAAGCAATAAATTATGTATTGTTTGTTTTTGTTTTTTTTTTTTTTTTTTTTGTTGATTTTTCCATCGAAACAACTTCATCAATAAAGCATCTTCAAAGGCTTGTTTGCTGTCAGCAGCTGTGTGTTGCATGAATATGCAAAGTGCAACATACACCGCCGCACAAATATGTACAGAATCCTTAAATCATTTGCGCAATTTTTTTGGCATTTCCATAAATGGCTGTGTTGTTTTTTTGTTTTCTCTCCGAGATGGCACTTAAATGGTTTGTTTAAGCAGCAGCACATTTATCATTCTGATGCTGTAACTGTTGTGCCGTTGTTGCAAAGAATCTTTATAAACTAGAAATAAAAGTTATTTCCTTATAAGACGCATTTAATGGCATTTAACATGTTTTTTTCTGTAACTTCAGGTTGGTTATCCGAAAATATTTACAAACATCGTTTATTTTTCACCTTAATTCAATGCTTGTTGTTAGCTTCTGTTCAGAGTAAGTCATTAAATTCGAATAAGCAGCCATTTCAAAAACATTTTTAACAAAAAGTTTATTTTCATTTTTTGCTACCCACTAATAGAAAACTTGTCGCGATTCTTAAATATTTTACATTTTATTGCATTTAGCATAAAAACAAGTTTTGCTCAAACATACATACATATTTTGTAATGTACGATATTAAATTATCATACAAATCTTAATTATGTCTGCTAATTGCATAGCTAATTTGCTATAAAATGAATATAGCTTGACATAAACATAAATAAACAAAAATCTAAAAGCTAACATACAATATTTTCTGAAAAATATCATTCAATTTAAATCCATAATTTTATAAAATTCCTCGAAATTTTTCTCAACATTTTTGTAAGATATGTTATGAAACTATTTTGAACCATCTACTTAATTGACATTTTACACTTCACATCCACACAGCTTACAAACGAAAGTAAAATACGAATCAATATAAATCATGTGTAAAAAGTTACACTTTACAAGTTAAATTTGTTAAACTTTGTTTATTAGTATTTCAAGCATGTTGGAAAGTGCTCGAACCAAGCCTTAAAATGTTATTTTTACTCATTATAATTTAATTTGTCTCTTCTGTCTAATGCACTCCAAGGGAAGCAATTAAAATGCTATGGATGCATTAATGACATATAATTTCAGTGCTTTTTGTGTTTGTTTTCATGAAAAGCATATCGTCAGCTTTATATAGAAAGAATGTAACTCTTTAATTCATAATTTTACAGAAAGATAAAAAATGAGATTATTAAAATATTTAATCTTCAAATGACATAAAAGAATTCTTCAGTTAGTTAGTTTTAGCTACTGTTGATTCATTTTAATTAATCATAAAAAATTAATACATTGTCATATGAAAACAAAAATGACCTAAGTTACAATTGAAAAATATTACAGGAGAAGCATAAAACATTCTAAATTGAAAAAAAAAATATTAAATTTTTTCAACATTTTATCAGGTTAATTTTGTAAATAAAATTGCATCATAATCGATAAAAAAGTTGATTTTTGGTTCTCCAATGGTTTCGCCCAGAGTTTAAAAAACTTCAGTTGCTTTTGCTTTTACTTTGCTGTGCTTATTGAAAATCGAACAGCAACAGCAAAAGCAGCAGCATAAAAAATAATTTATTTTACTGCGTAGTGCAACGAAAGCAAAAGAAATTATTTTATTGCTTTGCTTTTCTTATTTGCCGCAGCACTACGAAAACAGCAATTCATTTGCTTTGCTTTGTTTCGCTGAGGGATGAAAATAGTTTCAGCAAAATAGCAAAAGAACAGCATTTTGCTGCGGTAGTGCTACCGTCAGCTTTTCAATGTAACAACATACAAACACGACTGCGCACAAGTGTGCATATTATATAAAAAATATGCAAATAGACATGCGCCTCTGAAGCAACGCAGCAAAGAAACGACGTAGAAGAAATCACGAAAGCCACACGAATACACAACATCCGAAAGCAAAGCGAAACTAAGCTGCTTAATAACTGCTGCTGTCGTCGTGCTGTGACAAATTAGAAAAGCAAAATGAAAAGCAAAGCAATAAAATAATTTATTTTGCTTGCGTAGCACTACGCAGTTAAATAAATTCTTTTTAATGCTGCTGCTTTTGCTTTGCTTTTCAAAATTCACACAGTAAAGCAAAATGAACAGCATAACAATGTTTTGAAAAACTGTCGGTAGCACTACCGCAGTAAAAATTTCGTTGCTTTTGCTATTCTGCTGAAAGCAATTTAAACCCTGGTTTCGCCAATTTTCTTCACATTTTTGTCTTTCACAGCAGTTCATTAAAGCAATTTCGGCCTCATTTTCAAAACAAGGTGGATTTTGCAGTTCTTTTGTCGAGCATACTTGTCAAAAATTGTATTAATAGATAACAAAAATTCAAACAAAGCGATAAAATTAAAAATTAAACTTAAGGCCTTCAAAAAAAGTTTATTTTAATGTTTTAAAATGCCTATAAGTTGAATATAAAATAAGATATTATTTGAAAAATTAAATATATATTTTCTATTAAAAAAAAATAACACAATTTTTTTTACTTTTTTATTTATGTGTATGGCTACTGAAAATATTAAAAAAAAACATAAAAAACCATGGCGGGCGTGATTACGACTCACTGGGACATCGATAAAAAGAACAAAAAAAAAAATTGGGTATTTTATCAGCATCAAAACCGCCGTAGAATGAACTAGAAGAAACAATTTTGGGTGAAAAATAACAAAATGGCGGCGTTTTTTCGAAAATTGCCAAGTTTTTTGGCCAAAATCGGACAAAAATTATAAAATCGATTTTTCTATCCGTAGTTCATTCCATTCATCGGCAAGTGAAAAACAACATATTAAAATTTTGATATTCCTCTTTACTGGTATTCCTTGGTTGGAAATATTTTAGTTTCTGTCGATCTATAAAGATCTGCGTTCCCTTTCTCACATATTCAATATTCAATCAACTTTCTTATTCGATTGTTATTAATTTCTCAGAGAAAAATCACTATCAACAACTAACTAACTTTAAATAATTTGAAATGACAGCGCGCTTGTACACGGTTAAAAAATCTTGAATTCAACTTTAGTCAATCCTCAACTGTATATATGACGACACCGAAATTGTATTAAAATTGATACCACGTCAAATATTAAAACTAAATTTAAGTCTCGCAAGGGTTTAAAATTTTAGCCACGCCAAATACTAAGTTTTAGTACCGCATGGGTTTAAAATTTAAACCACGTCAATTTTTAAAACTAAACTCAAAGATGCTTTAAAGGGTTAAGTTAAAAATTTGCATAAAAAAGCTGTTTTAGAGGCATACAATTAATGCACTAGAGGGTGTTTTATGATGCTCGCTTTTAATATTGAGAACGTTCATGTCGAAAAAATGATTGAGTTAGTAATATTGAAACTCTTAATGGTTAATAGTGGTGACACCTTGATTATTGTTTCGATATCTTAAGACAGGTTGGTTTGGAAAACATGAAACACTTAAATTTTTATAGAGTATTGACAGGGTATTTTTATAGAGTATTTACCCCTTAAATGTAATTTTTTCAAATTTTTTTTTTCTTTATACAACCTTAACAGGGAGGTTCTTTAATTACTTTTATACTCCAACCGTAGTAAAATGTTGTCCCATAACACTGCCCATTACAGCCAATATGTACTTTGAATGCCACTATCCTTTTCTCATGTAAAATCGGTCGCTAATTCCGAAAAAAAAATTTTGTTTTTTCTGTCACTCCGTTTTCGAGATATTGCCCACTGTAGGGTTTTCAACGAAAAAAAAAAAAAGTTGGTATTGCATACATCTCCAGAACCAACAACAGTAATCAAACATATGATATATCAAATAAAAGCTTATAAAATTTCTTACAAACAATGCAAACATAATTTTTTGGTCGAGCTGTTAGTTTTGGCGAAATAAATTCAAATATCGGGGATTTTTTTTTATTTTTCAGAAAAATTTCCAAAAAAAGTCAAAATAGTTGCAAATTTCGTTAAGTAATCAAAATATTTTGTTACTTTTGATATTTTTTTACTAAAAGCCTTTATTTTTCCAAAAAAAATAAGCTATTGTTGAAGAAAATCTACTGAGAAATGAAAAAGTTGTATTCAATGGAACGAAAGCACCCAAGTTATGTTATTTTTAAAAATTTTATTGTCATATAAATAAATTGGGTTATTGTACTATAATTTTTTATTTTTCATTTTTATTGTTCATAGGAATCAAGTCAAGGGTTTTGGGAAAGAAAAGACTGTTTCATTGTCAGTATCACATTCTGACGATGTTCCATATCCTACTTGTCCCGATTCAACACGTGAAAACAATCGATAATCCGTAGATTCAGTGGAGTCGGAAGGAACCACAGGTGGTAGTACTATTACAACTGAAAGCACAACTCACCTTTTATCGCAAGCGCAGCTGAATGATTGGATAAGAGATTTGGAACTGTCAAAGGAAAAATCTGAATTGCATGCTTCTCGTATGCAACAATTCAACTTGTTGAGAGCCGATGTTAAGGTGACATACTATAGAAATCGTGAAAAACCGTTTGCTATACACTTTACTAAGAATGAAAATATCTGCTATTGCGTAGACATTTCTGGCTTATTTAATACCTTCGGTCAGCGGTACATTTCCAAAGAGTGGCGTTTGTTTATTGATGGTAGCAAAGTGAGCTTGAAGGCGGTATTACTTCATATAGGAAACAAAAAGCCATCGATTCCGATCGCACATGCAGTCAACACAAAGGAAACGTACGAAACAATGGCGAAGCTATTGACATGTATTAAATATGAACAACACGACTGGAAAATATGTGCCGATCTCAAAGTCGTTGGTATGCTTTGTGGTTTCAAGAGTGGCTACACAAAGTACTGCTGTTTTCTCTGCAGGTGGGATAGTCGAGCACATGGACACCACTATTACAGAAAGGACTGGCCAGAAAGAATTGAGTCGAAAGTTGGAGAGAGCAACGTCAAAAACGTTCCACTCGTCAAAAACGAAAACATAATTCTCCCACCGTTGCACATCAAACTTGGACTTATGAAAAACTTTGTCAAGGCGTTAGACAAAGAAAGCGAAGCATTCGCATATTTGAAAACGATTTTTACAAATCTTTCTGATGCCAAGATAAAAGAAGGTGTCTTCGTTGGACCGCAAATAAAAAAGGTGTTAAACGATCTTCAATTCGCAGAACTATTGTCACCAGTTGAGGCAGCGGCGTGGGATTATTTTAGGACAACTGTTTCTAGTTTCCTCGGGAACAATAAAAGTGAATCTTACGAGAAAATAGTCAACGAGTTGCTTAAGAACTTTAAAAAAATGGGCGTAAATATGTCGCTGAAAATTGACTTTCTGCACTCCCATTTGAATTTTTTTGCGAAGAATCTCGGTGACGAGAGCGACGAACATGGAGAAAGATTCCACCAACAGATAAAAGCAATTGAGAATCGGTACCAAGGATTTTGGGACGAAGGAATGATGGGCGACTATTGTTGGTTTCTCATCAGAGAAACCGATCCCGAATTAAATAAACGACAAAACAGGAATTCTAATCATTTTGAATTTCTGAATGATAAATAAAAATTATTTACAATGTAAATAACAATAAAAATGATTTAAGGGAACAATAAAAATTATTAATAATAATTATATACAATTTAAATAATGTAAATTATTAAAAGAAATCATAAAAATGAAGAATATATGATTTAATTACAACAACCTTGTAGTGTACTCTTCAAAGTCACTATTACCACCAACTAAAACATTTCATTCTTTAGCTACATTATTTCTTTTGTGCAACACAAAACGAAAATCTAGACCACCAACTAAAACAATTAAATCACCAAATAAAAACCCCAAAATTTTCAGTCAAAATTTTAAAGTAAACAATAATGTTATTAATAACCAAGAGTCTCAAATTCCTGTTTAATGCACTTGTCATCCCCTTTCGCTTCATCCGCTAGATACTGCATAAGCATGAACTGCGACAGCGAGCATTAAGTTACACACTTATTGCTAGAAAACATAATGTAACAACAACAAGCATTAAACTGAACTTATGCCAATGACTCTTTTAAGTCAAGGCTAAACATTTCAATATTAACGTTTGAGAGGAAGAAAGAATGCAAGTGAAGCAAGTAAAATTTGATTGGTCACGTTTTAAAAATATCGGGAAACCAAATTAAGAATTGGAATTAAAGGAGGAGTATTGGAAATAGTGGTAGAATATTTTTAAGAAAAATACTGTTAAATTTTGTTTATAACACACACACACACACACAAATTGGCCATTTCAGCCCTTGAAAGGACTTTGACCGAGCTTCTTACGATCAATTGTGTTGTGTGTGTTATTAAATGTTTGCACACAATTGACCGAGAACTGGACCTACATGTTTTATGCCGACTCCGAACGGCTCATGTTCTCAAGAAGCTTTACATGGCATTATTTACTCTCTGAGGTTTGCCATTGTCTGCAGAGAGGTGGTGACCGATCAGAAAAATTTTTTATTGAAAAAACTTTTTCGCCGCGGCTGGGAATCGAACCCGGGCTCCGAGCATGCTAAGCCACACACTTAACCTGCATGCCACGGTCACCACCAAATTTTGTTTATAAACCGGAGTAATTTTAAATAAAATTAGATTTTTAGATCACAACTTAAAGCGGCATCACTGCCTTAGTTTTTCTTTAAATCTCGAAACAGTTCGGCTATCCTTAGCCATCCCTACAGCAGCGTGGTGCGCTCTAATACACCAAAGTTTTATTCGATGCAGTCATCGAATAAACTTATACAAAATAAATTAAAGAATATAGAGCTGCAAACTTACAACACCACATGGCGATCCTGCAATTACGATCCTGCGACTATTGATCCTGCATTCTCAACTGATCCTATCCTGCAAATTTTGAAGTATTATTATCCTGACCTATGATCCTTTTCTATGGATAACGATTTCAACAAGGTTTTCCAACGTGTAGTGGACCTAATACACCTACACTCTACTAACAAGGAACAAGGCTATGTGCCAAAAGCAATAGTCCTAACTGAAGAAGAGCCGCCGAAATACATACCAACACCAAAGGAAGCTGGATCAAAACCCATAACAATCGAAGAATACAGAGCAAGGACTACAGCAAAGAAACAAGAGGCAACACCTAAAGAAGAGATACGAAAACGACGATCAAGAGGAGGAAGGAAGGTATTAACAAGAAGACGCATTGCGGAATTATACCGCATAGTCGCTTTAACAACAGACCTGCAATTTAAAAATACACTATTACAAAGGATAAAAGAAGAACAGCAAAAATACAAGAAACCGCTAAACAACAAAACATAAACATACATAACGATACATACATGATACCAAACATAACGGAAATTTACAAATACATAGCTATGTTTGAAAACAACAACAAAGAATCAATAACAATAGAGAACAATTTAGGATCTGCAGTAACCAAATATGAAGTCCGGCAACATTCAACAACAATAGCAGTAACAATAATCATTATAATTATTATAGTATACATATTTTATAAAATAAGTAAATTTTTTAAAACATATGTACAGAAAAGAATAAATAGAATAAAAAATATATAAGTTAATATATAAGCAAAAAAAACAAAAAAAAAAAAAAATTTATGGAAGAGTTACAAGAAATTTTTAACGAAGTTTTAAAAATTAAACAAAACATTAATGAATCCAGCAATAGGAAATACACATTTCAAACTATTAGTAAAAAACTTGAATTTTTAAATCGTTACGAACTGCATTTTAATAAAACAGCAGAAATTTTAAACAAATTGGAAGCGTTTCAATTGAAGGAACAATTCCACATACTATTAAACCAAACTAAAAATCTTTTGTTACAACATTCGACAGAAAATAAAGTAATCATGTCAGACTTTAATATTGAATTAATCTAAAAAACCGTTCCGATTTTTAACGGAAATTATAAAGATCTCAATGCATTTTTAACAATAGTAGAATTATTAAACGAAACTTATACCACAACAGATAACAAGCAAAAACTTATAAATATTGTAGTAAACGTTAAGCTAAGTTCTAACGTAAAAACAACATTAGGCTACATAACAAACATAGATACTTTCAGTAAACTTAAAGAAGCACTTACCAATTCATACAAAAGCAACATGACAACTACACAAATACACACACAACTTGCAGCTTTGACACAACGGAACAATACAGTAACAAATTTTAAAGACAAACTATTAAATTTAACGTCAGAACTAAACAATTTACAAATTAACGAATTGAGTACAGAAAATAATGACGACCAAAAAAATTTGATAATGAAGATGAATGAATCTTATGCACTTACAATTTTTAAGAACGGACTAAATGAAAACCTTAAAAATACAATATTTGCAGCACAACCAAAGACTTAAACTGAAGCAACAAATTTAGCTTTAGAACTCGCCAATACTAACACTTCGACCAAAAAATGATGTTGCATTGTTTGTATGAAATTTTATTAGCTTTTATTTGATATATCATTTGTTTAATTACTGTTGTTGGTTCTGGAGATATATGCAATTAAGTGGGCAATATCTACAGTGGGCAATATCAATATCTCGAAATTTTTTTTTCAGAATTAGCGAGTGATTTTACATGAGAAAAGGATAGTGTACAAACAACTTTTCGTTATTTGTAAACCAGTGTAATAGGTTAAGAAACCCTGCCGGTACAGTAGGACGGGTCGGCCTCTATATAAAAAAAAAAAATGTTTGATAAAATCCGCCTAAAATATTCCTTGGCTAATTTTAGTACCCTCCACGAAACGATTTCCTGAAGTGTTAACCGTTGAAAAACAAAATTTTTTGGGCAACGCACCAGTGGCGTAGCGAGCATAACTGGCGCCCGGGGCAAAACAATTTTTTAGCGCCCCCAATGAAATAATGAAAAAAATTATGATATATTATATATAGTTTTTAATATTTAGTACAAATTTTTATAATACACTTATTAAATTACATACAAATAACTAATATAATATTAATACAATAATATTAATAATAATAATATTAATACAAATAACACTATGCGACAAAATAAGAAAAAGGTTCTGTACACGACAGTTCATTATATTTTGTTATAGATTTAGGGTATTTTAACACGAAAATCGCAAAAAAAATTTTTATAGTTAAGCCTAGTAGGGTAAACTGGGGTACCCTTGACTTTGTTGCACATTTGACTATGACGTTTTCGGTATGAACGAACCGTTATTTTACAATAATTTGTTTTATAAATTTTGCATCATTGTATTTCAGCAATCGTCACGAAGTTTGACGATTCTTGCATTACATGAAGAAAAGTAACAGAAAAGTTCTTGTGTTTTTGCGCGCGTAACTGTTATTTTCCGGCACTGATACGTAACGACTTCCTGACCGAGTTATACAAGTTAATCAAAGTACCTTTTACAAATGGTAAAAACTATTTATGTTTTTAAAATAAAAGTGAATTTCAATAAAACTAAATATAAACTAAAAAAATTTTAAAAAATAAAAGGACATGAAGAGAACAGAACGTTGGCTAACGAATGAAGAATGAACGTATAAGGATATTAGTAATCCTGAGCTTTGATTCTTTTGCGTTGTTGTGTGATGCTAGTCTTATTTTTTCCCAAGTATTCAGCCACTTCGCTTTTAAACTATTTTTTATGTAGAGCATTTACATCAGTGGAATTTCCAAAAGCGTTAAAGACACTTGTGGTTATCGTTAACTGGCCCTTAACTACCTAACCTGTTAACTCGTATCCATAACATCTTTGCTAGCAATGTTTATTCCTAACTTTGACAGCTCGTTAAAGATAACTGTTGCTTGCTTAACTACTCGCTAACTGAAATAATAAAGTTTATATTTTTTTATTTCAATTAAGTAAATTTTAATTTATTTAATTTTGACATCAATTGTATCGAACCTGATCATGTTACATTCGCTATTTTAACTCTATTCTACTCTTACAAACACGAACTAAAAATATATTGAATTTTGTATGAATAAGGCTGGTCTATTTTGAGAAGTAAAGCATGAATTTCCCAAATTTTTCAATTTCTTCACAACAAAATATTTGTCAGAATTTTCACGCAACAAAAAAAATGAATGTTGCGAGTGAAATTTCACGCAAACGGACAGAGTACCTACTAGGATTTGCGTGTTTTTTAGAGATTTTATAAGATTTTTAAAGTTTTTCTCACTTTTTTCAAATATTGTCGCATATGTTGAAATATATCTTGTACACTTCTTGTTCAATATTAATAATCACACTAAGCCGAATAAAATTTCTAATTTTCTTCATATTTGTTCAAAAAATTTTTACATTTGGATGAGTAGTTTTTGCGTTTTTTGTCAGGAGATGCATTTGAGTGAAGACGCTAAAATTCGACATTGTACTGAAAAATTTTACATATTTTATTCAATTTTACACTGATTGATACATTGATACTGAAATAGTAATAAGTATTTGAAGTGCTACTCTCAGGTTTGGAAAAACATCTTTTTTTTTAAATGGAAGTTCTGTTCCATTTAAATCTGTATTATAAAACTCACCCATATTTGTACAATTCTTTTCAAGATCGTTGTACGGATTATCCTTACTTAACAAATTTTCAACGTCCAGTAAATACCAAAATTTGGAATTAAGGTCCCTTGTCGTGGAAATTGTGAAACTATTTCCTGACGACATTTTATACGGATTGTTGTATCGATTCCCCATTTCTTACAAAGATTTTTAGCCTTTTCGATAACTTTTTCACATATCTCGTTACGAATTTCTGCAAGTTCAGTCGCCAATAATTTGAGATCATGGAACGCTTCTTTAAACTTAATTTTAGGACCTTGTAATCTGAGCTGCACACGATAAATTCTCTTAGAGTTCATGCCAGAAATGGACTAAAGTTATGATATTTAAATTCGGTTTAAGATAAAGATTGCATCATTTCTGGTGTACCACTTGTGGCAGTATTTTCATCTGCAAATTTTTCTTATAGTTCTACGTATTATTTTTTTTTTTTTTTTATTATTATTATTATTATTATTATTATTATTATTATTATTATTATTATTATTATTTTTATTATTATTATTATTATTATTATTATTATTATTATTATTTTTATTATTATTATTATTATTATTATTATTATTGTTATTATTATTATTATTATTATTATTATTATTATTATTATTATTATTATTATTATTATTATTATTATTATTATTATTATTATTATTATTATTATTATTATTATTATTATTTTTATTATTATTATTATTATTATTATTATTATTATTATTATTATTATTATTATTATTATTATTATTATTATTATTATTATTATTATTATTATTATTATTATTATTATTATTATTATTATTATTATTATTATTATTATTATTATTATTATTATTATTATTATTATTATTATTATTATTATTATTATTATTATTATTATTATTATTATTATTATTATTATTATTATTATTATTATTATTATTATTATTATTATTATTATTATTATTATTATTATTATTATTATTATTATTATTATTATTATTATTATTATTATTATTATTATTATTATTATTATTATTATTATTATTATTATTATTATTATTATTATTATTATTATTATTATTATTATTATTATTATTATTATTATTATTATTATTATTATTATTATTATTATTATTATTATTATTATTATTATTATTATTATTATTATTATTATTATTATTATTATTATTATTATTATTATTATTATTATTATTATTATTATTATTATTATTATTATTATTATTATTATTATTATTATTATTATTATTATTATTATTATTATTATTATTATTATTATTATTATTATTATTATTATTATTATTATTATTATTATTATTATTATTATTATTATTATTATTATTATTATTATTATTATTATTATTATTATTATTATTATTATTATTATTATTATTATTATTATTATTATTATTATTATTATTATTATTATTATTATTATTATTATTATTATTATTATTATTATTATTATTATTATTATTATTATTATTATTATTATTATTATTATTATTATTATTATTATTATTATTATTATTATTATTATTATTATTATTATTATTATTATTATTATTATTATTATTATTATTATTATTATTATTATTATTATTATTATTATTATTATTATTATTATTATTATTATTATTATTATTATTATTATTATTATTATTATTATTATTATTATTATTATTATTATTATTATTATTATTATTATTATTATTATTATTATTATTATTATTATTATTATTATTATTATTATTATTATTATTATTATTATTATTATTATTATTATTATTATTATTATTATTATTATTATTATTATTATTATTATTATTATTATTATTATTATTATTATTATTATTATTATTATTATTATTATTATTATTATTATTATTATTATTATTATTATTATTATTATTATTATTATTATTATTATTATTATTATTATTATTATTATTATTATTATTATTATTATTATTATTATTATTATTATTATTATTATTATTATTATTATTATTATTATTATTATTATTATTATTATTATTATTATTATTATTATTATTATTATTATTATTATTATTATTATTATTATTATTATTATTATTATTATTATTATTATTATTATTATTATTATTATTATTATTATTATTATTATTATTATTATTATTATTATTATTATTATTATTATTATTATTATTATTATTATTATTATTATTATTATTATTATTATTATTATTATTATTATTATTATTATTATTATTATTATTATTATTATTATTATTATTATTATTATTATTATTATTATTATTATTATTATTATTATTATTATTATTATTATTATTATTATTATTATTATTATTATTATTATTATTATTATTATTATTATTATTATTATTATTATTATTATTATTATTATTATTATTATTATTATTATTATTATTATTATTATTATTATTATTATTATTATTATTATTATTATTATTATTATTATTATTATTATTATTATTATTATTATTATTATTATTATTATTATTATTATTATTATTATTATTATTATTATTATTATTATTATTATTATTATTATTATTATTATTATTATTATTATTATTATTATTATTATTATTATTATTATTATTATTATTATTATTATTATTATTATTATTATTATTATTATTATTATTATTATTATTATTATTATTATTATTATTATTATTATTATTATTATTATTATTATTATTATTATTATTATTATTATTATTATTATTATTATTATTATTATTATTATTATTATTATTATTATTATTATTATTATTATTATTATTATTATTATTATTATTATTATTATTATTATTCTTAAATAACATTATAACATTTTAACAATAATACTAATGCCACGTTCTATAGAACACAAAGGAACTAGAGACGAATGTGGGTTAGCTTAAACAAATATGATATTTGTGTAAAAAAAAAAAAACTTAAAATACAAGAAGTACAAGAATTACAAAAAATACATGGGGTCATCAGACGGAGTATTGACATTATATATAAAATAAAATAAAATAATAAAATTTTGTAGCAAGAACAAACAGACAAAGTTATTTTTTTATTTTTGGTTTGATAATATGAAATAAAATTAACGGATAGATAGAAACAAAAATACAAATGATTAATTAATTACATCAATAAGCGCATAAATATTTTCATAGGATTTATTAAATAGCCAAGTTTTCACTTCCCTAAGAAAAACATTTTTATTACGAAGACATCTAAGAAAATATGGAAGACAATTAAACAGTCTGGGACCAACCGAGGTAAAAAAGTTCAAGAAGTGACTTAAATTGTGTGGTGGAATCAATGCCAGTCTTTGATTGTTGATTCTCAGATTATAATTGAAATGACATCTATTGATTAAATATCCGGACCTAATAAAAAACATTTTTAGCACTTTAAAATAATACAAGTGTTTCAAAGGAAGAACATTTAAACTCCTAAATAGAGGGAAACTACTTTCACGGGTAGTTTTTTTTACATGTTATACGAATAGCATGTTTGTGCAAAGTAAGTAAGGGATTTATTTTGTTCTTGTGTGTACCACTCCAACAAGGCAAGGCATATTCCAATTTGGAGTGAAAAATACCAAAATAAATGCATTTGGCTTAGTGGTCGAGTGTCTTGAGTGTTTAGTTAATAAAACACTACACGAGCACGGGTTCAAGCCCGGCTACAACCGAAATATTTTTTGTTAAATTTTTTTTTAACAACAGAAAGAAATGTAAAAATTTTTTTTTAAACAAACGCATTCTTATTACAAACAATAAATTGATCAAATCTCTATTCTTTATAATTTTATATTGAAATAGAAGCAAAAAAATTCATTGCCTTGGTGGTCGAGTGTGTTATTGTTGAAAATCAACCTTATTTATAAAACACTGTTTATACATGTTCAAATTCCAGTCCCTCGACAATAACGCTAACTGCTTGCGCTCTGGCGCTCCATCGTGTTACAGTTTCTTTAATAGATTTTTTAAAGCATTTTTTAACAATTTCCATCGTAATGTTGAACGTGAGAAAAAGAGACGTTTGTTATCAATTATTCCAAAACATGCTACAATGATTGAATCTTGGTTAGCTGTAGTAACTTCTTCTAAATTAAATGTGTGGTTATCACAATTTACAAATGTGGCCTTATTATTTTTTCTATTATTCTTTGTTGAACGCCAGATATGTGATTTGACATAAGGGCAGCATTATCATAGCATTGTACCCTACAGTTGGCTAACTAATTATTGAATTAATTAATTAAAAGAAATTTTTTTGCAAAATTTTGTTTGTCTTGAGAAGGATTTGGCGCCCCTCTGCGAGTGGCGCCTGGGCCATGATGACACCCCCTGCCCCCCCCCCTCGCTACGCCACTGCAACGCACCATGAAAGCAAAAAAAAATTCTCAATTTTTTATGTTGGTAGTAATAGTTTTTGCATCTTATTTTTGGAATATTTTTCTTTTTGAAAAACCGGATCAGTGATGCTACAAGCGGTACAATTGTAACTTTTGGAGTACACTTTCAGTACCGTCAGTACTGTACCTTTCAAAAGGTACATTTTTGAATTTGGTAATTTTCCATTTCATATTTTAAAATATTCTTTATTTTGTAAGGTTATGACATGCTTTCCACATGATAGCGCAGCAGAAAAGCGCGTTTGCTCTAAATTTTAACTCATTAAAAAAATCTTCGCAATAAGCTTTTAAACTTTAAGCTGATATGGCGTTTTTTAGCTTTTTAGATTTTGAAAAAAGTACGTTATTCTCATTTAAAAAGGTACACTTTGAAAATCTCTTATAGCATTACTGATCTTGAGATACAAAAATCTTACCCAAAAAAGGTACTTTTTTAAAAAAATTTAAGGAAGTCTAAATGTTAACACATCACGTAATGTTTTTGCGGAGGATACAATGAGTTAAGAAATATATTAGACAGAGTTAATAAAACACCTTTTTCGACCCGTCCTACTGTATAGTAGAAAACTTTGAATTCCTTTTGGTAATTGAAGCATGTGCCGCAAACTTGTAAATCTTGAACTTGAATTAAATTTTAAGAAGAACTATGGAAATTGTAACAACGCAATTTAAATTGAGTATTTTTGGTTTTTTTTTTTTTTTCTTTGAAAAACAAAAGCTTAATTGAACAACAGTGATGAATAATTTCAATCTTAAGTTTAATGTGATGTAAATCAAAGACCTTCTTCATATTTTATAAGATCTGAAAATTATACGGGTATAAGGTTGACATGTTAAGAATAAACATATGTGTTTTTTTTAATTCTTCTTTTACAATATAACGGAAATGCTTATAGTTTTAAAAAATTTCATATCAGAACACATTATATTTTAACATATGTTAACTTATGTAAATAAGTAATTCACTTTCGAGTGTTTGAAATATTTATAACCTTGCAACAAACATTGTGACGTCTCATAAATTAAGCCTACATGTTATATATAACTATTATGTTTTCATTTACATTTGTTTATTTTTAAGCTTATTTTTATAATTTATAAATTTGACAAAATTTTGACAATTATTTTTTTCTTCTGTTTCTTCTCATTTTTCTCTCGCGTCATTATAGCAAACTTACAAAAGATCCAATTGTAGCTGAAAAGCAAGAAGATTGGTAAATATAACAACAATTTATTAAATATCATCATCATCATCATTATAAAAACTTGACTACTGATTACTGACTAGTACCTATATTGTGGTAACTTTCCTTTGTGACAGTGTCTCACATAAGTGAAATAATTATTGTCAAATATAAAGAAATTTGCGCTCAGTTTACAGTTAGATGACCTAATTCTAAAAACTTTCCATGTAATTTGTGCCAAATGTTTGTTTTTTTTTATGTCTAAAATATGTCACCCAGAAATAAGAGGATTTAATGTCTTAATAGATATCATGAAGAGCAATTTTTTTTATTGTTTAATTTAATGACTCTTTCATTAAAATACTATAAAAAATTATGGTCAATTATTTTGATATTATTATTGCTTTTTTAAGAAGAAGAAGTGTTTCTTATTGTATTTTAATTTTTTTATGTTGCTATTATGACAACCGCAACATACTTTCTGATGTAGCTATTTTCTGTCAATTTATTTTTGTATTTTAAAATAGTTTGAATATTCTACATGGCTACTTTGAACTGTTGCCGCTGTTTTCTCATCCTCATCAACGATATTATTTTCAATTGCCTTTTCCGCTTTTTAAAATATTTTATTAATGTCTGTTATAGCGCGTTGGATTCACCCCACAAGTACCCAGTAGGCTATAATTGTGTTGAAGAATTTTCATGCATGATTAGCGGGAGTACTTGTTAAAAAAGACTTTTTAGTGTTCTAGAGCAAATGTATGTTTTTTATGTGAGAATTCCTGCACGGAATGTAGATATAAATGAATTTGCACTTTGTACATAAATCAATTTTGAGTCATTTAGAAGGTGGTCTACTAATAAGTAGGTATTTATATTGGATTCAAATTTCTATGTTTTGTGCCATGTTGTTGCCACGTTAGGTTTACTTTTTTTTTGGTAAAGAAAGATTTTTAAACAATTTGGAGTGCACAGTATGTATGCAATTTTTTCAGTTTAATGAAAGTTGCTAAAAATCTATGTTAATTCTTATGCCTCTATTCCGCTATTTCTTCTCATCAAAGAATGCCATAAATATAAATGTAATAAATATTAAATATATGTATTTCAAGCAGTGATGTATTTATTCTCAAAAGCATTGTACAGAGTAGTCTGTAATAAATTTTTACAATTTCCCAGCTAATCAATTTTCTCGCTCTTGCCTTTCTCGATGTGAAAATTGAAATATTTTGTTGTTTATATAAATAAATTAGCCGCTTCAAAGAGTTCAAAAGTAATGTAGAAATTGCAAAAGAAAACAAGCAATATATTTTCATGTGTATGTTCGTTCATATGCATATATTATTTTTCTTTGTGTTGTCAGACGTGTTCAACATTTTCATAACTAGACAAAAAATTTTGTTGCCAAACCGCACTTTTCTGATATGTGCGCGCTTGCGCCGTGAATGTGTTACTAAAACTAACCTCTTTGACACCTTAAGCTTTGCTGTACTCTGCCCTCCCCACTCCTAATTTCCTCTCGTAAAAATAATTTTCATTATCGTCTTTTTTTGTTGTCTGCTGATGTACGTCAGTTGTAGTCATGGCATGCAAAACTATCGTCTTTGACCTGCGTGACCAGCCATGTTTCTGTCCGTCCACAAGCACAAGCGTCAGTGTGTCCCATATTTTCACAATTTATGTTTTCACTTAAGATATTGTTGTTGTTGTTTTTATCTCGTTGTCGCTTTGGTCTTGCCAATAACTGAATTTATTTTTTTCAATTAGTTTTACTCGCAGTTAATAATTGCAAAAGTTTTGTTTATATTTTGAAATTTTTTAATTTTATTTTTTTAATATATTGTTTTAGTTTTTCTATAAAAATGAATGCATTGTTCTGTTATAAGTTGTTGTTTTAATTGCTGTGTTGTTTGTTAACGTTTATTGACCTCAGCTTCAATTGCGTTCAATTGAAACTTCAGCGATTTCATATCTATAAAAATTCTTCCATTATTGTCACTTTATTTTTGCTAGAGTCCATTTCTGATTTACTGTTTTTAAACGATCGTTTGTCATCTTGGTCTTGCTTTTCTTTATATTGTTTTTTTTTTTTTTTTTTGTAAAATTTAAGTAATCTTTTACGGAGTCTTATCAGCTGTTGTTGGGTTAGGTTAGTTTAAAGTAAATGTTGCGTAGCTCACACCAATTCAACTCATAACAATATCAATCGAAATTTTGCCATGTAAAATCATTTTGTAATGTCATGGCTACATAAACAGGATTTATCAAGAACCATGAAAAATTAATTTTTTACAGCTTAATCTTTTACTTTGCTTGAGTTAATAATATGTTAATGATTCCTTTATTTATATTTCTTGACAACTTTTACAGATTTTTATTGTCACGCCAAATTTGCTTGGTAGTAGTATTCTATAAGAACACGAATTAATTTGCCATTTTAATCTCCAAGACGAATGGATTTGTTTGAGTTTATATACATAATTATTGCGTTCGTCAATCTCCATTAGTCATTCAAATAGACGAAAGCCTTCTTGGTGAGATGTGCTTTTAGTTAAACCAAAACCGTTCTCATTTCAAGATATCTTCAGTCTGAACAATTACCTCAAGTATTTTTAATCTACTCTGTAGTAATGAATGATTTTGATGCAATTTAAACATATTTCAGAGCTTGAAGTACGGCATAAGTTAGGTGAGGATGATATCTTCTTAATTTTTATTTAAATATGAAGCTGTGCAAGTTGTAGTCCTTTGTAGATTGTAAATCACAAAAAATGAACATTTGTTTGCTTAGGATGAATGTCCTTACAACGAAAATAATGTTACAAGCTATTTAACAATTTCTTTTTGCCTAAATATTAGATTTAGTTTGTTTGGGTACTGTTGTTTTATGTTATGTTATATTATGTTATGTTATGTTACGATACGTTACGTTTTGTTATGTTATGTTATGTTATGTTTTGTTATGTTACGTTATGTTATGTTTTGTTATGTTACGTTATGTTAAGTTATGTTATGTTATGTTATGTAATGATATTATGTTATGTTATTCTATGTTATGTTGTTAAGTTATGTTATGTTATGTAAACAATTTCAAATTTTCAATTTTGTTATTTTATGTTATGTTATGTTATGTTATGTTAAGTTATGTTGTGCTATGTTATATTATTATGTTATGTTATTTTAGGTTATGTAATGTTAAGTTGTGTTATGTTATGTAATCAAATTAAAATTTTAAATTTCGTTATGTCCTGTTATGTTATGTTATCTTATGTTATGTTATGTTATATTATGTTATGTTATGTTCTGTTATGTTATGTTATGTTATGTTCTGTTATGTTCTTTTATGTTCTGTTATGTTCTGTTATGTTCTGTTATGTTCTGTTATCTTATGTTATGTTACATTATGTTATGTTATGTTATGTTATGTTATGTTATGTTATGTTATGTTATGTTATGTTATGTTATGTTATGTAATCAAACTCAAATTTTTAATTTTATTATGCTATGTTAGGTCAGGTTGGGATAGGTTATGTCAGGTTACGTTAGGTAAAGTTATAGCTATAAATTTGATAACGTAAAGCTAACGATATAGGACAGGTAAGAAGTAGATTCCTTTAGGCTAGTTCAACTTAGTTTTAGATTTGGAGAAGATACGCTATAAGTTAGAACTAACTTAATCTTGTTTGTGAAAGTGCGGAATAGGTAAAGTTAGGTATGCCAGGGTAAGATCTAACTTGCTCAACTCAATGTCAACGAAAAAAAAAAATTATAAACGATTAAGCTTTTCTCCGCTGTGCTTTAAAATCTACCCTTACTTAATTGTCTCAATTATTTGCGTTTCATTTTAGTCAATTTTTATTTTTCTTGAGATTAAATAAATCAATTTGGGCTTTGCCGGATATTTTGAATAGATAAACAAGATTTTGCTTAGAATTTACTTTGTCATTGAAGATATCAAAACATTATCATTATCTACATTATCTGCACTACATGATATCCTCATCAAGTTTGTTTTCCAACTCATATTAATTAAATGATTTTTCAGTGAAGCCGACAGCAAGTTTCATGGTAATTTCTGCAAATTGCTTGATTTTTCCGCAAATTAAGTTTTCTTTACAATAGATGATGCATTCTTCTGTGAAGTCAACAAGTTTTGCCTTACAAAGTAAGGTTCACTTCATTGCTAAAATTTATTAACTATTCATGGTAGTAAAAATGCATGTCTTATGTATGTGAAGGCGAAGGAAGAGTAGCGGGATTTACTACTCGCTGATACAGTCTACTAGAAGCGGCGCATGTCTGGCACATGCTGATTAATGACGTCTATGACTGTCAAACTGACGGTAGCTCAGACAAGCATGCCAACATATATGGTAAATGTGTGTAAAATCTACTATCGTGATTGTTATTGCTATGAATTGCAAAGTAGTCTCGTCTCTTGGTCGATAGTCTTGTAGCTCTAGCAAGAAAGTGAATTATTTCTACATCTGCGTTACTTGTTGATATTGTTTTAGATGAGTGGGCCAGATGAATTGCCTGCTGCTGCTGCTAAGCATAGCAATGATTTTTTCCGCTACTTTAAATAAGTTTATTATTTGATTTCAAATATTACAATAACTACAATATTAAATATGTAGTCCACGTTGATAATCTTTAGTGAACATTTTGTTCCGTAATTTATTTAAGTCAATAATTTATTTAAGCTACGGTTCATAGTTTTCATGATACTCAATTTAACCAATTTTAATATTATCAGTATTTGAGTTGTTTTGTCAATATGTACAGTGATTTATTATTGCAACTCATGTCGAATATGTAGCTTTTCGTCTTGTTATCGAAATGTTGTTGGTTTTATTTTTGCTTTTCTTATGTTGGTTTGCTCAAAATATTTCACTCGCTTCAACTACCTACGTTGTATAAAATTAAAATTGTTTTATCCTTTTATGCTTACCTTAAATTTCGTCAACAAACGACATTCAAGCCGCATTCCATTTTAATTAAATTACAGCAAATATTAACCATCTTCTTGGCATCAATGTTGTGGAGATCTGAAAATATTTCATGAATATTCATTTCGCATTCTTTGTCATTATTTGTGGTCACAATTATCTCAACATCTGGCTTATGCGACACAGTTTTCAAGGCATGAAGTTTGAGAGCTATATTTTCAATGACATAATTCCGTACGTTTCGCCTTTGTAGGTGCCATGAAAAGTGCTACGGTTTTGAATCAACAAAGATTTGAATACTTTTCATTCAAAAGCTGTAAATTTCAACAGTTTTTTGCTTCGAATTTATCTAAGGGTTTTTAATTAATTTTTAAAATTTAATTATTAAGTATCAACTGTTACTGTTACTGCTACTGTTACTGTTACTGTTACTGTTACTGTTACTGTTACTGTTACTGTTACTGTTACTGTTACTGTTACTGTTACTGTTACTGTTACTGTTACTGTTACTGTTACTGTTACTGTTACTGTTACTGTTACTGTTACTGTTACTGTTACTGTTACTGTTACTGTTACTGTTACTGTTACTGTTACTGTTACTGTTACTGTTACTGTTACTGTTACTGTTACTGTTACTGTTACTGTTACTGTTACTGTTACTGTTACTGTTACTGTTACTGTTACTGTTACTGTTACTGTTACTGTTACTGTTACTGTTACTGTTACTGTTACTGTTACTGTTACTGTTACTGTTACTGTTACTGTTACTGTTACTGTTACTGTTACTGTTACTGTTACTGTTACTGTTACTGTTACTGTTACTGTTACTGTTACTGTTACTGTTACTGTTACTGTTACTGTTACTGTTACTGTTACTGTTACTGTTACTGTTACTGTTACTGTTACTGTTACTGTTACTGTTACTGTTACTGTTACTGTTACTGTTACTGTTACTGTTACTGTTACTGTTACTGTTACTGTTACTGTTACTGTTACTGTTACTGTTACTGTTACTGTTACTGTTACTGTTACTGTTACTGTTACTGTTACTGTTACTGTTACTGTTACTGTTACTGTTACTGTTACTGTTACTGTTACTGTTACTGTTACTGTTACTGTTACTGTTACTGTTACTGTTACTGTTACTGTTACTGTTACTGTTACTGTTACTGTTACTGTTACTGTTACTGTTACTGTTACTGTTACTGTTACTGTTACTGTTACTGTTACTGTTACTGTTACTGTTACTGTTACTGTTACTGTTACTGTTACTGTTACTGTTACTGTTACTGTTACTGTTACTGTTACTGTTACTGTTACTGTTACTGTTACTGTTACTGTTACTGTTACTGTTACTGTTACTGTTACTGTTACTGTTACTGTTACTGTTACTGTTACTGTTACTGTTACTGTTACTGTTACTGTTACTGTTACTGTTACTGTTACTGTTACTGTTACTGTTACTGTTACTGTTACTGTTATTGTTATTGTTACTATTACTGTTACTGTTACTGTTAGTGCTACTGCTGTTAGTGTTAATGTGTTAATGTAATTATTTTCATTTCTATTTTGATTTTTCTGTAGCAGAACGTCAAGTTAGAAATAAAATTTCTGTTGAAATAAAGTCGTTACATGTTAGTTACATTTTATAGAATCTGAATAAATCTTACATTTATTTGTTTTTATTTCAAGTTGAGTACAAGTACAGTACAGTACAGTTGAGTACAAGTAAAATGTTGTATATGTGAAACCTTTTAAGCGTTAATTTTTAAAATACTTCAGCCTTTGAACCATACCAATTCCATCATCATTAAGTAAATTAAGATATTTTTCACACAACAAAACAATCCCAGTCCACATTAATTTCATTACGTCTTTCGTTAAGCTTCCTGATTGGGTGATTGGATGGGCCCAATGTATGCATTTACCAACTGCATAACGAGCAACCTACACAACCTACAAGTTAACCTCTTAATGACTTATTAAGTGCATGTTGTCTCACCCCTACCCAGCTAGGCTATTCAAAACGAAACGTTAAAGCAACGTAAATGCGTGATTAGCAACCTACAAAAAACCTTCTTTGAAATTTATAACTAAATATATCTCTATAACTCTTACAACTCAAAATTATGACAATTTTATATTAAGCTTTATTGCTACTTTGAGCACACTCACCAAACACTCAATTATTTTATATTCGACTATAAGGAAAAGCCAGCGAAGCAATCGATTTTTTGTCTGAAACGCAGAGAATTGAAAAATCATGCAGCTGCTTGTTGGGCAGAAGGCGTTGGCTTGGTTGGTCAAGTGAATCAATATAATGGCAAGATGCCGAATGCGCAAACGTTGCTGATTACCGCAAGACATATGGTAAGGCAGACAATCAGACAGACAGACTGTTTGCCGCCTACGCCTACCACATATTGTGGCAGCAAAGAAATTGCAACTCTTTAAAACGATTTAAAGCATCTGCGTTTCTTTGATATTTTTATTTTATTTTTGGACAATAAAGTAGGTTTCCTTCCGCAATTGACTGCAACAAGTTGGTTGGTTTTCTCTTGAATTGTGGTTATTAAGTGATATTAAGAAATAATGATTTTTTGTTGCTTCAGTTTTTGGAAATCAACTCAATTCTCTGGCTGTATATTTTTCCTAAATCTTTATGTAAATTTTGAAACAGCTGGTGGCAATCACTAATGATCACTAGCTCAAACCATACTTTCATTCTTTGCACTATTTTATTTTTTGTTTTTGCTTGTTACCTGTTGCTGCTTTTTTCCGATCTTTAATGCATAAAAAGTTGGTCGATAGGTGGGCGTCTGCCAACCCTAGCTAAGCTAGTTTTAGTTTTTACTCAGCTCTGCCAGGGGCCAAGACATTTTTTATATTCCCAATTGCTTTTCCAAATGTCTGCATATCAAATGAATGCAATCTTAAATTATTATAAATTTTAAAAACTTGTTTGACCCGTGCAAGCATAATTTTCTTAAATAAAATTCAGCTCCTTTTAACATTGTAGCTGCAGACAGGCACACGCCAAAAGCCCCGTGGTATGAATTCTATTTTTATTCACTTTAAATAACATATCGTAGATACTGTTAATGTTACTATTAATTATGTTAAGCACTTTAGCACTTTAGGAAAGGTGTCGCTGCAAAGTGTTTCAGGTAACTTTGAGTGATTTAAATAATTATTTTGTGCAACTATTTGAGACATAATTTATTTTGTGTATTTATAAAAAAAAAACACAGTGTATAAGATTTTTGAAAATGGTTTTTGTTAATTTTTTAATGGTTTTGAGTCGTACCACAATTTATTAGAAGGGCGTTTTGCTTTCCAGCATGAGCGAAGTCGATCCGGCCATCGATCGCAGCACGCCCGACATGTTTGGGAAATTTGTCCATTGTTCGGACAAGAATGCGCTTTAAAAACTCCATATTTGGTTGACTACTAATAATCTAATCAACTAATAATCTGTTGAACTTTTTAGTTGATCGTTTAGTCGTACTTAATGGAGTCCTACAGCTTTTCGCCTAACTTAGAACATTTTATAAATGTGTCCGTCAATTTCCCTGTCTTTCCTATTTATCTACACGGTTAAAAATCTTGGACTAAATTTGAGTCAATTCTTTACTGTATATTTTACGACACCGAAATTGTATTAAAATTTAAACCACGTCAAATACTAAAACTAAGTTTAAGTCCTGCATGGGCTTAAAATTTATACCACGTCAAAAACTAAAACTAACTTTTAGTCTCGCATGGGTTTAACATTGAAACTTGACATTAAAGATCACAATTAGCACGCGCAAATAATTTTATTCTGTGGCTCAGTTGGTTAAACGGTTGTTGATTTGATTTGTTGAATCTGAATCGAATGACCCTGGTTCGATACTCAGCCAGACCGTTTTTATTTTGTTTTGTTATTTTTATGTTATTATAATCTCATATTAATTATTTTTATTATTATTACTGTTACTGTTACTGTTACTGTTATTGTTATTGTTATTGTTACTGTAACTGTTACTGTTATTGTTATTGTTATTGTTACTGTTGCTGTTATTGTTACTGTTACTGTTACTGTTACTGTTACTGTTACTGTTACTGTTACTGTTACTGTTACTGTTACTGTTACTGTTACTGTTACTGTTACTGTTACTGTTACTGTTACTGTTACTGTTACTGTTACTGTTACTGTTACTGTTACTGTTACTGTTACTGTTACTGTTACTGTTACTGTTACTGTTACTGTTACTGTTACTGTTACTGTTACTGTTACTGTTACTGTTACTGTTACTGTTACTGTTACTGTTACTGTTACTGTTACTGTTACTGTTACTGTTACTCTTACTGTTACTGTTACTGTTACTGTTACTGTTACTGTTACTGTTACTGTTACTGTTACTGTTACTGTTAGTGTTAGTGTTAGTGTTACTGTTACTGTTACTGTTACTGTTACTGCTACTGCTACTGCTACTGCTACTGCTACTGCTACTGTTGCTGTTGCTGTTGCTGTTACTGTAACTGTTACTGTTACTGTTTATTTCAAGATTTTTAACCGTGTAGCATTCCGAGCCAAATGTGTATTGAGTGAAAAGGTGAATTTTTAATTTGTATTTAAAATTCTTCTGTCTCGTAAACAAATTCTATTGTTCCTTTTATTCATTCTCTGTTCTATGTATTCCTTCATTTAGGTGCATTGAACGCTAACTTTGGATAAGCAACAATAAATATGTCTAGATCTGATTAAAATCTTTTTATTTTTTTCTTAATGAATTACATTTTGTTGTTTTATTTGACCGTTTTTCAACCAAAAAAACAAAAACAAAAATGCGGAATTTAAGCCAACAACTCAGCAAACGTGACTGCAATTGAAGTGCGATTAAGTGAATAATTAACACCATTTTATAATGCTCAAAAACTGCTAATATTTTATGCACACACACTTTAGATTCAATTTGTTTGTGTTTCTTCTCCTCTCCTCGTAGAGTTGTGAACTTAATTTTTAGAACATTAATACAATGTTGTCTATTGGATTATATGCTCAATACAGCATTGTTGAAAATCTATCAATAATTATTGAATTCTTGCTGATAAGATAAATCAATATGGAGCAATAGTGTTTACTTAAAAGGGAACTAAGAAGTGCAGTTTGCAGTTTAAAGAGTTGTTATCAAAACGTAAATTAAGTTTATTACATATGTTAATACAACCATTATTAGAAATTAAAAATTAAAGTATCGCACATTTGTTCCACTCGATGCATTACGATTCCAAAGTGAAAGGTACAATTTGAAGATTGGCTTTTTGTAGTTGTTAGTTTTAATTAATTGTGGTCAGTTTTATTTTATGAATCTGTTCAATGACAATTTCACAATTATCGAAATAGTAATCAGGATAAGCAAGGAAAGAAAATATAATGTGTAGATAATTTTGTATTTATTATGTTTTTTTGGAGGTTTAATGGCCTGTACTTTTTATTGCAATTTTTTAAAAGAAAATAAAAAATTCAATTTGTTCCCGACGTTTCGTCACTTTTTTGGCGACATCTTCAGGGGAGATTTTTTAATTTTTTATTAACAATTTTACATTACATTATTAAAACACTTAACATTTATAAAACAATTATTTTATAACAAACATTTATTTAAAAACTAACTATTTAAAACTACTGCATAGTTGTTATTGATTTTGTAATAAACATAATTGAAAAAAAAACATAATTGAAAACTGGCCCACAAAATACATATAATTTTGTATTTAGTTTATGACATCATAGATGGTAATCTATGATAGTAATCTATGATAGCAAAATAAGAGTGAAATTGAAACGAATCTATTTGATGGCTACACTAACTAGTTTTAAAATTTGTCTAGTTAGTTAATATTTTTTTATGAGATACATGAAATTGGGCACGGCTTAATAACGTAAAATTATTGAAATTAGCTAAAACGATAAAGGTTTGTTTAACCAAATGTTTGTTAAAATATTGACATAATTTTTCTTTACAAAGATTTACACCAAAAACCTTGACAAATTCTTACAATTAAAAGGTGTGTGCTATGTAGAAAAATAATATTTTATGTTTACAACTTTTATTTGTCAGCAATAATTGTTCGTCTATAAAAATAGTGACAAAAATATTAAATCTATAATTAAATTTACAACTAGACAAATCTCTTGTTTTTGAGTAGAGTTTTCTCTAATTTTAAAATTTATTTTTTTTGTTTTAAACGTTTTCAGGAAAAATTCAAAGTTTTCATAGGCCTTATTTAGGACAAACAATATTTGTTGTTTGCGGCCATGTAAAATTTTCTTATTATTTAAACTTACAAATCATGTTTTGCGTATCTAGTTGTGTACTGATCATGTCGTAAACACTAGTTTTACGATATAACTTACTTTAAAAATGTATAACACGCAAAATCTAGTCAAAACAATATAATAAATAATTCCTCGACATACTTTTATTTCTAAAAAAAAAAACCAAAGTGCGACGAAGATCATCCATTCGATCGATCTCACTCACGCTCTCAAAATGCTTTGTCGATTTTCTGCTACGATTTATTAACAATCACTAAAGAATCAAAGCTCCACGCTATCCTCCTCCCAAACTCCCGGGTCTGCTTTGCGCGTGAAGCTTTTGAATAATTTACGTTTTTATTTTTATTTAATTTATATGCATTCATTTTACATACAACGATGAACGTACGTGATCGATTGTCGATGCGCTCTTCACTCGCTTCTTCTTTGCTTACTGCTTGCCATAAAAAGTAAAGCAACTGCAAAGAAAGAAATCCATAATAAAAACAAAACGCACAAGAAAACTGCATGTAAAACGTAAAACAAAGAAATTAAAATTCAACTTCCAAGTGGGCGTAGAGAATAGGTGGAGCAAGAGGGGGACTGTTGCTGGCTTCTGCCGTTGTAAGAAAGGCAACGATCCTCACACGCTGCGCTATTAAAGTGCGATCGTTTCTTAGTTCGTTCTTTCTTAATCGAGACAATTTCAACAACAACTCAAGCCGGTCGTTTAGTGCAGCAAGGCGAATTCATGCTCAGCTGTTGACTCATTTTCTCACGCTCTTTCTTTACTCGCTGTCTTTTGCTCTTTGCGACTCGTTGTGTGGTTTGTTTTTTTGTCTCCAACATGTGCTCCAATGTGCTTAATTTCTTACATCTGTCTTGAAATTTTTGTTTTATTTTTCTTAACTGAATTCGCCGTAAAATTTAATTTATAAATTTTATCTGCTTTTTGTTTTATTATGTCGCACTCTTTTATGAGTGGGGCTGGAAACAAATGCTCTGTGGAACCAAAAGAAACAAAAAACCTCAACTCATGTTGTCGGTTGGGGTTTAAAATCGACAACGCTTGCTTGGAATGAGCAACAACTCAGACAATTCAGTCGATGCGATTACTTTAAAGCGATTGGAGGTGTTTGTTGTAAAAGAAAAAAATTTATAGAGCGCGTGAATTTTGAAAAAAATATATCAAGAAAATATTTGAAAAAGCGATAATTTTTACGGCGAGCACTATTTTTAAAGAAATGCAAGTGATAAAAAAAAATTAAAAATTAATTTAACAAAAAATCAAGAGTTGCCTAAAACAACAAATTCAAAAATATATGAAGAATATGCAATTTATTAAAGTTGCAGATAATGTAACAAAACCCTTATGCATAGAATTGATGCAGTCTCATGTGTTTTTAAGTGTTTAAAAAAATCTGAATAATTTATTTGAACAAAAAAAAAAAAAAACAAAAAAAGAAAAGTTCTACAGTAGCAAAATATCTAAGTGTTCATACTTATATATAAAAAAAATGAATATTTTCAATTTAAAAACTTATGTTGCATATTTTTTGCGAAATCAGCAATTTTTCAACAAACTAAACATATATTATATTACAAAATAAAAATTATAATACCAGTGTTGTCTACAATTGTTTTGTCAAAGAGTTACTTTCAACCTTTTAGTACTTTTATTAAAAAATGCGCTTTTTACACCTAACTGTTGCATGGCACAATAATTATTGTGAAACATTTAAAGCTCATTTTAAGATTAGATAAAATTTGACGATTGCATTTTTATTTTCTTTAAGTATATAAAATAAATTTATTGCAAGTTTTCCTTCTTCATAACTCTTTATCAGTTTTAAAATTTCTGATTATTTTCTTATCTTTATAAACACTATTATTAACATTCTAAATAATATGGTTTTTAGTTTTTCAAGTGCATTCCTTTCATTTTCTTCACCCTTTCGCCGAGCCAATATTCTGAAAATTATTATTTTCTATGGAATATGGAATGCAATAAAGCTTACCACAAGAATATTTTTTGCTAAAATTTTAAAATTAGAAGTAATTGGGGAATACTACCACTATACTATCGAGGAAAATTGCTTTAGGGTGGGAGATACAACTACTATACTATCGAGGAACTATGTTTCACAAAAGATTATGCTGTTGAAAAAAATTGTATATAAACGTTGTTATGATTCATTTATAATCGAAGAAAAATATTGTTTATAATTGTGTCTTGGTATCGCCTCCACATCAGACCAATCATTAAAATGGGCTTTAGTATAAGCTGCCGACAATTATCATAATCAGCCCAATCATGAAACATTTTCTCCCGGGAGTTGTAAATGGGAGTTTCCGGTTTTAAGATAGCAGTTAAAGATATTTCATTTTTATTTTACACTCATTCATATTGGCGGTTGATAAACAAACATGCATTAAAAATTTCCAAAAAGTATTTTAACTTTATCTTATAATGGTGTCAGAATGGTGTCATTATAGAGGTGTCAGAATAATGTTTCTATTGTGGTGTCAGAATGAGTTATTGTGGTGTCAGAATGATGTATTGTGGTGTCAGAATGGTGTCATTATTCCGGTGTCAGAATGGTGTCATTATTCTGGTGACAGAATGGTGTCATTATTCTGGTGACAGAATGGTGTCATTATTCTGGTAATAGAATGGTGTCATTATTGTTTTTTTCAAAATTGTAGTGTCAAATTATTATAGTGTCAGAATTGTAGTATTATTCTGGTTTCAAAATGGTGTCAGTATTGTGGTATCAAAATGGTGTCATTATTGTGGTATCAAAATGGTGTCATTATTATTGTCAAAATGGTGTCATTATTATAGTGTCAGAATGGTATCATTATTCTGGTGTCAGAATGGTGTCATTATTATAGTGTCAGAACGGTATCATTATTCTGGTGTCATAATGGTGTCAAAATGGTATCATTATTCTGGTGTCAAAATGGTATAATTATTCTGGTGTCAAAATGGTATCATTATTCTGGTGTCATAATGCTGTCAAAATGGTATCATTATTGTGGTGTCATTAAAATAGTGCTATAATAATAGTGAACATTATAAGAGACGAGAGTCTTGCTCAAAAAGATTGAAAAAGTTTTATGACAAGGACATGCATTAAAGGATGTACCATTTAATATATGAAATTGATAAAATTATCGTGAAACTTATTTTAAAGATGCATGTAGAACACATATTATCAACAAGACATGTTCCATGATCGAACTAAGACATTATAAAGAACAACTGTCATATAATGGGAGATACGACCACTATACTATCGAGGAAATATATATTCTGTGGAAAAAACAATGTATTCCCATAAATAAAATTACCATAGAAAGAAATTATGTGGGAAAAGGAGGAGTTCAATTTTCTAAAGGATTTATTATACTGGGTGGGTCTTCAAACAACAAAAAAGTGGTTAATAAACTCCGCCCAAAAAATTCTTTGCCTAATTCTAGTACCCTCCCCGAAACGATTTCGCGATGTGCTAATTTCTTTATCGATGGAATTCCTTTGGCTCTGGAATATTTTAAAAGAGACTTTATGGCAAAAAAGCAAATAAAAATAATCACTAATGAGCGGATTTCTCTGAATTCTATTGAAGTTTTATTTTTGGAATGTTTTGTTTTGAGTAATTCTGAGAATCCAAAAACTTGTGCGTACAAAAAGTTGTTTTATGCCCGAAAAGACACTTTCTTTAAAAATTCCTAAGCCTAAGGATTAACATATTGCAAAACCATTCTGTGGAGGAGGGCACTATAGTACAATGAGCCAGGGAATATTTTAGACTGAGTTTATCAATTACTTTTTTTCGACCCGGCCTACTGTTCAACTGCTTAGGAGAGAATTAGCTTAAGAGAGATACTTTACTAATATATCATTTATGGGAAGACATTTATAGGAGGAAGATTACCATTTCTTGGTATCAAAAAATTTATAATCTGAAAGTAGATACCACATTGATTTCGAAAAAGAAATTTTTAAAATTATGAGAAAACAAGTAAAGAAAGTCTAAAGTCGGTCTAGACCGACTATGAAATACCCTAAACCTATTTTTCAAAAAACAAAATAATATTATTTAAAATGAACGCGTCCGTCGGCGGATGAAGCCTTTATTTTATATACATTTAAACTTGATGAAAAATTTACACATACCAAGTTTTATTCCTGTAGCTCACAGTTGAAGCCTTTATTGTGCTTTCGTTATGGGAGGTGGGCGTTTTCAAAAACGGATCACTCCCAATTTTTGAACACATTTTAGTTTTGGTACAAAATACATACGTAACAAATTCGATCTCTCTATGACAAACATAACCTTATTTATTGAGTTTTAAGCTTTTTGGGTTGTATGGGAGGTAGGCGTGTTCGTGGGCGGATGACGTCCATTTTTCAAAGCCATCTTTGTTTTGTCATAAAAAACATACGTTTCAAATTTTATCTCTATAGGTTAAACAGAGGTTTACTTATTTCGTTTTCAATTTTTGGGTTGTATGGGAGGTGGGCGTGTCCGTGGGCAGACGACACCCATTTTTCGAAGACATCTTTGTGTTGATACAAAACACATACACACCAAATTTTATTGTTGTTAGGTTAATTTTGAGCTTATTTATGCAGTTTTAAATTTTTGCGTTGTATGGGAGGTAGGCGTGTCCGTGGGCGGATTCCAAAAATATTCAATAGTGCAGATCCTTGGGCACATGTGACCATGTGTACCACGTTTCAATCAAATATCTCAACTCCTTCTTATCCTGTGTATACGGACAACACACAGGCGGACAGACGGTAGGCGTCAGGACATGAAAAGCTCGACTAACTGGGTGACGCTGATCAAGAATATATATACTCTATGCGTTACAAACGTTTGCACAAAGTTAATATACCCTGTCCTTTCAAGTTTATGGTATAACTATTGAGATAAAAACTTTTAAAGAAGAAAAACCGATCAATTCGTAGGAAAGCAAAATACTTTAAAGATTAGGACGAAAACCCTTAAATATAAAGAAATACTTAAAGAAGAAAGTTTTTGGTACTATTGATAAAATAAGCAAGAGGGGGCTAACCGATCTTATAACTTTTGAAAAATATAATCGATTTAATATAAGGAAACTTCAAACATGAAAGAGAATTATGAAATGCTATAAGAAAAAAATATAAAAAAGTGAGAGATATTACTTATTGAAAATATGTAAAAGTTAATTAAGTAGGGCTTTTTTTATAGTATAGACTTTATGCTATCGAAAAAAAATTCGAAGGAGAGGCAACTACAACCACTACTGTAGAGAGAAGAACTATTAAAGATAAGTTTCAATTCAACTACTTTTCTTAAAGAGAGAATCTATCAAGAGAGTATAATATGGCCACTTGCGCTAGTAGTGAAAGAAATCTAATATATAAAAACAAAGATTCAATAATGTTTTCTGGTAAAATTATTCCTACAATATTAATACACATCTAGTAGGTAATGCTTTGTTTTCACTATGTCACTTTGACATGATTTGACATGGAAGTTTAAACCCTAAAATATCACATAAATAACAACTTTTAGGCTATTTTGTGCTTAAAATCTGTCAATAGACCAGGAGTTCTTCTTTTCGTCATTGTCTAACGGAAAAAATTTACCAGGTGTTGGAATTTTTCATTAGACTGACAAGAACTGACCATCGAAAATGACATAGTGAAAACCAGACTTAAAGTTATAAAGTTATGTGACTCACCTAAAATACTTTTAATTTCAAGAATTTTTCTATTTTTGTCGCTTGCCGATAGGAGAGAAGGAAAAGTTTAAATAAGCTCTTTTGCGGGGCTTAAAAAGAAAACGTTAATTTTAGTTCATGACTTATGAACACATACTTTTCGTGTTCTCAACTAAATTCTAAGTTAAACGTAATGACTTATGACAGACTTTTATTATAATTTTAGGCTTTCACATGCACAAACATAAAAAGTAAAAGTCACTTTTGAGTGTGCTACAAACAGCATATTTTTCTTTAGATAATATAACCGAGTCATTTGTGGCATAAAAAATTCATGGTTATTTTAAAATATGGCGAAATTTGAGGTGCTGTAAGAAATTTTCCCAAAACCACTTGCTGAGAAATTCTTTTAATAAAAATTTCATCAATCGTCAAAATTAATATATCAGTTGAACGTTTAATGACCTAAATTCAAAGAATGATTCCACTTGGCTGACTGGTAGAGATGTCGTTAAGAAACTTCTTACCAATCAACTTGTAAAAAGCCAATAAAATGTTATTTCAAAACATATTGCGACGACTTGGCAAGAAGACGCATAAACAGGTCGCGATGCACACAACAGAATGTTCACAAATCAGCTGCAAACAACACACGTTTTCTTTTTAGTATCTTGCAGTTACAGACAAGATATATTTTAAAAATAGGTCGCTCGTTTTGGATGTGCTCGATAATGATGATGATGATGATGTTGATGATAATGATGGTTATGGTGATGAGTAATTCAAGAGAAATTTTCATCAATCTTTCAGCTGGACTTGCAGGCTTAACTTGTTGACATGTTTTAGTTAGTGAGTGTCAAGTATAAGAAAAATATTTTAAAAAATTTGCTTTTCATGTCATATTTTTACTCAGCGTAGACGCTGCTTTCGATGTTTAAGAATTGTAATATTTTTCTCTAGATTTGACGTTCAAAACTTGTTCAACAAGTGTTGGTTTTTTTTTGTTTGTTTTCTCTTGTCTCTTTCAGGCCGTATTTCTTGGTCTGCTTTGCATGTATGTCTATATATCTGTCTGTTTATCTTAACTTTTGCCTTCTAGCCATTCAATGATTGACTGACCAATGTTTAGCATTAACAGACTATTGCTTACAATGAAAAGTGGTTAAAGGCAGGCGTTTGGTTGATCGGTCGCACGAAAGCGGTTTGCTTCGGTTTGTCTGGTGTTTTGTATAGCTTAAGAGTGAGTTTTTTTGCATCTGCTATTCTTTTAATATAATGGTATCTTGCTGAGTTCAACAGGATTTGTGCTTTATCATATTTTCTGTAGGATGTTTAGTTTTTTATATTGTTGTTGTGGCAATGAACTTTGTTTTTGTTTCGCTCCCTCCTTGTGGAGGCGGAAATATGTTCAGGTAAGTGTTGAAATGGACATTTCCACTTTTGATTTTATAATTTTCAATCAAGTCAAAGAGTGCCTTTTGCACTGTAGAGCACTGTTTCTAGATTGAGGTAAATTTCCCTAAATGGGGTAATTTTTGACTAATTTTTTGCAATAAAATTATTTTTTAGATATCCCAATATTTAAAGTTATTTGCAGCTTTGTTTACTTTATAAACGTTCTCACAAGCAGTCCCTTATTATTGGGAATCCCCTTTTGTACAAAAAGAAAAAAAAAATAATAACAAACGCAGGATATTTTTGATTTGTTGTAAATGTGAACTTAAAAACCAAGGAATATTTTGGAACGCATAAGAAATAAGAAGTAATAAAATGTTTTGAAATTGCATTGAATATTGCTTAATAGAATATCGGTTATAGAAAGCTATGATCAGTTCCTACAAAAAAAAAAGTTAATGGAAAAGTGGATAAAAGAAGTTCCTTACATATCGTGAATTGGAAAAGTTGTTGGCAATAGGAAGAAACCAATTGTTCAAGGCTAGCAAAGAAATGTTTTATTGTGGCAGTAGTGAAGTGAGTTATAACAGCTGTAAATCATTTAAAATTTTGTAATTTTTTTTAGAAAAAGGTAAATTTTCTCAGAAAGTGGTAATTTTTTTCCCAAATAGTGGTAAATTTCAGTTCGGCTCTCTGGCAACAATGCTGTAGAGTATAGTAGAGAGCGACATGGAGTTTAATGAAACTCTCGGCACACAAATCGGCATCGGAGATAATTTCTGTGTCGACAAGAAATAAAAGCTAAACTCATTTTCAAAATTTCGGGAGAGCATTTTTAAAATTAAAATTGCTACCTTTTATCAGGGTACCCTGACATGTTCTGTTTAGATTTGATGGCTTCAAACATTTAATTTTCAAGTTACAACCATAAAAATGTGCGTACTACTGTATTTCATTGCGAAAAGTCGCAATGAAAATTATAATCTAAGTTTGTCCTAACTCGGCTTTAGCGGTTATTCCTTGTCGACACAGATTTTGTAAAAAACTTAAGGTTAATTTTAGATTTTTAATTTTAAATTTGGAGTTAAGTTGGAGTTTTCTTTCAAAAATGTAAATGTTTATATAAATTTGTACGGTTCGCTAACATGTTACACAGATAATGTGCTGCAAAAGGCACATTTTTAGTTCTCCACACTTGTTGAAATACATCAGTGGTGCCCAGCTGATGGCTCTTTAAATTGGTTTAATTTAAAAAATCTTGATTAAAATTCTTGTTAAAACAAATATTTTGCGATTTATTTGAAGGCTCGTTCATTAATTGACGTAGGCACGCCTTTTTATTGTGATTCATATTCTAATGATTTTTTTAAACGTTTTGCAAAAACCTCCTCAAAAAGCTTTTAAATTAGTTTTGTGTTTTCGAACATAAATTTAATTAAAAATGAGAAAAACCAAGCTTTGAAAGAATTTCATTTAAAAAAATATTAATTTATTTGCCTGTCACAAGAATTTGTGCAGCCAAATCGTCTTTATTTTAATGATGATCAATGCATTGAATGATGTCAGCAATACCGGATCAGCTAGATATTTAATTAAAAAAAAAAAAAAAAAAAAACTGTATTCAACCCTTATTATTTTGGACACTTCCAAAAAGGTGCGACTTTTTGTTCTATGTTCTAGCCTTAAGCCTGCTTAGTGTCAGCTTAGAAAAATATTAAGTTCAGGCTAAAGCATTTTTTGTGCTCATTTTTTCAAATTTATAAAATGAAGACATCAACTTAGTTTTGATTAAATAACGCTTGCATTGCTATAGCTTTAAATATTTTGGGCTTGTTTGAAAAACAATTTCAAGTTCATTATTCAAAAATTACTTAAAAACTCGTCAATTATTCAATGGCAAATGATGCTGTTTCTTTCACATTGTATTCATGTGTTGCGATGCACCCCCACAAATTTGTGCTGCTGGCATAGTTTTGCTCCCAGTTGAACGCTTAATTTCAAGGTTTCCATCATTGAAGCTGTCAAACATTTGCTGTTTCGGCATATTTTTTTCAATTATATTTTTGTATGTTGCTCGTCTTTTTTTCAGCAAAGTGTGGCTACATGCAGCACATTAATGCTCACAAAAACAAACAAACTCATTGAATTGTATTTTGCTGAAATATAATTTAAACTCTTGGGTTTGTAATTACATATATTTCGTTCTGCTGCTGCTTAAAAAAAAAAAAATTATGTATATTAAAAAGAGCTTTGTAGAATTTATAGCTTTTGTACATTTAGTTTACTTGCCTACCTCCTCCCTATCTACTTCGACAAACAAGGTCATTCATTCGGTTGCCAGCGACCACAAACACTTCAGCAACTTTTTGCCACTGACTAACCGAACCAACAACAGCCAAGTTAGCATCATCAGCAGCCACATCATAACGCTATAAAAAAACTACAATAATATAAAGTATTTAAAGAAAAAAAAAAAAATCAAGTGTTAAATTGTTATAAAATGTTTATTCTGTTTTTTAATTTTTTTTATTTATAAATAAATTTTGTTATTGTACTGGTTTTTTTTTTTGTTTTGTTCTTCTTGCTTCATTGTACCGTCAATCAATGTACGAGCACGAGTTGTTTCTGCTGTTGTTGCTACAATATGTTGTCAGCATAATTAACAATTGTTATTCTTAACAATTGAAATTCATTAAAAAAAAAGGGTAGAAATAATAATAATAATATTGAAAATATTACGATTCTGCACGATTTTATTTATAATCAAGCATGAAAAAAGTTTTTAATATAAAAAAACATGTTTATAAAACATATACTGTATAAATCACGTTTATTACCTTGATTTGAGAAGCTGGGTTGGAAAAAAAAAAATATGAAATCAACTCATGTTTGTGTGCTTTACTTTGTCAATGTACGAAGTTAAGAATTTTTCAAGGAACCCTCTTAGATCTCTAAAATGTTCTCATAATACTTAAAAAACAGAAACCAGTTTGGAACGTATAAAAACATATATTCATGTTACAATATAACACACATTTTTGACGTAGAATTACGTCTTACAGCGCGGTTTGTATGGGGTCGTTTTAACAGATTTTTTGAAGGTCATGCAACGTTTTTGGCGAATACTTTAGGGTATACCTACAGCCTTTAATACTTATCGTTCAAAGATAATATATATACTTAAATATCAGATATATCCTACGCTGAATGAATATCTAATTTTGGATTTTGTCACTATTATATGAAAGTCAGACAATAGTAAAATATAAGAAGAAAAATGCATGTTTTTATATAAGAAAATCAATCATCAGCTGCTTATAATGTATTGCTGTGCCTGCTGCTTTCTTTGTTTTTGTTTTGTTGTTTATGGTTGTATTGTTTTTATTTTGCACGAACTGATTGGTTCGTATTCAGCTTCAGAATGATTCTATGGCCAATCGGATGCAGTGGAATTATCTGAGGTCATAGGCGAATCATTGGTACTATGATGGGTTCTATGGCCAATCGGATGCAGTGGGATTATCTGAGGTCACAGGCGGGTCATTGCTACTTTGATGGTTTCCATGGAACATTTGGACCAAAATGGATGATTCTATGACCAATCGGATGCAGTGGGATTATCTGAGGTCACAGGTGGGTCATTGGTACTTTGATGGGTTCCATGGAACATTTGGACCAAAATGGATGATTCTATGGCCAATCGGATGCAGTGGGATTATCTGAGGTCACAGGTGGGTCTTTGGCACATTTATGGGTTCCATGGAACATTTGGACCAAAATGGATGATTCTATGGCCAATCGGATGCAGTGGGATTATCTGAGGTCACAGGTGGGTCTTTGGCACAATTATGGGTTCCATGGAACATTTGGACCAAAATGGGATTATCTGAGGTCACAGGTGGGTCTTTGGCACATTTATGGGTTCCATGGAACATTTGGACCAAAATGGATGATTCTATGGCCAATCGGATGCAGTGGGATTATCTGAGGTCACAGCCGGGTCATTGGTACTTTGATGGTTTCCATGGAACATTTGGACCAAAATGGATGATTCTATGGCCAATCGGATGAAGTGGGATTATATGAGGTCATGGGCGGGTCATTGGTACTATGATGGGTTCCATGGAACATTTGGACCAAAATGGATGATTCTATGACCAATCGGATGCAGTGGGAGTTTCTGAAGTCACAAGTGGGTCATTGGCACTTTCACGTGAATACGAACTTCACGTGTAGTTCGTGAATAAAAGACACGTGTAGTTGAGTTTTGTGTTTTTACTTGATTTTTTTAAAAACACGTGAACACGTGCTTACGTGAAACTGGAAGTTCTAGTTCGTATTGGTAGCATTGTAAGCATTGGCTCGCATTGGGTGTATTTATGCACTTCTGTTCTAGTTTAATAAGTGCTTTATTTTGAAACCAGAGGTCATGAATCTCTTTTCAACTCAGTCAATGAACTCGAACTGTTAAATTTAACGAAATGGGTCTGTGGTCCGGTTAGATTTAACTCTTATGAAAAAAAACGAGTTGGATCATATTTCGTTTTATGCTTTTACCCAATAGATGGCGTAAGATTTTTATGTTTGCTTTTAATGCAAATTAATTTGGATTCCACATCCCACTAGCACTAGCGAGTGTAGTTCGCAAACTATACATCAAACAGAGACGAAAGTGTAGCTCGCAAGCTAAATATTAGACAGACAACATGTCAATATAGACAAAATACGATTTTGTAAAAATCGGGATCTTAATTTTAATTTAAAATTAGTAGTTAAACTGACTGTAGCTCGCAAACTATATATCGGGCAGAGACGAAAGTGGCACCATTAGAAAGTGCATTTGCTTCGCCTTCTTTTCAACTAATTCAATGAACTCAACCTATCAAACTTAACGAAATGATCGAAAAAATTTGAAATTTTGCTTGTTTCTTTTTGCTTGCTCATTTAATCATACTTACTTTTTAACTTTTTCTTTGTTTTGGCCTCGATAAGTAGTCCATAATTGAGTGTTATTAATTTATTTGTTAATTTTTGGAAGATCAATAAAAATATGTGCAAAATGAACAAAACAATCGGACCAAAGAGACAAAGTAGAAGAGGTTACAACTTAAACGGAATTCTGCGTCTACACTTACGATACTTTCGAAACTGTTTCTTTTTTTCTTACCCTCTCTTCAAATGAACAAGAAGTAAATTCAATTTTTTGTTTTTACGTCTAACTTAAAATTCAACGGAACAACTTTAATGACCAGAGTTAGGCATAAAAAACCACTCATAGGTGAGCAGAATCAAGTTAAAACTCAAAAAGTTACTCTTAATAATAACCAAGCTAGTAGCTTAAGTTCCAAAAGATATAATCGCTATCGTTGGTGATCATGGTTTGTTCATCCGTCGTTAAGGCGTTTCAGAAAATATCGATAAAGACCCGAAAGTCCTAAGAGGCTACTTTACAGGTACACTGTTTTCTACGATATCTCAAAAACATGGATCAAACACGCATTCAACTTCACGCACAAGTGAAAAAACAAACTGAAAAAAAAAAAAAAAAAAAAACCAAATTGGCCATTTCAGCCCTTGAAAGGACTTTGACCGAGCTTCTTTTGATCAATTGTGTTGTGTGTGTTATTAAATGTTTGCACACAATTGACCGAGAACTGGACCTACATGTTTTATGCCGATGTTCTCAAGAAGTTTTACATGGCATTATTTACTCTCTGAGGTTTGCCATTGTCTGCGGAGAGGTGGTGACCGATCAGAAAAATTTTTTATTGAAAAAAACTTTTCGCCGCGGCTGGGGATCGAACCCGGGCTCCGAGCATGCTAAGCCACACACTTAACCTGCATGCCACGGTCACCACCGGTTGAAAACTGATGAAGTTATAAAAAACACGTAAAGAAAGTCTAAAGTCGGTCTAGGCCGACTATGAAAGGCCCTAAACCCACTTTTCAAAAACAAAAAAAACATGTTATTGTAAATGGGCGTGTCCGTAGGAGGATGAAGCCTTTCTTTCTTATGCATTTAAATGTTGATGAAAAATTAACACATACCAAGTTTCCTGTAGCTCACAGTTAATGCCTTTATTGTGCTTTCGCTATGGGAGGTGGGCGTGTTCATGGACGGATTACTTCCAATTTTTGAACACTCCTTACTTTTGGTAAAATACATACATACCAAATTTAATTTCTCTATGACAAACATAACCTTATTTATTGAGTTTAAATCTTTTTTGGTTATATGGGAAGTAGGCGTGTCCGTAGGCGGATGACGTCCATTTTTCAAAACCATCTTTTTCTTGTCTTAAAAAACATACGTGCCAAATTTTAGCTCTGTAGGTTAAACAGCGGCTTATTTATTGCGTTTTCAATTTTTGGGTTGTATGGGAGGTGGGCGAGTCCGTGAGCGGATGACGTCCATTTTTCGAAAATATCTTTGTGTTGATATAAAACACACACATATCAAATTTAATTGTTATATGCTAATTATGAGCTAAGTTATGCAGTTTTCAGTTTTCGCGTTATATGGCAGGTAGGCGTGTCCGTGGGTGGATGATAACCATTTTTCAAAACCATCTTGTTTTTGTTATGAAAAACACGTGTGCCAAATTTTGTTTCTGTAGGTTAAACAGAGGCTTATTTATTGCGTTTTCAATTTTTGGATTGTATGGGAGGTGAGCGTGTCCGTGGGCGGATGACACCCATTTTTCGAAGACATCTTTGTGTTGATACAAAACACATACACACCAAATTTTATTGTTGTAGGTTAATTTTCAGCTTATTTATGCAGTTTTAAATTTTTGCGTTGTATGGAAGGTAGGCGTGTCTGTGGGCGGATTCCAAAAATATTCAATAGTGCTGATCCTTGGGTCCATGTTATCATGTGTACCAAGTTTCATCCAATTATCTCAACTCCTTCTTCTTATCCTGTGTATACGGACTACACACAGACGGACGGACATGGATAGCTCGACTCACGTGGTGACGCTGATCAAGAATATATCTACTTTTCTATACCGGACTCGCTTCGTTCTATGCGTTACAAACGTTTGCACAAAGTTAATATACCCTGACCTTTCAGGTTTAGGGTATAAAAAGACCATTTTGGGTTCACCAAAACAAAAAAATGTTTATGGCATCAAAACTTTCTCAACTTTGCTAAGTGATTCGTTTTTAATTATATTTATAGTGCAGTCTTATTACTTGAGTATCTACTTAACACAACATTCTACTAAACTTAAGCAGAATTATAAGTGCTTCCTCAGTGCAAAATGTAAAACTTAAAAAATAGACATAATTTCCTAAAAGCTAGAAAGTTTCATTAAAGTCCGACCAAAAGCATTATTGTTAAAATTTGTTGAAAAAATATTATTTCAGCCGACAAATAATTTCCGAAAAATAATTTAAAATCTTGATTTAGCCCGAACCCATTGGTTTGTATAACTGACCAACTGACATAAGAATGTACAATTGTTTGAGTTCAAAATTGCTTAACTTATTGCCGTTAAAATATGTAACTGAATTGTGGATTATGATAATTTCCACCCCTAGGATGGTACGCAACCATGTTCGCGCATCGTTCGCTCCTTGAAAAAAGCCATTTCCTTACTAAGCCGTATATAATTTGAAATATAGATCACTCACAAATTAAAGTTGAGCGGGTTGTTGTTACACCGACTTCTCCATTCTCTGTAATTTTTAGGCAAACGTCAATTAAGTATATTGAGATTACAGGGAAATTTAATGTAGAACCACGTTTCACTCAGAAAAAAAAATTAATAAATAAAAAAGAAGTACGTTTTTTAGCATGTCCTTTACAGTGGACATTGCTCTTAAATAATTTTTTTTGCAATAATTTTTTTTTCGAATTTGCAACCTTAATGCGCATTTATAATTCCGACCTATGCGGCCTTTATCCTGAATAGCTATAATATCCCCTTTGTATTGTCTAAGGATCGTTGCCAGCTTTTGGGACTGGTGAGAACACTGGCTTGTATTACGAAGGAAAAGGTCATAAATCTTCCCACCAGGTTTGAAAGCTTACTTCAGAACATTTTTAACCCTTTTTATACGGTCAATCCTCAGGCTGGTCGGGGGTGCTTAACACAAGAAATTCTATATTTGTAATATATAATTACAACACTACTAAATTACCTGTTGATTCCTTGCAGGTATATCATATGTATGTGAAAGTTACGGACTTTCCGAGACTAAGAAAATATTATTTTCTACAGAATGTCGGTGAAGAAAGAAGGATTAAAAGATGATGTTAAATATCTCACTAATCGAGAATTCGATGACTTGAGGATGAAGAAATTGTTTGCACTTCTGAAATGAGGGGAAGACTAAAAACATACACCCAAAAAAAAACGGAGTAAAAAAAGCAGTATTCGAGCTCAATTTAACTCTTTTCGTGCATGGTATTTAGCTAAAGCTGTAAAAACAATATTTAACTCCGTCTGTGTGTTGAAATTACTCCGAAAATACACCCAAAAAAACGGAGTAAATACAGCCATATTCAGGGTTAATTTAACTCTTTTCATGTGTGGTATTTAGACAAAGCTGTAAAAACTTTATTTAACTCCGTTTGTGTCTTAAAATTATTCCAAAATTTTACTTCGTTTGAGAAGTCGTGCTAACTCCGTTTTGAGTTGTATTGAGAACTTTAAAATTTTTCATTTTACTCAAAAAAGAATTTGAGGCAACTCATTAAAAGCTTAAAAGAATAGACAAGCCAACCCACAAAAGAGTCAAATCAAGAACTTGAATTTTTTTATATTCAGATTATTTCATTTATTTTTTGTTATTTAATTAACATTTATGGTATGTTAAAACAACAATCATGTAATATGGTAAAATTTGCGATGCTCCACGATTTGACATTCTTAGATATTTCGAAGTTTTCCGTTGATAGAACCATGACAGTGACGTTTCTGTTGGATACTTCAAGAAATAAATGGATTTGTCAAGAAATAGAACAAAAAAAGGGCGTTCAAAATGGGTCATTTCCGTTTGGAGTATGTAAACATTTGCTAATAAAAGCACAAATATTACCTGCTTTAATTAGTGGTAAAAATATTGATTTGTGTCGAAGTCAGGAAGAACCGGAAGACAACCTCATGAAGAATTAAAAATTTCCATACATCCTACACACATACATAGCACCATCAGTTGCTTGACGAAGTTCTATAGCGAGTACTATCACGCTCCTATGCTGATGATCTTCAGCGTTCCCGGCGAGTTTCTTCGGGCTAAGCCGTATTATTCGCTGAATCACACACTATTTTTTTACACCCTTTTTTGTTAATTTACTTTTTTTGTTTATAACTAACGCCAGATAGCAAAACAAAAACAAATATTTTAAATTTTTGAAATACTAAAAATTAGCTGTCATTGTTAAACATTTAATTTCTACAGCACACTTGATTTTTTGTTAAAATATTTGAGTACTTTCTCTACATTCAAAGTAAAACGAAAAAACTGCTCGAGCGAACTCTGTTTCGTGCTCAACAAAACTCCGTTTTCTCTTTGAAAGCAGAGTTGATATGAAACTGCTTCAAATTTAATTTAAGATTTTAAAATTATTCTTTTAAGGTAGAAAAAGCTTTAAATTAACAAAAAAAAAATCATGGTCCAACTCATTTTGAGTTTTACTGAACAAAGCGTTTTAACTTTCCAAAAACTCGTTCAACTCATGAAAAAACTTGGATTAACTCCGCACACTTTTTTCGGTGATAGTTGGAATAAGTTTTAACAGAGTTAACATGAGAAATTTTCAGAGAAGACGCAGAGTTAATGTAAAACTGCTGCATATTTAATTCAAGTTTTGAAAATTAATTGTTTTAAGCAGAAAAAGCTTTCAATTAAGAAAAAAACTATTGATCCAATTCATTTTGAGTTTTACTGCGACAAAACGTATTTAACTTTTCAAAAACTCTTTTAACTCACGAAAAAACTTGAATTGACTCCGCACATTTTTTTCGGTGTACTGATAATGACTACAGGGAGAGAAAAAATGGGCTAAAATCAAGCTCAAAGCGTTCGTAAATGAAATAAGCTCAATAGAGCTCAAAACCATCTCAAAACAAGCTATTCACGTATACAATTTATGCCAGAAATTAGGCTTGAATTTTTTTTTGATAAACACGTCAATTTGTTCTTAATAAGTATCATCTTGGGCTTGATCATAAAAATACATTTTTGTTGTTGCTGTTTTTGCTCATCAAAAAATGAGCAACCGAACGAGCTAATTCTCAGTTGGTTTTTGTAGCTGTTAGTATAAAAGTGTATACAAGTGCAGAAAATAAATTAAAAAAATGAAATTTTTCCTGTCCAAATGGGACCAAATATCTAATTTGGACAAGAAAACATAATTTTGATTTTTTGTCTGGTCATCGTTTTTTGTTTTTTTTTTTTGTTCGGTTTCTTTGACGCCTGAGATCCTTTAATTTTGTAATCTTTTGCCTTGTATTATTAAAATTCATAAAATGACAGATCTCATGTTAGCTTGTTTTATTCACAGTCCATAAATGACATGCATTGGACACAAATGAGCATTTTTTTTTTATACTCAATACCAAAATGTCATAAATTGGGCCCAAGTGAGCATATTAGTTTTTTGACGAACAATCCAAAAATCACATACATTATGCACAAATGAGCGCGTTAATTGTTTTGATAAACTATCGCATTATGGCTTGATATCAAGAATATTCTGGCTAAGCTCAGAATCACTCCCAAAATAAATTGATTTGGGATTGTTTTCAGCTCAAATTTCTCTCCAAAATTTGGTGTCCCACAATTCACTTTCCCACTTGTTAATCAGGCCAGTACTAGATTTTAGTGGGGAAAAAAAAATTTTTTTATAAAGATTTAAGAAATTAAGTGTATGTTTATTGTATATCGTGGGAAAGTTATTGTTACTAAAGCTTACATTTAAAATAATTAAAAATATAAAAGTAGTCGTCAAAATAAATTCTAATCTAAATGTGCTCTGGTATCATTTTAAATTGTTATCGCCAATAATATTTAATTGCAAACTGCTGTTTACAAGATGACAGTTAAAAAAAAAAAAAAAAAAAAAATTAAGTGCATATATTTTGCGTCTTCTCCATCCCTCCTAGTCAAGTTTGCTTTTATTTCTTGCGAATTTATTTTTTGCTATTGATTTTCGAAGCTTTACTGAAGGTTGTACGAGAAGGTTTTTTTATTTAGTTTTAAGCTCTATTCTTACACGAGGCGATTTGAAGATTTGTAACATTTTTACTGCAAGTTGCTGGCCGTTGCAACATTTGCAGAAGTCCCACAAAAACTGCTTTGCAAAAGGCACGTGACCCAACTTTTAAAGCGCCATTTAATGAATAGCTTTAATTAAATTTAAGCTCTTTAAAGCGTTCTAGCTGTAGTTTATAAAATTAAAATTAACACTTCTCATAACTTTGGCAACTCACTAGTTGACAACACTGTTCAAAAAGCTAATAAAAAAATATTCCTAATATTCCTAAATAAATAGATCGAAAAAGTGTAAAAATATTTAAAAACAAAAAATTAAAGTTTTTCAAATAATTTCTAAAGAATAAAACAAAAAACTTGCATCGGCTTGTTTCAGTTAAATTATGAAATCAATTTAAACTCGAAAGCAAGTTGCAACAACAAATGGCAAAAACAAACAAGTCCACAAAAACAACAACTAAAACAACTACAACGATACAACAAAGATTAACTAAAATAAAATATAAAACTACAGAGAAAAATTACAACAGCTGATAAGAGAAAACGAGAGAAAAAATAAAAATTCAACTCAGTTGGATACCAAAAATATGTGATATTTTCTTCTGCTGCCAACTCACAGACTTGAAATTAAAATAAATGAAAAGAGTATTCAACGAATTTATTAAAGTTTTAAGAGCAAATCCGCATTTACAATGTGATAACTTGTAAGGCTTAAAAGCAACAAAACGTGCCTTCTTTCAACTGTAAAGTTTAATATTTATTTTGTAAAAACAACAAAATTAGAAAACATCTCTCTCAACGAAGCGAGTCACTTTTTATAAAAGTGAGCCTTTTAAGCTTAAGCTATACAACCCACAACAACTACAACTCAACTAATACCAACAACAACAATAATAACTAAAATAATAAAATGCCCGTGGGTCATTTTACAACCAGGCCGTACAGCTCATTTCGAGCCACACGCGGCAGTTGTACTCTGCTACAAACACAACAACAACAACAACAAGAAGAGCATCTTAGAGAAAATAATAATTCAACGCTTAAAACAACAACAAACAATTCAACGTTTATAGAACAATTTAGTGCTTATAATAAAAAAACTAATTACAATAACAATACAAATTGTCAGCTTCACAATAACACAAAGCAACAACAACAACAACACCAACTAAACAATAACCAAACCAACAACCACTTCCAGCATAGCAGATTGCAACCATTTCGCAGCAGTTTGTATGTAACACGTTCTACTGCCAACAACCACAACAACAACAGCCCTAGCAGCAACAACAACAACAACATGTCGGACAGACAACTACGCAATGGTGCAGCAACAACTGGTGTTGCTGCTGCTGTCAAGCCATTGACACCAAAACTAGTGCGACGCATTGAAAATACCTGCAACACTTTTACACGGGCTAAGCCGAATGCTCCTGCCACACCTCCTGCCGCCAACCGACAGTATTTGCGCACGCGTAACCAGCAGCAGCAGCAACAACAACAAAACCAACAACAACAACAGTCCACTGCCAACTCACCACGCAGCTTTGAACGCTTTGGCAATCAAAACCTGAGCTTTCGACAGCGTAAACCACCAAATGTTTTGCGTGCAAACAACTCGCCTGCAAATATAAGCAGCAGTGGTGACTCACATGAATCGATTTTACCCAAATACGGTGGTGCCACCTTCTACAACAGTGCACGTAGCGTTGGCTCTGCAGCAAATGCTGGCGGCTCTCAAAAGCGTGCCTATACCACGGTAACCAAGGTGCCCAAAGAAAATTTGCCCACCTCTGGCACACCCTCTGGTCTGCGTCGCTCCATTAAAAACTATCCCGCACCTCTGCCACCAGTAAACGCTGCTGCCAACGCCAATGCCAAAGGCGCCACCAGAAAGAAATGCAAAGATGAGCAAAAGTTTGCTTCAGCTGCTTCCGTTTCCGCTTCACCACAACTTAATAATAATCGCCGATTTGTGGCGGGTGCCATTAATTCATACAACACCGCAACAACATGCAACAAAAACATTTACGGCAGCAGCAGCAGCAGCAATAAAGCAATGGATCATCAACGACGTGCTGCTGGCAGCAATTATTTGCCTCCACCCAGCAGCAACGGTATTAAAACCGGCAGCACAGGCAGCAACTCTTCCTCATCTGGTTCAAGTGCTTCGCATGGTTCGCCAAAGACCAAGAAAGCCTTCTCCACCAAGTTTCCGCAGGGCTTGCCATTTGAAGATGAATTTTATCGACAACGAAATCGTTCCTATTCGCAGTCCTCATCGAGCAACTATAGTTTTTATAGTTCTGTAGGTGGTGGTGGTGGTGGTGGCGCTGGCGGTTCCAACTACAACACACCGCGACATCATGATTTCGATGTGGTCGATGATGATAATGATGATGTTGTTGATAATGACGATGATGAGTTTCAGCGCAAACCAGCCAATGATGAGGCGCTCTATGTGGATTTCTCAAAAGTTATGCAACGTCACGAATATCATGCCACGACAAAGACAACGTCACAGCAACTCAATATCTCGACAATGGCGCCAACAACTACCTATATTACTACAGCTACACCACCAACATCACCATCACCGCTTAAGCAACGTCAACATCATCCACATCATTCTTCAAAACGTTTCACCAACGATGCTAGTCTTGCTCATTATGCTTCCGCTGCTGCTGCAGCGGCTGCTACATCTGCACATGCTCAATCCTCCTCGAAATCAACGAAAACTCGTATCTCGCAAACTTCAACAATCAACGATTATCTTTACACCAGCTGTGGTGCAGCTGCAACAAACACCAAAACCATCTCAACGAAAGTCTATTCTTCTTCGTCTTCCTCCGTTTATGTGGATGATGCCGAAGATGGTTATTATACACAAGCTTCACCTGGATCGCCCGCCTCCACGGATATCTACTTTGCTGTTGCTTCGTGGGCTCCAAAATGTTCGCATCCCACTAAGGTGCATATACCAACGACAACAACAACAACAACAACGACAGCAGCAATGTCGACAACATGCTCCAGCATTAACACCACCTCCATAGATTCGAATAATAATAATAATAATCACAGGCATCCCTTTCATCATCAACAGCATGGCTTGTTGTCGTCTTGGAAACCAACCGAAGGAGACATTTTGGAGCCCACGACGTGTGAGTATAAGTAAGTACAACAACAACAACTGCAACATAAAAATATAATTGCCATCTATTTATGATTTATGATTTATTCACTGCCATGGTAAGCATGGCAACATATTATATCAACTACATTTGAATTCACCACAATTTTTAATAACTTGAATAAAATCTTGTTCTCTGAAGAACATTTTAAAATAAAATATAAAAATATAAAAATATAAAAATATAAAAATATAAAAATATAAAAATATAAAAATATAAAAATATAAAAATATAAAAATATAAAAATATAAAAATATTAAAATATAAAAATATAAAAATATAAAAATATAAAAATATAAAAATATAAAAATATAAAAATATAAAAATATAAAAATATAAAAATATAAAAATATAAAAATATAAAAATATAAAAATATAAAAATATAAAAATATAAAAATATAAAAATATAAAAATATAAAAATATAAAAATATAAAAATATAAAAATATAAAAATATAAAAATATAAAAATATAAAAATATAAAAATATAAAAATATAAAAATATAAAAATATAAAAATATAAAAATATAAAAATATAAAAATATAAAAATATAAAAATATAAAAATATAAAAATATAAAAATATAAAAATATAAAAATATAAAAATATAAAAATATAAAAATATAAAAATATAAAAATATAAAAATATAAAAATATAAAAATATAAAAATATAAAATATAAAAATATAAAAATATAAAAATATAAAAATATAAAAATATAAAAATATAAAAATATAAAAATATAAAAATATAAAAATATAAAAATATAAAAATATAAAAATATAAAAATATAAAAATATAAAAATATAAAAATATAAAAATATAAAAATATAAAAATATAAAAATATAAAAATATAAAAATATAAAAATATAAAAATATAAAAATATAAAAATATAAAAATATAAAAATATAAAAATATAAAAATATAAAAATATAAAAATATAAAAATATAAAAATATAAAAATATAAAAATATAAAAATATAAAAATATAAAAATATAAAAATATAAAAATATAAAAATATAAAAATATAAAAATATAAAAATATAAAAATATAAAAATATAAAAATATAAAAATATAAAAATATAAAAATATAAAAATATAAAAATATAAAAATATAAAAATATAAAAATATAAAAATATAAAAATATAAAAATATAAAAATATAAAAATATAAAAATATAAAAATATAAAAATATAAAAATATAAAAATATAAAAATATAAAAATATAAAAATATGAAAATATAAAAATATAAAAATATAAAAATATAAAAATATAAAAATATAAAAATATAAAAATATAAAAATATAAAAATATAAAAATATAAAAATATGTATAAAAATATAAAAATATAAAAATATAAAAATATAAAAATATAAAAATATAAAAATATAAAAATATAAAAATATAAAAATATAAAAATATAAAAATATAAAAATATAAAAATATAAAAATATAAAAATATAAAAATATAAAAATATAAAAATATAAAAATATAAAAATATAAAAATATAAAAATAAAAAAATATAAAAATATAAAAATATAAAAATATAAAAATATAAAAATATAAAAATATAAAAATATAAAAATATAAAAATATAAAAATATAAAAATATAAAAATATAAAAATATAAAAATATAAAAATATAAAAATATAAAAATATAAAAATATAAAAATATAAAAATATAAAAATATAAAAATATAAAAATATAAAAATATAAAAATATAAAAATATAAAAATATAAAAATATAAAAATATAAAAATATAAAAATATAAAAATATAAAAATATAAAAATATAAAAATATAAAAATATAAAAATATAAAAATATAAAAATATAAAAATATAAAAATATAAAAATATAAAAATATAAAAATATAAAAATATAAAAATATAAAAATATAAAAATATAAAAATATAAAAATATAAAAATATAAAAATATGTATAAAAATATAAAAATATAAAAATATAAAAATATAAAAATATAAAAATATAAAAATATAAAAATATAAAAATATAAAAATATAAAAATATAAAAATATAAAAATATAAAAATATAAAAATATAAAAATATAAAAATATAAAAATATAAAAATATAAAAATATAAAAATATAAAAATATAAAAATATAAAAATATAAAAATATAAAAATATAAAAATATAAAAATATAAAAATATAAAAATATAAAAATATAAAAATATAAAAATATAAAAATATAAAAATATAAAAATATAAAAATATAAAAATATCAAAATATCAAAATATCAAAATTATCAAAAATATCAAAAATATCAAAAATATCAAAAATATTAAAAATATTAAAAATATTAAAAATATTAAAAATATTAAAAATATTAAAAATATTAAAAATATTGAAAATATTAAAAATATCAAAAATATCAAAAATATCAAAAATATCAAAAATATCAAAAATATCAAAAATATCAAAAATATCAAAAATATCAAAAATATCAAAAATATCAAAAATATCAAAAATATTAAAAATATTAAAAATATTAAAAATATTAAAAATATTAAAAATATTGAAAATATCAAAAATATCAAAAATATCAATAATATCAATAATATCAATAATATCAAAAATATCAAAAATATCAAAAATATTAAAAATATCGAAAATATCAATAATATCAAAAATATTAAAAATATCAAATACATATATAAAAATATCACAAACAAAAATTTCAAAAAATGTAAAAATTACCAAAAAATATTATTTGTAGTAAAATATATCACACAAAAAATAAGAGCTAAACATTAAAATTCAGTTATGATAGAAAGATTAAACAAGGAAAAAATAAAAACGTACACAAATATTTAAAACAAAAAATATTCAACATTGTCAAAACTTGAAATAAAACTCACAAGAAAGCTTAATTGAAGTATAATTTTATTTTATTTCTTTGGGAATGTAGAAATTAAAAAGTTTATATTTAAACCGCTATTTAATTCACTACCTTTATTAAACTGTTCCAAATATGATTGACCTTGAGCTGCGTGTTAATCGGTTTTGTTTTCTTATTTTTTTTTTTCCTCAACATTCAGCAACATTTTCATTAACATTAATTAAAAATAAAACTTCAGACAAAAATGTTTCAATTTTGCATGTGTTACTTTTTCAATAGCTTTAAACTAAAAACTTTTAACGACTTGACGTCAAAATCAGTTAAAATAAACAAACGAAATTTGTTTGTTTTGCTTTGTTTTTTATGTTTTACTATAATTTGATTGCGAACAAATAAATTATCTTGCGTATAAATATCAACTAAAGGCTTGCGGCGCTTAATTTGCATATAGAATTGAAATCTGTAAATAAGCTAAGCTATATTAAAAACTCGTAATAACTGTAAGTCCAAATATGGCCAATTATATAGACCTAGTTCAATAATGAAGCGTAGAAAAGCTTTAAAGCAACCAGAATAAAGATTATGTCAGAGCCAGCAGTGAGCAATTTTTCAAACTTTATTTCTACTCTTTACTCTGCTGGTGGCAACACTTAGCATTTGGCCAAAAAGTGCTTGAAAGCGGCTTAAAAAAAAATGCCATCAAAAGTGTTGTTGGTTTGGACTTAAAACATTCAAATACAACAGTTAACTGCGTAAAGTCTATGTTAATCTGTCAGCAGTTGATTTATGCGAGGTTTTTCAGTGCTGGTTTATAAAAACGTTGACTGCGTCAAGTTGAAGACAAAGTTAGGTTGCTGAGTTAAATTTTTTATTTTTATATTTAATTTTTATAATTTTAAAATATTGTTAAGATTTAAAATATTCAAATCGAAATCGGAAACATAGCTTAACCAGTTGTAATGTTTACAACCGAAATATTGACCCCGGAAACAAGCACATTTACAAAACTAAGCAACAAGAGAACGGAAATGAAAAGCAACCATTACAATGTGCATGATAAAGAATACATAATTTTTCTTCAACTTAATCGATGTTGTCGGTAGTAGAAATTTAAGCAAACCGAACAATGTTGAAATTTTAGTCGGTTTCAGTTGTGATTTTTGTTTAATTTTTTTTTTTTTGTTATTTTCACTAGCGATATTTTTTTAAAATTTGCACTAGAAAGTAAAAAAAAAATAATGTGTTCTTACTACTTATTGTATCAGTATTCTTAATTCTTCTTAAACTTCTTTTGGTCGCTTTAAAATAATTTTCAGATATATTTCCTTTTTAAAAATTAAGAAAGTGCAAAATATTTACACAATTAAAAATAAGCATAATGAAATAAAATTAAAACATTAAAAATAAAAGAATTTATAAAAAAAAATTTATATAAAAACTTTTAACAAAAATTTAAAGTAATAACGTAATAATAACTTAAAGTAATAATAATCAGTAAATTTAAAAAAAATAAAAAATTAAATAATAACAAAAAATAATAAATAAGTAAAAACTAAATAAAAAGAGCAAAAAAAATTTAATAACATTAAAACAAGATTTTGAAACATACATAACAAAGATGAATAAGAAAAATTACTAACTTTAATATTAAAAATAAAAACTACAAATAAAACAACTATGAATTAAATTAATGTAATAAATATTTATTTACATAATCGCTCAACTGAATTTTAAAGAACATGCCTTGACGATAACTTTTAGACCCTACCAAACACTTGTTTTCCATTGAGTCACAACTACAAAAGTTAAGAGCACCTAAAGTCAAAAAATTAGTTTTTTTAAAAAAAAAATTCAACTTTCCATGCAATTTTCTCGAAAAAACACCAAATTTTAAATTATTTTTTATGATGTAGTTTGCGTTGAAAGTTGAATTTTTTTACTTTAGGTGCTCGTAACTTTCTTAGTTGTGACTCAAGGGAAAAACTTTGCTCCGATAAGTTAAAGGAAATTTAATTTTATTTTTAAAAAGTTATCATGTTTGTTAATTGTTGAAGAGATATGTTAGTTACGGATTAAAACGTAATAGCACCGATGTTTTTCTTGTTTTTTTCCTCCTAGCTCTATAGGGGGACGTATCCGACCACCCCCACCCATACAATTTTTTGCTCCTATCATGATAGGGAATCACCCCCTGCATTATTGTCTCCTGGGTCTGGGACACCCTGCATATAAATAAAACTAAAATAAAAATGAAAAAAAAAACAAATTAAAAAATAAAACAAAATCGAAATAAAAAGTCAAAATAAAATAAAATAGAAATAAAAAGTAAAAATCAAATAAAATAGAAATAAAAAGTAAAAATCAAATAAAATAGAAATAAAAAATAAAAAGTAGAAATAAAATAAAATAGAAATAAGTTAAAATAAAATAAAATAGAAAAAATAAGTAAAAATAAAATAAAATAGAAATAAAAACTAAAATAAAATTTAAATAAAAAATAAAATAACATTTAAATAGAAATAAAAAGCGCAATGAAATGAAAAATAAATAAAACAAAAAATAAATAAAACAAAAAATAAATAAAACAAAAAATATAAAAAATAAAATAAAAAATACAAAAAATAAAATAAAAAATATAAAAAATAAATTAAAAAATAAAATCAAAAATACAAAAAATAAAATAAAAAGTGTAAAATAAAAAGTAAAAAAAATATAATAAAAAATGTAAAAAACAAATAATATATATATAAATAAAACAAAAACAAAAAAATTAAATAAAATAAAAATAAAACTCTAAATAAAAAATAAAATTACAAAATAAAAAATAAAATTACAAAATAAAAAAAATTAAAAGTAAATATAAAAAATAAAACTAAAATTTATAATACAAGTAAATATTATAAAATAGAACAATAACAATAATTAATTCAAAATAAAATAAATGTAATAGAAAATTAAAAAAAAATTAAATAAAATTTAAATAAAAATTAAATATAAATTAAATAAAAATTAAATAAAAATTAAATAAAAATTAAATAAAAATTAAATAAAAATTAAATAAAAATTAAATAAAAATTAAATAAAAATTAAATAAAAATAAAATAAAAATTAAAAATTTAATAAAAATTAAATAAAAATTAAATAAAAATTAAATAAAAATTAAATATAAATTAAATAAAAATTTAATAAAAAAAATTAAATAAAAATAAAATAAAAATTAAATGAAAATTAAATAAAAATTAAATAAAAAATTAATAAAAAGAGAAATTAAAAATAAAACTAAAAAATAAGAACTATAATAAAAAAAAGAAATAAACAAATAAATAAAAAAAAATAAATAGATTATGAAGAAATAAAAGTTAAATAAAAATACTAATAAATAAATAAACAGTTAAAAATAATAATAAATAAATAAACAGTTAAAAAAAAATAATAAATAAATAAAAAAAAATAATAATAAATAAATAAAAAAAAATAATAATAAATAAAAAATAATAATAAATAAATAAAAAAAATAATAATAAATAAATAAAAAAGATCAAAATAAATAAATAAAAAAAAATAATAAATAAATAAAAAATTAAAAATAGAATAAATAAATAAAAAATTAAAAAAGAATAAAAAATTAAAAAAATAAAATAAATAAAAAATTAAAAGAGAATAAAAAAATTAAAAATTAAAAAAGAATAAAAATAATAAAATGAAATATAAAAAATTAAAAAAAAGAATATAATAAAATATAAAAAATTAAAAAAAGAATAAAATAATAAAATAATAAAATAATAAAATAATAAAATAATAAAATAATAAAATAATAAAATAATAAAATAATAAAATAATAAAATAATAAAATAATAAAATAATAAAATAATAAAATAATAAAATAATAAAATTATAAAATAATAAAATAATAAAATAATAAAATAATAAAATAATAAAATAATAAAATAATAAAATAATAAAATAATAAAATAATAAAATAATAAAATAATAAAATAATAAAATAATAAAATAATAAAATAATAAAATAATAAAATAATAAAATAATAAAATAATAAAATAATAAAATAATAAAATAATAAAATAATAAAATAATAAAATAATAAAATAATAAAATAATAAAATAATAAAATAATAAAATAATAAAATAATAAAATAATAAAATAATAAAATAATAAAATAATAAAATAATAAAATAATAAAATAATAAAATAATAAAATAATAAAATAATAAAATAATAAAATAATAAAATAATAAAATAATAAAATAATAAAATAATAAAATAATAAAATAATAAAATAATAAAATAATAAAATAATAAAATAATAAAATAATAAAATAATAAAATAATAAAATAATAAAATAATAAAATAATAAAATAATAAAATAATAAAATAATAAAATAATAAAATAATAAAATAATAAAATAATAAAATAATAAAATAATAAAATAATAAAATAATAAAATAGTAAAATAATAAAATAATAAAATAATAAAATAATAAAATAAAAAAAGAAATAAAAAAAGAAATAAAATAAAAAAAAGAAATAAAATAAAAAAAAGAAATAAAATAAAAAAAGGAATAAAATAAAAAAAAAAATAAAATAAAAAAAGGAATAAAATAAAAAAAAGAAATAAAATAAAAAAAGAAATAAAATAAAAAAAGAAATAAAATAAAAAAAGAAATAAAATAAAAAAGAAATTTAATAAAAAAAAGCAATTAAATAAAAAAGGCAATAAAAAAAAAATTTAAAATAAAAAAAATAAAATAAAAATATAAAACTAAAAAAAATAGAAAAATAAAACAATAAAAATATTAAACAATAGAAAAATATAAAAAAATAAAAATATAAAACAATAGAAAAAAAAAAAAAATAAAAAATAAAAAAAATAAAAAAATAATAAAAAAATAAACAAAAAATAAAAAATAAAATAAAAAGATTAAATAAAAAAAAAATTAAAAACTTAAAAAAAATTATAAAAATAAATCACGAACAAATAAAGAAAACAAACCTTAATACAAATTAAAATAAAAAAAAGTGAGAACAAAATTTAGAACATACAATTTTCTAGAAAATTAAAAAATTAAGAAAATTGAAAAATTTATAAAATGAAAAAAATTGAATTCTAACAAAAGGATTTAAAATAAAATTAAAAAGTAATTCATGAAAACCTAAGAAGAAACCTAACTGCAAATAAAATATTGAAAAAGTTTTGAATCAAATAAAACATATTTTATAGATTTTTTAAAAATGTAAATAACCGTTAGTAAAGTTCATACATAAAAAGCAAATATAAAAGTGAAATAAAAATAACGTGATCGATAAAAGCAAAGAATGTAAAAAAAATTAAATTTTTTGTTTATATAAAAAAAAATTTAGTTTATTGCTTATTCGGAGCACGGGTGGGGGGAGGTTTGCAACCAACTATTTTTGTATTATGCATTAAATTCCAAATACTTTTTTGACCTATTAAATTAGTGTATTATTGTTATTAATACAATTAGTGTATTAAATTGTATTTGTAATCAAGTCAAAATATTTTATATATTGTTTTTTGTGACGATTTTTGGTCACATTCCCAGTGTATCGAGCACGTTATACCAGAGATATGTTAACCCAAATAAGGGTTAAGAAAACTTCAAAATTTTCACATATGTTAACCAAGCTGTTTTTATAAAATTGTAGCATCTCATTATTTACTCATTTAAATGATTCACTTGTGTTTAAAAACCAAAAAGCTTTTGACTGCATGTGTCAGTGACTTCACACAGGCTGCCGAATTCGGTCGAAACAAATATGTTCTGCTATTTCAACAAGCTAAAGAGCTGTCAGAAATTTTTGCAAAAAAAAAAAATAATTCGAAGTTCTTACCTAGAAACAAAACTCAATAATTTTGTGCATAACCGAGTTAATAACTGTTGAGCACTTTGTTTCAACGCTCTTTCATGAGATCAACAAATGTTCTCGAAAGAGAGAGAAAAATGAAAAAAAAAAGCTTAATAAGTAGCCTAGAACAAATTGTACTAGTTTGAAGCTAAATTAAATTAGCGATTCAGGTGTCTGTATTTTTTCTCTCCACTCTTTCCACTTTGTGGGGGTGAAAGAACGACAAAGTCTACCATAACGAATTCAATGCATTGATTGACAGCAAGTATATCACTTAAGTAGCAATTGAAAGAATAAAATAAAAAAATCTGCTGCTTCATTGGCCATATATATTCCATAAAATCTTGTATACTTTACTGCAAAAACTATGACTGAAAGCTTTTGAAATCAAAACAAGTTGCCTTAAATGGTGTGGCAAAAACATTGCCGGAATAAAACAAAACTTGAACAATGAAAAAAGCACAGAAGGTGGCTCTACCGGTTCTTTAAGGTTGTTCTCAAAAACTACTTGATTGTCTCGGAGTCGAAATGTTTTGCAAACGCAACAGAACACACGATGGTGTGTTGAGGCTTGAGATTAATTTTGATGCCAATTAATTAAAACCACAAACAGTAAATAAAAATTGAGTAAAAGAAAAAAAAAATCTAAAGCTTACCAAACCATAACTGTCAAAATCACTGCTAATATTCGCCCCAACTATATGCCCAGAGTTGTCGGCCCACACACTTGCTTCAATTAGTTTATTAGCTGTTGTTCTCATTGCTTGCGAATTTACTTTTATTTATAATTCTTTTCTTTTATTGTGCGGATTTTAATTTCTCAATCAATCAACCTCAATTCTGGCACTTCAAGCTTTAAGTCATTTCTTTATGTGAAATGTGTATCAAAAGCATTTTTGAAAATATTTATTTAAAATTTCTGTACTTTTTTCTTTAGCTGTTTCGTTCTTTAATTTTTTTGCATCAGTTGTATTTGTATTATGTATTAAATGTATTAAAAATTTGTTTTTCTCTGATTCATGCACCTGAAGATAGAGAGATAAAAAAAGAAAAAAAAAAAAAAATTTAAAACTATTTTTTCGGTCTTGGCCACAAAAATCACAAAATTTATTTTATGAGTAGGCTGTGCAATTTATGAAGGTGAGAAAAAAGCAAAATTATGCAAGATTCAACACTGAATATTGTTTGTGACTTCTATTTATGGGTTTTTAGTGCTATCATATCAAACGATTTTTAATTATTTGACATATTTTGATTTTTTGGCCTCTGAATTTTTTTGATTTGTTTTGCACACTTTTATGGAAAGTCTTTTTGTTTAAACTTCTAATCAAAACTGCACGCTTACAAAGCATATTTCCGTTTTTGGCTTCAAGGCTCTACTAAAGTATTTTCCGCTTTAGCTGAAATTCGAACTCGAGTTCTTCTGATTTCGAGGCATTGATGGCTACGAGGTTATAAAAATAACTTCACAATTACTTGGTTATAATCAAGTCAGGTTGCTACTTTTTGATTATATCGCACACTAAATACAAAACAGTCACAACTCAAAATTTTTTTATACCGACTTTATGTTATAAATCAATTCACAAAACACATATCTCACTATCTTTTTCATTATTTTCTTCATTAAATGGAAGAATAGAGTTTGTGTGTTAAATGAAAATTGTTGTTCTTCTGTAGTTTTCACCAAAGAGTTTTATTTTTCGCTTTTCCGGAAAAGTTATGTTTTTTGAGTTGTGACTGTTTTGTATTTAATGTGCGATATGTTTAGAGTTAAAAAAAAAAAATTATTTTCAAAACTTAAAAACAAAAAAATACATATTTCTATCTCAGGCCAGAGGTGCCCTTGGCGAATCATGGTTTTGACTGTTTTGTATTTAGTGTGCGATATGTTTAGAGTTAAAAAAAAAATTATTTTCAAAACTTAAAAACAAAAAAATACATATTTCTATCTCAGGCCAGAGGTGCCCTTGGCGAATCATGGTTTTATCATAGAAACTTTTAATTTAAATTTTTTTTGTTAGACAGTTAAGTTTTTCTTGAAAAATGATTATTTGAAAAAATTAATATATTGAACATTCCAAGTTAATCCTTACAAAGGCAAAAATCTTATATTTTAAGATACCGCATTAAACTCTATTATTTCTGTCAAAGATTTAGTTCTATAGTTTTTCGCTATAACATGCACCTAATTACTATAACATAATTCCGTAAAATGTTAGTGCGGAACGCTTGATTTTTTGAAAAATTTCATAGCATATTTTCAGGCATTTTTTGTTTGTGATTTATTGAAACTTCAAAAATTTTTTATAATTTTTTCATTTTGAAATTTTCTGTTTTACAAGAAATTCCGTTTTTACTTCAAGGTATTTTATAAATATTTGGAACTCAAAATTGTTCTTTGCACAATTTAAAATCGAATATGTGATCATCTCTGATTTCTAATTCAGCTTAAAGAAAATCCATACTTTTCCATGTTTTTTCTGTATTGAAGCAGGGTCCGTCATTTTTGACGGGAAAGACCTAGTAATAACCTAATAACGGACGGACGTCAATAGAATAAAGGGGAAAAAAAAACAAAAAATAAATTAGCCATTTCAGTCCTTGAAGGACTTTGACCGAGCTTCTTATGATCAAATTGTATTGTATTGTGTGTGTTATTAAATGTTTACAATTGACCGAGTACTGGACCTACATGTTTTATGCCGACTCCGAACGGCATAATTATTGAAAAAAAAAACGTTGCCGCGACTGGGAATCGATCTCGCGCTCCGGGCATGCAAAGCCACACACGTAACCTACATGTTACGGTCACCACCAAATAAAAGAAGAAGAAGTTCTTGTAAAAAGACAACAAATTTAAATTCTATTCTATTGAATTCTATTGTATTTTCGACCATTACAAGAACGTAATATTATTTATTTTCTAAATACATATAATATAATGTAGTTGTTGAATTAACATTAAAAAACGATTCATGAACAAATTTTTATATTAGTAGTGCAGCTCGATTAAATTAACATAAAGATTTTTCTCTCGTAACACCCGTCACAATATGTAAAGCACATAAAAATATGTGTAAACCCCGTCACATATTAAAATAGTTCCTAAAAAACTTTCGAAACGTATTTCTATATTTTTTTTTTAATTCTGGGCTAATCGTCAAATATTATGGAATGGTATGAGTTTATGGATTATGGAATGGTATGAGTTTCACAAATATTCAAAATTAAGTCAGAATTTTCAATGATACAAACATTGACCATGATTTAAACAAATTTTTTTTTCACATATGGACAGACAACCATAAAAGTATTTATAATGACTGCAAAAACTTTAAATTATTTAATGTACGCTAGCATATTGATAATCAAAAGCAACTGTAACACCCGTCACCATGGCATGTTTCATATATTACTCTATTTTTAAAGAAAGCCTGTGAAGGAAAATAGGTAGTGTCTGTCTGACAAAGTCTTTAATTTTCCATGCTTTCTTTTAAGCTTAGATGCTTTTTTAAAGCTTAAATGCTTCCTTTAAAGCTTAAAAGTTTTTCGTCTTCATGACCAAGTAGGAGAGCACTAGATGCAATAGAGAAAACTTAACTTCAGCTTCGAGACTAACGTCCTTCATTGCCTTTTAACTCTACATCCGTTCATGGTAAAACATTATGTTAACCGGCTGTGGGGTACAATTGTACCCCAGTGTAATTACATGAAAAAAAGTCTGAATTAAAATCCAAATTAAATAAATGAATGCCTTTATTTAAAAAAAAAAATTATCAAATAAAACAAAACAGTAGAAAACATTTAAATTTTTGTCAGTGACAATGGCGAACGAGAGCGTTCTCTGTTTGCTGCTGTTCCGCTTCTATTTGCTGTTGAGTTGAGTTAAGGTACAATTGTACCCCGAGGACGGATTTAGGGTTAACAGTTTGAATAACAAAGACTTAAACTAAAGTTTAAATATTGTCCACAATTGACACTAAAAAGATTATCAAAAAAACGTTTCCAAACTTTTAATGCTCTCTAGTGTTTCGTCAACTGTTACTCTAGTGCTGCTCAAACATCTCACTTGATCTCTTAGTGCTTAACAAATTGTTTTTTTCTGTGATTTTCAAACTTTATATGTAACTTTATGATGCTCGTCAAACTAGAAGTCTATAAGTGACTACAGTGCTTCTCAATATAGAAATTTTCAAGTAACTTTACAGCGCTTGTCAAACTAGAAGTAAACCTTTTCAAAATTTTAATATATTTCACACAGTTTTCAGCTCACCGTGAGCAACTGTTTATATTTCTGCACATTTTATGTAAACTTTTAAGTTCACTTTTTTCTCTTTCATCTACCATTATCTGTTACTTTTCTCTAACTGATACTATTTGACTGAACTGTGCTGCCCAACTGGTAAGCACTCAACCATTACCGCAGAAAAAACTTTTCCATAAAGTTTCACTGTCGATCTCCATTTTTTTTTTTTTTTTCTTTCGGCAATAAATCTTTTATTTTGTTACTTAACACATTCAAATCATAATTTTTAATATTTCAAGATTTCATGAAATTCTGACGATTCGCCTTTTAAGCACGCCCTGATTGTTAAACCACCAACAGCTCCGTTAGTTTTCTCTGTTATGTCTTTCTTTGAATTTGCTGCTTTGTTTTGACGTTTGCTTTCTACCCCAAATACGTAATTTCAGTATAATTGAACTTGTTAACTTCGTAACTGTGTTTCGACTAATTTGACCAGTCATTGCGTTCAACGAACTTGTCTGCCCTAAAGCGCAGAACAAGTGCCAGCACGCAAGAGGAAAGAGAGTCAGAGTAAGTGTGACTCACAATGATCGCGGCGGTCGATCATAGCCATACAGAACAACAGTAGCTGACTGATTTTTAAAAATTCTTCTTCGGCTGGTTGGTTACTTTGTTGGCTGCTACTTGGTGGATTGTGGTGACAACACTTGCTCGCTCTTCTACTTTTTACAAGCATTCTCCCTTTCAGCATTTCATCAGCGTTAAGAAATGTACCATCTTTAGTTCGGTTCGTTCGTTGAAGTCGTTGTCACTTGAGCTGTGTTGTCAGGGTCCAGTGCATGCGCCTGCCTTCTAGTGCTTAACCCTCTCAACAATTTTGCAAAGTATCTAAAATATATGTTGATGCATGCTCAGAACAGTTGAGCCGCCAGTCGAGTTGAGCTGGGCTGAGTTGTTCACTTCTTCGAAGTTCATTAACTCTGTTGATTAATTCGGTTCGAGTATCTCAGCGGTTCAAGACGAGTTCATTATTCATTTGATCTCGTTTGTGTTGCTTTATTTCTCTAAACTTGCGGCGACTTTTGTGTTACTGGTCGGGTTTAATTGAGACATTTTTTTAATTTTTTTATATGCAACATTTTTTGTTTTAATTGAATGAACTGTACCAATGTTGAAGAACCCGGAACACTTATTTCTGACTTTGTTTTGGTGTTTTTGGTGCAATCTCCCATAGAGCAATTAATTCATTCAATTTTGACTTTTGAAACTATACTTTTAACTAGAATGGAGCAGCTTTTAATTTTTTAAAAATTATGTGTAACTTTTTCTTATATTGATTGATTTGAATTTCTACGCGTGCGCCTTACAATTCCTCTCTAAATAGCTCTTGTCAACTCTAATTCTTTGCAATTATTTTTTTGTTTCTTTATTTTGAGCTATTCTAAGTCGCTTTGTTGTGATTTTCGCGTTGGATCATAATGTGGGCCGTTTTGTTATTCAAATTGTGTTACCTAAGACGACTGACTCGATTGTGTTACCGTCTTTAAAATTATTTTTTTTTTTTTTCTTTGAAAACGTAAACGACCTTGTCTTTTGTTCTGCTGATTGTTGACTATTCTAGTGGACAATAACCTTTAGTCGCCGGCCAACTGCTTGAAATGTAGATGGTTTTATTTTGTTTTTACCGCCAGTCGTTTTATTTTGGGTTCAAAATTTTGCATTTAATTTAATTGATGTGGGAATTTTTTGTGTCATGACTAATATTTCGCGTTTAATTACTTGTTCTGTTTTTTTTTCTAAGTTATAAACATTAAATTTAATTCCTAATTAGCTATTTAGAAAGTTAAAAGAACAGAAAAAAAAAAAATAGAAAAACTTCATTATCAATTATAAAACCAACGTTATTTTCAAACTTTATTATGTTGTTGTAAATATTTTTCTTGTACTCAAATCATTTTATATATCACAACAATATGAAATGTTTGGAATTAACATATTTTGAAAAAATTTTCAAATATTGATAAAAAAAATATTTCAAGGTATATCAAAAGAATATTTATTGAATATTACATCCGACTAACAAATAAACTTCCAAGCAGTTATTGTGAGTAACTTAACGGTATAACTCAAAAAAAGTAATTTTGCAGAAAACGGGTTTAAAGTTTTCAATTTACTCATACCTTTCCATACACTCAGAAAAAAATGATTCTTATTTTGTAATAATAACACGGTACAACACTCAAGAAATCCCAAGGGGTTTCTCAATGGTTTCTTAAGATTTTGGGTTCGCTGAATCCGAATCTGAAGTTAGAATTTTCGGGTCACCCTAGGTTTTCGAGCTACAGTGGAGGCAGAACCCTAACCACCTACTATTAATGAAATCAATATGACCGACCCCCATTACTTTTTCAAGAGGAACATTTTGCCTTGGAACCCATCCCCTCTGACCTCTCCTAATGGTGGCTTCCATACAAATTTTATGATTTTTGTATATATTTTACATGAAAATTTTATTAAAAAAAAAAATGAATGTATTAATATTTATATATTGGAATACAACAAATTTGCTTGATATTAATTTTCTTTTTATTTTTAATGTATTTTATTATTACTATTTATTCTTAGTATTTCTTTAATTTAATGTTTAGAATTTTACATAATTATAAATAGGCAAACAGAAAATTTGTCGAGTTGTTTGTTTGAATAAAATAATTCATATAAAAAATATATGAAAATCATACAATTTGGGAGTACCCATATGGGGGGGTCGGAGGAGATGGGTTCGAAGGCAAAAAATGTTCCTCTTAAAAAAGAAATGGGGGCTCGATCATATTGATTTCATTAACAGTAGGGGGTTAGGGTTCTGCCTCCACTGTAGCTCAAAAACCTAGGGTGACCCGAAACTTCTGACTTCAGATTCGGATTCAGCGAACCCAAAACCATAGGAAACCGCTGTGAAACCTCTTGGGATTTTTTAAAACTTCAGTTTTGTTGAACAGTGTTATTATTAAAATTATTTATTATAAATTCAATAAAAATTTTTGAAAATTATAACTGTTTTCTTTATTTTGATGAAAAAATTAAACTTGCCTTGACAACAACTGTCCAAGTTTACTGTGGCAGAAAATCTCGTACCTGTACTTAAAAGTTTCTTTGAAGTGATATCGAGGTAGAAACCTTCAAGAAACATAAAAATGTATTCTGTTGAATGTTTAATTGTTGGTTTCCCTACAAGAAGACTATGGGTTATTTAATTTTTAAAAAAAACCGGTTTCTCTTAACTGAAATTCCGGTTACCTCTTCTTACAAAGTTTCGGTTATGCTAGGAAGAGCCACGGGAAGAAAGTAACCGAAACTCATGTATAAGTGTGAACTGGCATCTCCTTCTCACATGTTGCTTTTTTAAATCAATTTGCAATACCAACGAAATGTAGCCTTCTCGCTCTCTCTAGATAAGGATAACCTAAATACAGGTTATAGGTAACCAAATCTCATCAGATCTAACCGAAAACTAAGTTAGAGCTAACCGTTAGATAAAACGTAAAAATCTGTTCTTCTTTTAAAAGAAGAATACATGCAATGCTTTGGTAAATTAAAAGAAATGTTTTAAGTTTATTTTATAAATTTTATTTTTTCACTACACTGTTGCTAGTGTTACAGCTAGTGCTGGTGTAAGCGCTGGTGCTGTTGCAACTGAGTGCTGATGCTACTGCTAGAGCTAAGGCTGGTAGTAGTGCTGGTGTTAGTGCTGGTACTGTTACAACTGAGTTCTGGTGCTAGTGCTAGAGCTTCTTTAAGTCCATCGATTCTGATAATTGAAGTTATTTAGTTAAATGAAAGGATTTCGGGGCCCGACTCGTATTGAAAGCTTAAAAGATTAAAAAACCCCAAAATCTATTGAACACCCTTACAAGTAGTTTTAGTTAAATGGTTTTCTTGTTCATTGAATTAATGCCACACGTGAGCCGCACAATGAAAATAAATTTATAAAATAAAATTTGAATATGAAATTTGACATTCGTTTCTTCTCTTATTTCTTCCTTCTTCTATTTTTCGTATGTATTTGCCACAATGTTAAATATTTTCCCTTGTTTCATAAATTTTGACACTGAAATGAATATGAGAATGTGGTCGTAAACATAAAAAAACTGCATGTGACTGTGTTGGAGTTTCGGTTATCCATTTCTTGTAGGGTTGGGTGTTTGTTTTTCTCTCTCATGCTCTTCTCTAACATATTATTTGTATAAAACATAATTTTTTTTATAAAACGGTATTTCCAATACCTTTAATAGATTGTTTTTGATAAAGATCGAACTCTAAATTACTCAAAAATCAAAATTATAAATGAATTTTATTTAGCTCCAAACAAGTACGTATTACCGGCAAACAAATTATGTTATTCTCAAACATATTGTGTTGGCAAAAAACACATTTAAATCCTAGCTTTTTTCACTGTGTGCTTTAACACTGTTTTGTTATCTTTTTGAGTATTGCTTTATATTTTAATAATATTTTTTTTTACATTTAAATTTTTTTGTTTGAATCTTGTTTAATTCATTTTTGCTCAGAATTATCTTACCTTAAACGCTATAAATTTCAAGTCAAAATTTATAAAAAATAAAATTCATTAAAAACTTAACTCCTTAATTGTTGCAGTCTACAAAACTACGCTTTATCTTAAATCGTAACAATAAACTTTTTCAAAAAATATGAATATGTATTAAAATGTGATATAATTTTTTTTCGTGAAACTGAAACTTGTTTGTTCGTTTGTTTGTTTGTTTTCATTAAATGTGAATAATTTTAATCTAACGTCCATTTGGTTTTCTAACAAAAAAAAAAAAAAAAACAAGAAATGTTAATTTATTACCACAGCATAAATTGATGCATTTGCGCGGCTGTAGCCAAAAGCTTTTTGCTTTATTTTTTTTAATTGCCAATTTTAACAGCTGCCGCCTGCCCTGCCCACACGTACACAAAAATTAAAAGAGAAGGAAAAAAAAAACGTGAATTAAAGCTTTGAAGAATTTTTTCTGTCTGCTTTAAAAACGTTATTTAGAGTTTGATAAAATGTGTTTTTTTTTTCAAACTATTGTTCTTTTTTAAAACAGCTGTGTTCAGCACATATTAGCCACATTTCTTGGTACTGTTTTAAATGGTTGACTTGATTTTTGTGTTGCACAATGAAAGGTTTTTGTTTTTGGGATGTCTGTCGTCTGTTTTTAAGAAATTCTGTGAAATATTCTCATATATCTAAAGCAGCGCATTAAACCCGAATTCATACAAACTTGTTTGAAACACATGTGTCTGAGATTAACTGCTTTTACTTAAATAAGAGGCAGCTTTGAAAACAAAATGCTCTAGAGCCAAGCAGTTATACTTCCGCATCCGTTTTAAAGTGTGTCTGTCTACCTTTATATGGTCTAACTTTATATATAAACTATTCAAAATAATGGAATTTGTAGTAGTTTTGTCTGACCTTATTTTTCTGCCCCCACAAAAGGCAAATATTTTGGCTAAGTTTAGCTTTCAAAGCCAAATTTAAAATTTTGAAAATAACTCAATGTTACAACTTTAGTACTAAAAAATAGAAACAATCATACTTCAAGGTTTGTTCTCGGCATATTAATTGACTTTATCACTTGATGGCATCTTCTTATAGATGATTGCCTAAATATATCAATTCCCGCTTTACTCACTAAACAAAAAAAAAAAAAAAATTATTAAAAATTCAACAAAAATCTAAACAATTGCTTACATTTACGCGGAGCGTGTTTAATATTAAAACTATACAAACAACTGACAAATCATTAAATAAATAGTTAAAACATAGCACCCTGTTTGCAATCTTAATAGCGCCTGACCTTTAAATGTTTCAATTTACAACATAAATTTCAATCGTCGAGTTACAATTAAATAATAAAATCACACTTTGATGATATTGTTTTTTGCTGCTGCTTCTTCTTTTAGCCCAACTTTCAGGGTCAACATTTTGAGCATTAAGCTCACGCTTATGATGAGCTTACGATGAGCTCTAAATAACCAGTTTTTTTATTGTTATAGTTTATTTGAATTTTCTGTTTTTCTGGCTTTTCTAACTGAGTCAAAATTGTTATTTATCCCCCCGCCCCCCTTTATTTCCTATCTCAAAAACGTTTATGTAGCATGTCAACACTTAAAATCGTTGTATCTTTATTGTCAACTAAATAATTTTATTTATTCGAACTTTTTAGTTTTGTATTTTTTATTTCATCACTTCTTCATCTACTGCTGTTCTACTTCCTCTATATATCAACTCTAACGTGTCATTATTATTCATGGCGTCTAGCAATACGTATTTATCATTTGACAGTTGGCTGCTGTCCGTTGCTTGATATTGTTTTTACTGTTGATGTTTTTATATTTTTTTTTTGTTTTCATATTATTTAATTTTTCGTTTTATAAGAACAGGTTAAACAAAGTTTAAATCGTTAAAAGTTTGAAAAACTTCAAGTTTTCTTCAACTCGTTTCGAATCAATTTGAAAGCAGTTTGAAAGAAAACTGTTTCTACCTTTTAGTGCTTTTCATAGAAACTGTCTCAAGTTTGAAAAGAAAATTATCAATTCTAAGCTTAACATTTGAGTTTCTTTGAAAAATAGTCTTTAAAGCATGTTTGTTAATTTCTACGTTAAGCTCTGAATGATGGAAATGTGTTTTTTTAGACATATGTTTCTTACAGGCTATGGTTTTTATCGAAAAAGTTACTTATTAACAGTTATCTATTAACTTTTATTTTTTCCGACAACAAATAAAGTTATTTTATGTTTTTTTATTTTTTTCAGGCAAATATAACAGTTAATTTTTACTTTAATTTTATCGGTCAAAAATAACTGTTATTTTCTGCTTTTTATTTTTTCGGTCAAAAATATCAGGCAATTGTATTTTTTCAAATGCCGTTTTACCGGCTAAAAAACAATTGATACCATTGTTTTCATCTCATATCTCAAAATGTCCGCACCGATGAGACAAAAAGTCACAAAATAACTGTTATTTTTGACCGATAAAATAAAAGTCAAAAGTAACCGTTATTTTTGTCCGAAAAAAATAAAAGGCACAAAAAACAGCTAATTTTTATAGAATCAGTCGAAAATTCAAAAGGCACTTAATATTCGTGAAGCTGTGGCTATAAGTATCATAATGGTTTATTTGAAAAAGCCCTTCTATAATTTTTTCATTATGTCTTTTTCATTTGAAAATTGTAAAATAACAATTATTTTCTTACCTTTTCCGTTTTTCCCATTTATATTTCTTTTTTTTTAAATATATATTATAAGCACCTTATTTTATTCGAATGAATATTAGTAACTGTGAGTTTAAAATTTCTGGAAAAATAAAATTACTACAGATATTTCGAACCCACGCACAGCGGTACGTTCCCGTACAGAGGGGGGCTGGACATCAAGAAAAAAGTGCAACTTGCGAATTGTTATATTGTTTTGATACTTTTAGCTTTTGTAAAGCCAAAAGAGTTGATATTTTGTACACTCAGGGAAAAAATTATGTTGTATCAAACAAATCATGGGTTGAAGTAACAGATTTGACTGTTAAATACCATCCAACAACAGAAACTTTCAAATCAACAGTCGGTTGACTGTTGGTCGAAAGAATCCATATAAAAACGTACTTACTTAAGTTATTTTATTACTTTTTTGGAAGTTCATGTGCAGCCGAGTGTGCTGACGTGTGCGTCTAGTACTCGATTGTGCTAGGTTCAAATACCGGCACGACCAACAAAGAATTTTTTTAAAAAAAATTTTTTTTTAAATTAAAATTTTTTATTTTAAATTAAAATTTTTTTTTTAAGTTAAAATTTTTTTTTTAAATAAAATTTTTTTTTAAAATAATTTTTTTTTTTTAAATTAAAAATGAAGTGTTAAATATTATTTTGAAGTGGACTTTTCACCAAACAGTTGAAACAAGTAAAATTTCAATCATAAAATTACAATGCTTGATACTTACATAGCTAGGATACGAACCCACGTCCTCCATATGACAGTCCAGCATACTTGCACTAATGGCGTTTTCGTTTCTACCAAAAAATGTTGCCTTTTCATTGCCCTTGCCTTTTTTCGTGTTCGATTCTAAAATAAGTGCAAACGGGTGAGTAAAATTCTGTGTTCGTTTCTTAAAATGTCACACTCACAGAGGGCAAAAAAGGCGCATCTTCTGCCCTGCAAACTTTCTCAGGGTAGATGATTGCCCTGCATATCAGCTGTTTTTAAAACAGTGGTCGGCACCCATGAAGCACATGCTTTGCAAAAACTCTCACGTATTTTCATGCTGTTTCACTCACTCGACAAACAACTATTGCCGAAGCAGCATTATTTTGAATGATATGCAATTTTTTGTTTCACTTTCTCTTACAGTCTCATTTTTAATTTTGCCGACCACTGTTTTAAAACGATAATATTATGACATGCGTGCGTTAGACAAGGATGGTTATATTCGTTTATTTAAGTTGACATTTTTCGAGTAGGCAAAAACATGCACTTTTACAGGGTTGCGGGCAACATTGAAAACATTTTGCACGGCGACGGGGCAACATTTTTTGGTAGAAACGAAAACGCCATAAGATATTGAACACGCAAGTTTTTTATCCTGTTAGCGATAAACTTAAAAAAAATATTTTTTAAAATTTCTATACATTTGATAAATAAAAAATTGCCAGGGTTGACCAGGATCAAACTACCTTTTATTTGAAATTAAGGTACTTAGAAATACTTATATATAATTTTTACCGCACGCTATCCAGCGCCTTCCGAAAATTAAACTTTAAAAATAGTATGCTTCTGTTTTTTAAAACATTACATTAAATCTGGTATGAGTGAATGAGTCATCATTCAATTAAAATGATGAATGTCATCAATGCGTGACAAGTTTCGTCGAGAATTCCGAAGAAAAAAATTAAACAAACTGGTACAAGGTATACAAAGGATATAAAAGGGTATAGAAAAGTATAAAAGGATTTAAAATCAACTTAGAAGTAATGTGCCAATGGAAACAGCCATTTTTTCTTTAATTTCTTTCATCAAATTTTTAATTATTATTTTCAGTACTTTTAGTAAGTTTTTTTTTTTAAAGCTTGAATCAGAATGAAGACTATCTATTGTAGGGCTATAAGCGAAAAACTTCGTCGTTTATGCTGCAAAGTAGTTGATTTGAGTAAAAAGTTTCGAAAAAATAAAAATTTGTTTGAAGAAAACATTAAAGATTGGTATGACTTGGACTTGTAAAAACATTAAGTCGACATTAAGGCCTCTACAAATAGCTGCAAATCGCTTAACGAACTATCAGTATGGCAAAAGAGAAGGCGGACCAAAACATTAAGAAATTCTGCACTCTGAGAAAACAGAAAAAAAAAAAAAAAAATAAAACGCACATTTTAAAAATTTTATAAAAAATGCATGTTTTTGTCAAGATTTTCTGACTATTTAAGATGAGAAGTTTTACACTGAGATAAGAAAGAAAAAAAAGTAAAATGCATATTTCAAAAATGGTTAGTAAAATGTTTATTTTAGAAACATTTAACACCGTGCAAAAATGAAAATTCTTCCTTTAAAATACAAAAGTAAAATGAAACGTTTTAAAAACAAAAAGCTGATGTTTTCAAAAACATTTTATGCCATACATAAATGAGAAAGCATATTTTAAAAAAACAAAAGTAAAATTAAACATTTTAGAAATAACTACGAACGTTTAACAATGATAAAGTAGTCTAAAATTAATATTTTTAAAAATATTTCACGCCATGCAAAAATAAAATACAAAAGCAAAACGAAATGTCTTAAAAACAGCAATGAACGTTTTAACAAGAATTTTTTAAAAAATGCATGTTTTTGTCAAGATTTTCTGTCACTTTTTAAGACGAGTAGTAGGCCGGATCATTTTTATATGGATACAAAAAATGTCAACCGGTCGGTTCCTCTACTCAAAAGTTAGAGGAACTCATTAAAATGATTTCTGCATACTTTTTTTTCAAATCGGAGAAAAACCGCCGAAGCAATTTGGATTCTGCTGAAGGTCCTTTTTGGTAAAAAAAAACATGTTTCTTGCTTGTAACTTTTTATTTTTCACAGAACGCATACCCACATCTTCTTAAATGTTAAATTTCTTACTCATACTAACATTTTAACATTAAAAAATTTTTAAAATTTTTTTTCATTATAACTCTTATTGACCACCAAAAATTGAATTTTTTGCTAATTTTAAAAAGGCATTTTTTTTTTAAAACCGCTGTAAAAGACACATTTTTTATTAGATTTACGTGGAATTGTTATTGTTGGAAAGGTATTAAGTTCTTCTTTTGTTCTGTGTAATACTATAAATTTATGCATACTCAGGATGCGAACCAACGTCCTCTGCATGCCAGTCTAGTACACTTCCACTGAGCTAATGGTTACGATAAGCTAACTGTAGCAAAACATATTTGAAACTACTCGTTAGACCGGATCGAAATTTAGATTCCGCCGGTCGGGGTCTTAAAAGTTAGAGAAACTCATTAAAATGATTTCTGCATACTTTTTTTTCAAATCGGAGAAAAATCTAATTCTAATTGTTTCGTTAACTCATTAGTAAGAAAAAACCATTGAAATAAGTTCGCGCTAACAATCTTAAAAAAAAAAATTATCAAAAATGAATGTATTTTAAATAAAAAAATATAATTGCAGTTTTCGTCAGGAATTGAACCCTGGAGAGTTGAGTATTAAACTCGACCCATACCAAGCTCGGCTAAACTTGAGCTTTGTAAAAGGTGATTAAATTTTATTTACTTAGTGTAGGCAATCGAGCTAAAAAACGAAAGTTTTAAAAGCTCATTTTAAAATGTTGATTAGAGAAAATCAAACGTACGTTTTAGCAGCTCATTTTAAAATGTTTATTGCAGAAAATCAAACAAACGTTTAAGAAGCCCTTTTAAAATGTTTATTTTTCAAATACAAATAAACATTAGAGGATCAAAATCTGGGTTAAACGTTTTCAAAAGTAGCACGTTTCTGCTAGTTTGGAGAATAAAGTTTTGTTAAATAAATCCAGTGGCGAAATATCGCTTAACATTACCAAAAAGGCATTTTTTCCATAATTTGCGTTGGGTCCCTTAGACCCCTAGGCTCAAAGGGGTAAAAGGAAAATATAAACAATATTTTTGCAAGAAATTTTTCAAAATTTGTTAAAAATACATGAAATGGTTGAGGAGTTTTAATTAATTATTTAAAGCAAAATGCGATGTCCAACCTTTTGTATGGGCCGCTCCACTGTGCCACGTTCTGCAGTGGATGTTGTTAATATCAAGCAAATAACACAGTTATGAAGCAACAACTGCGATTGGCGTATGGATATGTTAAATAATTGCATCCAGAGGAGTTCAGTTCGTATCATTCGGTTTCGGTTTTACATTAACCTCGAACTTTGTTGTGTTGTAGTCGCCGTAACAAATAAATTTTGTAAATATACTTTTAGGCTGACAATTTTTTCATAAACAAAAAGCACTGTAATAACAAAAGTGAACAGTTTGAGTGATATAAGATGTGGATCGGAACGTTTGTCTATTAAGATTCCTAACATACGGTTTCGGTTTTACATTCACCTCGAATTTTGTTGTGTTGCAGTCGTTGTCAATGTATCGTTATTGATAAATAACAAATAAATTATGTATGCATACTTTTAGGCTTTTTTCAATTTTTTCGTTTACAACAAGCACTGAATAACAAGAGTGAACAGTTTAAGTGATATAAGGTATGGATCAGGACGTTTGTCTATTAAGATCATGTGAATAATTTCGTTTTGGAAAAACTTACTTCGAATATCAGAGTAGGAAAAATTTGCAATAATTTTTGAAATGAGTAATTGTCAAATTTGTTATGTTTAGATAAAAAAAAAAGATGATGAAATGAGCTTTAGAACACTTGTTTATCTAGATACAAGTTCCAACGCTTCTACAGAGGCATAAAATAATATCGGTTTTGCTAACAAAGTTTAAATTAAAATTTTTATTGCAATTTAAAAAATAATCTGTCTGACACCAATAAAGGTTGGGAAATATTAAAAAAATCAGGATTGATTTCGTTTTCAACCTACTTTTGTATGACAAACATGCAAATTTTAATGAGCTTAAATTTAACATGAACGTGTATTTCGTAAAAAATAATGCCTAAGTAATAAAAAAAGGAACGAAATGGCCAATATTGCACCTTAAGCTGAGTTTTAATATTCGGTGAAAAGTGAAAATCCGCAAAATTTCTGTCTCTTAAGCTGCTCTGCTCTTGTTTTTTTGGGTCAACAATAACAACAAACAGTTGGCTTAAAAATTAGTACCTTCTGGTTGTTTTTTTTTTTTCATTTTTGTTTATGAAGTTGTTATTTTTTTGTTAACAGCGTCTCAAAATGTTGGTGCTCACCGTTGTCGTGCTGACACAGATTCGGTTGTTGCTTATCCTGAAATTTTAAACATATCTTAATATATTTCGAAAAAAATTTCACTTTTTTATGACAAACATAAAAATTTTAAAAACATTTCTTAACAATTCTAATTCCCACCGCAGTGAACACGCAAAAGCACACATACAGACAAAAACACACAATAAGCAATTGTGACAACAATTACAACAACCAATTTGTACAAGGTAGACAGACCTTTTAGAAAAGCTTTTATTTTCTCATAAGTGCCGTTGTGCCGAAAATGTGCCACTTTTTACACTTTTACCTGCCATAATTATGGGAAATGCTTGTGCTATAATTTGAGGGAAATACAAAATTCTTGACTGCGTGCTGATTCAGTTAAAATAAGGTCAACTCTTGATTATTGTTGTTGTTGCTATTCTAAAACTTGTTAATCTTGTCAACTTCGCCTCTGCTGGTTGTAGCATAAAAAACAAAACGTAACAAGTTTGATTTAAAAAAAAAAAATACTCAGATTTTAGCAAATTTATGAAAAACTGTAGGAGTTGTTAATGTTGTTACTATTGTTGTTGTTGGTGTTGGTTTACTTGTTAATTTATTTGCACACTGCATTTAATCATGTTGTTTGCTGCATGCATTAAACAGCTTTGATTGGCGCTGTGTCTGTCTCTGTCTGTATTATTATTATTGTTGTAATTGTTTTCATTACCAGCTTTTAATTGACCAAGTTTACAAATTACCGTAAATTATAATAAAAAAAAAACAACTTCATTTACCATAATTTTGCTATAAATTTAATTATTATTGTAGCAAAACTGCAAGCTTATTGTAATTAACCCACGTGTTGCCTGCCAGTGTTGCCAATTTTTGTTATTTTTTTTTTTAATTTAAAACTCATTTGTGGGTGACTTCAATTAATTTATTTCAAATTTGTTAACGTAACGTCATCATAGAGAGCAGCGTCGTTTACTCTCAATTTCATTACATCGTAGTTTTTTGTTTTTGTTTTGTTACAACAATATTTGTTATTGTTATTGTTGTAAGCTGCTATTCACCATATTAAGTCAATATGTTTTTAAAATTATAGCATAATTTTGAAATTTGTGATTGTTGTTGTTGTTGTGACGGTATTTTTTGTTGACTCATCTGCTTTGGTTTGCTATTGTTGTTGTTGTTGTTGTTAATAGCACGCTGTTGTGTTTGTCTGTATTTGCCAACATTTTTTATATTTTGTTGTTGTTTTTTCTTCATCATACAATGATGTGGTTTTTTCCGCCTATTAGTTGATTGATGATTTGCATCTGTTTCAAGTTGAGATCAACAAAAAAAAAAAAAAACAACAAAAAAACATCTGTTTATTTCCCCAGTGGTAAATGGACACATGATGTTACTAGATTATTTTTTTAATACAATAAAGCTAAGCTGAGGTCTTCAAGTCTGGTTACAAGCCTCAAATGCATAACTTCAGGCTTGTTCACTCATGTACTGATGACATGTAGCTTACATAGTAGGCGGCCATCGGAGTAGGTATGCTGCTTACGACGCACAGTGGAGTATTTGAGACCGAAACTGTAGATTGATTCAAAAAAGTAACGTATCAGGACAAAAATAGTACCATAATGATTTTTAAGGTTGCTGATCACGTATCTGAAGCAAAAAATTTGAAATTCAAAATGGCGGCTTTAATATAGTGACCATGAGTAAGCTAACATTTATAGCAAAAACAAAATGGAGATACAATTTTGTGCCCTTCCCTTGGGATTTTAAGGTCTCTGATGACTAAAATATAAGAAGCCGAAATTTAAAAATTTAAAAAGGCGGTTTCAAAATGAGCAAACTAACTTCTTAAACAAAAGCTTAATGCAGATATATCGTTTCCAGGGCTTTTAAAGCCTACGATCACGAGTCTTATGATCAAATTTTCAACTAAATATTATATTCAGTACTTCTCAAAGTACAAATAAATATAATATTACGTGATCCAACTGCTTATTATTATTTACCTTTATTAAAACAAATTATTTACCTTACTTTTGAAAAGGTGCACTGAATTTTTCACCCCCCGTAATGTCCAATAAAAAATTGCGAAAAACGAAAAACAAAAAATATGTATATAAAAAAAAATTTAAAATCTGGTCCGAACATTCCGATGCATATCCGGTGCATTTATTGGGCATGATTAATGTGGTTGGAACCCAAAGCTTTCGTACGTATTTTTAAGGTCTTGTCGAGACTAGAGGTGGAAAACTATCGATAATCAGCCCTATCGATAGTATGCGATAGTTTAGAAAAAACTATCGATAACTATCGATAGTCTTAAAAGTTGAAATTTTGTATAAATCATTTTTAATTATGAAAACTAAACATAAATGTTCATACATAAAAAAAAAAAAAAACAAATTGGCCATTTCAGCCCTTGAAAGGACTTTGACCGAGCTTCTAATGATCAATTGTGTTGTTAAATGTTTGAACACGGTTCATACATAATAATATAAAAAAATAAAATAAATGGAATTTAGGCAACTTAATTCAAATGTATTTATTTATAAAAACAACGTTCAATATATAAATGAAAATTACCATAGAATATTGTCATACATTTTTATTGTTGCCTTTCTAGCCATTGATTTTTATTTAAAAAAAATCAACATGTCAACATTTTTGGGTCTTAGTCTACCTCGTCTATCAGAAACAATAATCCCAGCTTTAAAAAACCGACTATCGATAGTTTTGAGCGACTATCGATGTTAACGATAGTCTCATACTATCGATACTATCGATAGTACCATCGATAGTTTTCCACCTCTAGTCGAGACCCCTCAAGTTTATAGTATAAAGGAGACAAGGAGCTTTTGAGGCGGCTCCGACTCGCCTCTATATCCAGAGACTGTCCACCATCCGCAACCTGTGACCCGTCCGGCAGCTTATAGCTCAGCCCCCGCATATTTTCCATAGAATCGGTTCCACGGTACCGGGATGAGGAAAAAAAATCAAACTCAAAAACAATTTTTGTTTTGTAAGCAAAAAATAAAACAAGCAATAACTATTATATGTGAGGGAAAATATAAAAGTCTTAACTTATTTTTATTTTGACAGCAAAAAAATTACTTTTAATTTTGATGGAAAATATAAAACTCGAAAATAAGTTTTATTTCATGAAGAAAAAAAATAAAACTTAAGAAATAATTTTTTTTTTTAAAGGAAAAAAATAAAACTCGAAAATGAGTTTTATTTTAATGATAAGTTAACGGAAATAATTTAACATAATGATTATTTCACATAAAATTTTAAAAATAACTCTTATTTTCTGTCCCTGGTTTTTATAATGTTTTTTAGATTTAGATTTTTCTCAGGAACAATTTTATTACTATAGGTCTGTTCCCGTACTTATTGGACTAAAAATGGTAAAACTGTCAAAAGTCTGAGAATGAGAAAAAATCTCTCGAAAATAGAGAAAAACACAAAAAAAGTACGGGAACGCTTCTCGGACTAAAATTGTAAAAACTGTCAAATAAGATAGTTTGTCCAGCATTGCCTTGATGTGAAGCATCGACATTGCAGAGGAAATGTCTAAGATTTTTAATAATATTGAAATTAATTCTCAAGTTAAGAATTTATATTATTTTTTGCACATTTTCCAATGTTTCTGGTTTCCATTTTAATGGTTTCAAAGAAGTTTTGATGTATCGCAATTTCTTTGCTTACTTGTAAACAGCTAATTTTAAGCTGTTTGACAATTTTACCATTTTTACCCGAAGAAACTTCTCGGACTAAAACTTCCAACTTTTGACAAGGATGGAAAATATTTTACTCTCTCCATTGCACTCTATTTTACCTTATTTTCGAGTACGGGAACGCTTCTCGGACTAAAACTGGTAAAAACTGGTAAATTGGACTAAAACGGGAACAGACCTTATATTTCTTTGGCAAATTTAAAGTGATTGCTACCACGCCCAGTCGTTCAATTTCCAAAATGTTTTTCATGGCTCTTGATAACGACTTTTTACATCTGTATTACAAATTTCAATAATGCACCCTATACATGGTATGGGTCATTCTTTTATAAACCTTATGAACCGTATGCATTTTTGATTTGCTTGCAATTTTTTTAACTGGTTCTATATCGAAAAAAAGGAAGGCCTTGGGACATTTTCAAAAGCTCATAACTGTGGTTCCTTTTTAACTACAGAATAGTTGTTTTTTTTTTTCATTTTGAAGATAAATAGTTCCAAAAAATTTATAAAAAATTTAAAAATAAAATTTAAAATGTAATATTGTTTTAAACGATTTAAATGCTTAAAAAACTTTTTAACTCTTACCCACCACTTGCTTGTTTTAAGTATAACCATCGTATTCTGGCTCTAAATTTTACATAAAAAATGCTGTTTTTATCGATAGCGAAAGGATTACTACTATTGTAAAAAAAATTAAATTAACTCGTTGGTTCCTGACGTCGGCGCACCAGTTGAAAAGTACACCTCATATTCTCGCCTGGCTTTTGACATTTACCTCACTTTCTTTCACATATTTTTTATTTTAAATGTATTCTTTTATCTTATTTGAAATTCTAATTTCAAAATGCAAAGAATAATTGAAAACTTTTTTTATTTATTGTATTACAAAAGTTTCAAAGTAAATAAAACAATTTTTTTTTTTGCCTCGATACGTGGGCTGTTCAAAAAGTAATGAGACTTCAAAGTTGGTGGTGAAAAAAAAAGGTGTCGTCACGGCGGCCACGATTCCGGGTCTCCGGAGCGTCTGAAATGAAAAAAAAACGGGGTTATAATCAGTATAGATGTAATTCTCGGGTGAACCTCAAGCTTAATTTTGTGATTTTTTTTTGACAAAATGGCGGCCATTCAAAAAAAAATTCAATTTCGGGCTTTTTTTTTGTAGTTTAGTGTAAAAAAAAATAGTAAAAAATTTTTTAAAATTATGGTCGAGGTTCACCCGAGAATGGTGACAATTCTGCGTCGATTCCACTTTGTTTCATGAAAATCGGTTTAGTTGAACTGGAGATATCATGGCCGCCAGTTCGAAAAACGTGGTTTCGAGATAAACGCGTTTAAAGTTTGAAGTAATTAAAAATAGCTCATTTTGACGAATCTTCTAAAGTATTTCGAATTTCTAAAAATCCTTTTAGGGGCATATTCACAACTACCCAAGCTATAAATAAATGCAAAAAAAAAGTCGAAAAAAAAAGTTGCTCAATGAGAAGACCCCCTTAAGTCAACCAATTCAGCTCATTTTTTAAAATATACTAATATATAACAGATAAATCACATGAACACAAAACAGTCACAACTCAAAATTTTCTTCTCCGATTTCGCTCCCTTAAAAAAATTTGAACACTTGGACTATAAAAAAAAATTTAAAAAAAAATTTCTTTAGAAAGTTGAAAACTGAGACGTCTCTCTCTAAAAACTTATATTTTGAGAAAAATTTTTGAGAAATTTGTAAAAATTGTCAGTTTTTATAAATTGCCAGAAAATGAATCCGCCATCAAAATTTATTTTGAAGTATAACATTTTTAAGATATTCGGGTCTAGTCAATAGAATGGTGAAATAAAAATTGGGATCTTAAACAAAAAAACTTGACTTTTTTCAATGATTTTTATCAAAGAATCATGAAAAAAAATATATATTTTTTCTTTGAATTAAGTTTTTGGATTTATCCTCCGGCAAAAACTAAAAATAATAGCTTATGTTCTGAAAAATTTTGTCCCCTTTCAAACAAATAAAATTAGATCCGAAACACTTGCCTTAGTGTTTCCACAGCGGTTTTCCGAACCGCTTTTTAAAAATAAAAACTAAATTCATACAAATTTTGGCCTTACCATATTATAAATAAAAAACAATGTTTTTAAATTGATAATTATTTATGTTTCAACCATCAAAATTTTAATTTTGTTCAAAAACAACTTTGTTTTTGCAGCGACTCTATACATAGAGGTGACCGTGGTGATAGTGGTGACCGTGGCATACAGTTAAGTGTGTGGCTTAGCATGCTCGGAGCCCGGGCTCGATCCCCAGCCGCGGCGAAAAGTTTTTTTCAATAAAAAATTTTTCTAATCGGTCACCACCTCTCTGCAGACAATGGCAAACCTCAGAGAGTAAATAATGCCATGTAAAGCTTCTTGAGAACATGAGCCGTTCGGAGTCGGCATAAAAAATGTAGGTCCAGTTCTCGGTCAATTGTGTGCAAACTTTTAATAACACACACAACACAATTGATCATAAGAAGCTCGGTCAAAGTCCTTTCAAGGGCTGAAATGGCCAATTTGCTTTTTTGTTTTTTTTTTTTTTTCTATACATAGAGACAAACATTGTTTTTGGATTCATGGAAAAGAAGATTAGCACAAAATTTTTACAGTCGCTGGAGATGATTCATTTGATTTTGATCCATTGGTTGAGATGACTTGTGTTTGATTTTGATCAACATTGAATGTTAAAAATTTGCTAATGTTGAGTTATGCCTTTTTTTGAAGTTACGGTGCGATATGATCACTTTTTATTCAGATTCCAACAAAAACTAACTATTTTCACAAATGCAAACGTTACAATTTCTTCTGAAATAATACTATGTAGCTCTGCATACGAATACATATCGTCACCTTAATATAGAATGGACGTTACTCATAAATTCATAATTTTACAGGAAGATCTTAATAACTTTTTTAAAATGTTATGTAATTAAAAATTATTTAATGCAGATTGTAATAAAACTCGTCAACAAATTCAGCATTTAAAACCATATTCCAGTTTTTTTTTCTCGTTTCATTGAGGGTATTCTAACAGAAAATGCAAAAAAACACGTTTTTGAAAAATTATAAGTTACGTCCAGCATAAGTTATAAGTTGCTGGACGTAACTTATAATTTTTATACAGCAATTAAGTTTACGATATATTTCTTTAAGTTTTCGTATCACACTCCACTTACAGTTCTTCTGCATTACAAAAAGATTACCGATAGGCAGTTTTTACCAGTCGGTTTATTACTTACACTCTGCCACTCTTATTAACTAGGATAGCATTTCGGCAAATCCAGTGTCACTCACGTTTCAGTCATAGCACTAAACATGCATTTTTCTCCATTAACACAAAATTATATGGATATAATTAGTCACAAGATAACTATTATAAGTTCATGCAAAAAGTTTTATATTTATGTACACATTTCGAAAAAACTATCATTTAATGGTGTGTCACTCACGTTTTCAGACGATTTGCATTTTTCGACTTCTTCTTACAAATTCCTTCTGCGCAATCTGCGAATTGTTTGAGTTAATATAAAGAATAAAATAATTTTCCGAAACGAAATTGAGTAGAAATTTTAACTGCAGAAAAAAATTTTGCTTTTTCTAAGAATTTAAAAATTTTTTCATACACTGATTTTGTCACTCACGTTTCAAGTCGGTGTCACTCACGTTTCAAAACAATTTTAATTGTCTTTTTTTTTCCATCGTGGTTAATCTGGTGAACTTTATTAAGCATATTTTGTAAAAATCAATTTTTTTCTTAATATTAAGGAAATTTTTATACAAAAAAGAAAAAAATTTTAATGGAAAGGATTATGCAAAGCATGATATAGTTAAACAAATAATTCATAATATAAAAACAACATAAAAGCTATTTCAGATATATATCATTTTCACAAAATTTATTCCGGTTCTGCATCCGAATCTGTATGTAAACCCTGAACTGTACGAAACCCAAAGTCGTTGATCCTTACGCTCATTAAAAACCAAATACCGTGCCAAATTTGACGATATGACTGACCTATTAGCAATTCTGTCGAGGCCAAAGGCTTAAAATAATGATTTAATTAGATGTTTTTAATCTTTGCTAAGTTTGTTTTCTTTTATGAATCCGCCCACAACTATAATTTTTCTCTATATTTTTTTCATACGTAGTTTAACTGTCGGCTTTCACTTTTTCTTGATGTATTCGCCATCTTCTTTCATTTCTAATACAAAAATAAACAAAAGAAAAATTAAATGTCACTCACGTTTCACTTCCTCAAATGCTTTTTTAATGAAAAATAATTACCTCTGCTTGATTTAAAAAAATACAAAATTCACTAATCTTGTATAAAAAGTAAATCCAAGACATAAATTGTGCCAGCCAATTATTTTCCAAGATAATCCAACTTATCAATAAAAATTGTCACTCACGTTTCACTCTTGAATCCCTTTTTTAAATTATATTTTTCGACAGAAATTGATTTTTTTAAAAAAATTTAATATTTACTTTTCAACAAAAAATGTTTCTGTTATGAATATTATATAACTGTGCTTTGATATTTAAATCTCGAAATACCAAATTACAAAAAAATAAAAAGCTAAAATTTTTTAAACTTTCTACAGATTTAAGATACATTCAATAAAATCAGTTAAAATTTAAGGATACAATATGTTTTTTTTAAAATGCTTTTACCGTAGGAAAACACAAACAATATCCTTATCCTTAACATTGAAGGTTTTTTTTATTGATTTTAAAGCATTTTTGTTTTTTAAGGTTTTGGTTTACTTTTTCTGGATTTATCGATTTGTTAAATTTTGTTAAAATTAATTAAAAAATCGCTAAAACATATAGTTTCAGCAGTAGTGTTGAATTATATCTACAAAGTGCAAAGTTAAAATTATTGAAATTTATCTCATATTGTGAATACCACTTGTATTAAACTGTGTTAATAATTGATTGCTTATTATTCTAAATTTTTAATTATTATCTTGTTCTTAAAAACTACCTAACCACTGCTTATTAAACTATAAGATTATCTACTACAATCTTTTTTTAGAAAATTTTTCTTCAATTTTGTATGCATTACAAATAATGCATTATATAATAATATATTTTTTTACCTTTTCATTTATTCGTGTATTATTCAATGGAGGAGCTTTCCCTTCCATTGATTTTTTTTTTTCTCTTAAGTTTAAAGTTCTTTTTCTAACCTTTTGCCCAGTAATCATCTTTGTGTGCAAATAATTTTGTTAATTTGTCTGTTGTTGTTTTTGTTGTAAATACAATGTTTTATTATTTCCTCTCCTCTGTTTGGCTTTTAAACAATGCGTTTCGTGTTTTCTATGGCTACTTTGAAATTGACATCGTTTTATTATGTGACATTCGTGTCTAGGTCAGGTATTTTTTTATTGCTTTGTTATCTCTCTTCGTTGCCATTTTTTTAAAAATTTTTAATTTTGCTATATTTTGTTTGTTTTTGTCTGCTTTGTTTTGTATCTGCACCTATTTTGTGTATCGTACGAAATTCGTACGTAGGTGTCTGAATGAATTTTAATTTCTTCTTAATTTAATCAAACAACAACAAAAAGTGTCATAAAAACTGTCAACTCGTTTAGTCAGTCTCGCAATAGTTATTAAAAATGATGCATGACAAATATGCCTTCACCATCTGTAGCGTTTTTTAACTTTATCTGCAAGTTACTTTAATGTTTATCGAAAAACAGATGAAAAATATTTTAATCAGAAATAAAGTAAAACATTGCTACAAGAATAAAGTTGTTTAGAGTACAAACCAACATCATTTGCATACTTCCGAATTGTTTTGACTTGATAATGAAATTTTGATTTTTTTTACTTTTGAACTAATACTGCGATTTTGACTACTGACTCATGAGTTCTTTTTAACTGCTAACAACTTTCTTTGACAAAACTTTTGACAAGTGAGTTTTGAGTATTGGCTTATGAGCAACTAAACTCTGATTATGAAATTTTGAACTTTAACTACTGGCTTTTGCATTTATTTTCAACTATTAATTAGTGACATTTTACTTTTGAGTTTTGGCTAAAGAACAACTTAACATTGATACTGACTATAATTGACTGACTAAATCTAAAAATATAGTACTCTGTTCAGTTTCATGTGAAATTTCACTCGAATCTACACACGGTTAAAAATCTTGGACTAAATTTTAAACCTTTTTTGGATTACATATAAGACACGACCAAAAAAAGATTATTTTTTAATCCAATGAAAAGTTTTAAATTTTTCAATCCAAAAAGGATTTATTTTTGATCCGCAAAAAGTTTAAAATTTCTTAATCCAAAAAGGAATAATTGTTAATCCACAGAAAGTTTAAAATATTATAATCCAAAAAGGATTAGATTTTAGTCCAAAAAAGTTTAAAATATTGTAATCCGAAAAGGATTACTATTTAATCCACAACGGTTTAAACACTGATTACTGTAATAATGTATATAATAAAATTTTGGTTCAGATTTTAATAAACAATTTGTTTCATTTAATTAAAAATAAATTTCGGATGCTTTAACAACATTTAGAATTATATTTACCATAAATTTCGTAGTAGTAGTAGTTTTCAATCTTATACCTGAATTACAATGCGGCAGTGGTAGTGGCATTGATCAGCTGTTATTTTAGGAATACTGTTGTTCAATGGTGAAACTTACATAGCGGCAGTGGCAGTAAGCAGCACTACCGAGGTTAGTCCTATATCTAAATTCACTGCCAACATGCAAATAATTAAACTACTAAGAAAAATTCCACATTCACTGCTTTTGATGCTGACGCTTTATTGTAATATGTAGGCAGTAGAATACGAAACAGCTGATCACTGCCGCTGCCATTGACACAGCTGCTGCCACTGCCACTGCTGCACTGTAATTCAGCTATTAAATAACATTAAGGCGGTCTTCTCATTCAAAACCCGTTTTTTGGACCCTTTTTAAAAAAATTCTTATTTGAAAATGCAAAGAATAATTGAAAACTTTTTTTATTTATTGTATTACAAAAGTTTCAAAGTAAATAAAAAAATTTTTTTTGCCTCGATACGTGGGCTGTTCAAAAAGTAATGAGACTTCAAAGTTGGTGGTGAAAAAAAAGGTGTCGTCACGGTGGCCACGATTCCGGGTCTCCGGAGCGTCTGAAATGAAAAAAAAAACGGGGTTATAATCAGTATAGATGTAATTCTCGGGTGAACCTCAAGCTTAATTTTGTGATTTTTTTTTTGACAAAATGGCGGCCATTCAAAAAAAAAAATTCAATTTCGGGCTTTTTTTTGTAGTTTAGTGTAAAAAAAAATAGTAAAAAATTTTTTAAAATTATGGTCGAGGTTCACCTGAGAATGGTGACAATTCTGCGTCGATTCCACTTTGTTTCATGAAAATCGGTTCAGTTGAACTGGAGATATCATGGCCGCCAGGAGATATCATGGCCATCGGTGGTTTCGAGATAAACGCGTTTAAAGTTTGAAGTTTGAAAAAAATAGCTCATTTTGACGAAGACCTTGCTTCACAAAAAAGGCTGTATCTTCTAAAGTATTTCAAATTTCTAAAAATCCTTTTAGGGGCATATTCACAACTACCCAAGCTATAAATAAATGAAAAAAAAAGTCGAAAAAAAAGTTGCTCAATGAGAAGACCCCCTTAATACGTTTTCCTGAAGATACTACCTTAATGCAAATTTGTAGTCCAAAAATAGTCTTAAAGTTAAACTTTTTCGGATTAAAAAAAATAAAACTAAAATATGGAATAAAAAATAGTACTTTTAGGATTAAGAATGCCTTTAAACCAAAGTTTGGATTTAAAACTAGTCCAAAATTTTTAACCGTGCATACAACAAACTATAGCTGTGAAATATGTGTTAATTTTTCGTTCGTCAAAGTAGTACTCTGTACCGCTGTAAAGTATACTCGCAACATATCTCTTGCAATATTTTTTCACGACAATTTTATTGAACTGCCTAGTTATTTTGATGTAAAAAGTGACACTTGTCGTACATTTTTTTTGTTTTTATATAAATTTATTTTTCTCTATTTTGAAATGTAAAGCATGACTTTCTCAAATTTTACAATTTCTACGCAATAAAATATTTGTCAGAATTTTCACGTAACAAATAATGAATGTTGCCAGCCATGATTAATGACTCCAAGGTAGTATTGATGTTTCTGTTGGAAACGGACTTTTGTCAAAAAATATAACAAGAAAGAGAGCGCTCACAGTCCGTCATTGCAAACAATTAATTTTCTCTGGTCACATTCAGCGAACTCAACAGTTGGCAACTGTTAAGTCAAAAATTAATGCACATAAATATGAAGTTGCGCATTAAAATGCATTTAAAAATAGAAAATTCGTATTTGATGCAAAGCTTGAAATTTAATAAACTTGACAACTTTTCTGAAACTTCAATACCGATAACAGCGCTCCCCGATGTGTTGCTGTCACAACAGTTGACACAGCTGAATGTGGTCAACGCATATAACAACGAACAGCTGTTTTTGACAAGAGTTCGTTTACTTGTAGCTGAGAGAATCAACATTTGTCAACACTACCTGGTAAAATTATATCATGGTTGCCAGCGAAATTTCTCAAACGAACAGAGTACTAGGCTTAAGTTATGAACTGAAAATTTATGTTTATATTTCAATCCCTAATCTTGCGTATCATTTCTGACGTAAGTCTTTCTCTCTGTTATATGAAAAATATTTCCTCTTTCTAATCAAACGTCATAGGCGCACACTCATTAAAAAGAATTGCCTTGACTTCCGCAATAGCTTCCTAAACGTGCTCTCAACGTTATTATCAGCTGTTGGTTGCTGTTAAGCTAGCTACAACATGTCGTCGTCGTCATATTTTATTTAATTATCTCTACCAACTCGACGCAATATCTTGAAGTTTGTTTACCTCTGAAGCGCCAGCAGTAACTGGCTACTTTTTTTTTTATCGTTATCACTATCTGCGACGTGATTTCCTCATAATTTCCTCAACACCTCAATAGATGATAATTTTTAATTTGGCAGCTCAGCGTGAGCTACATTTGACAAATGACAAATAAGTACGTCACGAGCTGGAATTCTCATTTCAAATGTTGCATCGACAAATGTTTTGCTTTTGCCATGTTTTCGTGTTTTTTTTATTTTTATTAATCATTGCATGTTTATCATTTGTTTAAACAGAATGTTGGTGGCAAGGCACAACACTTAACTGTGCCGTTATCCAAAATTGTGACGCACTGTTATTTCTTAAGATATTTATATGTTTTGTTTTTTTCTATGGAAATGAGTCAAGCCTATCATGTTTTGTTTTTAAATTTTTTAATGCTGATACTAAAATGGAAGTGGAACTACTAGTTGTTGTTATCGTTTTAAATATAGTTTGCATATTTTGAATGCCTACTAAAATTATCAAGTCGGAAGCTTAAATCTTATAATTTAATTTAATCTAGTTTAAATTTTCAAAGAAACTTTATTACCTACACCTGATTATGCTGCTGGCTGCAATAATTAGATTCGGTCAGTTCCGCCGGAAGCCAAGTATAGACAATCGACGACGCCTCTCATATGTGAATCGTTAACCTTGTTTTTGCCCACTGCCATAGGCCGACTTAGTGCAAATTTGTATGCTTCAAAAAATTGACTCGCTCTCTTAATCTTGATCTGCTTTTTTGATTTTGCATCTGTGCTAACTATAACTTTAACATATATTTAAAGATAGTTATTTAAAATGAGTTTCTTACTCAAAAAATTGCTATTCTTTTTGGCTTAATTTAATATCTCAAAAAGTTTCTAAACTCCGCTAGCTAAGTTAAAGTAAATTTTCGCCATGGCTTTGTTACGATTTTTGAACCTGTTCGCCGCTTGCTCTGCTGGTATTCAAGGTGCGTGCGTTCAACATAAATATAGCTGCTGCTGTTCATGAGTTAAAAATATGGCCTAAAGTGCCAATGCATTATTTTACAAACAAGTTATTAACTTTAGCACTGTATACGTCAATAGCACGTCAATTTCTGGCTAGACATGGATACAAATAAAAAAAAAAATCTCAAAAAATGTTAAGGAAGCAAACAACAGCAGATAATAATTTGTTAAATTTATAGAACAACTCTTGCACTTTGATGGATGACTTGCTGTTGGGCTTTGATTTAATAATAAATCAATCAAATTGTTGCTGCTTTGAATTGTATGAAAAATCAAAAATTGCACATAAATGGTTTTATTGCACATTAACTGCTTTATATTCATAACGCATACGTCAATTGTTAATTCCAACTTAATACCTGTTATCAATATAGCCAGAGCGTTGCTCATATATCTAAGAATGCAAAAAGTATAAAATTCAGTCAAACTCATTTCTTCAGTTAAAATTTCTTGGAAATCAGCAGCAGACTTTGGTAGTGTATTAATTAATTTGTATCAAAATGATTCTTAAAACGTAAACGTGACTTTGTTTTATTAAGCTGCGGCTTTTTTTTATATATCAGGTTGACTTAAGGAATGTTTTTTGCTTTCTTCGAATTGCTGTCTTCTTCATATTTTCAATTCTCACATTCATTTTTTAAAATTTTTATGAGATATTTTAATGTTATATTGTGGCTGTTTTTTTAATTGATGCACGTAATTAGGATTGTCTTGTTTTCAAGCAATTAAATGCAACAAAGTTATTTAATACTCAAACTTCACAGACGCCAATTGTCAATTAATTTTTATTGTTTGTTTTTGTTTTAAATGTAAATGTTGTGGTGGTTGCATCTTAAGGTTAATCGGTAAAATTGGCTTTATTTGATTTAACTTCCGATGCGGAAAAGCTAAACATTTCAAATTATCAAATACAAAAATATAAATGTACAGAAAGATTAAAGGTAGTAAAGTAAAAAGAAGTAAAAAAGTATAAATAAAAAGTAAAAGGTTGTAGAAAATGGTTAAAGGAATAAAAAAAATTAAATAAAAATTATTAATGAATAAATAAAGCTTAATGTAAATATAATCAAAAAATATGAATTTAAGAGAAAATAAAAGAATTAAAAAGTTTTAAATTAAAAAATAAAGCCAAAATAATAATAAAATAAAAAGACAATTCAGTAAAATATGAATTTAGAAACATAATATTTGCAATAAACATAAACGTAAATATACAAAAATGTAAAAATACGTTAAAGTAAATGTTCACAAACTTAAAATTTAACAATAAAATAAAAATAAAAGAAACAATAAACATCAGTAAAAACTAAAAACAATCAAAAACTTAACCATTAAAAATATACAATAAGAAACAAAAAAAAAAACAAATCAAAAACAAAACAAAAAAAAACAAAAAAAAAAAAATAAAAACAAAAAATTAAAAAAAAACAATAAAAAATATCCAAAGACAACAAAAGAAACCAACAAAGAATAAAAACTAAACATTAAATGAAAAATTAGATCTAAAAACTAAACTAAAAATTTGGAACATGGAACTTGAAACTTAAAATTTGACATTTAAAACCTAAAAACTATAAAAATATATGTTAGTAATAAAAAATAAAGCTAAACTAAACATTAAAATAAAAATAAAAGTAATAAAAAACAAAAATAATAACAAAAAATAAAAATATTAAAAATAATAATAAATAATAAAAATGATAAAAATAATAATAAAAAATAAAAATAAAAGAAAGTGAAAATAAAAATAAAAATAGCAAGACACATAAAAGTAAACATTAAATAAAAATAAAAAAAATAAAAGTAAACATTAAATAAAAATTAAAAAAATAAAAGTAAACATTAAATAAAAATAAAAACATAAAACTTAAAATAAATATAAAAAAATTAAAATTAAAAACAATATCTGTAAAAAAATATATATAAAAAAATAAATATAAAAAAATAAATATAAAAAAATAAATATAAAAAAATAAATATAAAAAAATAAATATAAAAACATAAATATAAAAAAATAAATATAAAAAAATAAATATAAAAAAATAAATATAAAAAAATAAATAAAAAAAATAACTATAAAAAAATAAATAAAAAAATAAATAAAAAAAATAAATATAAAAAAATAAATATAAAAAAATAAATATAAAAAATAAATATAAAAAAATAAATATAAAAAAATTATATATAAAAAAATACATAAAAAAAAATAAATATAAAAAAAAATTAAAATTAAAAAAAAGAAAAATAAAAAAAAAAATTAAAAAAAAAACAAGTAAAGAAAGTTTAAAGTCGGTCTAGGCCGACTATGAAATACCCTAAACCCACTTTTCGAAAACAAAAAAATTTTTGTAAATATTTTTGTAAATGGGCGTGTCCGTGGGCGGATGAAGCCTATATTTTGTATGCATTTAAATGTTGATGAAAAATTTACACATACCAAGTTTTATTCCTGTAGCTCACAGTTAATGCCTTTATTGCAGGCATGCACGTTAACGTTAATTTTTACGGTAACCGAAATATTTTGTTTGTTTCGTTGAAACGAAATAAAAAAAATAACGTTAATTCAAAAAACGAAAAATATTTATTTCGTTTCGGAGAAAAAGATATAAAATTTTTTCGTTTATTTTCCAATCAACCGTTGAAAATACCGTTTTTTTTGTATCAGAAGAAATTTTGTTTAGCATAGGAGAAAATTATAAGAGTTTTCACGAGGCCATGAGTAAAAGAGTAAAAAATTAAAGTGTAAAATAAAAATACTCTCCAACAACAAAATTCTTTGAATGAAAACTTGCACTTTTACTCAACCTCAGGCATTGACTTAAATATATTTTTCCTCTAGTGTAAGAAAAGGACAGTTTGATTTTTTCAATCTCAATTACAGGTATGTTACAAAAAAACATAAGACGTCGTGTTTTTGCTGATGTATGTACGTAAAAATTTCAAAAAATTAACTAGTGTGCATGGAAGCATAAATCAGCTGTGAAAATAAATTAAATTCAAAAATAAAAAATTTAAAAGTAATTCAAATTTTTCAATTTCATAAGAATACATTTTTTTAAAGCATACATATATTGTGCATTTAGGGCCTGGATCTGAGAAAACAGAACGCAAAAACCTAAAAAAGATGGTCAGACGCTTAAATTGTAAACAGTTTTTAACTAATTTCCGGAATTTCGAACAGTTGTTACTATGTTGCGTTCACGAGGCTTGAGAGTAAAATTTTACACATTAATTTTTAACTCTTTTACTCAGGGCCTCGTGAAAACCCCTTATATAAAATTTTTCGTTTTACAACGAAACGAAATTTGATTTGATAAATTTTTAACGTTATTTAAAAAACGAAATAATTTTGATAATTTATTTTTCGGTCTCAACGAAACGAAAAAATTTTGTTGATTTCGTTGTGCATGTCTGCTTTATTGTGCTTTCGCTATGGGAGGTGGGCGAGTTCATGGACGGATTACTCCCAATTTTTGAACACACCTTAGTTTTGGTATAAAATACATACATACCAAATTTAATTTCTCTACGACAAACATAACCTTATTTATTGAGTTTTAAACTTTTTGGGTTGTATGGGAGGTAGGCGTGTTCCTAGGCGGATGACGTCCATTTTTCAAAATCATCTTTGTCTTGTCATAAAAAGCATATGTGCCAAATTTTAGCACTTTAGGTTAAAAACAGGCTTATTTATTGCGTTTTCAATTTTTGGGTTGTATGGGAGGTGGGCGTGTCCGTGAGCGAATGACATCTATTTTTCGAAGACATCTTTGTGTTGGTATAAAAGACATAAATATCAAATTTTATTGTTGTAGGCTTATTATGAGCTGAGTTATGCAGTTTTAAATTTTTGCGTTGTATGGGAGGTAGGCGTGTCCGTGGGCGGATTCCAAAAATATTCAATAGTGAAGATCCTTGGGTGCATGTGACCATGTGTACCAAGTTTCATCCAATTATCTCTACTTCTTCTTATCCTGTGTATACGGACAACACACAGACGGACAGACGGACGGACGGACATAGATAGCTCGACTCACGTGGTGACGCAGATCAAGAATATATATACTTTTCTATTCCGGACTCGCTTCGTTCTATGCGTTACAAACGTTTGCACAAAGTTAATATACCCTGACCTTTCAGGTTTAGGATATAATTAAAAAAAAAAAAAATAAAAAAATAAAATTACAAATATAAATACAAATAGGTACCAATATAATCTTAGGGGCCTCGGTAGTAGAGTGGTTAGCGTGCTTGACTGCCAACCTAGAGATTCTGGGTTCGAATCCCGGTCTAGCCATGGTTCTACTTTCTTACCTTTCTTTAATTGTTTCCTCATTTCTTTTCAACTGCAACTAAAAATTCATAAAAATATGCTACGTTGAAGGTTTTAGTTAGTGGTAGAGATGTTTGTGGAATGGGATTGCTTAATAACTCGATTTGACAGAAATAAAGGCATAACACTTGCCTCAGATTCAAATTCGCATGTTGATATAGCGCTCCGCCACATATACAACATTCTCCACTTGTTTCTCTTGATTCCCCTTTCTCTCCTACTCATCTTTCTTCCCATTTCCGAACCAAGGCAGACTTGACTGAATAGGTTTGACACCTGAAATTCTGGGTTCAAAGCTTTAAAAAAAAAATATTAACTAAAAACTTCAAATTAAAAATAAAAAAAAATTAAACGGTCTTATCAAGAACCTTGCCTCACTTGAGTGAGACCCAAAAGCCGTGTGATTCCAAGATTTCCCAAGATCAGGTATCTGACTGGTGACTAATGAGAGTCGATTTGAATAAACAACGTTATCAAAATCAACTGAATTCAAAAATTATGCGACGGTCAAAAACTTTGTGTGCTATCCGAAAGAATTTTAAATGACCATCTTACTTTATTGAATCAATATAAATTAACTTCTGTTAGTGACTTTTAAATTTTTACTTTTAAAAATTAAATTTTTAAAATTTTATATTTTAATTTTAAAAATTTCATATTTTAAACTTACAATTGCCTTTTTTTTTTTAAATGAAATGAATTTATTTTTTCAAGTTAAAAAACTACTTTTTTACTTTGAAAAATAAAATTTAATTTTAACTTATAATTTATAATTTGAAATTTAAAATTATATAAGTTAAAATGTAAATTTAATTAAAATATAAAAATTTAACATTACAAGTTCAAATTTTTTTAAATATTTTATAGATTTTGTTTTTGTTGTATAGGGGGCGTCCATAAATTACGTGAGGTGTTTTTTAAAATTTTCTGTACCTCCCTCCCCCCCTGGTGAGATGTCGTGAGATTTTATTCAACCTCCTCCCCCATACCCCAATCTCACGTGAGATTTTTCAAAATGTGGGTTTCTTACGTTGGATTGTTATTGTAAAAAGAAAAAAATTTTGCTTCGTACTTTTATTTACGACTAGTTATACTAGTAATCGATATTGCTGAGAGTTATAAGTGTAATAAAAATTTAAGAATAGAATACTTAAATCGTAACTACTGTGATTAAAAAAAAAAATATCTACTCCAATTCAGTCCATGGAGAATCATGCTCATAAATTTGAGAACTGTTCCATCGAAATAAAATTTTGTCAAAGCTCTCTAGTTTAATATTGATGCAACGATTTGTGCCTTCAAAAAGCCTTTGTTTTTAAAGCACACAAAATTTTTATACACGACAACCCCGACATAATTTTCCATCATAACCAACAGCTTTTTTATGTAAGTTTGGAGAATGAAAAGCGTTTAATTTGTCTAAAGCTATTTTAGCAACATTGCTCTTGAATGACTTTTAAAAATAATGTGTGAATTTATTTAATTAAGTGATAATGTGTGAAGTTTCTTAATGAGTCAAGCTATTCTGCAAGCCAGGTTAGAACTCTTAAGCTTAAGAAGCAAAGTAACTAATTGCTAATAATGAAGTGTCTATAACTTTGGATTTTTGTTTGTTTTTGAGATAAACAAGCGAACTTTGGCACTCTTCAACAGTTTAATTTAAATTTTTCCACAGTACTCGGCTATTAAACCATCGTCAAGGTCGTAAGTAGTGTTTAAACGCAAGAATTCAAATAATCAGCAATACATGCTTGCATTCAGCCGCTTCCGAACAAAACGCTGGACGCAGTAGCGAAAAAAAAAAAATAAAAAACAACAACAACAATCGACATAATTAACAATAAACCAAGAAGATAAAAAAAATCATCGAAACTGCAAACGCAGCACATGCATGCTTAAGAGCCCTCGTTAACCACTCTACGGGCTGGCAACACTGCTAGTCTTTAGCTTTTTTGTGTTTTTTTTATTGCTGATTGTTTTCTCATCTTTAACTTTACTTAATTAAAATTTTATTTATGAATTTGACCCTTTATCTTGAGTGCATGCTGCTGACTAGATCGAGTGCAATGCTTTAATTTAAGTAGTTTTTTTTCATGTCTTGGCTTTGTTACAGCAACACTTAAGAATGTGTTGATCAGTTGAGTGCCAGCCTCGCGATCATTTCGATTACAAGCCATCTCATGAAGTTGGTCTCTTGGTTGCTTATGCTGCTTCTTTTTTTTTCGGTTGCTGCTTGTTGCTGTTGTTATTTCTGCTGCTGTTGCAATCTTTGTAATGTATTGATTTTATGTACAGCAGCGGAACTGCCAGCAGCTATTTTGTTTCTTCCTTCTTTTTATAATTATTAACTTTCATTGGTTGTTTTAATTATAATATTTTTTGTTTGACTTTTCCTTATGTTGTTGTGTGTTGTTGCTGCTGCTGCTGCCTCATTTTTGCTGTTGCTGCATTGCACTCGTTCAAGCAAAGGCGTTGTGTGTTTATGTGTGTGCTAATGCAGCAACAATTATATCTACACACTCACATATACATGGAAAATAAGCTGTTTTAAAGCTTATTTGTTTTTGACTGTTTTTTTTTTTTTTTTTATTGTATTAACTTTATTCTCTTCAAGTTTTTTTGTGTTATTTTTTAAACTACAAAATATTGAAACGTGGGATGAAAGTTAATTTTTGTAGTTACGTGTAGCTCTGTGTGTATGTATGTGTGTGTGTGTGGGGGCAAAATAGCCGCAAGTGGTTTTAAGTCTTACCTCGTTGCTGTTGCTGCTGCTGCTGCTTATGCCGCCGATAATGACGATGATTATGATGATGTTTATGACGTTCGTTTGCGGGCTGCAACAGCCAGCCAAGTCTTTTGGCTTGAAGTCTGCCCCCCTCCCCCCCTGCCCCACTTATATTGAATTAAATATAAAAATTTTGTCAGTTTTGCCTACAGCAAATTTATTTTTAATGGCTTCACATTAACACTTGGAATATTTATTTGTTTGCTGAACCCAACCATAAGACCATATAGCCTTCAATTGAAATTTGAGAACAACTACTTTTAACTGTTTTATTTTATGACTATTAATTTGCTAAATTTTAAACAGTTGTAAGACTTTAAAATATGTTTTTCAAATAACTGATAAAATCTATTAATAATTATTAATTTCAATTTCAAGTTATTATTCTTCTTCATATTGCTAAAGTGCATTTGTTGCATTATTTTTTATATTATTTTTCCTCTCTATAACTTGTTTGGCATTTATTTCTTTTACTCTTTAGTTCGTGTTTCTTTTATATGCAAATCTTTTGAAAAAGTAGTCATCATCATTAAAGATTATGTCTTATTTAGCAACAGTTTTGCCGCCATCTAAATGTTTCCTTATGTTATTGCATATATTTGTAATGATTATATTTAAACTACATCATAAATCCTGAATTATTAATAGTAAATATAATAAAAGTGTTAAGAATAGAGATAAAGAATAAAATTCAAGCTATTTTTGCAAAACTGGTTTACTATGTTTTAGCTCAGCTGAGATGGGCTCAGAAATTAATTAATTTTTTTTTTTTTTTTTTTTTTATTTAATAAAATTGCATATCGAATGTTTAGGAAGTGCAGTTAGCATTATGGTTAAATCAACGTGAGTTTCGAATAAGTCAAGGTTGAAATTTTTATCTTATCAAATGCATCTTTTTATTCACGATTTTAATTATATTTACACACGATCTTAATTAACTTTATATCATATATTCAGTGTTTCATAAAAAATCTAATGTATTTATTTTTTCTCTTTATTTTCAGGTAAGTTTTTGTCTAAAACTCAGACATTCTTATTACCTTGTCCATGAACTTTTGCACAAAATGATTGTAAGTAGCAGATAAATTGTTTGAATAATATTTTTCTTTTAATATTTTTTGTTGTTGCAGCAACCTGTTGCTTCATGAATTATTTGGCATACATATATCTCTAAAACTCTATAAACTAAAAATATGTTTTTCAAATGAATGTTTTTCGTTCTTCAAATGAATTTATCAAGAACTTCAATTCTGGGGTAGAGTTCATTGAGGGACTCAACATATCTGTCTTTATTAATTTTTTGTTTTATAGAACAGGGCATTCCAGAGCAAAGTACCATAATTAAATTTTAATTAACATTCTGAAATTTTCTTGCAAAATATCAGATTTTGAAACCCAGTTAGGCCAATGTATCGAGTTCGATCCACAGCCAGTCAGCCAGTCAAAATCATTTATTCGATTTTTCGACTCTTACTTGCTAAAATCTACTTGACAAATAAATGGTTCTTTTGAATTCACTACGCAGAAACAGTTTCATGTTTTATAATACATATTTTTTTAGGTAGGGTAACAGATTTTGTTAATACATCATCCTTATATAGAGTGTACTTTGATGCAAAAATGAAATTTTCGAATAGCTTAAACTGCTCAAATACGCTTCAACTGTTAAACACAAGCATATATTAAAAAAAATGTGCGTAATTGTTATTCAAAGCGTTTTAAAAATATTAACTTGAACGTAGTTCCCTTTGAAATTAACTTCAGAAACTGAAGAAACTTCTGAAGAAATCTTCAGAAACTGAAGACTGATTGAAGAAGCTTTAGTTTCTTCAAAAATGACGAATGAATTAGAACAGAGAAAACGAATTAAAAAACATTTCCAAGACTATTCACATTAACTTTTAAAAAAATTGTCGGAGAGGTAAAAATCTCTAATTCAAAAACTGTTTCAAAAGTTATAACAAAGTTTCAGAAAGGAAAGAAATTTGACTGAGTTGTTTGCTCGGAAAGTGGAATTTTTGATTTTGGAACTGCATTTTTCGGACAATTGACATTTGAGGAATGCATAAAAGATAAGTTTGGTTAAAAATTTTTAGATTTGAAAAAAATTCAAATTCGACCAATTCATAAGCTCTTCTCAAACTAAATTTCAAATTGATTAAATAGCGGATTTTTGTACAAAAATTTTATTTCTGTTTTAAAAGGTTGGGAACCCCCTGAAGCGAAATCACAATTTTTAAAACTGGTTTGCACATCTACAGCTTAAACCTGATTTATTGACATCTGAATCGATAAAATCGGTCCATTGGTCTGGGAGGAGTTGAAGTCACAAAAAAACCTTAGCCTATTAATTATATAGATTTATTATTAGTTTTATCCTATTCAATATTATAAAACGTGCATTTCCATTCAAACAGCTTTTTTACTCGAAAATAGTATAATTTTTATACCATAAATTTATAAATATCATCTATATATTCCAGTTATACACACGAAAACCTCACGCAGCCACTCGGCTTTCACGTACATGTCAAGTTTTCGCAGCTACCGAACTTCAGCGATGCTAGCAGGCAATCAGTTTGCATTTGTTCTTCAGTCAGTAACCATGTTATTCACAAAAAGTTCCGTTGAATATTTTTTTTTTTTTGTACAAGCTCTGCCGACATGATTAAACAAGCAAATTTCTGAGTACAATCTTTTACTCTTTATATTTCCTGTCAAATTGTTTTTGAAAATATACACAAACAATATATGTTTCAGGAAAACTTTCAATTGAAATCTAAATATTATGCCTTATTTATGACTTAAAATGCAACACATATTAACAATTTAATGTATGTGTCACATATTTTAATACAATATTGCTATAAAAAGTAACCAAATGTGATTTAAAAAAATTTTATACTTTTGCAAATTAAAATGTATACCAACACATTTTAAACACTTTTCGGATAAAATCTATACCAACTTTGTATAAATTTGGTTTATGTTAAAAAAGTACATAAGAGGCTAGTGAGAAAAAATATTATATTTCTTTGTAACACCACCCGTCCTACGTATGTGGTTATTTACTTTATGAAAACTTTTGTACGCCCACAAGGAGGCGTGGCAGATATAGCAAAGTGCATATATTATACTGCAGTATCACCTTCTAAGTTGTTTTAACCATGGCATACCTGTTTTTGTATGTCCCCCCATCTGTTGACATGATTACAGCCGTTATTATTAAGTTATAATAATGAAATTCGATATTTAAGCTTATATCGTAAAAATAAAGATCATGTTCGAAAATAATTCCAATAAGATGAAAACCACGTATACCTCCCATACAAATTGGCGTTCTCAAATTGTAAAATTTCTTAAAAATCTACTAAAAATCAATCCAATGACTTGAGAATTAGCTCATGAGCTTTAATTTGAACTATTAACACTTAGTAAAAAAATTCAGAAAAATCGAAATCGAAATCGAAAAATCCCATACAAAGTGTATTAAAAATACGGCGCATGATCGCAAACGCCACACATTTTGATGATCAATATTAAATGTTTAGTATGATTTTTACCTGCAGTAACTTTTTTTTTATAGTAAAGCGACCAAATTTGATTTAAGTTACAATTTTCGGACACTTGCTAAGAACGATCACGAAATTCTGATAACATATGTTGATTTAGGTACTAGAACGCGACATTCGAATAGTAGTTAAAGCAATATAAAAAAATTTACCGTAAATCGATACTTTGTTTGGTATGTTTTTATTTTTTTATTTTTTTTTTTGTAGTTTATAGATGGATTTTATAAGAAGAGTGCAAACATTACGTTGATAAATAAACGAAAAATACTAAAGAGAAAAAGTCCTTAAAAGCAGCTAAAAGCATGAAAAACCAGGGACCGTACCGGTTATGGTTTTTATCGAAAAAGTCACATATTAACTGTTATCTTTTAACTTTTTTTTTTCCGACATAAATAAAAGTTATTATGTGCTTTTTATTTTATATCGGTCAAATATAACAGTTACTTTTGACTTTTATTTCATCGGTCAAAAATAACAGTTATTTTTTGCCTTTTATTTTTTCGGTCAAAAATATCAGGCAATTTGTATGTTTTCAAAGGCCTTTTTACCGACTTAAACACTATTGATATCATTATTTTCGCCTCATCAAGCCGAACATTTTACACATGGTATCAATAATTTTTTAACCGGTCAAGCGATCTTTAAAAAAACACAATTTGCTGATATTTTTGACCGAAAAAATAAAAGTCACAAAATAACTGTTATTTTTGATCGATTAAATAACTGTTATTTTTGCCCGAAAAAATAAGAGGCAAAAAACTTTTAACTTTTATGGAATCACTCAAAAATTTAAAAGGCACTTAATATTCGTGAAGCTGAGGCCATTTTTATCATAATGGTATATTTAAACAAAGTCCTTCGACAATTTTTTCATTATGTCTTTTTTATTTGAAAATTGTAAAATAACAGTTATTTTCGGTCCCTGAGAAAAACATATTTCTCAGATATCAGGCCAATTTTCTCAGAATAAAAACTGAAATTAGTTGTAAATGCAGTAAATTATAAAAATTCAAGCTTTTTTTTAAATAATAACAAAAAATTATTTGTTTATTTAACAATTTTTTTTTTCGGTCCCGGTAGACCTGTCTGTGGAAATGCCCATATGTCTTAGCCGATTTTTCGCAACTACGTGGTCCGGATTACTGTACTGCAAAGTCACGATGCAATATCGAAGAAAAATTCAAGGTCAAGCTGCAGTCTAAATTTCCACAAAAATTTTTTGTTTAGCAAGCTATTTGCAGTTTCGACAAGAATAAGTCTTTTGTAAAATAATAATAAAAAAAGAGAACAATAAATATGAAAGTATTCACTAAAACGAGCTTAAAAATTTGCTTGCCATTCAATATGAAGTTTCAAAGTTATTTTGGCCAGGTTTAGTCCCACGGCAATATATCAAAGCGGCCCTAGAGTGGTATTCCCAAAATAATGTGTCTCGAAGAGCCACGATGGGTTCGGTAGTCAAGGAACAAGGGTGCTTGACTGCCAACCCATAGGTCCTGGGTTCAAATCCTGACCTGGCCATGGCGCCACGTTCTAACCTTTCCTCAATTCTTTCCTTATGCCTAATAAACTGATCACTGTTTACGTCTTAAGAGTGAAGTTGGTGGTTGAGATATTTGTGAATCTTTCATCCATCTCAGGGTATCTGAGACAATAAAAACTTACAAAAAAAAAAAGAAAAAATTAATAAAAAAAAATCTTTAGATAACGTTCTTAAAACTGGAGTGCATTACTTATTACGAAATAGATTAATAAATATAATTTTTTAGTGTACAATTGAGGTAGAGAACAGGTTAATCGAAACGATACAAAAACTGGCAAAAAGTTAATAACAAAAAAAAAACATTACTGTAACTACTTAACAATAACTAATAACCATTAAATTTAATGAATATAGTTTTGCTATAATTATTTTACGTAGTCACACCATCTAGCGAGCGCCATTAACACAATTCCGTACTTGGTGAGTGTGTGTAGCGGTAGGTTTAAAGTTACTTAAGCCTAGCTGCTCAACTCTTTATAAAAATTTTGATTTATTGCAGTTTAAAAGTACGTCTATTATTACACAGTCAAAAATAGCAGAGTTGCCACAATATCAAAAAAGTGCTGCTGATATAACTTATATTGAACACTTGATTGTTCAATGCTTAAACAACAACAACAATTGAAAGAAAACTTTATAGCTGTCAGCAGCTGACTGTTGTTTCATAAATTTAAAATTGAACCAATGCAATGAAATGCATTAAAAGCTGTGTACTTGAGCAGATCTAATGACCATAATTATAGCCAAGATTTGCCCTTTATAGCAGACAGCTTTTCTAGCAAAAACAGCCGTAACAGCCTCTTGATCAGCGTCATAAGTGTGAGCAACATTATTGTTGCTCTCATTCAATCAAATCAATCGAACCAACAAATATATAGCAAGTATGAATCATAAACGTTTCTTCATACTCGATTGCCAGACATGTTCGTGCTTAAAGTGGTTTTTATATTGTATTTTTCTTATCTTTTCACCTGAGGTGTGAAAGTGATTAAGACGGCACCAGCCCCAGCCAGCTGAATGAATACCTTCCGTTGTTTATCGAAATGCAAAAATTTATAATTTTTTGTTTTTATTTTATTAAAAAAAATAAAGAAAAAATAAAAATTAAATAAAGTCATACAATGTAGTTTTATGCCCGCCTGTTCCTCAGTTTTTTTTGTCGGGTTGATTGCACTTTTAAAAACCTTTTAATGTTTAACTTAATTTACAACATTCTCAAGGTTTCGTTTTGTTTATTTAAATCGTTTTTATCATCATAAAAACGATCATAATCATTTATAGTGTGTCTTTACATAAGATAAATAAACAGCTGCAAAATTCTTCTATTTAATGTGTTGTTGAGTTATGTTGACCGCAGCTTTATTGATGATTTATTGATAAGTAAAAAAACCATAATATTGATTTATGAAAAAAAACAAACAAACGCTCTTGCACTTCCTCAACTTCTTCAGAGAACCATTTAGTTCGATAATATTTTTGTTTTCATCATATTCTTTTTTATTTGTTTGCATTTGAGTCATGTTCGAATCGCATCGAGTTTATTTATTTAAACTTTTGTTTATTTTTTTAATATACCTTACAATAAAGTTATTTTTCAAAGCACTTGCTAAGACGATATTTTACAAATACAATTTTTAAAGATCACTTTACTGGAAAAACAAAAAACACATTAACTTCTATGTAATTCTTATAAGTTATAATAATAAAGTTTTATTTCATTGGTTGTTTATTCAAAAGCTAAGTATTGAGTTAAAAAATTAAATAACTCGAACTTTTTCTATACACTCAGAAAAAAAAACCTATCTTTCTATGGATAAAAAATTTCTCTATTTACGATTATAGCAATTTTCTCTTTTTAAAATAAATGTTCTTTAATTAGAATAAATTTTCACATTATCGAAGAAATATTTCTTCACTTGTGGGTTATGAAAATATTTCATATCTCTAATAATAATAATAAGTATTTTGCTCGCACAAAAAATTCTCATTTAAAGAGAGAAATTTAAAGAAAATGAAAAATTTTTTATATGTTGATAAAAGAATTCACTATGCGAAGTTTTTTTTTTTTTCAGTAAACGCAAAACTTTTCTCAAAAATAAAAAGTTTTCTTCTATAAAAATGATATATTTTTCTTATATTGAAAATATATATCGTTTTCATGGAAGCTTTTAACCATTTTTAGGGCATTTTTGGGATAACATTTAGAGATAAGCATTCTCTGGAGCAAAATTTATACCATTTTTCTCTAAATATGATGCCTTTTTATCATATTCTGAGCACAGTTTTTGAGTGTAGCTTGATTAATTTTGAAAAAACTTAATTAAATGTTAGAAACTCGAAAATATGTTTAATGGTAACTCGAGTAGCTGTCGAGAAGATCGGAATAGTTTGAGCAGTTTTTGGTAGTAGTTGTAAAAAAGTAATTTTGAGTAAGTAACTGGCAGTAAATCAAAAGTTTCTTCAGAGTAACTCAAGTAGCTGTCGAGTAGAATAAGTTATTATGTTATCTGAGTATCACATACAATTTAAATCATGCAAGTTAGATAAAAAGTAGGCAGTTTTAAAATATTTAATTATAATCATTATCAACAAATTTGAGTAATTGATAGATAAATTGATTAATTACACAGTGCGACACGAAAAAATAACTTCAAATATCTCAATGGTTTCTAGTAGTGCATGGTCTATATATTATGCCCTCATACTCAGTTTTATCGGATTAGGTCAAATAAGAGAAAAATTCAAGATCAAATTTCACCTTTAAGTCACAAATTTTTTCTTATAACTCTTAAATTAAATTCAAATCCTGTGTAGTAACTATGTCTTAGTATTTGCAATGGATGGTTCTTAACATTTTGAGACCATTTTTTGTTCTAAAGGTTGTTACGTAAGAGGGTTAATTTTTTCTTCGAAAACAGGGCTTATTTAAAACAAAAAAATTTTTCAATAGTTCTGTTACTTTGTATTTGTCTTCAAAAACAATCAGATTTTGCTGAATTTTTGCATACACCTAAAGTAAAATAAAGTAATCCACCTCTGAAAAGATCACAACAGTTACATGTGCGCATCCAAAGATATTCGGATTCAAAGATTACCAAAGATGGTAACTCCGTTAATGTAATCCCTAGAGTAAAATCATTCAGATGAAAATTATAGACCCAACAATTTTCTTCAAAACTCTTCTTAACATCTTTACCGAAAGAGTTACCGTTTTAAAGATATACGCTTAAATATGTAATAACAACACAAAGAAGGTAAAGCGGAAGGGAAAGTCGTCAGTTCCATCCATTTTTCTTTCAAACCCAGAAGGCATTCTTTTAACATATTTCATATCATTGGGGGGGATGCTGTCCTTAGTCTTCTCCAAAAGTGCTTAAAGATTTTTTCAACAGAAGATTTATTTGAGGCCTTCAAGCCATGCTATGGAAGCATTCTTGGAAGCTATTCAAATAGCCTTTAAGAAGTTTATGAAAATGCCTCCTGAAAGCACTTTTCGATAAGGTTGAGGAAGAGCACAATTGGATTTTAAGAATGTCTCTGGAAGCAGTATATCTAAGAATGCATGTCTAGTTTGTATCAAAATTTTTCCTGGCAAAATGCAGTAACTTCCTGGATTGAGTATTTCTCAAGATACTCTAACAATTAAATTGACAGTGACTGACTCAAAGCTTTTTCAAGAGGCTTTGTTAATATTCAATACGTTAAAGTTATTTATTAGTTTTGAAAGTAACTAAAATAAATTCCGACATCTACTCCATTTATTTTCGATTTTAACACCATTTATTTTCAAAAATCTTTCGTCAGAAGAGATATATTATATGAACAGTTTACATAATTATTCATAAACGTTAAAACTAGGACTCTGCAAGTTGGTTGGAGTTCGAGTCGAGCAGTGCAACTTGTCGGAAGAGTTTAAAGTTTAAATTTTAAGCCTGTGCGAGATTAAAATTTATGTAGTTTTAGTAGTGACCGTGGTGACCGTGGCATGCAGGTTAAGTTTGTGGCCTGGCACGCTCGGAGCCCGGGTTCGATCCCCAGCCGCGGCGAAAAGTTTTTTCAATAAAAAATTTTTCTGATCGGTCACCACCTATCTGCAGACAATGGCAAACTTCAGAGAGTAAACAATGCCATGTAAAGCTTCTTGAGAACATGAACTTTAGCCGTTCGGAGTCGGCATAAAACATGTAGATCCAGTTCTCGGTCAATTGTGTGCAAACATTTAATAACACACACAACACAATTGATCATAAGAAGCTCGGTCAAAGTCCTTTCAAGGGCTGAAATGGCCAATTTGTTTTTTGTTTTTTTTTTTTGTTTTAGTATATGACGTGATTTAAATTTTAAACGCATGCGGGACAAAACTGAGATTTAGTATTTGACGTGGTTTAAATCTTAAACCCATGCGGGACTTAAAATTAGTATTTGACGTGGTTTAAATTTTAAACCCATGTGGGACTAAAACTTAGTTTTAGTATTTGACGTGGTTTTAATTTTAATACATTTTCGGTGACGTCATATAAACAGTACAGGATTGACTAAAATTTAGTTAAAGATTTTTAACTGTGTACTTAAATCTAATTTTGAGTACCTATAGAATTAGTTTTGAGAAACGTGATTCTCTCGTTCTCAGTATGTCGATTAGTTTTCAAGTATTGCAAAGACGATATAAAATTTTTGAATAATCTCTTAAAACAAATTCTATTATTGATTATAATTATGTTGGTGACCATGGCATGCAAGTTAAGTGTGTGGCTTAGCATGCTAAGAGCCCGAGTTCAATCCCCAGTCGCGGCGAAAAGTTTTTTCAATAAAAAAATTTTTCTGATCGGTCACCACCTCCTGCAGACAATGGCAAACCTCAGAGAGTAAATAATGCCATGTAAAGCTTCTTGAGGACTTGAAATTTAGCCGATCAGAGTTGGGATAAAACATTTAGGTCCAGTTCACGGTCAATTGTGTGCAAACATTTAATAACACACACAACACAATTGATCTTAAGAAGCTCGGTCAAAGTCCTTTCAAGGGCTCAAATGGCCAAGTTGTTTTTTTTTTTTTGATTATAATCATGAAGTATGTATAGGAATGTACTCATATGAATCTTACCTGTGTCGGCCGTGCGTGCTAAGTGTGTTGCGTGTGAGCCAGCGAACAGCGGTAGTCCGAGTTCAATCCTCACATCTGACAGAACATTTTTAAATTATTGTATCAGTGAAATGCGCTAACTCAATTTCAAATTAACTTAAACGCCTTAAGAAGAATCAAATCTAAGCGTGGACATAACGTTGAATCTTCTGATAAAAAATACAAAAAAACACAAGTCATCTAAAGTGGTTTAATAAGATTTTGATCAAAAACGTTGGATATGGACAAGTAAGTAATGCGTTAAAATATGTTTTACTGAAATGCGCTAACTCAATTGCGCCATGGCTTAGTTTAAACTGCTGTGACTCATATGGCTCATAAAAGAATTTAAAAAGGCTTGAATTTTTATTAAATAATATGAAACATATCTAAACGAAACACAACTTTCAACAGAAACTAACAAGCACACATATCTTGTATTCAAAACAATTCGCGAATGTTTTGTAACACTTGTAATAGAACACGAACATATAACAAAAAAAAAAACAATCTTGAATCATTCGTTTTACTGCGCGAATGCTTGAATTTTATCTAAGTATATAAGTGCATCAATGCAATAACGCTGTCAATGCTTCAGCACAGTAACACAGTTAATTGATTGAGTCAACACATTAACGCAACACAGTGTTGCTTTAAAAATTTCTAGGAAAAGGCATAAGTGCCTTGCCTGAAACTATTGAAAAATCTCTATTAAATCAAGCAGTTCAATAAACTTGTTTCATTGATTAAATCTAACGATTATTGACGACGGTTTCAGCACTGAGTCATCGCGCCAACAGGTAGTTTTTTTATAATATTTTTTTTTTTTTTTTTTTTTTTTTCTTTGTTATATAATATTTTGGTTTTATAAAATCTTGCTAAATGTTCAACAAAGTCGATGCAATGCTTGAGTGATTTTCAAGTGAGCAGCGTTGCAAAAGTTTAGATTTTCAACACCAACAACAGACAGTGTGGAGGCAGCCACAATAAGTTGCCACACATTGACACCTCTCCGCCTCCCTCCTCCCACAAACTGATCTGCAAGTGACTAGTATTTGATACAAAGATCAAGTGCGCATTGAATGTAAAAGTAGATCAAAAAGTTTTGTAACATGTAGATTAGCTATTTTAGATATTTTATCTCAAGAATTTACATATTTATCTATAGCTGACTGTTTCATCTTTATTTGCATTGCAAATCAAGACCTAGCGTCAATCAGTTTTATAGTATTTGAAAAAAAAAAAAAATACGTCAAGAACGTGTTAATTGCTAGCTGCCGCCAAATATTTGCAGAACAAGCGTCAGACAACAAAAATCTAGGAAGCAAATAAATAAAGCAAAGATGGCTGAAGAGCTGAAAAGAAAAAAAAAAAACAGCTGCTGCTAAAATTACTTCTTTTATTTACGCAAGACTTTTAAAATAAAGCTTCTTTTTTTCTTTTCTCTTAACATGCTGGTATTGCTGGTAGCTGCCATACCGTAAATACTGCATTTCGTGCGTTAACATGCTGATAACTCAACTTGAAATTGTTTCACTTTTTTTTTTTATGTTTTGTAGTTCTATTTCACTTTTTTCAGCTTTTAAATTCACTAAAAATATTCAGTGAAAATGAAAGTTTTGCTTAAAAATTTACACTCGGTGAGCAAGATTTTTTTTTCTGGTCTTTTTTTCATGCAAGCAAGCGCGTTCTTTGAAATTTATTTCCTCCTTCATTTCTTTGGTTTTGACTTTCCAAAACAATGAGAGAAAAAAAAAACGATAAAAATTCGTCTGCGCGGCATTTTCTTTAAACATCTCATGCAGACTTTTTTGTTTAACTCTTGTGTTGTCTGGGTTTTTTTTTAAATTTATTAACTTATATATTATTATTTTTTAATTTTTTGCTTTATGTTGTACGACAAACTTTCTGCTTTACTTTTGGAAGCACACATTGATTACCGTTTATCGTAAATTTACGATTAAAAGTTTTCCTTGTTTTGGTGAAGTTTATGAATTTTGTTTTTTCTGCCATGAATCTAATATGGTTCTGTGTTTTCAATTATTGAAACTGGAAACTTCATTAATGTCTTGTTAGTGTAAAGCGAATTCTTTTTTTTTTATAATTCAAATTTTATTTTCATTTTTAGTTGAAGCTAATATTGATTTAATCGTCAGCAAAAATCTAGTACATCTATACCCTGTTACTCACTTAAGGGTTAAATGATTTGCACACTGACTGAAAAATGCAAGCTTTGCATGTTGTTACTTTGTTGTTTGTGCTGTTGTTGCCGTTGTTGCTGCTGCGGTTGTTGAAATTGTTGTAGCCAGCAAAGCATTAAAGTGTAAATTTAAATCGATTAGTTGAACTTTCTATTTTTGCTGTTGCTTCATCTTCTGCTTCATCTTCTCCAACATCTTCATCTACATCTACTTGCATCGCTATACTGGCGATATTGCCTGCATTTAAGCTGAAATTATTTTGAATCTTACATTGTTTATTTTTCTTATCTACCTACAACATGTTGTTGCCGCTGTTGCTGAAGCTGCTGCTACTTGCTACGTTGACAACATGAAAAATGATTTTCATGTTGACAATATTTAAGTTGTAGTTGTTGTTGTTGTGAATGATTTTTCTGCATAAACTGTTTGCATGCAACAATTAAAACAGCTGAATTCAGAGAGGCAGTTAGAATATCATCAACAGCATCTTTAAACAACATGTTATGCCATTTAATTTTGTTTTTTTTTAGTGTCTTGCGTTTATCATTTTTGTTTTTTTTTTCCCCGACAATTTATCTGCACATCTCACTAATTTTGAATATCATAATTTTACGCGTTTTTTTCGACACGTTTCAGTGCCTGTGTGTGTTAAGTTAACCAAGATTGTGTTTTTATTTTTTTTTTTAACGTGCTTTAAGATTTTTTTCACTACTTCATATGTTGCTTAATTATATCGTATTTGATGCTGGTAATAAATATTATATAATTTGTCATTTTCACTTCGAAATTGTTTTAGCAAACTTTAAATTTTTACAGTTTTTGTTTTCTAGTTTACTTCTTTGTGCTTTGATTGAATTTATGTTTAATATTTACCAACTCAATTTTGAATAATATTTGTTACAAGAGAGTTTCAAAAATACTTCTTTAACACGGTGCTAGAAGCAAAAGGTTTTACTTCGCCATAAATCAATTTTAGTTCATCAAAAAAACTATACTTTTGCTGTCAACATGTCTGAAACAAAGTCATATAATCAGAATGAAAAGTCGCTATCTAAAAGTTTATAGAATTGCAATCGGTCTTATATACGATCTATCTGAGTGCAGAACAGATCAATTTCTAAATTGCTGTAAATTCCTTTATAAAGTTAACCGTCGGAATTCCGAACATTTAAATATCAAAATAAATAAATTGGCCATTTCAGTCCTTGAAGGACTTTGACCGAGCTTCTTACGATCAATTGTGTTGTGTGTGTTATGAAATGTTTACACAAAAGTGACCGAGAACTTAACCAACATGTTCTATGCCGACTCCGAACGGCTAATGTTCATGTTCTCAAGAAGCTTTACATGGCAGTATTTACTCTCTTAGGTTTGCCATTGCCTGTAGAGAGGTGATGGTCGAACAGGTTAATTTATTTCTAATGAAAAAAAAACTTTTGTCTGAAGTGAGGTTTGAACTCGGGATCCGTTGGCTTGCACACCACACACTTAGCACGCTCGACCACAGCCGTCGCTGGTCGTTTTAAGAAAAATGTACCAGTTTTTAAAAATTACCGAATTGATCAACAATTGATTGTGTACTTACTTTTAATATAAAATAATATAAAAAATTATATTAAAAAAGAATATAAAAAAAAATATAAAAAAAAATATAAAAAAATATAAAAAAATATAAAAAAAATATAAAAAAAATATAAAAAAATATAAAAAAATATAAAAAAATATAAAAAAAATATAAAAAAAATATAAAATAATATAAAAAAATATAAAAATATATAAAAAAATATAAAAAAATATAAAAAAATATAAAAAAATATAAAAAATATAAAAAAATATAAAAAATATAAAAAAATATAAAAAAATATAAAAAATATAAAAAAATATAAAAAATATAAAAACATATAAAAAAATATAAAAAAAATATAAAAAAATATAAAAATATATAAAAAAATATAAAAAAATATAAAAAAATATAAAAAAATATAAAAAAATATAAAAAAATATAAAAAAATATAAACAAAATATAAAAAAAATATAAAAAGATATAAAAAATATAAAAAATATAAAAAATATAAAAAATATAAAAAAATATAAAAAAATATAAAAAAATATAAAAAAATATAAAAAATATAAAAAAATCTAAAAACATAAAAAAAATACAAAAAAATATAAAAATAATATAAACAAATAAAAAATATATAAAAAAATATAAAAAAATATAAAAAAATATAAAAAAATATAAAATTTTAAGAACAAATGGATTAAATAAACTACAAAATAATTTGACTTGATTTTGTTTTTAGCTTCGTAAAAGTGAATTAGAAAATATATTGTAAAAGCATAAAATGTGTATTTTAGGTCAAAACACAACAATAATGAAGTATTACCCAGTGCGCCGAATAATGATTAACATTTTTAACACAAATTGATATTTTAAATAATAAATAATTTAAAAAATTAATTGGTTTGTATTAAAAATAATGTAAAAATTTATCGAAAAATAGTTGTGATATATTTTTTTTTTATATTAAAAACAGTCACAAATTTTGTATCGATTGATTTTGTATCGATTATGCTAGATATATTTTTTACAAAAAAATTGAATTGATCTTATTTTTGGCATTAAGTTTGAGATACGTATAATTTGATATGAATCTATTTTTTATCGGTTTTTAAAAATAAATTTTTTAGAAATCGTTTCAATATATGTTTTTAACCAAAAAATATTTCTTAATTAATGTTTTTATTTTTAAATAGATTATTTCTAATTTTACTTAAATATTTTTGAAATATTTTTTTTCAATTTTCGAAATTTGTAAATTGTCAATTTTTTTTAAGCTTTTGAAAATAATAAATTATGAAAATATTTTTTTAGTATCGAATTGAAAAAGTTCTTACCTAACCCTAGGATGGGCAACTGGGGGTGGCCAGACCTTTTCTTCTAGTCTAACAGTAGGCGAATATATCGATTTTCAAGTTGTTGCATATCCTAGGGTTAAACGCATTTGAAAAAATTGTTTTTTTTTTGTTAATTTGTTCATAAAAAATTAAAAATGTCCAAAATATTGTCGATTGTTTCGATATTTTTTTAAAAGTTTTATTTTTAAATTGTTTTTATTTGACATTTTTAGCATTAACATTTAAAAATTTTAAAATATCGGTGAAGTTTTGATCGGTTTCAACTAAAAATAAAAAAGTTATGGAAAAATTTAGTTAAAACAAAAACAATTTTAATAAATAAATAATTTATAGTTTTTTGGATTTTTTTTGGATATATTTTTGAAAAAGTTTTTTTGTATGACAGTTTTAAGACCAAAATTTTTAAATAAATTGATTTTTTCGAAAATTTTACGAAAGCTCTAAATATAGTTTTTTATTTTTGTATTCTTCATATAAAAACCACGCTTTTTCCCAACAATCGATTGTTTTTTAAAATATTTAATATTTGTAATGTTTTTTTTTACATTTGTGACATTTACTTATATATTTAAATTTAAAAAATTGATTAAAATAGAATAAATTAAAAATTGATTTTGTTAAATATTTTCTTGTTTTTTGAATTGGTTTAAACCAAAAATAAAAAATTTATCGAAAAATCAAAAATATTTTTGTTTTAAATTTTTTTCTTTTTCTGTAAAATGAAAAAGTCGCTATCCCAAATCGAATATGTGTTGCTTTTTTTTTATTTTTCGATGTTTAAAAAATTAATTTTTTATATAAATTGTACTTTTTTTCACAAACAAATTTTTAAATAAATTAATAATAATTAATTATCGATTAGTTCTGAATCGATTTGAACTACAAATAAGAATATATCGATAAGTCTAAAAATATTACATGTTTTTTTCATGTGTTTTTGTTTATATGAAAAACAATCGATTAATATAGCTCTTATATGTACACTCACAAAAAAGTTTCTCAGAATATGATAACCTTTTTTTATCATATTTAGAGAAAATTGTATTGACTTTGGTCCAGAGAATGATGTGTTCTAAATGTAATCCTAAAAATTCGCTTAAAATTGTTAAAAGCTTCCACGTTGAAGAGAAATATATAAAAATATATCGTCGCTGCGCCTTAAAAATCAGTTATGTGTTTTTCGACAACTTTTCAGGAGAGCAAAAAAACTGATTTATTCTCTGCGCTTCCAAATTTATTGCAATGTCATAATTTTGTATTTTTTGCTATAAAATTCTAGAGATAAATATTAAAAAAAACTAAAACTTCTTACTCCAGCACGGAGCGAGGATGCATTCTTCCATTTTCAGACACATAACCGATTTTTTTACGTGTATTTTGTTTTAACTATGATCAAATTTTTCGAGCACATACCTGTTTTTTCAAATATTTAATTAAAAATTTTAAAAATTCTACAAGGAATTAATTGCAAAAGTAATGAAAAAATGTCTCCAATGTGAGATAACGAAAAGACGTTTAGTAGACATTGAGTAGAGCTATTCAATTATGCAAAAAAAAAAAAATCATAAAAAATCACATACCTGATTTTTTAGGCGCAGCGACGATATGGTGTTAGAGAAGAAGACTTTTTATTTTTGGGAAAAGATATGTTTTTATTGAAGAAAACATTTCGCATAGTGGATTTTTTTTTTTTATCAAAAACTAGAATTTTTTTTCATTTTCAATAAATTTTTCTCTATAAATGACAAATTTTTTGTGCAAGAAAAATATTTATCATTATAAGAGACATGAAATATTTCCATTTCCCACAAGTGAAGAAATATTTCTTCAAAATATTTGAAATATTGTGAAAATTTATTCTAATTGAAGAAAGTTTTTTTCTAAAGGAAAAGGTAGGTGTTTTTTCTGATTTTGTAAAAAAAAGTACTATATCTTACAATCATAGAAATAAACTCCGAAAAGGCTAATTCTTCAAAGTCTTCGCTTTACTTTTATAGTCACACATAGATTTTTGATTAAATTGTTCTTGTTTTTCAACAAAACTTAATCCTTCATAAAAAAAAAACGTACACGTGGCAGAAGTGAAACTTCTTTAACAGTAAGAAATAAGAGAGATTTTAGTGTGAAATAGAGAGAGAAAGTATCTGAAAAGAAATTCAATCAATACGAAATGGAATAATAATTTATTGATTCAATATTTGCATCCAGGGACCGTACCGAATATGATTTTTTGTCGAAAGTGTCGCATATTAACTTTTATCTCTTAATTTTTATTTTCTCCGACCAAAATAACACATTTTTGTGCTTTATAGTTTTTTTGGGCAAAAATAACAGTTATTTTCTGCCGTTTATTTTTCGGTTAAAAATATCAGGTAATTTATATTTGTTCAAGTCATTTTACCGATAAAAAAATTTTGATATTATTATTTTCATCTCATCGGTGAGACATTTTACACATGGTGTCAACAGTTCTATCTGTCAAGCGGCCTTTAAGAAAACACATATTGCTTGATATTTTTGACCGAAAAAATTAAAGTCACAAAATAACTGCTATTTTTGACCGATAAAATAAAAGTCAAAAGTAACCTTTATTTTTCCTCGAAATATACTAGGCAAGAAATTAACTTTTAAAGAATCAGTTTCAAATTTAAAACCGACTTAATATTCGTGAGGCTGAGGACATTTGTTACATAATGGTATATTTGAAAAAGTCTTTCGACAATTTTTTGCATTTGAAAATTGTAAAATAACAGTTATTTTCGTTACTTGTTTTAGTTCAGTTGGTGTTTTATTTGCTTTCGAATGTCTTCTCAACATTGTTACTTTTTGAATGCTGGATTGTATTTGCATAGTACTCTTTGAAGGAGCCTCCGAAAGCAGAGGCAAATCTTGTTCATTATTACCTCCTACTTCCTGATCATAATAATTGTTATGTTGTTAGAGGGCCTCATAAAGCAGCGAACGTTGATTGTTGAGTGCATCAACTTGGTTGGCTTTAAAATTTTGTTGAGATGCATCAGTGTGTTTTTTGCGGATTGGTTCTTTTTAGATTCACCAAAATGCACTGATGTTTCGTAAAAATGCATTTTGAAACTCAGCCGTTGTTGCAATCACCTTACCTTCATCATTAGTTGCAGACCCAGCTGCGGCTGTATTCTTAAGAGCTCTAATTCGCTCTCTATATTCACGAACGCATTCTGCTCCTGTTTTAGCTATTTTTTTTATTTTTTTTTCCGTGCATACTTGTATGATGAAAATTAATGTTTCGGTTATGTTAATAATGTAATGTTAATGTTAATCTAATGTTAATGTTAATTATGTTATTTTCAGTATGTTACGCGTTCAGTTTTAATTACATTTTGTTTGGCTATTTATCGTGTGCCTACGTGGCGTACACGTATAGATTCCGGCTCATAAGCAACGATGTTCGGGGTTCAATTCTCGGCAGCTGCAGTAATTTTTTTTTAATTATCATATGAATTGAAAACGTAAGCCTTACGTCACGAAAAAGGACCTTGAAATTTCACTCGCCGCCAAAGAAGTTTCACTTCAAAAAATGTGCTCATATATTTGATTTGGCTTTTGGTGAACATTGTGCGAGTGCCACTTTTTTTCCAAGCCACTGATAGATCGAAGCCAGTCATCGTCGTCGTTGTCGTCTGCAAAGTCGTTTTTCACTTGCTCTGCTAAACAATTAGAAATGATCTCATGGTCCAATAATCTCATTCTTATTCCGCGTATGTTAAGCATTCATTACAATACTTGAGCAAAAATAATAATAAAATAAGCGTCTAGCGCTGTCGTTGATGCCGATGCTAGCAAGATTAAAAAAAAAAAATAATAAATGCGAAACAGTGAAAACGCAAATTCAAAGCGTTAATCGTAAGTTTATGTTAAGTAAGGCAAAAAAAAAAAAAAAATGAAATACAAACATAATTAATTTCAGCAGCAAAGTAGCAACTGGTGGTTATTACAACACTGAGCCAGGTTAACAACATCGGGCCACATGTGGTGCAGCGTGCACGCGCGCACATGTCTCAAAGTCAAAAATCAGGCAGCTTTAAGCCAACTTCCATCATCGTTGTTGTTGTTGTAGCAGCAGCGGAAATGAACATTGTGGGTCGTCTATGTTGCTGGCTTGGCTGCAAGCCAAGTCAAATTCTGACTAAGAAGCCAATTCAAAAAGAAAAAAAAAACCAAATTAATAGTCAAGTCAGTCCGAAGAAAACCTGACCAAACAAGTGCTGGAAAATATGTGTTACGTCCACCAACGGACGAAGTTTACAAAAAAAAAAATGTTGCCATGCTTAAAATTCTTGGTTTCAAAAACTTATCAACTATCAAACTAAAAGGTATTAAAAAAACTCCATTCAACCAACACTTTTTCTTGATTTTGATTTAATCGCATCTCATGTCAGTTGAAAAGGCGTTATTATTGGGTGTTTTGACAAGGACGGACATGCCTCAAGTCGCCTGTGTGTGTGTGTGTGCATGAATAGTTTTGGTGATTATTTTAACAAAAAAAAAAAAAAAAAAAATATACTTATCTTTAAGTATTGAACGCATGCGCGCCATCGCCAACTTAAGACAAACTTGTGCTCACTTGAGCTCAAGTAAAAAAGAAGTTTGAAAACTACAAAAAAAAACACGTTCAGCTGCCAATTTAAGCAATTTTTAAGCTTGATGGGATTATTTCTTATAGCCAGATCTTTATCAAAACAAAAAATAACCGTTTTTTTTTTAATCTTTCTTTCTCTGTCTTAAACTTTTGACATTGAATGCTGTTTTTACTCAAACTCAATTTTTAAAGTCATTGAAATCTTAATTTAACTAATTAAAGATCTTTAACTGATGATAAGATGCTGAGGAGTACCTGAACATCAGCCAAGGCAGCAATTAAAAAAAACGAACCAATCTACCTACAACTCTCAAACTATGATGCAATACAATTACTAGTTTTTGGTCTAAAGACTGCCTCGAATATGTTTTACTTATGTTTTGCTGCAAATCTATAAAGAAATCACTAATAAAATGTTCTCGCTCTGTTCTGTGTTCACTGTATCTATCAGTGATGATAAATCTTTTATATTTTTGGCAAATATTATGTAAAAATATTCTTTAGTTTTTGCCGAAAAGCAAACTCACATAATTGATCATGATGAACATATTAATTGGCATCATATTTCAAAGTCAAGTTAACTTTTGTATGTTTTTCTGTTTCTATATTTTTTTTTTTAACATAAATGACAGTTACAATAAGTATAAAGCACGAAGCACACCACAAATAAGCAAACCAAAACGATCAATGATAGTGACAATCATTAATTATAACGAAATGACATGATGAGCAAGATGATCAGAGAAAAGCTTTTCACTAAAAATGCCAAAAAACATTTGATCGTGAGCTGTTCTTAAGATTTTTTAAGATATTGATCAGTTTAGGTCAGTTGATTGTCTACTTATCTTCTACTGATCTTTCATTGATCTTTACACAGCCTACAAAAAATTGCCACGGTTGGCAACAGTCGTCGCCAATTGCTTGATTAAAAGATATGCTAAAAAAAATTTTAAGTAGAACCTTAAAGGTTTTGACTTTGTTTTTGGCGACATGATTTTCAACCTATTCAATTGTAAACATGATCAGTTTAGGTGATCAACATCTGTACTCTGTACATCTGTACTATGAAACTACTAAAAAATGCTCGGTTATCATGTGATCGTTTATTAATCAAAACAGTTTTTTTGAGATCTTTACGCAAAGGCAACATACATGTGTATAAAAGTATAAGATCTTTATATTGACGAACTATTCTTTTGCAATTCTTTTTAAAATTTGCGTTTTGTCTGTAATTTAATTTTTCTCACTTCATTACATATGTTGGTCAATACAGCTCAATATTGTTGAAATGCAGTCAGTGCTTTTTTTTTTCTCTTTGCATGAGTAACTCTAAAATTTTTTTGTTATTCAAATAATAATAGAGAAAAACTAATTGTAAGAATCATCGCCAATTGCGCGATTGTCAAACATGACGGCTAATATTTTTCAACATTTGATTCAGCGTTGTTTAAATGCATGTTTGTCTATCTGTCTGTCTTGCAGTTTGATTAATATTACCTTTGACAGCTGTGGCTATTGCACAGTTATTTGCCTTTTTTATATTATTTTTATTACTTTAAGTTTTGCTGTGTAGGCCTCGAAAGGCGGAAACACCTTGTTTTGTTGTTGCTCTTCTGATGGCGTTAAAAGGCGGTAAAGATTGCATAATTTAATTGTTTTCTTCAGCGTCATCTTACGGTGTAAATTATAATTATTTTCTTGGGTCTTATACATATTTTTTTTTCTTATGTACTTATCTTATTTGCAATGATTTTCATATAAAACTTTTTAAAAGCATGCAGTTGCTCAAATTGTCATTTGTGTAATTATTCCTCATATTTTTTATCAATTATTCTTCAAACCACCTACTTTAAATCAGTTTTTTGATTAGTTTCACAAAGTTTTTTTATATCTGTGTCGACACGGAATAATAGCTAAAATCATTTTCAAAATTTCAGTTGAGCATTTTCAAAATTAAAATTGCTACCTGATATCAGGGTACCCTGACTTTTGCTCTTTTGATTTGATGTCCTCAAACATTTAATTTTCAAGGTACAACTGTTAAACTTTGCGTACTAGTGTATTTCGTTGCGAAAAAACGTTATGAAAGTAAGAACCTCACTTTGTCCTAACTCGACTTTAGCGGTTATTCCTTGCCGATACAGATTTAGTCTTGATCTCTGGTGTATTAAGAATGTTACAATGTGCATAATGTTTTCGAAAAATATTAGACAAGTTTTTTTCCTACCTACTCTCAAATTCTAAAAATATTTTTATTGAATTTATTTTGAATTGTGAAACACTCATTTTATTTCCTTTATTTAGAGGTTTCTGGAATTCACTGATCACAAATCAGCAGTCAGTATTTTAAACTCTTAAATTCAAGATACAAATCCAGATATAAATATTAAACAAAAAATTAAAAGGGTTAAATCACTTTCTCTCATTTCTGTCTGACACGTAAACAAATGTTTTATGGATGGAAAGAAGAAAGGGCCCTCTAAAAACAAAAACATGAAACATTCTTTTTCTTCTGGCTTATCGTTAGTTTTTTAAGAATGGAAACCGGAGATTTTTTGGCAAATAAAACAAAAAAAAAAAACAAATTGGCCATTTCAGCCCTTGACTGAGGACTTTGACCGAGCTTCTTATGATCAATTGTGTTGTGTGTCTTATTAAATGTTTGCACACAATTGACCGAGAACTGGACCTACATGTTTTATGCCGACTCCGAACGGCTAAAGTTCATGTTCTCAAGAAGCTTTAAATGGCATTATTTACTCTCTGAGGTTTGCCATTGTCTGCAGAGAGGTGGTGACCGATCAGAAAAATTTTTTATTGAAAAAAACTTTTCGCCGCGGCTGGGGATCGAACCCGGGCTCCGAGCATGCTAAGCCACACACTTAACCTGCATACCACGGTCACCACAAATTGGCCAGGTTTTTTGGCAAATAACTGGGAAAATTTTCTGGCAAATATAGGGAAATGGGGAAAATAAAAAAACCATCCCTGCAAGATAGCTTCCTTTGCCTTCTTTCCGCCCAGAAAGGTGTCCCCTATAGGTTTTCTCTACCCTCAGCAAATAACACATACCTAGAAAATTTCTCTTTTCTCGATAATAGCAATTTTCTCTTTTTCAAATAAAATTTATTTCTTAAATTGGAATACATTTTCGAAAAAATATTTCTTCACTTGTGGCAAATAGAAATATTTCAATGTCTCTAATAATGATAAGTATTTTTCTCGCACAAAAAATCTCATTTATAGACAAAAATTTAATCAAAATGAGAAATTTTTCCTATATTTTGTTAAAAAATTCACTATGAGAAGTATTTTCTTCAATAAAAACAAATCTTTTCTCAAAAATAAAAAGTATTTTTATCAGTCAAAAATAACAGTTATTTTCTGCCTTTTATTTTTTCGGTCAAATATATCAGGCAATTTGTGTTTTTTAAAAGGCCATTTTACTGACTAAAAAGCTATCGATACCATTATTTTGATCTCATCGATGATTACGTTTTACATATGGTATCAAAAGTTTTTTAATCGGACAAGCGGCCTTTAAAAAAATACAGATTGCCTGATATTTTTGACCGAAAAAATAAAAGTCACAAAATAACTGTTATTTTTGACCGATAAAATAAAAGTCCAAGGTAACCGTTATTTTTGTCTGAAAAAATACAAGGCAAAAAATAACAGTTAATTTTTAACTTTTATAGAATCAGTCGAAAATTTAAAAGGCTCTAAATATTCGTGAAGCTGAGGCCATTTGTATCATAATGGTATATTTGAAAAAGTCCTTCCAAAATTTTTTCATTGTGTCTTTTTCATTCGAAAATTGTAAAATAACAGTTATTTTCGGTCCCTGATTTTTACATATTTTTCTTCTTATAGAAGTATTTTATCATTTTAAGAGAATTTTTAGGATCACATTTAGAGAAAAGCAGTCTCTGTAGCAAAGTCTATACCATTTTTTTTTTTTATATATGATGCCTTTTTTTATCATTGTCTGAGAAACTTTTTTCTGAGTGTATGCAATTAAGAAAAACCGACAGCGATATCTCAAAATAAAGTAACCTTTTTTTTTGCCTTATGGACAAATTTCATTTGAGAAAGTGAATAAAAGTTTGAAAAAAAAATATGTTGTTCTTAAAAAAAATATTAATTTATTGAAAAAAAAAAATACATATTTTTTCAGCAACTTCTATGGTTCTTCTATGAAAACATAAAAACAGCTTTTTCCCAATGGGGCAATCAGAAACAACATCAAAATAAATACCGACACAGCTCTGTTAAACATCGCTGCTGTAGCTTACAGAAAGAAGAGTAAATGCGAGCGTAACAGTGAGAGGGACAGAGATTAGCAGAGCTGTGCCGTATTGTTGCTAACAATGCTTTTTCTCATTTGCTCTCTCCCTGAACATTCTGAAAACACTGTTGCCAGATTGTTGTAAATTTCCCTAAAGAAGGTTATTTTTGACTCATTTTTTGGGCAGAGGTAAAAAAGGTAATTTTTGACTAAAAGTGGTAAATTTTGCAATATATATAGTTTTCCATATATTTTAAGTTTTTGCAATTTTTTTACCTCTCTGAACGTACTCACAAGCTATCCTCTATTATTGAGAATTCCCTTTTGTACCAAAAAACAACAAATGTAGGATTATTTTAATTTTTCATGTGCTGCAAATGTTATCTTAAAAACTAAATAACTTGTTGAAATACATCAAGAAATAAGAAGTTATCAAATATTTTGAAATTGCATTGAATATTGCTTAAAGGAATATCGGTTATAGAAAGCCATGACCAGTTCCTACAAGAAAAGATTAATGGAAAAGTGGATAAAAGAAGTCCCTTACATATTGTGAATTGGAAAAGTTGTTGGCAATAGAAAGAAACAATTGTTCAAGGCTAGCAAAGAAATGTTTTATTGTGGAAGTAGTGAAGCGATTTATAACAGCTGTTAATCATTTAAAATTTTGTAGTTTTTTTAGAAAAAGTTAAATTTTCTCAGAAAGTGGTAATTTTTTCGAAAATAGTGGTAAATTTCAGTTCGGCTCTCTGGCAACACTGCTCTGAAGCCTGAACGGAATGTACTTGCTGGCACGTCAGGGTAAAAAATATATAAAAATAATATAAATAGATAATATTATAAAAGACGCGGTTCTATTAATCAAAAATAGGCAAAAAAAAAATTGGTTGAATTTTCCTCCAGGTGATACTAGCTCAAATTATTTTTAATCACGTCAAAGATCGCCAACACCCTTTTATTACTTTTTGTATGAGTGTCAAGGGAGAGATCGAATGCAAAACTAGTGAATCCCCTTTATTTAATATATGTGAAATGAAACAAAACCCATTACTTCTTTAATTTGTAATATTTTGGTTGTTTGTTTGTCTTGTTTCAACAAAAATTCTATGGCAGGTGCCACGCCCAATTGTCGCAATTTTCCGACTATATCCAATGTTCATGAAATTTTTATAGCACTGCCTCTATTCATTTCTGAGTAGGGCTGCCAGGTACCGATCTCCACGCGGATTGTCCCGATTTTCAGCTTAAAATTGTGCGTCACACGAAGACCTTACGTCATTTGTACCAATTTTCCAAAATAGTATAAAATAATTTTTATTTTGGTATTATTTTTATTACTTTTTAAAAATATTTTGTCTTTTTATTTATTTTTTTTTATTTACTTTGCGAGCTCGAAGATTTCGATATTATTATAGTTTACATAAGTAATCTATGACAAGTATTTCCACATTTTCAACCCAGATTTACCAGTTTTTGAGTTTTGACTTAAAGATTAGCTCAGATTACGAGAATTAGGTGTGAATTCAGCACCCTTTTCTTCAACATTAGCAATTTCAAGATTCACATTTAAGTTTCACTTTCGATTTAAGACTTGTATAAGCATTTGTTTCATTGATCAGATCAATTTCACAGATTTCAGTTTAAGATTTGTAAACGATTATGCATTTAGGGGATGCAGTACAACCCTTCTTGCAATGAAATACAAGACCACAAATATCCATACATCTAGATATCCATACAAAAAACCGAGAGATATGCCGACCTTTTTAGCTTGTGTCCCGATTTTTATACCCCACGCGTACTGCGTAAGAGGTATATTACTTTTGTCACGGCGTGTGTAAAGGCCATTAGAAGGCGTGGTAGGTATAGAAAAGAACATATATTCTTGCTCAGCATCACCATCTGAGCCGATTTAGCCATGTCCGTCTTTCTGTCCGTCTGTGGACACGATTGCAGTCGTCATTTTGAAGTTATCGTAATGAAATGGGATAAATGAGCTTTAATCTTAAAAACAAAATTCTAGTTCGAAAATGGGCTAAATCGGATGACAACCACGCCTACCTCCCATACAACCCCAACAATGAAATTTCAATAAAGAAGCAAATATTTATACTACAATACTTAAATTCGGTATTTGTGCATTTTATGTCAAAACTGAGGTGTGTTAGAAAAATAAAACGGCTTCTGTCAAAGCTACATAAATAAATATGGGTATTTATTAGTTTTATATCAAAAGTGAGTTCGAAAAATGGGCGTCATCCACCAACGAACACGCCCATCTTCCATACAAGCCCAAAATTGAAAACTATATAAATAAGCGTCCATCGAAGCTACAAGAGTAAAATTAGATATTTATTCATTTTATGTAAAAATTAAGGCGAGTTTAAAAAATGGGCGTCATACACCCACGAACGCACCCACTGCCCATATAACCCCAAAATTTTTTATAGTTTGAAATAACTACTATTTATAGTTTTTCATAAATTTTGACCGTAGTAACTATACTTGTTTCCTAGCTTGAGCTTAAACTGTATACAGCTGTGTGGAAAGTGCCACGCCCACTAGTGCAACTACGCTCAAATCAAAAATCATTTTAAGTAGTAACTTATAAGATATCTGTCAACAACTTCGGTATCTTAACTTCGCCTATTTTCAAGACATGATACAAAATATGTTTAATTTTTATTGAGGTGCCACGCCTACAAGTTCGAAAATCCTGAAAACCCTTTTTTTGGCATATCTGAAACAACAAAGACGATCATGCTTTTAATACTATGTGCGGCGGTATAATTTGTGAGTTCTACAATCTCTGAAATAACAACCATACAAGAGTTTCATCATCAACATTGCGATGATCAATATTCTTGTCTCAAAGTTAATAATTCAAATTGACACATTAATTGAATTGAAATCGAGACGAAGCAATTTAATCTACGCACATAATTTATAAACTTGATATTTTAAACTAATTGTCGGCAAAAAGAAAAAAAAAAAATTAAAAATTAATTACATAAAAATTTATACACTCAAAAATATTTCCGCTATTTGTAAAACAATTGAAAATGTTAAAAATTCTAACAGCTCTCAGATTAAACATTAATCATTGAAAATCTATTTGTTGTTTACAATGATGAAGCCATAAATATTTTGCAAAGTAAAGCCCAAATAAGTAAACTTAACGGTATATTGCAAATAATTGATTTTCAGTTTTTTATTTTTTTTTGTTTTGTTTTTCTAATTATAACAACCAGACAAGCAGACGCGAGTAAAACGGTACAAAAAAGATACATTTGTTGTTGTCACAGATATAAAAACAATTATTTTATGTTGTTGTTGTTGGTGCTATTTAGATTCTATAAATAACACTGAGTCAATGTATTGAACAAAAACCAGTTGAAAATAATTTCAAATAAAGTATCACTTTAACGACTTTACTTAAAAAAATGCGTGACTTGAAAATGACTTACAGTTAAAAGAGAAAAAAAATTAAAATAAAAAAAAAATCACCAGCAACATTTATCATGTATTTATTGTACACTGAAAATTCCAGTTTGGCAAATTTTAACCATATTTGGGCAAATGTGCAAAAAAAAAAATTTAACAAAGCGCGCGGCCTAAAGCCTGAGCAGTGACAGTTAAACAGACATTACCGGCAAGTATCAAGTTTAAATAAATTATGGCAATAATGTTAAAACAACAACAACAAACAGTTTAAACAACAGAATCTCATTTATGCACTTGCAAGAGCTATTCTGGTTGCTTGCTTCTATAACATTGCTATAATGATGGTAATTTTTATAAAAATCTTCCACTTCAAAAGTGAATGCAATTTTTTTTTTCATTTTCTTAGTGATAAATCAATGAATCATTGAAAAAAATACTTCTCAATACCTCAAGTACTACTCACGAATTGTAGCTAAAACACACTTTTTGGCTTTACATAAAATTGTTCATATTTGCATTGTATTGACAATAAATTGACGATTGTCTTAAGTTAAGCATTTCAATTTTATGGTCATAATTGTAATTTTTTTTTTTTATAGTACTTCATATTTTTAGAATTCCAAAAAGAAATCAATATGTTATAAGAGTTTAAATTAATACCAAATAATTTATGTGCGAGTTGCAAACAGCAAAGTTCGAAATTTTGCAAATTGCAAAATGGTAGCAAAACATTGCTTTAATGAACTGAAAGGCACATATAATTCTGCTTTGGTTTTGGAAAGTTGAGCTTATTACGTCTTCAAAGTTGCAGCTTGCAAAATTTTAGAAAAATATTGCTTTGATGAACTGAAAGACACATATAATTCTGCTTTGGTTTAGTATTAGTTGTGCTTATTACGTTTTCAAAGTAAGTTAGTCAGTTAGTAGACTAGAAGTTAGTTAGTTGACCTGCAGAAGGCTTAGAAAACTTTCAATGAGCTTTTGTAGCGCCCAACGAAACAGCTGTCTAGTATGTTGATGGTGTTTTCTGTAAAGAACTGTCTTGCTTGCTGTAGCAACCGATTTATAACCTCATGAATTATTTAGCATTTTGCAAAGCATACAAAAAATATTCTTAAATTTTATTTGGTTATTTTTTCTTTTCTAAAAAGAAATATCTCTGATCTCAAAGTCTATTATTCTTTTTTCTATTATTAAATTGTTTTATTGAAATTTTTTATTTTATTTCTAAATTCATTAATCAAAGCTTGTATTCTCAAGTTAAAATTGCCACTTCTTGATGCTTATCAGCGTAAAACCTGAACAAGTTTATAACATAATAAAACGAAAAATAAAAAATGTACAATTAAAATTAAGCAAGCAAAAGTGTTGCAACACTTCTATCAACAGCTGTTCGCGACGAAAAATATATTATTAAAAAAAAAAAAAAAAAAAAAAAAAACAAGAAACAAATCTAATAAAAATAAAAGTATAACACCAACACAAAAGCGCGCAAAAACCGCATGATTAAAGCAACAACAAAACCACTTGTGTTAGGCTATTGCACATAGGTGGCAACGCTTGGCAAGCACAAAACCGAAATTGAAGCAAAAAAAAAAACAAAGAGACAAGAAAAAAAAACCACTAAAACAAGACAAAGATTGATTTTTAAGTTATTGAGTAATCAAGAAATCGGAAAATTATTGCGGTAATAAGTTTTTAATGATTTGTTGTTGTTGTTGTTGTAGCTCAGTTCACAGATCTGAGCAAGGCTTAATTTTGTTTGTAATGTATTTGTTGTATGCAAGCGTGAGTTATTGTTATATAATAAAAAAAAGCTAAGTATTGACCGTTTAATGGTTGGTGGTTATAGAAGATAACCATAACCAGCTCTTAATGGTTAAGATGATAACCACAGATATTTGCAGCAGCACTGCTGTATTTACTCTACGGTTGAAAACTTGACCCTGGTTTTGGTATTGCTGGGCTACCTCTATTATCCGGCTGCGTCTTTCTGTGTTATACATTTTTATTTTTTTTTTTTTTTGTTTTGTTAAATTTTCTGCAGTTTTTACTCTAAACGTATAAAATAATTATAGACATTGATATAATAAATAATATCCAAATAATGGTAAGCTATAAGAATAAAAGCAATGTTAATATCGAATTTAAAAGACTAGATCTGGAACAAGAGATAAATAATTATCGATATTAAAATCAAAATAAAATGATTGTGGTATACAATAAAATTATAACAATCTCTATAAAACAATTTATTTTTAAAATACCTACCAACATTAGGTCCGTTAACTCATCTCCAAAGTTAATATTCCTTTACCTCTGGATTCGTAACAAGAGTTTAATTTTGAAGCTCTGTTAAAATAATTTCCGTAACTTAAATATACCTCCTGCTTAAAAATTTACACTGAAGTTAAAAGACATACATATTTGAGCGGTCGGTACTGTAATAAAAATTCTAAAACTTTGACGTAGCACATAAAAATATATCAAATAACCAGAAAATAATGCTGACTTTCAGTTCAGCTTTCAGTTCAATAATTTTTTCAAAACCTAAAAAAATTCTGAAAATTTCAAACAAAATTTAGAATCCATGTTTGTTATTTTTCAATTTATTTGAAGTATAATTTTTTTTAATAGTTTAATAGTTGGTACCCGGCGCGTTGCTGCCGTTTCAGTTTATCAATAGAAGGCCATTAACAAATATTAACTCCACTCTGAGTTTCAATATCCTTTGATATTAATTTCCAAAGCTATTTAATATAAAAGTTGTCTTTTATGGGCGAAGCCACATTCCTTGTACAATACCCGTTTAAGTTTGCGAGTATTTTCGAATAGTACGATATCACCAAATAGTTGCTCTAAATTGAGTTTCTTTGATACGTGACTAGTATTATCAAAGCGATTCAGGTGGGCGGAGCCAGACCTCTTGTGTAATGCCTATTCTAGTTTTTCAGTAGGACACCCAGGGGCGCAATCAGGAATTTTTTTTGGGGGGGTTTTATCAAATGTATAACTTTTATATAAAAACAATTTTACGTTATTACAGCGGCTGAGTTGTAGTGGTTAGTGCGTTCAATTTTTGCACTAATGGTTCCTAGTTCAAACTACAGTCATGACCAGCACCATATTTTTTTTTTTTTTTAAATTAAAAGGTCACTGTCAGGACATTCTATCCGTACAATATATTTTGCAAGCACCAGTTGTAGGTCGTTTAATAGATTTTTTTGCTGTTTGGCAGTTGTACGAAGGTTATAAAGCTTGAGCTAAAATATTTTCATTTTTACTCGGGTCCCCATAAGGTCAGCAAAAATTCTATATTTTTCTCTCCACACATTCAGAAAAAAAACCTACCTTTCTCCGATAAAAAATTTCTCTATTTTCGATAATTCAATTAGAATAAATTTTCACATTTTCAAATAAATATTTCTTCACTTGTGGGAAATGGAAATATTTCAATGTCTCTAATAATGACAAGTATTTTTCTCGCACAAAAAATTCTCATTTATAGTGAAAAATTTAAGAAAAATTAAAAATTTTTACTAAATTTTGATAAAAAATTCATTGTGCAAAGTATTTTCTTCCATAAAATGAAGTCTTTTTTCAAAAATAAAAAGTCTTATTCTCTAAAAACGATATATTTTTATATATTTCCCTTTTTCATGGAAGCTTTTTATCATTTTTAGGGATTTTTTAGTACCACATTTAGAGAAAAGCATTCTCTGGAGCAAACTCTATAACATATTTCTCTAAATATTATGTCTTTTTACTTATTCCGAGAAAGTTTTTACTGAGTGCAGTGAAAATTTTTCATCCATACATCACTTCGTTGTAAAAATACCCAATTGGCTGGCACTAGCTTTAAAATTCGTCCTTTAGTGAGCACTAATTATGCTCAATTCCGAAAGTAAAAACCGCTAAATTTCTGACACCTTGGGATGAAAAACAAAGAGTCTGAATTTGAACAAATCGTTTGGTATTACTTGTCCAATGCGCAAATGCTGACGAAATCGAAATAATATATTTTTAACGATAGGTCTTTCCTACACTTTTCCAAATCGAAGATTATGAATAAGGCGTATAACTATATTATTTTACTGGATAGGCGAACGGAAGAAAAATTAAACCAACATATTTTTACCCAATAAGCCATAATTCCTTAATATCGAATAATATTTAAAAATTAAGAGAAATTTTATGAAGCGGATTTTGGAAACAACGATGGAAAATTAGAAATTGTAAATTTTTTTCTCCACTTTCGGAAGTCAATCGGAATTATTTTTATAATGAATCAGATGACTTTACTATAAACTTAATTCTGTAGAGTTTGTGTTATCGATGATTAAAAAATGACTTTAAAAAAGGACTTAAAAAAACAATTTGACGAAAAATTTCTTTGATTTTTTCAGTGGCGACTGACTCTACTGATTTTCCTCAAATTTAGGCTTTTTTACTATGTCTTACTTTTGAATTAATTTGTTTCCAAATATTTCAAGATTCCTCCATGCTAGAAGTTGAAAAGATAACTCAAATCAAAGTATAGCCAGCAACCCTTCAAGTGGTCAGAATCAGAATATAACAAAAATTAAACATGTGTAGTAAGCCAGATCGAAATTGAAATTTGATACGACACTGACTTAAAAGTTAGAGGGACTCTTAAAAACAGTTTCTGTATAATTTTGTTCGGATCGGAGAAATCGCCATGGAGCGGTTTTGGTTCTTCTGAATGTCTTTTCTGCTTAAACTTTTTTCTTCAGAATGCATACCCAAGATAAGCAAAAACTAAAGATTTTTATGGTACACTAAAAAAATTTTGGAAATATTTTGTGTTTACAAACTTTATTGAGACCCCAAAAAATCCATATTTTGTCATTTTCGAAAAAAGGTTGTTTTAAATACGTGTACAATATGTATATTTCATGATATTCATATATTGGAATATTATTGAGCTCTTCTTTCCATTGATATATCGTATGATGCGGTTTAACCAAAACTAAGTGCCATAATTATATAAAATGTGAGAAATCGATACTCAAATCTTCCTTCAGCTCAATTATTATTTAATTGAAATAATTACTGTTTGATTTTGGTAAATTGTGGTGGGTATATATATATAAGTGGCTACATATGAGTTTTTAGGTACGCAAATCGATTTCTTTTAACCAGTTTTAGGTTAAATGTGCTCCAGATAGCGCTCCAGTACAAAATTCCTGATTTTCGAATAATTATATTTTTTAACGCATTTTTCATAATACTCAGTTTTGATTAAACAACACCATACGATACACCAAAAGAAAGAAGAGCTCAGTATTTTGCCAATAATCTTAAATGCATTTGAATATCATGAAAAGTAAATTTTTTTATAGGTGTTTAAAAAAATATTTTCTAGTTTTTAAGAGTACTTCTTACTTTTGAGTCGGTGTCCGGCTCACTTTTTTTTCTCCATACAAAATCGATCCGGCTTAATGTACAGTCTGAAGGAATAAAATATGACTAATTTAGCAGATTAACCAAAATTAATTTGAAATATACATTTGAAGTTTTCACTATTTCATTAGACGTGTGATTGCTTTTCATGTGACTCACTTTGACTGAATGCTATTTTGCTTGGTACTACAATAATTTTGGGGGGGTTTAAACCCCGAATCCCCCCTTTGGTTGCGCTTATGAAGACACCACTCCATAAAGTTAAAGACTAGTAACTCCATTCAGAGTTAAAATGTTCTTTGACTTATACTTCCATAGCTATGCTGTATTGAAAATTTAAGTTTTATGGGTGCAGTCACGTTCCGTTTTCCAGTTTCCCCGTATCTGTTTTATAATTGAAAAATCTGGCCAATGAGTTACTTCATACTAGAGATGGGCGCGTGAGTGATTTTTACTCACGATCACGCACGCTCACGATGTGATTTCGTCTAATCACGCACGCTCACGATCAAAAATAATTTTTTGGATCTCGATAACGCACGATCACTATGTAATTTCTTTTAATCACGCACGCTCACGCTTAAAAATAAATTTTTTGATCACGATTACGATGACATAATTTAACTCACGAGTTCTCACGAATACGTTTTATTGGAATAAGAATACACATGAGTTTTTATTAAAAGTGTTTTTAGAGTACCTCTGGTAAAACTAGCATTCAGGAAGAAGCAGAAGCAACAGAGAGGTAGATACAGCACTATAAAAAGAAAATTGATTAAATTTCTCAGCTTATTATTTGTATTAAAAATTACGCAAATTGCTTCAAGTTGCCGCTAACGTTTCGCAAAATAAGTAAAGAGAGCGAAGTTAGTTGCTGTCGCTTCTTTAGAAGTGGTCAGTGTTGCATTTTGCATGCTATTGATAGCAAAAGCGTAAGAAAACATCATTACGAAATTTAGCACAGGTTTGAAAAATTTTGGTACACAGATAAAAATTTATCACGCATGATAACGAAATTTTCGTGATTTTGTTATTGGTTCGCTCACGATCACGACATGATTTGTCGTGGCATGTCGTGTCACGTCAATATTCGTGACACGCGCCCTTCGGGTCATGCCACCCTCTTTCCAAAGATCGCTCAAATTTGACAACCGTAGGGCACTTCTCAATAGTAAGTTCATACCGAGCTTAATTGATGTGTGATTTATAGACGAAAGTAAAACTCAATATATGAGTTCTTGAACAAATGCCACGCCCCTCGCGGGTAGGAAGGTGAAAAATACTTTGCGTCACCCATTCTCATACCTACTAGATCTTCAGCTCAAACACGTGTTTCGAACTACACGTGTTCACGAATGTGCGAACTCCGTGTAGTTCGTGTTTTGAAACACGAACTTCAACACGTGATTTTCATATTCACGTGAATATTATAAAACACGTGCTCACGTGAAACAGGAAGCTCTTATGCCTACTAAATATACAAAACGAAAAAATTGTCATTAAAATCGGTCCAGATGTTTCGAAGGAGTACCAACATTAACACCGTGACAAGAGATTTTTATATATACGGCTTTCAATGTTCTCTGAGAATTTTTGTCCACATCTAAGTTTGAATGTTTTAAACCTAGAATTGCTGTGTTTAAATTTGAACTTGCCAAGTTAAACATACATTTTTAAAAACAGAGTTATCGGCTTAAATATGTAAACTCAGGTTAAGGAACTTAAACTTTGTTTAAACTAATCTTTGCTCAAAATCGAGTTGAGGCAACAGGCCTTACAGTTTAGTTATGAAGTGACCATCGAAATTCTATTAATTATATTATCGATAAAGCTCCCGATCGTGGAATACGAACCCGGGAACTCTAGGTTAGCAGTTAAGCACTATACGTCATAACTACCGAGGTCACCGAATTCCGGTCAGGACATGGTCGCACGCTCTAATATTCTTCAATTCTTTTCTCATCATGACCAACTGAAATTGAAAATTCAACAATATATAGAACTTTGGAAGCTGTAGTTGATGGTAGAAAAGTTTGTGAATTAGATTGTTTTATAACATGAATTGACTTGCGGTAAAGGCATAACACTTGTTTCCAATTTAAATAAGCATGTAAATAGCTTTCCATCACACAGAACTGTACACTTGTTTCATTTAATTTCCCTTTTTCTCCTACATATCTATCATCATATTTATCTAACCAAGGCAGACTTGACTGAATAGGTTTGACACCTGAGATCCTTGGTTCAAAGATAAAAAAGTTTACTAATGGCGTTTTCGTTTCTACCAAAAAATGTTGCCCTGGCGCAGTGCAAAATGTTTTCAATGTTGCCCGCAACCCTGTAAAAGTGCATGTTTTTGCCGACTCGAAAAATGTCAACTTAAATAAACGAATATAACCATCCTTGTCTAACGCACGCATGTCATAATATTATCGTTTTAAAAACAGCTGATATGCAGGGCAATCATCTACCCTGAGAAAGTTTGCAAGGCAGAAAATGCGCATTTTTTGCCCTCTGTGAGTGTGACATTTTAAGAAACGAACACAGAATTTACTCACCCGTTTGCACTTATTTTAGAATCGAACACGAAAAAAGGCAAGGGCAATGAAAAGGCAACATTTTTTGGTAGAAACGAAAACGCCATAACGTTGAAGAGTCAATAAGCACAATCGCAGCAAAACCAAAACGGAATTACATGCACGTGCTTCTTACTTTATCAAATCAATTTCAATTAAATTATTTAACAATTAAAATTATTATATGTTAAAATTATTTAACAATTAAAAAATTGTTGAAATAAACTCAACATATTTATATTATTTTTAGGCGTTATTCTAAAAAAAAAAACAAATTAGCCATTTCAGCCCTTGAAAGGACTTTGACCGAGCTTCTTATGATCAGTTGTGTTGTGTGTGTTATTAAATGTTTGCACACAATTGATCGAGAACTGGACCTACATGTTTTATGCCGACTCCGAACGGCTAAAGTCCATGTTCTCAAGAAACTACAGGGCATTATTTATTCTCTGAGGTTTGCCATTGTCTGCAGAGAGGCAGTGACCGATCAAAAAAATTTTATTGAAAAAAAACTTTTGCCGCGACTGGGGATCGAACTCGGGCTCCGAGCATTTCAATTTGACAGTTGAAAAAAATATAGGTTGGTAAAGTAGGGTAGTTGAAAAATAACGGTGACATGAATCCAACCCTTCTGGTGTTGTGAAAAAGGAAAGAAAAACACATAAAATTTCAAGTTTTTTTGTAAATTGTAAATTGTATAAAAAATGGCTGGTAAAAATATTCTATGTTTTTTATCGAATTTTAAAAAACCACCTAAAATTTGTACCACCTTAATACTTATCGATAAGAATTCTTGACACTCTTAAATCTAAGTCTGGTTTTAACTCTGCCCACCATTTTATTTTTTATGCCAACTGTGCTCATTTTCGCAGTTTTTTTTATACTTTTTTTTTATAAATTTTAATATATATTTTTTATTTGCTCACCATGAAAGATATACATAAAAATTGCTACTAATTAATAACGCGCAACTCATTTAATTGACAGAAGGAAAAAAAATAAAACAAGCCGAGTGTGGGATGCATTTGTAGCAAAACAAAAAAAAACAAAAATAAAATAAAACTAGTTTTTCTGTTTCAACGACATTCCAATGGTTCGGATTCAACTACTTTGCTTATAGATAAATGTTAAAAAAAAAATTCTTCACAAAAGTAGCACTACAAATACAGACGGACAATTTATCAACGAACCACTTTGCATAGTTTTTTAATTCAAAAGCTTTTTCAAGGACATTTTTTTATTTTTCTTAAATTAATTAGTTTATTTAAATTATTTAGTTTAAAAAAAATGTAACTGCAACTCTTCAGGTTTTGTACTGTAACAGTACAGAGAGGTAAGAGAAGAATATATTTATTGCCATAAAAAGTTAAGTAATCAATCGTTGGCTAATTCCACTTTTAAGTGTTTACTAAGAATTGGCTTTGATTTTATAACGCGTGCGCTTTTAAGGCATACAAAAACTATGCCGGCGCCAGTTATCGTCATTTTCACTGAAAATTTTTTGTCTAAACATTTTTAGTATACTTGGTTTTTTTTTTTCAATTTTATGCCTGTTGCTTGCTTTTTGGTCATTATTCTGCTGCAACATTTTTTTAATGATTTGCATATGAATCATCATTACCTCGTTCTTTTTTTTTATAATAATTTACAATCAATCTAGCTCATCGTCTGTTTGTCTCGCTTACTCTCATTCGACTAGAGTTTATTCACTTTTATAGTAATTTTTTTTTTCGTTGTTTGCCTTATTTACTTTAATTTTATTTATTTGATTTTTAAATTGTTATTAATTACGGCTACACTTTGTTTTTTTATTGCATTTGATTTTGTTGACACAACATTTAGAGCTGTGTTAGCAACTTGTTGCTAAATTTGTAATTAAAGCGCATATTTGTCAAAAAATTGTTTTTATAAAAAAAAGGTGGTACAAAAGTATTTTAAATTTATTTAAAATGTAACTAAATTTTGATATAATAAATTGTTGAAATATATTTTAGTTCTTATGTGTAACTTTTAAACTACTTAAACTTAAAAACGTTTTACTTGAAAATTAAATTTAGTACATTAGTACTTGTCTTATCGCAAACAAGTTTTTGCCATATATGTCAAAATTTTATAAAAACTGTTTGCTTTTCGTCAATTTAGTAAAATCATGTAAATTAAATTTTTGTCTTAAATTACTTGAGCAACATGTTGCTATCTAGTTGATCAATAATTATAACTATTGCCTGCATACGAGCTGTTTTTGACGGCTATAATAATATTTTGCTTTAGTTAAAATAAATTTATTTCACGCTTGATTTCCAAAATTGTAAAGAAAATTAATTGCATTCAAGAGAGAAATAAAATTATGTGCATTTGTAGCTATTTTGCAATAAACTACAATTTGTTGTTTTCACAAAACACATGTTGTTGCACACACACACACACTCATAAACACACTCACGCGCATGCTAGTCTATAACACAAACCTAAAACTTGGCAATGTTGCAAGTGCTGATTTCATAAAATATATAAACTCATTTATTAATACACTATGCTACATCAAATAAGCTCGTTTAATTTAAAAAATTTTTTTTTTTAAATTCTGTTTTAAATTTTGTGAATTTTTGCAAAATAAAAAAAAACCATGCTTGCGCAATAATTTCCTCGAGAATGTGTCAATAACTTTAGCTGCGTTCGATTCGCCAACCTCTACTCAATTAATGTAGCTTATTTCAAAATTTTTATGAGAAAACAACAACAAAATCTCCAGCTAGTTTAGGATAGAGAAAGTCAACTACCGATTGAGTTGAGTAAAGTTGCGTTGCCAATTTTTTTTAGTTGGTTTGTGTACGGGATAGGGTAAAGTGTCATAGATTCTGCCAAAATGTGATACTCACATCAGCAAAAAAACTGTTTTATTTTCAAAATTTTCTATGCCAATTGATTTATTGCCAGGTAAAAAAAATTTTAATTTATTTATTGATGTGGTCTGTCATAACAAAAGTGTTGCCAACTGTTGAGCAAATAAAAGCAAAATGAGTAGAAGTTTTTTTCACAAGCGAGTTGAGCACTAGCGAATCGAACGTAGCTTTTGTTATTTTTCAAACAACGAAATTAATATTTTTGCTCGCACTTCAACATCTTCAAAATTTTGAAATTCACAGTATAAGCAAAGTTTTTTTTTTCAGTGTCGTTAGCTTTAGATATTTTTCTATATAAAGCAGTCGTCAAATGTTATCTCTTTGGATGTTAAAATTTGTATTTTTGGCGTATGGGGGTGAACCACTGTGCACTGTAATTAGCAGGGACCGAAAATAACTGTTATTTTGAAAATTTTTAAGAAAAAATCATTATGTTAAATGCACTGGAGAAGAATATCACGTAAACCAAATTGATCCTTGTTGCATTTGCTGTTCAAAAATATTAAATCTTGCAAAAAAAAAAACAATTACAAATTTCATTTTTTATTTAAAAAAAAATATTTTCAATAAAAAAAAATTTTTTTATTGGCCTTGCCGGATTTGAACCGTGGATACTCGAGTACCAGACGCACACGTTAGCACACTCGGCCATACAGGAACTTTCAAACCAGTGATCAAATTTCAATAAATAAGTTTTTATACTGGTTTCGTGTTCCTAGACCAACAGTCAACCCACTGTTGATTTGAAAGTTTAATTTGTTGGATGGAATTTAACAGTGAAATCTGTTGTTTCAACCCATGATTTGTTTGATAAAACAGCATTTTTTCCCTGAGTGTATTAATGTTTATCTCTTTGTTTTTTTTTCCGACAAAAATAAAAGTTATTTTGAGCCTTATAGTTTTTTTGGCAAAAATAGCAGTTACTTTTGACTTTTATTTTATCGGTCGAAAATAACAGTTATTTTCTGCCCTTTATTTTTTCGGTCAAAAATATCAGGTGTTTTATATTTGTTCAAGTCATTTTACCGACTAAAAAAATGTTGATACCGTTATTTTCATCTCATCGGTGAGACATTTTACACATGGTGTCAACAGTTCAATCTGTCAAGCGGCCTATAAAAAAAAAAAAACTCGCGTGTAGCAACGTACACGTGGCAAAAGTGAAACTTCTTTAACAGTAAGAAATAAGAGAGATTTTAGTGTGATATAGAGAGAGAAAGTATCTGAAAAGATATTCAATCAATACGAAATGGAATAATAATTTGTTGATTCAATATTTGCGTCTAGGGACCGTACCGAATATGGTTTTTTGTCGAAAGTGTCACATATTAACTTTTATCTCTTAATTTTTATTTTTTCCGACAAAAATAACAAATTATTGTGCCTTATAGTTTTTTTGGGCAAAAATAACATTTATTTTCTGCCGTTTATTTTTCGGTTAAAAATATCAGGTAATTTATATTTGTTCAAGTTATTTTACCGATAAAAAAATTTTAATATTATTATTTTCATCTCATCGGTGAGACATTTTACACATGGTGTCAACAGTTCTATCTGTCAAGCGGCCTTTAAGAAAACACAAATTGCTTGATATTTTTGACCGAAAAAATTAAAGTCACAAAATAACTGCTATTTTTGACCGATAAAATAAAAGTCAAAAGTAACCTTTATATTTCCTCGAAATATACTAGGCAAGAAATTAACTTTTAAAGAATCAGTTTCAAATTTAAAAGCGAATTAATATTCGTGAGGCTGAGGACATTTGTAACATAATGGTTTATTTGAAAAAGTCTTTCGATAATTTTTTTCATTTAAAAATTGTAAAATAACAGTTATTTTCGGTACTTGTTTTAGTTCAGTTGGTGTTTTAGTTGCTTTCGAATGTTTTCCGAACATTGTTACTTTTTGAATGATGGATTGCATAGTACTCGTTGAAGAAGCCTCCGAAAGCAGAGACAAATCTTGTTGATTATTGTGTTTTGCTTCCTGATCATAATAATTGCTATGTTGAGTGAGGGCCTCGTAAAGCAGCGAACATTGATTGTTGAGTGCATGAACTTGATTGGCTATAAAATTTTGTTGAGATGATGACTGAGTTTCAAAATACATTTTTACAAAGCATCAATGTGTTTTTCTGGGGATTGGTTCTTTGTATAAGTAGATTCACCAAAATACAATGATGCTTTGTAAAAATGCATTTTGGAACTCAGCCGATGTTGCAATCACCTACCTTCATCTTTATTTGCAGACCCAGCTGCGGCTGCATTCTTAAGAGCTCTAATTCGCTCTTTGTATTCACGAATGCGTTCTGCTCTTGTTCTAGCTATTTTTCTATTTTTTTTTCCGTGCATACTTGTAGGACGAAAATTAATATTACTACGGTTATGTTAATAATGTTAATGTTAATGTTAATGTTAATGTTAATGTTAATGTTAATGTTAATGTTAATGTTAATGTTAATGTTAATGTTAATGTTAATGTTAATGTTAATGTTAATGTTAATGTTAATGTTAATGTTAATGTTAATGTTAATGTTAATGTTAATGTTAATGTTAATGTTAATGTAAATGTTAATGTTAATGTTAATGTTAATGTTAAAGTTAATGTTAATGTTAATGTTAATGTTAATGTTAATGTTAATGTTAATGTTAATGTTAATGTTAATGTTAATGTTAATGTTAATGTTAATGTTAATGTTAATGTTAATGTTAATGTTAATGTTAATGTTAATGTTAATGTTAATGTTAATGTTAATGTTAATGTTAATGTTAATGTTAATGTTAATGTTAATGTTAATGTTAATGTTAATGTTAATGTTAATGTTAATGTTAATGTTAATGTTAATGCTAATGTTAATGTTAATGTTAATGTTAATGTTAATGCTAATGTTAATGTTAATGTTAATGTTAATGTTAATGTTAATGTTAATGTTAATGTTAATGTTAATGTTAATGTTAATGTTAATGTTAATGTTAATGTTAATGTTAATGTTAATGTTAATGTAATGTAAATGTTAATTATGTTATTTTCAGTATGTTACGCGTTCAGTTTTAATTACATTTTGTTTGCCTGTTTATCATGTGCCTACATGGCGTAATGGTATAGATGCCGACTCTAAAGCAACGATGTTCGGGGTTCAATTCTCGGCAGCGGCAATAATTTTTTTAAATTTTCATATGAATTGAAAACGTTTGCCTAGCGTCACGAATAAGAGACCTTGAAATTTTACTCGCCGCCAAAGAAGTTTCACTTCAAAAATAAAAAAGTGTTATTTTGTAACAAATTAAATAAAACTCAAAAACTTATTTCTATTTATTTCAGAGTAAAAAATAATATAATTCCCCTTAGGAGAAAACTTACCAGGGCAGAAAATGCGCCTCTGTGAGTGCGACATTTTAAGAAACGAACACAGAATTTACTCACCCTTATTTTATTTATTTTATTTTACATGCACTTATTTTAGAATCGAACACGAAAAAAAGACAAGGGCAGTGAAAAGGCATAATTTTTTGGTAGAAACGAAACGAAAACGCCATTAGTTACTGGTTAGTATTTTTTTAAATTATTTTATAAACAAGCTAGAACAATTTTTTTTTTTGTCGCATGGTGTTTGTTTTTTTTTTTTGTTTGTCAATAATAATTCACAATTTCTCTTAATCACTTTTTCTATAAATAAAAATCTGCTGTATTTGAGTACTAATTTGTGTTTATATTGTTGGCGGCGGCGTTAACATCAACATCTTTTGAACTTGTCTCAAGATTATAAAAAAAATGTTGTGAAAAATATGGGTCACTCGAATGTGGGAGGCTTGTTTATTTATGCTAAAAATGTTTATAAATCATTAATTAAAGGAAATATCAAGTTTTAAGCTGTTTATAAAGTCAATAAAAGGCGCTTTATAGAAAACAGAATATTTTTAACAAGTTAAAAAAAAAACTTAAATATTCTAACAGAAATAAAGACAAAAGCTTGACAAGCAAAATTTTAATATTTAAGCCATCTTTAACTGAATTTGTCAGGAAAAAAGCTTGCGTCCCAGAAAGCTTTGAAAAGTTTTTTGAACAAGAAATGCATAAAAAATATTTTCTTCAAAATTCTTGGTAGCCAACAGCTTCGTTTGTGCCTTCTTCTAAACTATTCCGTGCTAGAGCTTTTTCTTTTAAATTAAATGACCACTTGTAGCCATTTCTTTCTTTTATTCTTTTATTTGTTTTATTTATTAACCCTTTTGTGCGTCATCATTTTGATGTTAAGTCTTAATTTAAATGTTGTTTTCTTATTTCTATTAATTTATTTGTTTGTTTTATGTAAAAATAATGCAAATAAAATTTTGTGCATCTGTGCATTTTTATGCACAGATACAGATACGAACATTTTTAAGTTCTAACCGATCTTGGCAAATTTTATTGTAGATTGTTGTTTGTTATTTTTTTGTGTTTTTCCTTTGAAATAGCTACAACATATTTATTTTCAGTTTATTTTATAACTTTACCGATGCTTGTTGGCTTCGCGTTTTTGCAGCGCATATTTTTTTTCGAATTCAGTGCCCAGTTTTGCGCGCAATTTATCAAAATCTATTTCAATTCTATAAATTTTTCGGCACTAAAAGTATTTGCACCATCTTTAAATTCTGTGACACAGATAAAGTTAAAATTTTTATTACAAATTTAAATCAGTGCTGAAACCTATTGCTGTGTGCTTGCCCTGCAAAGTAATAATAAAATATATTAAGAAGAAGAAAAATAAAAACAAAAATCAAAACCAAAAGCAAGCACCAGACATAGACCAGACAGGCAAAAACAACATGAGCGCATGAACGAGCACATCTGCCAAGTGAAATGAAGTACATTTCGAACACCTAAAACTGTGGCAACGAAGACATCCATCTAATCATTGCAAAAACTATGTGTTGGAAGTACTCACATCTACTTGGTCGGCAATATTCCGAAGTTAAAACGTTTACCAGCAATTTTTTATTGTACGCATAAATATTTATTTTGCTCTAAATATACGAGAAACACAATAACTCAAATTTATTTAAAATATTTTCTTATATAAAATATTTTCTTCGGAAATGTGTTTTCATATCATGTGTTTTTCTCTACAATTTATACTCCAGATATCTGTACTAAATGATTTTAACATAAGAAAATCGTAGTATAAATATTAACGTATTCGAAGCTTGATATATATATAACCTTAACCCTCTTATATTGCAGGTTTTGTTTTAATATATTTTATTAATGCATAAAATTGCACTTTTAGATACAAAACAATTTAACGAAAATTGTCCAAAACCAGCCAGAGATACTTAGAGTATTCTTAGGTAACAAAATTATATGAAAAATTCTCGTACTAATAATCGTTTACAATTAGTCTCATTCAAAAAGTTGGCATTTATTTAAATTAATTATTTGAAATTATATAATTATATAAGAATTTCTCGAGTATGAACATGAAACCGAATTGAAATTGTCAACTGGTGCTGGTAAAGTACCAGCTGCTGTTCAAAGCTTCAAGCTGCTTGTTGTGCGATGGTTTTCAATGCATAAAAAAAAAAATAAAGTATTAATTTCTTTGTAAAATTTTTGAAATTATATAATAATATATGAATTTCTCAAGTATGAACATGAAACCGAATTGAAATTGTCAACTGGTGCTGGTAAAGTACCAGCTGCTGTTCAAAGCTTCAAGCTGCTTGTTGTGCGATGGTTTTCAATGCATAAAAAAAAAATAAAGTATTAATTTCTTTGTAAAATTTTTGAAATTATATAATTATAAAAGAATTTCTCGAGTATGAACATGAAACCGAATTGAAATTGTCAACTGGTGCTGGTAAAGTACCAGCTGCTGTTCAAAGCTTCAAGCTGCTTGTTGTGCGATGGTTTTCAATGCATAAAAAAAAAAATAAAGTATTAATTTCTTTGTAAAATTTTTGAAATTATATAATAATATATGAATTTCTCGAGTATGAACATGAAACCGAATTGAAATTGTCAACTGGTGCTGGTAAAGTACCAGCTGCTGTTCAAAGCTTCAAGCTGCTTGTTTTCAATGCAAAAAAAAAGTATTAATTTCTTTTTAATTTTTTTTTATCGGTTGAATATCTTTTCTTTATTTCTTTTTTAGAAATTGCATGAATTTTTATTTAACATCATAAGAGAAAACTTATACACAATTAAAAAACAAAACTAACTCAATTTGCAGATCAAAAATAAAAAAAAAAATTGCTTTGGACCAAGTGCTCACGCTGAACGAACCTCAAATTTCGGTGCCAAAATAAATTAATATATACACAAGTAAGGAAACTCTTAAGTTGGTAGTATAGACCTATTTAATTTTTGTACCAGAATGCCAGAAGACCAGATTTTCAATACAATCTAACACTAGCCTAAATTTTTCCAAAATTAGAGTGACATCAACGTGTATAGAAAAATCTAACCCAGAATACCGGCATCAAAATTAAATACTATATAAAAAATCTTTTCGATTGGTATACTTTATGCTGATCTGAACTAATTTTGGTGTTCCCCGAATCGCATTTGTTGGCATTATTGAGCAAATTTTGCACTTAAGACTCCCTGATAGTTAATTTCAAAGAAAAATCAAGCTTAGCAATCAATTAATTGGATATAAAAACAAAAGACGGCATATTTTAATGCCAGGTGACAAATTGTCTGCTTAGATTTTCATTTATTTTTCACTTATGGCGAACGTGGCTGTACGTGCCAAGTGTGTGGCGTGCAAGACAAAAAATCTCGACAAAACCGGGTTCTAATCACCATTTGTCACAGAAAGTTTTTTCATAAATTTTTCTGATTGGCCGTCACCTCTCGGCAGACAATTAGGAAGCCGTAGGAAGCAAACCTTAGGAAGCGTTTAAAATTGCGACTTGTTGCCGAGCCGATCCGAGCCGAAAATGCGTCAAGCTGTAAGCAGCTGGTACTGCGTATACACTCAGGGAAAAAAATGCTGTTTTATCAAACAAATCATGGGTTGAAATAACAGATTTCACTGTTAAATATCATCCAACAAATGAAACTTTCAAATCAACAGTCGGTTGACTGTTGGTTTATGGAACACGAAACCCGTATATAAACTTATTTATTGAAATTTGATCACTGGTTTGAAAGTTCATGTATGGCCGAGTGTGCTAACGTGTGCTTCTAGTACTCGAGTGTACACGGTTCAAATCCGGCAAGGCCAATAACAAATTTTTTTTTTATTTAATATATTTTTTTTTAAATAAAAAATGAAATTTGCTATATTTTGTTTTTTGCAAGATTGTAAGCATTTTATTTTGAAGGTTATTTTTGACCAAACAATGAATGAAACAGAATTATTATTATTTCAATTACATACGAAAATTTGTTAATCTTCGTTTCTCTGCTTCAGTTGTAACGTACTTGCAGCCGCTTCTTGACGAATTGCTTCACCAGCTAGTCTGGCTTTTTTCCCCAATTTTCTGTTCTTGTGTGCTTCTTTCTTTTCTTTTTTGTTTTTTTTTTTTTTTGCTGGTACTTAATGAAAATAATAAGTAAGCAATGTGTACAACAAAACCACACACATGAGAGCGAGTGAAAAAGCAACAATCGGCACCTGAATACCAGCGCACAAGTCGCTTTAAGCTTTGTTTGTTTTAAGCTTGTTTAAGCTTTCATAGCAGCGTTTTCAGCTTTCCATCTCGGCTCGGCTCGGCTCGGCTCGGCTCCGCTCGGTTCGGCAACAAGTCGACACTTTAAACGCGCTCTTAGAAACCTTGCCGTATTCAGGACACTGAGCGGCATGTTTAGCTCGTCACATAGGCGTCAGTGGTTGCTGCTTCTGCAGAACGAAGAAATGGAATAATGTTTTCTATGTTGGAGGGCCGTTCAAAAAGGCCGAAACTCGAAACAAAAAGCGATGTTTAGTCCTTTACAGAATCTAAAAAAAATTGTTATTCTTATTTGGTTAACAGTAGTAGTTTCAAAAAATACGTTACTTTTGCATAAAGCAACACAAAAAAAAAGAACAAAAGTTTAATACTTTCATACAAAAAATAAAAACATATCAAAAATTATATAATTATTGGAACACTTTGAAAAAATGTTGTTTTTATATGAAAGGAATTGATTGATAAGCTTGATTTTCTTTTTAAATCAACCATTAGTGGACAAAAAAAACGAACAAAAGTTTAATACTTTCATACAAAAAATAAAAACATATCAAAAATTTAATAAGTAGATTAACACTTTGATAAAAATTGTGTTTTTATATGAAAGGAATTGATTGATAAGCTTGATTTTCTTTTTAAATCAACCATTAGTGGATCTCCAGTACAAAAGTTGATAAAAATGCAATTCGGGGTACGCCAAAATTGGTTCAAATAAAAAAAAAGTATACCAATGAAAAGGATTTTTCATGCACTATATAATTTTGGTACCGGAATTGGGTGTAAGATTTTTCCCATACAAGTCGTTACACTCTAACACATACTAGCAATTGATCATAAGAAGCTAGGTCAAAATCCTTTCAAAGACTGAACACCGGATTGGTGATCAAATTTTCGATTCACCAACACACAATGTTCTTTCATTTAACAATTGCAAGTTTCTTATTTTCTTATCTTAAATTCTACCATTTCAATATATAAATTACATTCTTCAAAAACACAACTAAAAAAGCAAAAGACAAATTGGCAATTTCAGCCCTTGAAAGTACTTCAACCGAGCTTCTTATTATCAATTGTATTGTGAGTGTTATTGAATGTTTCTACACAATTGATCCAAAACTGGACCTACATGTTTTATGTCGACTCCGAACGGCTAAAGTTCATGTTGTCAAGAAGCTGTACATTTCATTATTTACTCTCTGAGGTTTGCCATTGTCTGCAGAGAGGTGGTGACCGATCAGAACAATTTTTTTATTGAAAAAACTTTCGCCGCGACTGGGGATCGAACTCGGGCTACGAGCATGCTAAGCCACACTCTTAACCTGCATGCCATGTTCACCTCATAACTGTCAAAAACACAACTAACGGCTATATTTTGCACAATATTGAAACTAGACAGACACTTCATAGAGAACACTTTAATCACTTCCAACTCAATAAAGCTTTTTCCCAACTGCAAGTACCAGCTTAATAAAGCTGCTCACATCTTCAAGTTCAAGCCTGTACCAGCTTCGGCGGAAATTTTGATGCTCGTTCGTTCATATGAACCCAAATTATTTTTGAAATAAATTAATATGGTTCTTTGTTAACTCAGTACCAAATTTATGTTAATTTTGGCAAATCCCATGTTAATTTTTTAAAAATCATATATTTTTGTTGTTTTTTTGCTGTTCGAATGAGCTATTATTTGTCTGTGCAATTTTTAGGTAAAATTACTATGAATTAATTTCATCTTTGAATACATTTACTGTTAAATTCTTTTGATAACTTATCATGTAGTATTTAAAGGGTTAAGAAAATAGAGATTTCTGCTATCATAACAACTGTTTCAGCTTGTGTTAGTTTATTGCATATTTTCATGAGTATTTAGGCGAACATTTGTTTTGGTTTTTTTTTTTTTTCTTTTTGATATGAAAAATTAGCTCAACAGCTGTTTTTCTTTTGGAATTTGCTTTTGTTTATAAATTTGCAGTTATTTGAGTTTCTGTTTTCGTTGAAAATTCATGAAATAAAAATTTGTTTTTTTTTAATTATGCTTTTCTTAACAGCAGTTCTTGTATAGAGCATTGAAAAAATTTTGCTTGAATATATATTATGTTTTTGTTATATTTCGAGACATTGAAAATATTTTATGAAAGCTTCCATGCAATTTCTGGCTAATTTTTGACACAATTTCGAAATAAATATTCGATGCCATCTGAAGATTTTCGAAATTTTTTTTAGGTTTATGAATGTTTTTCTCAAAGTTGTGTGAACTTCAATATTTACAAAGGAGTTGTAAACATTTTTGCTTCGCTTGCTTTACTGACCTCTAGTGTTTAAATGAGTAACCTCCGTATTTGAGTTAAGGTAGACTCATGAAGTGCGTATTTTTTTCATACTCTCAGAACTTTTTCAAATACCAAAAAAAAAAATATTTCGTCTGTCAGATTATTTAATAATCAAAATAAAAACAAAACTTGTTTTCAAAACAAACAAACGACAAAACAACAACAAATAAATAAACAAAAAATCTCTCCAAAAATATTACATCCAACAGCTACTTTTGGCATTCGTCGATTACAGAAGTTGGAATCACAGTTAGCGTAACATTATCTAAATAGCGTCACCTTCATACAACGGCGAATTGATCTTTGATCTTGTTCCTCTGATGCTAAATAGTTATAAATATCCAAAACGAACGAATGATTTAAGGTCATATTGTGCAAAAATCATAACCAACAAATTTACGCTAAACTTATATCCATTAAATTAACTAATTGTTATATATTTCTCTTTTGTTCTCTCTTTTTCATCATCGCATTATTGCAGTTTTGATCGTTCTTCTCGTCGTCGCAAGGAACGCTCCAAACGTTCTCACCGTAAGTCACCAACGTCTGGTCGACGTGCCCATAAGTTTCGTTACAGAGATGAAGCCTCAAATTCAAGCTCCCGTCGACGTCATCGCGATCGTGCCAAAGACGAGCGGGACAGTGGACGTAATGCGACGCGTCGCTCGCATTCTAAGGTAAAAACTTTTCATTATAAATACAGGAAAAAGAAACAGAAAAACAAACAAAACTTACCAAACAAAATACTTAAAAAAAAAACAGAAACCTTTTAAAAAATTCCATCTGCAAAAAAAAAAATAATAAACATGACAGGAGTACAATAACAAGTAGTAAATCCTTGAACCTTAATTTTAATAAATTAATTTTTTGTTTTATGCAGAAAACTTAAATTTTATAGCTTGCAAATTATGAGATTTGAAAGCTTTAAAAGGCCTGAAGATAAGCTTTGAAAGCTTTAAAAGCCCTGCAGATGCCTGATAAGCTAACAAAATAAAAAAGATTTAGAGGAAAAAAATAAGTTCTTGAAGAAATTTAAGACAAGTTTACTTAGGTTTAAATAGTTAAGAAAAAGCTTCTCTGTAGATAAAGCTTTCAGCTTAAGCAAAATATTTGCAAGTGACGGTTTTAAATTTTTTTTTTAAATTAATATTTTTGCCTCAAATTTTCAAGTTCCTAGAAAAAAATTTTTTTTTTTAAATATTATTTTTTCATATTCTTTCAGTTTAAATTTTGCAAAAGCTGTTAAAATACAAATGCGTCTCTTTCATAAAGCTTCCTTTATCATATAAAAATGGAATTGTGGATTGTTTGATTTATTTTGTAATGTTAAGAAAATAGAACTCATTTCTAAAAATTCAAAAAGCTTTCGAAAAATTGCAGTATTTTCAAAGTTTATAAAAAAGCTTTTATATTGAAGCAATACAATTATAAGTTTATCTTGTAGATTGTATGCAATGTTCGTAAAGGCGTTATTTTAAATAAAGTTATTTTAATATACAGTGTTGAACAAATCAATAAGTTGTAAACAACAAGTAAGTTAATAACTAGGTATACAAAATTATATTATTATATGCGTATTTTTTATATTATTCGTATAAATATATTATATATATTTTTTTGCCTTAGGTTTACCGGTAATTTTAGGTTATTCTCGGATTGCATTTGAATAAAATTATTGCTCTTAATATATATTATTATATATATAATATTTATTATATATAATAAAAATATTTCTATCTTAAATATAACTTCATAGCTTATATTTCTTATGGCGGCATCACTCACTACTCAGTAGCTACTATGTTACAGCAAAAAAAATTACTCAACTATGTATGTCGCCCTTGCCTTTCACTCTAGTTTGCTCTCACCTTTTGATTTCGACATTGAAACGATTTAACTGAATGAGACAATATATCTCGTTATCAAGCTTCCTATTTTTTTGCCACCCAAATCTTCAAGTTTAGCATATCGACTAAATTTTTAGTTGCCAAGTTTTTTTATTTATTTTTATATTTTTCAATTAAGTTGTTGTGAATTGTTTCTAGGTGTAAAAAACACCTTGATACACATTAACTACAACAGAATTTCGTTCAAGTTTAATGTGATGGGTGGATGTTTTAAATTTTTTACTAGCTCTTATGACTAGTTTAGTTTTTATTGTGTGGTTTTGTTAAAATGTTGTTCTTTAAGCGATATATGGAAAAATCCCAAACAGTTGCGGAAAATTTTGAAAATTCCATGTTACTTTAAAATGCGCCAACTGCCGGCTCCCAAGAAAATTGATAACATGCACGACTTGGTTTGGCGTTGTTCGTCCGAATTTGGCAAGCTTTTCACTGACGATTGGATTGTGAATGAATATTTTGTGGATCACAGCAAAGATTATCTTGTGAGTCATTGAAGTATCAGATAAGTGACGTGTATGTAGTATTTGTGTTTTTAATTAATCAATTAACTGTCACCTTCACTCCACTTAACTTTCTCCAAACAGACTGTCCTGATTTCATGAATTCTTTTTGCGTTTTTGTTATTCAATTCATTAGTTAATAGAAATTTTTTTTCAAAAAAACAGCTATGTCCAACTGCGGCTAGTTGTTAAGCAATTTTAACCCTTTTGGTCCCGATAGAAATATTTCATCAGAAGATATTTTTCGATTTTACAATTCGGCAAAAATATCGCAGTTAAATAAGTCAATTCTAAAGTAGTTAGTCCAATTAACAGTAGTAAGATATAGAAAATTTTGGAAATGCTACAATATTGGAGCTCCAGGACTTAAAGGGTTAATGCTGCATTTCTCTTTGCAAGTTCTCTCAACTGCTTATAAGAAAATTCAAAGTGCTGATTTGTTATAAATTGTATTAAGCAGCATCGTTGACAAATATTCTACTTATTAAAATTATTTCAAGTAATGTTGAACGATTGACTAACTTAATAACAAAAATATATTTTGAAACTACATACATATGGGCATCTCCCAGTGGCACGGACGCGACATTCGCACGGTTTTAATTACTCGAAAAACAAGAAAGAAACAATAAGAGCCGATATGTATTTTAAGTGTTCTAACGCGACGAAAGAGTGCTACATTTTATAAATATATTGGCGAGATTTAGTACAAATTAGTACAAAGTAATAAGCAATCATTCAATGGAACGGATGCGACAAAAACAGAACTTTTTTTAAGCTCGCATAGAAATATGCAAAATTTAGCTAATTTTGAGAACTTTTTTTATATATAATTTACATGTTAATGGAGGTCAAAGGCTAACTATTCTTCGTAGACGTATGAAATATAAGAATTATCTCTTTTTTTTTTTAATAGATACCGCACGAAAACGGACGCGACATCATGGACGCGACAAATTTTTCCACAGTAGTAAAATACAGTAAAGATGTTCATTATAAATTTTAATAAAAATACATCATAATAAGTTGAATTCAAGTTACATAGCAGAAAAACTAATCAAAATAAAAAAAAAAATAAGATTAAAAGCTGTTAGAGTGCTTTATTTTAATGTTTTTCTTCACTTTTGGTGGACCTTTTTTGGGAGATGCCCATATGTATTATTTCCTAAAAAAAAAAAAAAAAAAAAACAATTAAAATGCATAGATTTAATTTTTTCAAGACTTTCCATAACACTTTTCTAGAAAATACTTCTCAGAAATTATAAAGTACTAAATAACTTCATTGAATTAAGTACTTAATAAAAATAAATCAATAAAACAGAAACTATATTTTAGAAACGAAAGTAATATATAAACCTAAAATTGAAATTAAATTGAAAAAGTATTTTAAAAATGAGTATTTATTAAAAAAAAATAACAATATTAAATATGTAGTTCTGAATGTAATTTCAAAAAGTTAAAAATTTCATTAAAATAACTTATATTAAATAAATATAACTTACAAATTCATAGAAACTGTATTTAAAAATTAATTGAAAAAAAAAAAAATTTTAAAATACCTCTAAAGCAACATTGAAATGATTAAAAAATGTTAAACAACTGATTATTAAATTTTACAAAAGTAATTGATTTAAAAATTTAAAAATTAATTGAAAAACAAAAATTTTAAAATACCTCGAAAGCAACATTGAAATGATTAAAAAAGGTTAAACAACTGATTATTAAATTTTACAAAAGTAATTGATTACATCTTATAAATATATTGAGGAAGTTCTATGGGAATTAATTTTAAACTGTTTTAAAAAATAATATGGAAAGTACTTTAAAGGCAATTAAAAGATTACTTCGAATATATTTGAAATAGTAATTGAAACTATATGAATAATATTTAATAAGTTGTAAGTACTTGAAAATGTGCTGCCTTGATAAAAAGTTATTTAAAAAGTAATTAAATTATAACGTAATTAAATGAGAAAGTTACTTCAAAAATAATTCAAAAATAGATGAAACATCAAAATAATAATATAGTATTACAACTTTAAATAAAAAGTTCTTCAATGTTTGTTGAAGTTTTTTTAAAACAATGCGCCGGAAGTGTTTGAAAGAGTACTTAAATAAGTAATTAAATATGTAATTGAAAATTATTTGAGCAATTTTTGGAGTTTTTCTTAAAGAAAAATTGTTTTCGGAATCAAAAGTAACTAAAATTCTTCGATAATTTAAGTTTAGTGCGCTACGTGCTTTAAATAAAGTAATTTCTGATTTAAGGCGGTCTTCTCATTCAAAACCCGTTTTTTGGACCCTTTTTAAAAAAAAATTCTTATTTGAAAACGCAAAGAATAATTGAAAACTTTTTTTATTTATTGTATTACAAAAGTTTCAAAGTAAATAAAAAATTTTTTTTTGCCTCGATACGTGGGCTGTTCAAAAAGTAATGAGACTTCAAAGTTGGTGGTGAAAAAAAAGGTGTCGTCACGGCGGCCACGATTCCGGGTCTTCGCAGCGTCTGAAATGAAAAAAAAAACGGGGTTATAATCAAAATTAAATCTGAATAAGAAAACTTTGTGGTGACCGTGGCATGCAGGTTAAGTGTGTGGCTAAACATGCTCGAAGCCCGAGTTCGATCCCCAGTCGCGGCGAAAAGTTTTTTCAATAAAAAATTTTTTCTGATCGGTTATCACCTCTCTGCAGACAATGGCAAACCTCAGAGAGTAAATAATGCCATGTAAAGCTTCTTGAGAACATGAACTTTAGCCGTTCAGAGTTGGCATAGAACATCTGGGTCCAGTTCTCGGTCAATCGTGTGCAAACATTTAATAACACACACAACACAATTGATCATAAGAAGCTCGGTCAAAGTCCTTTCAAGGGCTGAAATGGCCAATTTGTTTTTGTTTTTTTATCATAAGAAAATACAATCGCAAAATGAGTTATCATGAGAAGATTGAATTTTTAGTCGTTCATGAAAGAGTTTTTCTGCACCCTGATTTTGAATCGAATGCCTTTTTGAATCGAACGCTTATGAAACCACGCGAACAGACGTCTCTGTATTCTGTTTATTTTTATAATTTTTTATTTTAACCGATCATTCAATTTGTTTTTGGTGACATAGAAATGCCATATAACCCATTCACGTGCCTTTTTCGTGGTGATAATAACAGTAAAATATTCTATGAATATCGTTAAAGTATATTTGTTAAGTACTATTCGTCTTCAAACTGTTAGCTGAGAGCAGTTTTCTAGGATAAGTTCTATTAAGGCGGTCTTCTCATTCAAAACCCGTTTTTTGGACCCTTTTTAAAAAAATTCTTATTTGCAAACGCAAAGAATAATTGAAAACTTATTTTATTTATTGTATTACAAAAGTTTCAAAGTAAATAAAAAATTGTTTTTTGCCTCGATACGTGGGCTGTTCAAAAAGTAATGAGACTTCAAAGTTGGTGGTGAAAAAAAAGGTGTCGTCACGGCGGCCACGATTCCGGGTCTCCGGAGCGTCTGAAATGAAAAAAAAATAAACGGGGTTATAATCAGTATAGATGTAATTCTCGAGTGAACCTCAAGCTTAATTTTGTGATTTTTTTTGACAAAATGGCGGCCATTCAAAAAAAAAAATTCAATTTCGGCCTTTTTTTATGTAGTTTAGTGTAAAAAAAAAAATAGTAAAAAATTTTTTAAAATTATGGTCGAAATTCACCCGAGAATGGTGACAATTCTGCGTCGATTCCACTTTGTTTCATGAAAATCGGTTCAGTTGAACTGGAGATATCATGGCCGCCAGTTCGAAAAACGTGGTTTCGAGATAAACGCGTTTAAAGTTTGAAATAGTTAATTTTGACGAAGACCTTGCTTCACAAAAAAGGCTGTATCTTCTAAAGTATTTCGAATTTCTAAAAATCCTTTTAGGGGCATATTCACAACTACCCAAGCTACAAATAAATGCAAAAAAAGTCGAAAAAAAAGTTGCAGAAGACCCCCTTAAACATAAAAATAAAAAAAATTTCAATTCTTATTAAAAAGTATTACAAAATTACACTGAGAAAAAAACACATACCTTGCTCCGGTAAAAAATTTCTCTATTTTTGATAAAAGCAATTTTCTCTTTTTCAAATAAAATTTTTTCAATTAGAATAAATTTTCACATTTTCGAAGAAATATTTCTTTACTTCTAAGAAATGGAAATATTTCAATGTCTCTAATAATGATAAGTATTTTGCTCGCACATAAAATTTCTCATTTATAGAGAAATTTTATTGAAAATGAAAAACTTTTCTTATATTTTGATAAAAAATTCACTATGAGAAGTATTTTCTTCAATAAAAACAAATATTTTCTCAAAAAAAAAAAAAGTATTTTTCTCTAAAAACGATATATTTTTCTATTTCATGGAACCTTTTTCTCATTTTTAGAGAATTTTAAGTATCGCAATTAGAAATAGCATTCTCTGGAGCAAAGTCTATACCATTTTTCTCTAAATATGATGCCTTTTTTATCATATTCCGAGACACTTTTTTTCTGAGCGTAGTTGATTCAGAGTTACGGAAATTTACTTAATTAAGTAATTGAATAGTACTTAAAAAGTTTTTGCATTTTTTTTTTGTGTTTCGGAATCAAAACAGTTTTAAAGAGTAATAAAACTGACTTCGAAATTAAATTCCAGAACTCGGAAAAGTAATTAAAAAGTAATTGAAAAAATTAAACTGATACAGTATTTTAACTCTACTTAATGAACGAATTATAACAATTACATTTAAAGTATTTAATAGGCACCTTGCAAGTTTATATTGTCTGCCTTATTGAAGTTATTGAAAACAATATTTAAACATATTTCAAAATTAATTCAATTAGTACTTTAAAAAAAGTACTTGAAAAAATTATTAAAAAACTATTCAACTATTTTAGAAGCTGAATTACATAAAAAGTGTTAAAAATAAAAACAAAAGTAAAACAGGAGTTTAGAAACTATCACAGAAGTAGTTAAAAGTGCTTTAAATTATACTTTACATTTTATTTTAAGAGTATGTACTTAAATGTAAAACAAGTTGTTAAGTACATACTTCAAAAATATTAAAAAAGTAATATAAAATGAACTTTATAAACAAGTGTTTATTTTTAATTACCTTTAAAGTTATTCTTACCAGCATTACGAAAGTATTACATTACATTTAAATTATTTACAATTTTTTAATTACCTCCAAAGTTATTCAAAAAGTATTTCCTAAGCATTTCGGAAGTACTTGAAATTGTTTAAACTTTTTTAATTACCTCCAAATTTATTCAAAAAGTACTTGCTAAGCATTACGGAAGTTCTTTTATTATTTTATTAAAATTTTTTAATTACCTCCAAATTTATTCAAAAAATACTTGCTAAGCATTACGGAAGTTCTTTTAATTATTTTAAATTTTTTTAAGCATAACAAAAAGTATTTAACAAACTATAAAAAGTTCTTGCAAAGCATTTCTTAAGTACCTACTTGAAATTATTTAAATTTTTTTATTTACCTCCAAAGTTCTTCAAAAAGTTCTTGCTAAGCATAACGGAAGTACTTGAAATTGTTGAAAATTTTTTAATTACCTCCAAAATTTTAAAAAAAGTACTTGCTTATTATTACGAATGTACTTGAAATTGTTTAAAATTTTTTAATTACTTTTAAAGTTATTCAAAAAGTACTTGCTTAGCATAACGGTAGAACTTGAAATTACTTGAAAGTATCTACCAAAAATGATGTAGTATAAATAGATAAATATAAAATAGTAATTGTGTTAGTACTGAAAAGTACTTGAAAATTTTAAATTTTCTGCCTTACCCTGAAAATGCTGAGTATCACATACTCTTAATAGAGCAAGATTGGTACACTCTCTTTAAACACGAAATCTACTCTTAAATAAAATGTTGAAAAAAAAAAACGCTTGCCGAAAAATCTAAGCGCTGTTGCACCTCCTCGACAAAAATGATGCCAACTAGTTGTTCAGTCGTCAGTCAATGAGCGTGACACACTTGATTGCATTTTCAATTAATTTTTCAATTCGTTCAAAATTCAGTTCTTTCACAAACTCGAGCAGATAGTGCTGCTGCAACATCAACTTGTGTTGCAAAATTTAGCAGCAACATCAACACATGATGTTGATAATTCCAGCGCTGTATTGGCGATAGATAGTCGTTGCACTCATTTACGTCGTCATCGGAATAACTTTGATTTAGTCAGCGAAAATGATTATTTATATCGAAAGTTTGAGGGTGACTGGATTGTGGATGAGTATTTTGCGCGTCATGATGAGGATTATCTTGTAAGTTTCAATGTAACTAATAAATACTTTGAAAATTGTGTATTTATGCATAGAATCAGCAGTTGACTAATATTGTTTTGAAGTTTTTTTTGTTTTGATCATTGTTGATGTAATTCATGGTACTTGGCTTTTTATATGCACTATTCTCTCTCTCTCTTTTTCATTCTCAATCTATAAAGTCACGTGCTTGTAATTTTTATTCGTTTCTCTTTAAAAAGAATATGACTTCTTTCCCATTAAATTATGTTTATTTTACACTGTGTGGGTAGCAAGCTTTGCTCTCAATCGCTCTCTATGTCTATGTTTTTTTGTTTTTATACTCCTTCAATATTTCTTCTTTCACTTTGCCAAACGTCAAATTGATAAATTTAAGCACTAAAGCAGAAGCTGTCAAAATTTTTGACATCAAAACACGCAAAGCAAAACGTCAAAGCAAGCTGCGCGCGCAGCTTTTTCTTTGCTCCGCTCATTTTCATTTTCTTGACTTTCCACTCTTCAGTTTGAAAAATCTTTCAAACATTTCAAAATATTTTGTTTATTTATACCGCTCTTGTTAGTCTTCTTGCTCGTTGTATTTTGTAAAAATAAAATATACTTTTTCTTTTGTATCTGAGCATATCGTTGCCTGCAGACAAAAGAGAATGACAAAGACAACAACACTTTGGAGTAAGCTACAGAACGTCAGTTTTTCACGATCATCCGTTGTGAGTTTTGAAACACTTTCGTTTCGGAAAACTCAATCAGAAGAAGATTCAAATCTTTAACCGACGGTTGTGTTGTGCGCCTGCAAAATAGAATTCGTGCGTTTCAATTTTATATAGATACTAAATTTGTAGATACAAATTATATATTTTTTTTTTTTTTTTTGCTTTCTATTGGCTATTAATTTTTTCCTAAACGGAACGGTCGTCGGCGTGTGTTCTTTCTTGCTTGTGTGGTGTAGGTAAAAATGTTTAGCCTACCTTTGTGGCTGGATTCTCCGTGACGTGTAAAAATTTCGCTTTTAATCAAAGTATCTTTGAGATACTTACATTCTTATAATCCAAATTCGTGTTGCTAACTTCATAACCTTTGCGTGTTATGCAAATTGTGCAGTTTTGAGTAATGAATGCAGTAAAAAATCTACTTTAGTAGCAAATATTGTGAAAAAAAAAAATCAAAAAGAGGGAAAACAAAAAAATGAAAAACTGTGATATAACATTGGCTAAGCAACTAAATTTTTGCTTTTACTATCAATTTTCAAACAATTAACTTGCAAATTTTGTTTTGTTTAAATGTTATTTAAACCAAAAGTGTTGGTGAGAGTGTGTTTTTTTTCTATAGAAAAATTTCTCGGCAGTTCCTTTGCTCGTTGCAGCAAATTTTAAGTAAATAATTACAATTTTTTAACTTCATTACCACTACATATTACTTGGTGTTTGAGTGGCGGAACATGTAAAATACTAAAAAAAAAAAACAAAAATTAGCATGTTTAAAAAATACTGAATCTACGCGTAGCAGCTCCCTCATCTATATTCCAGTTGTTTTTGTTGGCACTACAGCACCCTGTATACACCGCAAGAAAAATTGTGGTATTGTTATTTTTAGCGCAAAACGCTTCTATTTTGAGTTTGAGTACAAAAAACGAGCGAAACGAACGCAAAAATAATAAAGAAAGCAAACAAATACAAATGCAAGAAAATAAAAGTTTTTCCCGAACTAAATTACAAAAACAAGTTGCTTGAGCTCTGATGAGCACACAGAGCAGTAGCATTAGCAGCAACAACAACAGCAGCAACAAATCAGCAGATCAACAGCACATGAAAAGCCAAGCAAGCAACAAACAACTGCAACAACAAAGTCAAAAATACACTCAAAATAAAAAAATAAAAAAACATAAAAAAACAACAGCACCAAAAAAAAAAAACTTAAAAAACTGCGCGAAACTCGACATAATTTTGTGCTCGAAAAAGAACAACTTTATTTTTTTTTCTTCTGTTTTGTTGTTCTAGTTTTTATTGAAATTTGCTCGCATTAAAATAAAACTATTTATTTCTCGGCTGTTTTTTGTTGTGATATTTTTAAATTTTGGCATCTGTAAAAAATTAACTGTTAGAGACAACGAGGAACATTTGCACTGTTCAAAAATTTGCAAAATGTATACCGTGTACCATAGTTCAAGTTCTATTTATTTTTTTTTTTTCTAGTACTGAAAGGTTTTATTTGCACCGAAAGTGATGATTTTTAGTTGTGAAGCAGTTTCATTTCTCTCGTGCACGCTTTGCTTTTATTTTATTTTTCAAATAACTTAGTTAAATTCATTTGGCAATTTTTTAGTATCACATATTTTCTGCTCCATAAATTTGATAAACGATTTTTTTATGCTTATGAAAAATAATCGTTATTAAAACAAATACAAGTTTCGACCGTTTTGAACTGTATCTATATAAAAGTGATTTTCTGTACGTCCGGTTATAGTTATTTCCTCCTCAGTCTGCCTATCTACAAGCTTAGCTACACTGAGGGAAATATGTGTTAAAATTAAATGAAATTGTGTTCATTTTAAACGAATTTGTTTTTGAAATAGAGCTTGAAACAAATTCATTTAAATTAAACACAACTGTTCTTAAAGTTAAATTTAAAACAAGGGTTTTTGTTTTTAAAACAATGTTTTTAAATAAGAAAACAAATTTAAAACAAGGGTTTTTGTTTTTAAAACAATGTTTTTAAATAAGAAAACAAATTTAAAACAAAAATTTTTAAATTTAAAACAAATGTTTTAAAGCATAATTTTTTCGATGCCATTTTTTAATTTTTTCCGAGTTTTTGATGACAGATTCGTAATCAGCGATCCTTGGGACCCTCCGAATACCTAATCTCAACTCCTTTCAATGAAGTTTGCATTTTAAATATTTCAATATTGAAAAACTGAACAAGTTTTTATTTTATTTTAAGTTCGATATTTTTCAAACCAATGAAAATTCAAAATTCAAAAAATGTCAAAGAAAGTTTCAAAGAAATAATGAATGAAAAAAATTGAAAGGAGTGTATAGTTGAAATTTAAACACAATTGTTTTAAATTTTGTTTTGTAGAAACGCAAAGGCGTTAAATTTATATTTTAAAAATTTTTGTTTAATATTAAAGTATGTTTTTTTTCTCAGTGTAAGAAATAATCTTTGAAACATATTCTCTCTTCTTTATATCGAGAATACAAAATTCAATCTAACACAAGTTTAGAAACAAGTTGTGTTTTGAAGAGATACTGAGTAGGATTTTCTATAGAAAACTGAAAATTTTTCTTTCAGCCGGAGTATTAGTCCCAAGCAGGGGCGCAACCAGGAATTTTTTTTGGGGGGGTTTTATCAAATGTAGAACTTTTATATAAAAACAATTTTACGTTATTACAACGGCTGAGTTGTAGCGGTTAGTGCGTTTAAGTTTTGCACTAATGGTTCCTTGTTCAAACTTCAGGCATGACCAGCACCATATTTTTTTATTTTTTTTTTTCAATTAAAACGGTCACTGTCAGTACATTCTATCCGTACAGAAGGTGAACAGCAGTGGTAGCGGTCGTTTTAAAATAAACTGGCTTCAACTTTGTTTAGGATCTGTTCGGTTAAAATATTTTGAAAGTACCAGTTGTAGGCCGTTTAATGGATTTTTTTCTTGTTTGGCAGTTGTACGAAGGTTATAAGGCTTGAGCTAAAATATTTTCATTTTTACTCGAGTCCCAATAAGGTCAGCAAAAATTCAATATTTTCTCCCTACACATTCAGAAAAAAATTCCTATCTTTCTCCTATAAAAAATTTCTCTATTTTCGATAATTCAATTAGAATAAATATTTCTTCACTTGTGGGAAATGGAAATATTTCAATGTCTCTAATAATGATAAGTATTTTTCTCGCACCAAAAATTCTCATTTATTAGAGAAAAATTTAAGGAAAATGAAAAATGTTTGCTAAATTTTGATAAAAAATTCATTGTGCGAAGTATTTTCTTCAATAAAATGAAATCTTTTTTCAAAAATAAAAAAGTTTTATTCTCTAAAAACGATATATTTTTTATATATTTCCCTTTTTCATGGAAGCTTTTTATCATTTTTAGGGATTTTTTTGTACCACATTTAGAGAAAAGCATTCGCTGGAGCAAACTCTATAACATATTTCTCTAAATATTATGTCTTTTTACTTATTCCGAGAAACTTTTTATTGAGTGCAGTGAAAATTTTTCATCCATACATCACTTCGTTGTAAAAATACCCAATTGGCTGGCACTAGCTTTAAAATTCGTCCTTTAGTGAGCACTAATTATGCTCAATTCCAAAAGTAAAAACCGCTAAATTTCTGACACCTTGGGATGAAAAACAAAGAGTCTGAATTTGAAAAATCGTTTGGTATTACTAGTCCAATGCGCAAATGCTGACGAAATCGAAATAATATATTTTTAACGATAGATCTTTTCTACACTTTTCCAAAATCGGTTAATATTTGCGCAATTTTGAGGGATTTTCATGAAACTGATTTTGAAAATCCAATGGAAGATTATGAATAATGCGTATAACTATATTATGTCACTAGATGGGCGAACAGAAGAAAAATTAAACCAACATATTTTTACCTAATAAGCCATAATTCCTTAATATCGGATAATATTTAAAAATTTAAAAAAATTGTATGAAACGGATTTTGAAAATAACGATGGAAAATTAGAAATTGTAAATTTTTTTCTCCACTTTCGGAAGTCAATCGGAATTATTTTTATAATGATTCACATGACTTCACTATAAACTTAATTCTGTAGAGTTTGTGTTATCCATATTTAAAAAATGACTTTAAAAAAGGACGAAAAATAACAATTTGACGGGAAATTTCTTTGATATTTTCAGTGGCGAGTGATTCAACTGATTTTCCTCAAATTTAGGCTTTTTTACTATGCATTTCTTTTGAATTAATTTGTTTCCAAATATTTCAAGTTTCCTCCATGCTAGAAGTTAAAAAGATAACTCAAATTGAAGTATTGCCACAACCCTTCAAGTGGTCTGAATCTTTTTAATAATAAACTTTTTTCTTCAGAAGGCATACCCAAGATAATCAAAAAACTAAAGATTTTCATGGTACACTAAAAAAATTTTGGAAATTTTTTTTTGTTTACAAACTCTATTGAGACCCCAAAAATTCATATTTTGTCATTTTCAAAAAGAGGTTGTTTTAAATACGTGTACAATATGTATTTTTCATGATATTCACATGAATTTAAATTTATTGGAAAATTATTGAGCTCTTCTTTCAATTGATATATCGTATGGTGCGGTTTAACCAAAACTAAGTGCCACACTTATATAAAATGTGAGAAATCGATATTCAAAAGCTTCCTTCAGCTCAATTATTATTTAATTGCCATAATTACTGTTTGATTTTGGCAAATTTTGGTGGGTATATATTTATAAGTGGGTACATATGAGTTTTTAGGTACGCAAATCGATTTATTTTAAACAGTTTTTAGTTAAATGTACGCCAGATAGCGCTCCAGTACAAAATTCATGATTTTCGAATACATATTTATATTTTTTAACACTTATAAAAAGCGCATTTTTCATAGTACTCAGTTTTGATTAAACAACACCATACGATATACCAAAAGAAAGAAGAGCTCAGTACTATTCCAATAATCTTAAATGCATTTGAATATCAAGAAAAATAAATTTTGTATAGGTGTTTAAAAAAAATATTTTCTAGTTTTTAAAAGTGCTTCTTACTTTTAAGTCGATGTCCGGCTCACTTTTTTTTCTCCATACAAAATCGATCCGGCTTAATGTGCAGTCTGGAATAAAATATGACTAATTTAGCAGATTATGCATCAACCAGAATCGATTTGAAATATACATTTGAAGTTTTCACTCATTTCATAAAACGTGTGATTGCTTTTCATGTGACTCACTTTGATTAATACTATTTTGCTTGGTACTACAATAATTTTGGGGGGGTTTAAACTCCGAAACCCCCATTTGGTTGCAAGTTACATCACTTTCAATATCAAATAAATTTACTGTGCATACTTTCAGGCTAAATACTTTTGTCGGATAGTGCCTCCTAGTTAAAAAGTTTAAAAGCACTGTAATTGCAAGAAATAATTACATTTTGAGGGGTATTGGGTGCGGAGTATTACGGTTGTTTCTTCTGAATTAAGATATTTGTATATCTTCTGTAAAAAATAGAACGAGCATCAGTTTTGTTTTCTGATCTTGTTTTCTAATATGTATTGTTCAAGCTTCAATAGAATATATTTTTTGTAGAAAAAAATCATTAACCTTAAAAAGTTAAACTATTGATGAACTCTAAAAATGAAACTTTTCTATCAATAACCAAAAATAAACGCGTTTCTAAAGTATAAGTACTTAAGTACTTGTATATTAAGAGTTCTTTACAAGTTATTGTGCTATGGATATGTTAACCTATAGTCTCATACAACTATGAACAGATAAATAACACTATTCAAGAGATCTGTAAGAAAAACTATAGAAAAACTAGCTGGTACCCGGCGCATTGCTACCGTCTTTGTCTCCAATGCCTGTTCCACTTTGCCAAAAGAATGCCATCAAAAAATAGTAACTCCACTCTTAGTTTTAATATTCTGTTACCATTACATTCAAACCTTTTAAATATACAAATTTTTCTTTTATGGGCGGAGCCACACTCCTTTTATAATACCCGTTCTAGTTTTCGAGTTTTTTTTTCACTAGCAGAAGATCACCAAATAGTAACTCTAAATCGAGTTTCTTTTTTCTGTGTCTAGTCCTTCTGTGACTACTATTTCCAAAGCGAATAAATTTAAAAAATGTGCCTTATATGGGCGGAGCTATACCCCTCCTTACAAAATGCCCTTTCTAGCTTTCCATTAGCAAGACACCACCAAATAGTAACTTCATTCACAGTTAAAATGTTCTGAGACTTTTACTTCCATAACTATTCTGTATTCAAAATTTGAATCGGGATCCACGCCCCGTTTTCCAAACAGTTTTATATATAGTTTTATAAATGAAATACCTGGCCAATAATTTACATCATACTGAGTTTCATTGTTTTACGACATTTAGCTCCAAATCTATTCGATATCAAAAACTTTAATTGTATGGGTGGTGCCACGCCCCTTTTACAAAAGTTTCTTAAATTTGCCAGTCGAAAGGCAGGACTTAATAGTAACTTTGTACCGAGTTTCATTGATGTGTGACTTCTAGGTCGTAAGTAAAATAGAAAACTTGTGTTCTTGAAAAAGTGCCACGCCCCTTGCGGGTAGGAGGATGAAAACTTTACAATCTATTCTCATACAGAAGAAATTTCATTCAAATCGGTCCAGCCGTTTCGGAGGAAATCAAACACTAACACCGTGACATGAGATTTTTATATATTAGATTATCCTTTTCAAAAACTTTTTTCTGGTATCTGCTTTGGGAAATTTAGATCGTGGATTTCTAGATATCATTCCGAAATTCGTCTGCTTTTTGTATTTTTTCTTCCCCATCGTAATCCTGACATCATTCCAAAGGTTTTCTATTTTCAATTTACAGGCATGTAACGACATGTTATGGTTTCTTTGTATTTTGGAGTATTCAAATAAGCAACTACTCCACTCCATTAGGCTTTTTTCACAGTGTTGTAACTGTTTTTTTTTTTTTTGTAATTGGAATTCAATTCTTTAAATTTTGAGCGATAAACAAATGTTTTCCCATAGGATTTATTTTTGTTTGGCCGCTCCACAAAACTCTATTCCAAAATTAAGGGTCCATATTAATGTGTGACTTTGCAAACAATTTTTTTTCGACGATTTTTGATATTACTTTTGAAAAGAGTTGTTTTTCCGTTAACTCTTTTAAGCAGTCCAGTTACTGCTTCAGCTACTGCTCAGTTGCTCGAAATATAAGTACCAAATTATATAATTTATTTTGGTCATTACAAAGCGCGAGGCCTTGAAGGGATCGGCTTTGGAAATGCTATGTTTTCCTTGGAGGATTCTTTTTTTTATTTATTCTATTTTTTATTTTATTTTTCTATTGATTTGAATGGATTTATTTGCCTTTGTCTAATTAATGGCATTGTAAACCTTTTTTCTGAAATAATCAAAAATTTTGGCGATTTCAGTATGATTTTTAACTTTTTTGAATAAATCCTATTTTATCGTTTTTTCTTTTTCTAAACTGCATTGAAAACCTCGTCTCATTCTGGATAGAAAGACGAATACGTCAAATATTTAGTCTGTTAATACTTAAATTGAAAAAACATGTTGATCTAACTGACAAATCCCGTTCATAAGCAATTTACAGTAGTTCCACAAAAATATTACAGAACGATTCGACGTTTCTGCAACCTTTCTTTCTGAGGTTCTCTTGAGCACAGTTGATATCTAAACGTAGGAAACCAGTATAAAACAATATGTCTCATTTTCTAATGTCTTTAAATAATGTGGGATGCGTCCTCGGCACCTTAAAAAAGACACTTTAGACTTTTGGGTTCAAATCTCGCCATTCGCACTTATCTGAAATTTTATTTATGACACACATTGAAAGGTTAGTTATTTTATTTTTGTGTTAAAGAAAGACTTACGATCATACTTCCATCAAATCTCACAACTGTAATTTTAAAGTATTTTTACGACTCTAACGGTCCTTCCACTATCATTAGCTCTTCATGAATGAGTTCTTTATGAATCGATTGTCTTTCAGCGCCTCTTAGTGATCCTATCCAACAGTATTTTGGGCAAGGTCCATTGAATATTTGTGGCTATTGATTAGAATTTAAAATTCTAAAAAATTAAATTGATTAGAATTTTAAATTGTAAAATTGTATTTATCTTAAAAGAAGAAAGAAAAATTGATTTTATATAATATTGTGATTTTTTTTTTAATGTTATTTTTAGCTCTTCCTAAATGCTTCTTGTTGCATCTGTCATATCTGTTTATGTCTTAAAGCTTAAAAAATGACAAAATAATATTTTTTTTAATTGTTATTTACGTCACTGCTCTTGAAATGCTTCTTTCTGACAGTTGAAAAGCTTCTTAAAATTTATTTCTTTACTTTTGTAGTTCATTTTAGATAGTTTGTTTTTTTTTATTTCTTTTCAAAACAAAAGAAAATTCTAAACATATCTTCGAGTTCAAGGTGTTGTTGTACAACTAATTGTTTTTGTAATTTTGAATGTTTCGCAATTGATTTCTCCGCCAGCACACATTTAAACTTAGTGTTTATAAATTTTCTTTTCTTTTCTGTTCTGTATAACTTGTGGCAATAACATTAAATCAGACTACGAAATACGTTATTGTTTGTAGATACAAGATAGAAAAAAAAAAAAACATTTTAATGAAAACTAAAATTAATTTTAACAAGTTGGCAGCATTGCCAGAAACGTCATAGTTTGTTATTAAAGCCGCCATCTCTGCGTTTTTGTGTATAGCTAAAAATATGAACTCTTGTTTCAAACATCTTTACATACTAAACGGCAAATAACTGTCATCACTTGAACTTGAAAAATACTCTAGAATCTTTTGCTGTTCATAACAAATTCTACAAATTACGCCAATAACAGTTCGTTCATTCGTTAGAATTTTCTAATGGCGAATTGTTAATGGCGCTCATTGTAGCCAATACCGTGTTGCCTTTGCTGCCGCCATTTTGTTAACTTTGCCAAAGAATTCACTTCAAGCGCATTTATATTGTTGTATCAACGTAAAAACAATTAATTAATAAATTCTATCGATTGCCAAACAATTGCAACAACATCAAGAATAGCCGCTAAATACCAAAAGTTCTTGTCAAGCATTTTTTGACATTGAACAAGTGTGAAGTCCTCCCCTTAAAGCTTCTTTTCGTTATAAATTAGGTTAGTTGGTTTTTTTTTTTTTTAAATTTTTTTGCTTCAGGTAGTACAGAAAATGAATTTCAAACGCATTTCTTAAAAAATTGCCAAGTGAAGAGCATCTCTTGTGTTCATTTTGTTGTTAAATAATCAACTGATTTTTGTTTAAATTAAAAAGAAAATTTAATTTCTCAATTAAGTGCTTAACAAAACGCTTTAAAGCTTTAGTTTGAACTTGAAGTTAGGCAAGTGTTTTCATTCTAACCCAACAATCGTTATCCTACAACTTTGTCATAACGACTCAAAAAACATTAAATTGACCAAGATTTAAGATTAAGAGTTGACTGAGCATGTCACACGAATTCAGCGAAGTTATCGCTATGGGTTGTTCTGATCTAAACGTACCGAGTGGCACACAAACGCTAAGAGATCCGGAGCGCCGTCTTAGCGTCAAACAGATGACATCAACAGAGCTTGCCGCTGCTAGAGCTGTTGCCGCCGCTGAAATTGAATTGGCCTTGGCCAAGGCGACTAGTATTGCAAAAGCAGCCAAAGCGGCACAGGCTTCCATCAATATGACGGCATTGCCTACCACGCCTCCACTCAAAATAGCATCCTTGCCGCCAATTGAGGCTATCAGTAATGTTCCGATAAACTTGGTGACTGAAAAGTTTTCCTCTAAAACGTCTTTGGCGAGCAATGCTTCAAAGTCACCGGAGAAACTAAGCATGCCGCGTTCATCCGCACCGCGTGAACGTTCCGTCTCGTTGCCTGTCAACTTGCTAGACGAAGCTATGGAACAGCATTTGTTGACGGCAGGCGTTAGCGAAGCCAATCCGCAACTAGAACAGCATTCTGCGGAGAATCTGCTTAGTTCAGAAAAGCCCTCAACAACCCCAGCTATTGGCTTATCTCCTGCAGGCTTATCTCCTGTTGCTAGTCAATGCTCTTCAAATTCCAAGTCATCTCTTGAAGACGGCGAGGATTATGAAACTGCATCATCGTCAAAGTCTCACAAAATTGCCGATTCGATTGAGCTGCTACGCATGCAACGTCGTGAACGTGATCTTCAGGCGCGTGATCATCGTGAACCACATCGCGAACGTTCACTCTCGCCGCCGTCAAGGAACCCTGAAGACATGAATGCCATGCTACGTAGTCAGCGGCAGCAACACGAACGCAGTGCAGCGCCAGATCGTTTGCATAGTGCTAGTATCAGCAGCATTGGTTCCACGGCATCAGCTTCAGCTTCAGCATCGGCTTCGGCATCCATTAGCGCCAGCATCAATGCAAGTCGTCGCGGTAGCACTTCAAGCAATGCAGTGGAAGGAGCCTCTGCACTTTTACCAGCGCCAGTTACTCCATCAACCCCAGATTCTCCTGCTTCTCCCCAAATTTTAGCTCAACCAAATACCGCACCTGCGTTTCCGCTTTCCAAAACTACATCTGTGCCCAATATGGAGCGACGTCGTAGCAGCTTAGTCTCACTTTTTCCCGGTCCACCACCCCTAGTGCAAATAGATGCAGCCTTGCATACATTGCCCAAAACGCCTAAAGAAGAAGAAGAAGAAGAAGAAGAAGAATTTGAGGATCGCGTAATACCACCCGGTAAGGCTGTGCATCGTACTAAAACTCCGCCACCGGTAGGTGTTAAACTTGGTGTCAACTTGAAGAAGGTTTCACCGCCACGTACGCATATAACGGTCAAGAAAAACGAGGGTCCCATGTTTGTATTGCGTCGGGTTGAAAAAAAGGTTGAGCCGCACAAAAGCATTCTCGACGATGACAAACCGCTCTATCATCTCTCGATTGTACGTAGCGATGAGCACAAATCGGCACCGAAACCAAAACCTAAACCATTGCAAAAGTCAGCCACAGCAACGGCTGTACCCCAAAAAACGAATCCCGGTGGCATATTAACTGGACCACAAATCATACGCACTGTCATCAGACCAGGTCAACAGATTCCAGTTAGGCCTCAACGTCCTCAACCGGGTGTGCCCATAACCATACAGAAAATTGAAGGTGATAAAATTATCATCATCAAGAAAATACAAATACCCAAAAATGGTAAAATACCGGAGCAGTATCTAAAGGTTGGTGAACTTTGTAAGCATTCCTCAATGTTTGATATGCATCTTCCTGGTGTCAATCGTCCAGTGTCAGGTAATGGAGTGATCATATTCTATGTTTCTGTATGTTTTAACCTCGTCTTATAGCACTTACACCCCCTTCTAACCACTAACTTAACCCAACTAATCCAACCCGTGTTTGGTCCTTAGTGAAGCTACACGAGAGAAGAAACTGCATAACTTAAGATATAACCGCGAGTGCCACTTTCCTCTTCTGATATATCTTAATCAACCTGCAAAACAAGTGCCACCAAATCAACGCGAACAATCGTTTACAATAACTGTTATAATCGATAAATTTAATTCATTTGAATGCAGCTGGTTGCAAGTGTCCGCGCGCAAGCACTATAATTAATGCCTTCGATTTATTTATTTTCTGTATCCAACCGTGTGTTTAATAATTGTTAGTGATCTTTGATTTGTAGTTTGCGCTGGAGCCTGTTTTAAGCTCAACAGCAACCATAAGAGACAGGTTTTTCACACTCAAAAACATTGTGTGGCAATTTATGTCGGCTGAGTCTTTGTATGTGTGAATTGTGAACCAAATGAGTGAAAATGAACTTGTTGCAAGACAGCAAGCCAACAAAATTACAGCAACAACTGAAGCACTGTCAACCTTGCCAGCAGCGATAACAATAACAGCTGTTATAGGATCGCCGATAACCAACAAAGCTATTACAAGCTTAAAACAAGCAGTCCAACCATCATTGAAGTCATCCAACAAAATTACAGTAGCAACAACAACGACATCTAGTTGTCCAACTATCAATGCTAACCAAGACGTTGCCAGTATTAAGGATGTTGTAAAGTCCAGTGCCAGTTATCAGGAAGTTTACTCACCGCAGCCGCAGCAAATCACCAACAAAGTTCTGTCCACATCCCAGCCTACAGCAGCAATCCAGCCATTGTTGAAAACATCAAGCAAAGCTGTAACAACAGCGACTCCTAATTGCCTAGCCGTCAATGTAAACCAAGACGTTGCCAGTGTTAAGGATGTTTTAAAGTCCAGTGCTAGTCGCCAGGAAGTTCACACATCGCAAAAACTGACCAACAAGGTTTTGTCAACATCCCAGCCTGTCGCATCATCCACAACTAATATGCATCAACAAAAGCATACATCAACCTTGGCAAATGCTTCACCTACGCAACATTCACCCGGCACACAGGCACAATTCTATCAAATGATGTCACCGCAACTGGCCACTGTCATGTCTTCCAGCATAGCCGAGACTAAAGGTGGTCTTCGCTCACCTATTTCATCACCATTGGCGGCGCGTAAGCATCGTAATCTAATGACTGCCAGCAGTCCCAACTCCACACCGCCGTTGGCACGTAAAAATTACGCCTTAGCAACCAGCAGTCCGAATTCCACCCCTCCGTTAGCGCGCAAAAATAATCCACTCGCCTATAATGTCAACACCGGAGCCATAACGAACCCCATAGCCATACCTGCTGTGCCCGCACGCATGATGTCTGCCCTAGCCTCAAGTCCGGTATCGAGTCTTTCGTTATCCTCCTCTACTTCGTCGCCATCGTCATCGCCACCACCTCCACCTATACCAATGCGTGCGCCGAAGTATAGCTCGAGCTCGGGTGCACTTAATCGGCTGCTGAATGCCACGGGTGGCAGTCCTAAAGATGCGGCAACTCACATAATGCATCCGAAGACACAGCAGCAACAGTTGCCTCAAATTGGATTGAATTACAAAAGCACACCAACGTCCAGTCAACACCGAACTCCTTTGTCCACAACGCAAATTTCATCTACATCCAATCGTCAAAAACAACAACGTCTTCCCGACCTGGATTTGGACAAGTTAATTGCCCAGCAAAAGGTTTTGGATGAAAATCGGTTGCTGTTGCTCGTGATTCCAAGCTAGATGCAGATTTTTATGATGCTGAAATAGAAATGATGAATAAGTACCTCAAGAGTCTGCCCGACTATAGCGAATTGGATAAGAAGTTGCATCAGGAGTTTCAGGAATGCGAAGTTCTATACGATCGCTTAAAACGCAAACAACCACCATTAACCAAATCAAGTTCACATCAAAGCGTTATGGTCACAAAACCCGCAGAAGTTTATGCAACGCCGCAACACCAATTAAAACAACAACCGACGCCATTTCAAACCGCAAATAACAACATTGGACATACCAATTCTAGCAACAATCAGTTGAACAACAACAGCTTTCAAACGTCACAACAACAGAACCACCAACGCTTCGTTTATCCGTCCATATTTGCTAGCACAGCTGCCTCAAATCAATCGCCAGCTTTGCAGCGCAGCGTATCCAGTTCGCACATGCCGTATGCCAATCAACAACCTCACTCATATCTATCCACAGCAATGCAATCTTCCAAATGTCCGACCCCAATAACGATCTTTGTCTCCAATCGAAGAACTCCAATACAACCGGCTCGAATCTCTCTCTCAACAAGCAGCTAATGAATGATTTCTGGTCGGATAATTTGGCATCTTCGCAAAAACGCCAAACGCCCAAACGTTCCATCTGGAACTATGAGAAGATTTGTGCACCCTCTGTGGGCAGCGCTGGAGCACCACTCAAAGTAGATGCACAAACAGCAAAAAAGCTGGCTATTTTTGATCCCACCGTAGCCGAGGCCGCCCAGAAAGAGCTTCACAAACCTAATAAACTGCAGAAGAATGCCTCGCTCTCACATCTCGATATGAAAGTGCGTCAGGCGGTTACGCGAGACGATCTCTACAAGTTAATTTGCAATGAAAATTCACCAACTACGCCATCAATTCAAAGCGTCAATCCTCAACAACAACAATTTACGAGTCGTGTACCTGTCAAAATCAATGCGGCACAACAACC